>OY740794.1:46832043-47432043 GCA_963514005.1 Raja brachyura
CTTTATCATCGATACTTTTTTGCATATCTTTCATTCATTGTTCTTTATCTCTCCACATCACTGTCTATATCTCTCGTTTCCCTGAACCCTAACCAGTCTGAAGAAGGGTCTCGACCCGAAACGTTGCCTATCTCCTTCGCTCCTTAGATGCTGCTGCACCCGCTGAGTTTCTCCAGCTTTTTGTGTGACCCAGGTACCATCCTGACCTCCGGTCCTTTCTGTGTGGAGTTTGCACAATCTCCCTGTGACCATGTGGCTTTCCTCTGGGTGATCTGATTTTCTTCCACATCCCAGAGATGTGCGGCTTTGTGGGTTACTGGACCTCAGTAAGATTGTCCCTAATGTGTTGAAATGGATGAGAAAGTGGGATAACATAGAACTAGTGTGAACGAATGATCGATGGTCAGCATGTACTTGGTGGGCCGAAGGTCCTGTTTCTATCTCTAAACTAAAATTAAATTTGGCCCCAAAGGACACAAAGTTCTGGAGTAACTCAGCAGGTCAGGCAGCATCTCCAGAGAATACGGATAGGTGCTTTCAGGTGGAGACCTTTCTTCAGACATAAGGTTTGACCCATTCTTAGGGTGAGGGATTCCTCTTGGGGCCATAACTGCGTAGAAATTCAGCAGATTCTGGCATGTGCTTGATGAAGTGTGAGGTTGCTATGTTGAAATCCTACAGCATGGGAAGAAAATCCTGGGACTGTAAAACTGTTTTTGTTTAAAAACAAAGCCCAGTGAGGCAAACCAATTATTTCTTCAGATCTCTTGTTTTAGTCAAATCCTGACCCTATGAAGGATATTGCTTCAACCTGCTGAGAATATTCACTAGTAATCTTTAATTGCATCATGCAATTAATTTAATTATCAGATTACCATGTAAAAAAAGCACCTTCATGACAAAATTGCAATTTCACACACGGTACTGTTTTTCTATGGCTTATCTATCTGTATCCTATCTGTGAGCATTTTTTCAGGTCAATTAATTATGCAAGACACATCTTGTGTTGCGTGGGTAGATTTGATGTTCTCAGAAATATAAAACCAATTCTGTTGCTTTGGGGAGTTGAAAACCAAGACCCTAGAGCCTTTGCTAAGAGCTGCATTTCTGTGTCTCCAGCCACTTCCTGTTATATAACCCTCCTGTGTTAAATAACAAGCCTATTTATCGTCCCACACATTTTCCATTCAGCTGCTGAAATGGTCTAACTACATACAGTCCACACATCTAATACTGTCCGAGGACACCTTCTTCTAGAGGGTTTTTTTCTTAACATCTTTTTAACATGTGGAAATGTTTATTTATTTTTAGAGAAAACCACACACAATGATCAGTTGTAGTCCTATTGGGTAAGTTACTAGTTTTGAAGAGTGCTTTCCAACCTGCTATTAATTCATGTGTTTTTTATGCATTTTCTGATTCTGCTAATATTACACTTCTGATGTTGTTGTTTAAAAAATAAAATGTTGAATGTCAAGTCACTGAGAGAATACCCTCATACCTCCTTCATCAAAAACTTATTGACTGATGCTTCTACATGCAGAAAAACGCAATCAAGGAATCAGTCATTTTGACCCGTAACCTCATCGCCAATCTTGGAGAAACATCTGCACTGGTCTGGAGGCAGGTCATTGTCCAGGTTGTTATGTATTACATCTCAAATCAATAAAAGTGAATAAAAGTCTTATATTTAAGGTCAATAATGCTAAATATCTATGAAGGGATTGTATTACTACTGGGGCCTAAAACTTGCTGTTTTTTCTTTAACATAACTCTTTGTAGTGTAACATGCCTGAGATACTACCAGGTAATCTATTTGAAAAGTGATTCCAAAATTAAGGTCCTCACTTGACGAAGGTCAACTTCAATATATGGAAGGATATGGCAAGCAGCTACTTGTAGCAAATCAGTATGTGAATGGAGTGATTCAAAAATGAAATAGTGAGAGTTCAGCGCCAATGTGGTCCCAAATAATTGAAAGGTAAGAAAGGCTAACAAGTACAAGGAACTTTTGATGTCATGGGATATTGAAGACTGGCTTTTTTTTTAAAGTTAGCTTGTGGCATGTCTAGAGGATTGAATACAAGTGAGGCCTGAAAGCAGCATAGATTGGGTGTTTGGTACTTAAAATAATTAAAGGCTGGAGAGGTGCAAAACGGAACTTGTGGGCAAGATTAAGAACTATCCCAAATGTTTTATAGGCATGTAAGGGCAAAAGGTTAATTGGATAAAGAGTAGGAGTCATTTGGGACTACATGGCTTTCTGTGCACAGAGTTAGAGGATCAAGGGGAGATCTTAAATGAATATTTATGATTTGTGTTCATTATAGGGCATTGTAGTTTGACAATTCGGGGAGGAGATGGTGGAAATGTAGAGCAATTTGCCATTGAAAAGGAGAGGATAGTAAACGTTGTTGCAGGGTTAGAAATCAGCACAGTGGCGTTGCTGCCTCACAGTGCCAGAGGGTTCAATCCAGACTATGGGTGATATCTGTATGGAGTTTGTACGTTCTCCCTGTGACCACATGGGTTTTCTCCGGGTTCTCCGATTTCCTCCCACACTCCAAAGACATGCAGGTTTGTGGGTTAATTGGCTTTGGTAAAATAAATAGTGAATTGCCCCTGGTGTGCTAGTGTACAGGGTGACAGCTTGTCGGCGTGGACTTGGTGGCTGAAGGGGCTGTTTCCACTCTGTCTGGTTAAAGCAAAGTGGATAAATCTCTAATGACTGAGGAGATGTATCACAGGCTGCTGTGGGAGGAGATTGCTGTGCTGCTGCAAAACAGTTAAAAAACGTCTTTGTTCATAGAACAAGTGCGAGAACAGATGCCTGAAGCATAACAAGTGTAATCCTTTTATTTAGTACATGCAGCATGGATAAAACAGGTAATTTTATTTCAAAGTCACGTGATGTCTAGCGCATGGCGCGAGTCGGAGCTGTTTTCGCACTGCTCTGCAAGGTAAAGGGCCTGTCTCACGGTGCGAGTCCACCCACGAGTGACCCCAAGTGAAAGAAAAAAAACAGACTCGTGGTTGTGTACGAGATTTCACGTTTATGATCAAGTGTTTAACCGAGTTCCCACGGGTATGTCATTTATGCGATGTTTCAAGTTCCTCTCCCGAGTTAGCAAGTTCCTCTCCCGTTACTCTTGAGCCAACCGTGAATGAAGGTATGTTTTCATAACTGTTCTTTCACATCAGATTGTTGGGACACGGAGATCCGGGGTTCGCCTCCTGAGCTGCAGTTGTGCCCAGGCGTGAGTTGAAGTGGAGGGAGGTTGGGGAGGTGGGGGGGAGGGGGGGGGTCATTAATCTGCCGGGGGTGACAAGGCTCTTGGGTTAGGAGTGGTGTGCGAGGGAAGCTTAATTCTCTCTGATCTCTCTGAAGCCCCGGAAGAGAACAACGGAACCCTCTCTTGCCACCGCGTACAAGCCCGTTGTATACAAGCCCGTTGTATATGACTTTGCTGCTGACGCGCACCCGCACTCCCTCTCCCTCTCTCTCTCTCTCTCTCTGCTCTCTCTCACTGCAGCTCAGAGCCCAACCTCGCCATCCTATAGTGGTAACATTCACATCGGGTCCCCTCCACACCCACATCCCCTCTCTCCAAAACACACCCCCCACAAGGCAACAGGCAGCGTGAAAGACAGAGAGTTTGTAGGGTGTTGGTTTTGTATAAGGATTTCTTTTTAAATTTTTAGCCAAGGTCGCATTTACTTATTTTAAACGAAGTTTGGAACGCTTGACAATACTTTTTTTTTCTCTTTGCGCTCGTTTTCAGAAAGGGTTCAGACCCCGCTTGGCTTGTTGCCCCCTTTGAACGAAGCCCTGCGAGAGGGAGGGGAGGTGTGAGTGAACAAGAGTGCCGAGGAGGAGAGGGAAATAGGGGGGTGTGGGGGGGGGGGGGGGGGTGGGTGGAGGAGAAATAGGGAAGAAGTTAGTTGTTCAGATCAGAAACCTGTAGGCTGCGAGCCATAATGGTGAAGAGCGCACCCAGTTCTTCTGAGGAGTGCATAAGAGACATCTATCGGAAGCAATGTTCCTCTAGAACTTTAACTGAAACCGTGTCCACATCACCTCCTCTTGGCCAGACCGCAAGATCCAGGGTTACCGGTCAGTGCTCTCCACCACAAAAGAATCTCAAGAGGGCAATGCCAATGTAAACCGCGGCATCTCCTAAAATATGCCTATTCACACACACACACATTAATTCTCTCTATCTCTCTCTCCCTCACACACACACACACAAACAATATCATCCAAGACTGTTCGTGTAGAAGACAACATTTGCCCAGAAGACACCAAGAAAGGAATAAAGTGTAGGACAGGAACTGCCTGCAGATGCTGGTTTAAACCGAAGATAGACACAAAAAGCTGGAGCTGACGGGGCAATCAAACAGCACAACGTCACCCCATCACCAATTCCTTCTCTCCAGTGATGCTGCCTGCCCGCTGAGTAAAAAAACAGCGAGAATGTGATCTGAGAGGAAAGATAGTGGAGAGAAGTGAATCGTAAACTGATGGAAGTGGAGGAAAGGCGCCTGAGCGAAAGATAGAGCGGAGAAAACCCAGCAATCGATTTATAGAATGTACTTGGAAGAGGGGAAAAAAATCCCTTTAGTGAATACTCTATTCACGCTGATAATGTTAGTTCGGACTGATCAACGTGGGCTGTGACCGAGCGATGGTTGTGATCGTTTACAGGCTGTAAATCAGGAAACTTGTGATCTTGTAATCACTATTGGTTGTAAATCTACGCGTCAGGAAAATCCAACGTTCATTGGTTAATCTCAGAAAGCAGCGACGCACGGCCCATTGCTGTCCGGAAGTTCGGACACCCTTCCTGAAGTCTGATTTCACTTTACAGATGCAATGCGCTAAATGTGCTTCTTAAACTGGTGAATGGTTCACCCAAGCGCAAATGAAATTATTTTATGGAGTGAATGAAACTAGAGGGGTGGGTGAAGGGTGAATGGTGAATGACATAATTTATCCAGATTTTGTTTTCTATACTTAAAAAAAGACATTGCCATCAAAGTGGTTAGTAAGCTCATTGGTTTTAATGGCAGTGGAGCTGGAACTTTGATATGTTTTTTTACCTATACATATGGTTTTCTAATTTTTAAACTTCCTAAATTTACTGTAATATAACCGTATAGGGAAGACCAGACGAGCTAGTGTGATCATACATTTATAAATGGCAATACTGGACGATCGCTGTATTTAATTGTCGAACTGTAACTTTATACACTTACGAAATGGGTTCATTCATGAATCTTGCCCATGTGACAAAAATACATTATATATAAAATTGTACACAAGGGAAAATAAGACGAAAATTACCAAAAAAACAAAGAATATTTAGTCAAGGGTGAATAAAATTTTGCGATTAAGACTCGAGGGTGAATGGCACTGAAATAATTTAAAGAATTCCCACGGTAGACGCACGAATTGCAAAGGTAAACGCACGGGCCCTACGTTCTTACAACGAGTCTAAATGTTTCAATTTTAAACTTGAACACGAAATTTGACTCATGGAAAAAGTCAAACATGTTTGACTTTTTTCACGAGTTCACAAGTTTCACAGGTACCTGCTGTTAGTGCCACAAGTGGACAAGTTGATCGCGCGAGTTCCAACGTTCCCGCTACGTTGGCTGTACGTGATCACCACGAGTGAAAACTCGGGGTCACACGTGGGCCAACTGGCACCGTGAGACAGGGGTTGAAGTCAAATTTCTCCGGGCCACTCTGTAGCGTGCCCAAAGTAGCTATGGAGGCGGCCGGGGGTTTGGGCCGCCATGGAAGCTCCACTGGAGCTAGAGTAAATATTATTTTGCGCCACAGTTTGAGCTCTCCAACGGGAGCAGACGGCTGAAATTGTAGGGCTTCATTGCGGCTGTTGCCGTTATAGTCTGCACGGCAGCAGACGGCCCAAATGGGAGACCGGCGTAGGCTCCTTAGGAGCTGGGATCGTGGCTGTTGCTGTTATATTCTGCATGGCGGCAGATGGCCCAAATAGGAGATAGCCGGCTAGGTTAAGTGATTACAGCTGCCGGCATCAGAGCTCCATACGGGAGCAGGCAGCCAGAGGCGGAGACAGCAAGGGGCTCCGTAAGGAGCTAACATTCATAAATTGTAGCTGCTGGCAGCCAGGTCTATTTCACTGCAGGGGATTTCCAGCAGCAGGTGAGTTTTAAAAATAACTGCGGCCAAGAGCTACCGCTTCGGTAGCTCAGCCTGCCGTAGCACCAAACAATTTTAACAGAGTTACTGCTACAGCTATGCTGCAGCAGCATATAGTGTATACTTTATTTTGAACGGCTATAACAGAGTTGGCATTTATAACAGTTGCCACGGGGTCACGTTTGTGACTATCATAGCCGGTAGCATTCTAAAGTCAGGTTTAATTCTTTGGCAATATCACAAATATGTCTTATCATGCCAATTAATTTATGTTTTAAAAGAGATAATTACAAAGGACATTTATTATCATTTACATGAATGGTGTAGTGGAATTGGACCAAACATTACAGTCCAGAGCTCCAGGCTTGGGAAGCCTTGTTTGAGCTGTGCCTATCAGTCACCTGTGGGAGATACACCTGGTGGCGTCTTGGTCATTTCTGCTCATTAGAGGGGTCTGTGGAAGATTCCTTTACAAAAGACTCCAACTATATGCATATCAATAAAGTAATCGAATCTCTGATTTTATAGGGATAGGTTTCTTTTATCATATAAACGTCATTGCCTATGACAACACCTGGCAGGGTTGCAGTTTTTCTCCCACTCTGTCTGGCGTATGGGGGCCAGAGGTGCTCCAGTCCTTCCCTGTAATACTCCGTTGGCTCCGGAATGGAGCAAGGACTCGGAGTCACTAGCAGGTGCAGTCTTTGATAAATGATGATAACACCAGAGCACTGATCTGCAGCTAGTCTTGGTTTGGCTGTTAAAGGGAGCAGCCTGACAACCCCAAGTCAGGGCAAAGTCAGAGCCAAGTCTTGGGACATCTATGGCAGATGTGATTGGGTGTTTGGCCCAATTCAAACATCTGATGAATCAAATTATAACACAAGGAATGCTGCAATTTTCATCCCACTCGCATGAACGTAGTGATGGAGATGGTGCCAAAGTAAATGCACATATGCCTGAGGCAGCTCCTGGTTCATGTTGCATAAGTCCTCCCACTCTGTGATGTATGAAGTGATGGAGATAGAGCCATTTATATTATGCTCCATTTTACGGAAGCATGCACAGGCAGTTCAAGTTGTATGCTTGTAGCTGCCCTGGTTTCAGGGTTCGTATTTTCCTCCCACCCGAAAGACTATTGGAGACAAAATATGCTCGGTGTTATGGAAGCATGCACAGACAGTCCAAGGCATACGGATACGGCAACGCCTGGTTCAGGGTGCAATTTTTCTCCCACTCTAAGAGAGTGTCAGAGATCAGTACGGACTGACTCCAAACATGACCCCGAACATGACTATGTGCCATGATCCCATGCTTAATGCATGATGTACAACAATCGCATGAGGGAAAGCTGTGTGATCTTGCCTCTAAAATTGCTGTTCCCTCGGGGATGGACAAACCACTACAAGAAAAGTTGGCCAGCGGCATCAGCTATCTAACAGAAATTACTAGCATGATGGACAGGGTCTGCAAATGGAACTTCGCTAAAGCTCCAACAAAAGAAATCGACCTGGGGTTAGAGACGTTGGTAAGTGAGGTCTCGTTATTAACCTCCGTAAACTCTGAAATGGAACAGTCTGTCGGCCCAGGTTGAGTTTACTGCCAGCATGGGCTGTCTAGTCATTTTTTCACTGTCTCTGGGATAAGATCAGGTTGATGTATAGACATTGGCAAAGTGCCTTGCACAGCAACCTCGGTAAGTTCCTAGTAGGAAGAGTTTGGTTACCTTGGATCAGGGTAGACCATCATGGAACTGGCTGGCCATATGAGTCATAGTGACCAGAGAAGCACTGCTTCCTCATCTATGTGAGGTTATCAGACTGCTCAATAGAATAAAGTAGTTGAAATTTTTCTCAAACATATGGTTTATTTCTCCTCAGTTCGTAGAGTTACTGGTTCATTTGAATCATCATTGTCATACTCTCTGGGACAGGTAGTTACCAGCAGGAAGCTTGTCTGGCATATAATATAACTTTATCTGACCTGCAGTTTCATGTTGTGAATCAACAATGTATTCATAATAGTCCATATGCTCTCAATACCAGTATTCCTGATTGAGTGGTGGGTTGAAGAGATTGTGTTATGCACTCTGGCAACTTAGACATGTGATTTCAATCAAAGGACTGCGAGGTAATTCCTGATTCAGCCTTGCATTATACTAATCTCCACTCTGAAGGAAAACGCTACGTATTCATGGTGACCCTTAGTCAAAAGTTGACAGGGAACTCGTATTCCCATATCTAAGGGAAACTGTGGTTTCAGCTCTAGTCATTAGCTGCTGATTATATATTATCAGCGACATGTATGAATAACTAGATAATGCATCTTCCGCGGGTAGGAAAGCCAAAAAATTTCCGTTCGTAGGATCAACAGAGGAACAACGTTTCCGAGTGCAATCAGTGACAACTCATCCGAGGATGAGTGGTCTGGCCAAGGACTAGAGGGGTATATTTATTAAGATTACAGAAATGTGGTGCAGGCCGAATCGGGTTAACATTAGGCTAATCAAATTGTGGGTTTACTTACCCAGTTTAAGATGAATGATTAGGTGTCTGTAATTTAACTGACTCAGAGAATCGATCTTGTAGTTGCATACTCTGTCATATCTATACTCATAAGGAACAGATTCTGCTGCTTTAATAACAACGCTAGTGGTGAAAGCTAGTGGTGAAAGCCTGTGCTGCCCTTCTTAGATTAAAGGGCATTTTGTCATCGAGTTTTAGGTAATATGCAAAATTGCAACTGATAAAACTTATGGGTTGTCGGCAGATATCTTTTGTGATATTACAAATGAGGCAACATGAAATTTGAACAGTACCAATTTTCCTATTCAATCACGCCATGGTAGGCGGCTGAAGCAACTCTTATTTACTCAGTCATGAGTGACGGCTGGGACAGCCTGACTTCTTGGGCAGCTAGCTCTGCATGATTGTATGAGAAGCTTTGAACAACATATGTGAGTCAATTTTATATGGAAGTAACAGGTTTGTGTGGCTTCCAGATTGAGCCTAGAGAAACTTTATGGGATAGCACAATTGACATTGCTTGTGCTGCTTTATCATTTCTGTAATAGCATAAGTGGGACATAGATGATTGGTTCTTCACCCACTATTCTCTAACGTTATGCAGGGTGTCATTTATTTGATCACTCTAGTAGCCTACACTCATTGTGATGTGCGATGTATATCAGTAAATTGTTATGCAAATATTCCTCAAAATGTTCCTAATGGAACTAGTATCTTGAGATCATTATGCTCTCAGCAGCTGATCTCAGCATAAAGAACACAGCCTTTACTCAATCTCCAGCTTAGTCGCCGCGTCATACTGACATAAGGGTAGCTTGTTATAGAAATAATCTCATAAGCAAATGACCAGGATTACATACATTTGAGGTTGACAGCATACCTACCAGAGCAGAGATCAGGGATGTCATTAGGTATACAAGTGCATTCAGTGCCTATGAAATGGAAGATAGTTCTTATGTTTCAATAGTCTCAAGATATTGCTGATGGCTCATTAGCAGCCAATACAATTGATTTCCCTTTCATCATACAGCATGAGGTTTACATAGTGCAGGTTAATAAATTATAAAATTTGGTGGAATATGTCTGGATATTTGCAGATAGAATTATGCACATTGTTGCATAAGTTATTGTCCAACACACCAGACTATTGGGACTACAGGCCAGTTTAGAGCAACGGCCATGGATGCAAGTTAGCATCATGATATTAATAACTCATGTTTTCACCTACCATTAATGGTTTATCTATTTAAGTGTTTCACACACATATTGTGTCACTGCATGAAACCACAGGGCTTTGACATCTTCACATAGTCACTCATGTGACTTCAAAATAAAATAGAAAGATTAAACGAGAACTTACCTTTTGACGTTTCATCTTTATTTTATGAGAAGTTGAATTGAGGGATTACATGCCCACCACTCCCAACCCTATTCTCATAAAGATCATTCGGTAGTTCTAGCCTTTCATCTTTCTATAGCTTAGGTCAGCAACTGTTCTGTGGTTTCATACAGCTACTTTGAAGATTGACGCGCATGCGGGCTGGCGGGCTTCTTCACGAAATCCCTCACTTCAACTACTCATAAAATAAAGATCAAACTTCAAACGCTATGTTCTCGTTTAATCTTTCTATTACATGCCAGTGAGTTTAATATCTGTCCCACAGTTGGGTTTGATCCTGGTTCTCTGGCGCTGTAAGCGCTGTAAGGCAGAAACTTTACTGCTGCACCACCGTGCCCGCCCATTAAATTGGTGCTGCTTCTAGAATACCCTGTATAGATCTCACTGAGTTATCATGATACAATGAGGAATGTAAAAATGTTGTATGTGCGTGTATTACTTAACTTCTCTCCTGCATAACATGTCATCAGTCCTTCCTCTGTTCTGCTTTAATTTTGTACCCAAGCAAACAGCTGCAACAATTCTAATTTGGCTTATGATAATCATTAAAACATTTATTGGTTGTTAATAAAGCTAATTTTTACCTCTCTGGGCACTATGAAAACTCGGTTAGTTAAAACAAATTAAATGGGAAACACTATTAACCAATGAATTAATATAAAGAGAAGCAAAACTTCAATAAATGATTGAACACATCAGTTCAGACAATGCATGAAGACTTGCAAGGAAATAATGTTTCCAGCAATATTATAATCAAATTCCTTCTGATGTGTCAATTGATAGTTATTAGATGAAATTCTATATCAACTCCCAAGGATATTTATGGAGCAAAAAGCTCAGCTATGTTTTATGAAGTTACCCTTCAGTGAATAACAGGATTTATTGGGCCTAAAACAGGATATGTTGGGCAAATCTCTGGAAGGTTGGAAAATCAATGTTCACTATTGCAGATGTACTTGGATAATTGCATAAAAAGACTTTAATCCAAGCATATTTTATTTCTCTCTTAAAGCTGGGTTACCCAAATTATAGCCCTAAAGACGGGTTGGCCATTGAACAGGCCTCAGATGATCTGAAAGCCTGTTTGGGAAGAGCAAATAGTGCATTGATGAATTTCTGGAGATTCTCAGATAAGGGTTGATGTTAAGCAGATAATAGTGATCTTATAGATGCACAGAATCGCTTACCCAGAGTAGGGGAATCGAGGACCAGAGGACATAGGTTCAAGGTGAAGGGGAAAAGATTTAATAGGAATCTGGGGGCTAACTTTTTCAGACAAAGAGTGGTGGGCGTATGAAACAAGCTGTCAGAGGAGGTAGTTGAGGCTGGGAATGTTCCAACATTTAAGAAACTGTTAGATAGGTACATGGATAGGACAAGTTGGAGGGATATGGACCAAACACAGACAGGTGTGAATCAGAGGGAAATGTTGGGAAAGGGGGAGTAAAGGCGGTAAAAGGCGAAAAACATCAGGAAAAGGCGGGAATTGGTGGGACAGGTGAGAAAGTGCGAGAAAATGTAGGAAAGGCGAGAAAGGACTGGAAAAGGTGAGAAGCGGCGGGAGAAGGCGCGAAAGGGTGGAAAAAGGCAATCATTGGTGGGGAAAGGCAGTGAAAGTCGGAAATTGTGAGAAAACACGACAAAAAAAACGGGAAAAGACGTGAAAGCAAGAACGGGAAAGGGCAGAAAAATGCGGGTAAATGTGGGTAAAGGCAGGAAAGGGCGAAAAAGGCGAAAAAACTGGAAAAAGCGACATGATGTGGGAAAATGCGTGGAATGCTGGAGAAATGCGATTAAAGACAGGAAGGCGAGAAAGAGCGGGAAAAGTCGGGAAAAATTGGGGATGTTGGCTAGTGCAGGCAAGTTGGACCGAAGGGCCTGTTTCCATACAGTATAACTCTATGACTCTAATAGTTGAGGTTCCACCCATAGGTTGACAGTGTAGACGATGCACATGATTGATGGACAAAAGGATTGGGGAATGGTGGAATATGTGAAGGATATCAGTACCAAAGGTAAGTTAAAGAAGGCATGAAGCAAGAAGAAAATAGATGGCTTATGGCCTAGTTGGATTGAATCTGAAGACTATTTGTCTAACTTCAGCCTAGTTGGACTAACGCTGAAGTTAGACACACCGTGCTGGAGTAACTCAGTGGGTCAGGCAGCATCACTGGAGAAATAGGGTGGGTTACATTTTGGGTCGGGACCCTTCTTCAGACTTGCTGAAGCTAGCCAATTCAGTGTTGTCAAGAGTGTTATTTGCACAGTGGAAATTTCCAGCAGTGATGTGGTTCCTTGTAGCTGCAATCTGCACTGTCTACAAAAAGCAGCGCAGTTTACTTGTTCGGATCAGCATCACCAAAACCACACACTCGACACTAAAAAGTCCAAAGGCAACAATCAATTGATATACAGGAACAGCATCGTCTGCAGGTTGATAAATCACAAGTACAGAGGTCATGCACCACCCTGACGTGGAAACCAATCACTGTTCCTTCGTCCCCACTCATATAAATATTGGCAACTCTATGGGAATGCATTCACCAGCTCAAGACTGAGGATCATATCCAACTTGTCCGGCAATTTTATTTGCTCCCCCACCCACCCCACCTCTACTTGTAATCTGATGAAGGATTCTGACCCAAATATCACCTATTGAAATTGATGATCGTCAATACCAATTTTATGTGCAGTGGGTTACGAATCTTGCCCCTTGTTTTTCTTTGTCGGGGTGTATGTATGCAGTACATTATATATCTCAACGATGCCAAATCAGATTATTATTTTTAACATGCATTTGTGCATCACAGAAAATGAATTGATCGTAACTTTCAAATGCACTTAAAGCTACTGATCTGTGCTGTAGAAACAAAGTGACACAATTAGCAAATATATGCTCTGGTTATATGATGTGAATAAGCCTTTCTTCATGTGCTGTATTTTGCTTTCTAAAATATAATTGTCAGGCTTCTCATAAATACCAATATCTTATGAGTAAATATTAATATTTCTAAAGAGTACACATGTTGGAAAACTGGGTTTGGGTGTTAACAAAAGTTTAATTGGATAATGCTCATGCAATGAAATTCATTGTCGAAGGAGAGGCAATATTGAACAAAGATCCCATGCTGCTGTTTTTCATTCTAGTGTTGGCGAAAACCTAATCACCATTTTTCCAGTTTTTAGTTAATTGTTCCTAAAGCTGACCAACAATACAAGTGCCGCTTTGCAAGAGGAGCACGTCAAAGGTAGTAAATCCATCTTGTTAAACAGTTTTACTGTCAGTCCCCTGTATTACTCTGAAAAATAGAAGAAAATCATATTGTTTTAGTATTAGTTTGAAAACTTGTCAAAAATACACAATTAGCCAGCTAACAAAGTAATCCAAAGTATTCCTCCCTTTCTCCTCATCAAATCCTGGTAAGAGATCATGCTCTACCTTTCTAATGTGAGTTCATCACCATCTATGCTGCTTTCTTCAACTTCTCTTACATGTTTGTTCAAGTAAATTGTTCCCTCTTGTCCACAAAGTGAAATATGTAAATTCCATATTAAGTATTTTCCATTATTTTTGCTCCCATCATTAGTGCACCACTGAACTTAGCAGCCTATTCCATATCTGTCCATTTCGTAGATAAACTATTTGGCACAGCAGTATTGTGTAAATATATCCGGCTATAATATCCGGCTTAAAGCACACAGTATTGGGGGTTCAGTATTGATGTGGATAGAGAACTGGCTAGCAGACAGGAAGCAAAGGGTAGGAGTAAACGGGTCCTTTTCAGGATGGCAGGCAGTGACTAGTGGGGTACCGCAAGGCTCAGTGCTGGGGCCCCAGCTATTTACAATATATATTAATGATTTGGACGAGGGAATTCAATGCAACATCTCCAAGACACCAAGCTGGGGGGTATAGTTAGGTGTGAGGAGGATGCTTGGAGGCTGCAGGGTGATTTGGATAGGCTGAGTGAATGGGCAGATGCATGGCAGATGCAGTATAATGTGGATAAATGTGAGGTTATCCACTTTGGTGGCAAAAACATGAGGGTAGACTATTATCTGAATGGTGGCAGATTAGGAAAAGGGGAGATGCAACGAGACCTGGGTGTCATGGTACACCAGTCATTGAAAGTAGGCATGCAGGTGCAGCAGGCAGTGAAGAAAGCAAATGGTATGTTAGCATTCATAGCAAAAGGATTTGAGTATAGGAGCAGGGAGGTTCTACTGCAGTTGTACAGGGTTTTGGTGAGGCCACACCTGGAGTATTGCGTACAGTTTTGGTCTCCAAATCTGAGGAAAGACATCCTTGCCATAGAGGGGGTACAGAGAAGATTCACCAGACTGATTCCTGGGATGTCAGGACTTTCATATGAGGAAAGATTGGATAGACTCGGCTTGTACTCGCTGGAATTTAGAAAATTGAGGGGGGATCTTATAGAAACTTACAAAATTCTTTAGGGGTTGGACAAGCTAGATGCTGGAAGATTGTTCCTGATGTTGGGGGAGTCCAGAACAAGGGGTCACAGTCTAAGGATAAGGGGGAATTCCTTTAGGACCGAGATGAGGAAAACATTCTTTACACAGAGAGTGGTGAGTCTCTGGAATTCTCTGCCACAGAAGGTAGTTGAGGCCAGTTCATTGGCTATATTTAAGAGGGCGTTAGATGTGTCACTTGTGGCTAAAGGGATCAGGGGGTATGGAGAGAAGACAGGTACGGGATACTGAGTTGGATGATCAGCCATGATCATATTGAATGGCGGTGCAGGCTCGAAGGGCTGAATGGCCTACTCCTGCACCTATTTTTCTATATTTCTATGTTTCTATGGTGAATTGCTAGTAAAATAGAGAAATTAATTATAGATAATTGTGTTGAGGTTTATTATTGTCACGTGTGTTAGATACATTAAAAAGCTTTGTTTTGCATGCTATCCAAACAGATCAGGTATACCATACATAAATACAATCTTTTCAACCTCAAGTTCAATGGATATAGCAAAGGGGAAGATGCAGAGCTCAGAATATAGCTCTCAGCATTGTTGCAAACGTTTAGAAATAGTGCTACACTAATAGGTAGAAAAGTGATTTAAAATATCAGAATGATTGTATCGGATGATAATAGATCCATCTCTGGGAAGAACATACAAATTTATAACACAGAAGGTCATTTCACCCTTCAGCTCTGTTAAAAAAGAATGAACACAACCAATTCTCGCACCATTATCCTGGTTTAGAAGATGGAAATGTTGTTAGTACATCATTGCCTATATAATGACTTACAAATTACATCTTCTGATTGCCCTCTAGTGTTTATAAATATCCCTGAATATCCAATTTGATTTAATGTAACTATTGTATGTATCTATTTAATGTAACTATTCACACCCATGATGAAAGAGTGTTCAATTAACCAGTGGCCCGACCACCGGATGGCGCCACACTATCAAGGTTTTGCCTGCTTTGGTTTTGACCTATTAATCAACTTTAAATTGGTATCCAGGACCAGGAAAGGTGCTGATCTATGTGATCAAGGTAAGCGGCACTCATGGATAACTTCACTAGTGATTATATTACAGTAGTTAGCTCTGTGCTTCCAAAATGGTAATTCTTTTTTGCATTATCAGTATTTCAACGTATCAATTAAGGATCATATTGAAACAGAGATTGAAAATCATCTTCAATTTCAACTTATCAATGAAGGATCATATTGAAGTAAAGGTTGAAGAGATTTAAAAGATTAGAGCGATTGTACCAGATGATAGTAGATCCTTTTCTAGGAATTTATAAAACACAGGGTACGTGAGTGGATTAATGTCTTTGTCTCAAAGAGGATTGGGTGTGCGAGGAGGACAGGCCAGAGATGCACTTACGATATCTAAACTCATGAAGGAATTAGGTAAAGTAAGTAGGAAGAACACATTTGCCTCGTGCACTTTGTGCTTATAATCTGAGTATAAAAAGTTTAGGGTTGCCATGCCTACTGGTTAATAATTATTAATAAGAACACAAACACATATTTCTGCTACTGATTGCTTGAAAATATAACTTCTATATTATTTATAACGCAATTAACAGTCAGGACTAAATCCTGAGATCTACATACCCTTGAACTACTGCTGCAGGCTTGAATTATTGTTATTGTTTCCTTTCTCACCAATAACCTGTTTTATTTTGCAGCAGATGAAGATGATTAAACCCCAAAATAAGGGCAATGTCGCTGCAGCTAAGAGCGAGTGAAGTTTCTGATCTAAAATAGATCACACAGAGTCATTTTTGTAACATTGTGCTTTGAATGAAAAGCCATATTGAGCTGAAAAATATAGTAGAAAAGATTAACATTTTCCTTATCATAAATACTTCAGCAAAAACACTTAACCAAATATTCTGTTAAAGAAGGAACTGCAGATGCTGGAGAATCGAGGGTTACACAAAAAGCTGGAGAAACTCAGCGGGTGCAGCAGCATCTAAGGAGTAGAAGGGTCTCGACCCGAAACGTCGCCTATCTCCTTCACTCCTTAGATGCTGCTGCACCCGCTGAGTTTCTCCAGCTTTTTGTGTAACCAAATATTCTAGTTGAAATATATTGTAATAAGTGGAGTTGTTATATGGTAAGTAAAGTATTAAACATGCTAACTTTACACTTACTTGTGAAAATGAAATAGTGAGCACGACCTGGCTTAGGACACAATGTTATAATTAATTGACGCTGTTTGAAAAAGAATTGTCAACTCGGAATGGGTGATTAGTTGGTGGGAAGCATGGGGCATAAGCTTTGGTGTTGGACTGGAAGGCTGAAGGAGCAGATAACTTATTTATCGAGTACCTCATCTGTCTCGGGTTCCCTGGGTCAAGGAGTCAGGAGATGGTAAGTACCATACACAAATGCTGCTGAACATTCTAAAAGTGGCATTAGGATCTGCTCATAAAAACACATTAGTTTAGTGTGGGGGATGTTTATCAAGTCAGAGTTGTACAGCATGGAAACAGGCCCTTTGGTCTAACAATCATGCCAACCAAGATGGCTTCCTATATATGCCTGTGTTTGGCTCATGTAATAGGCAATCCTTTCAGCTCAGGGCTTGGCCAAGTAAATCTCCAATCCTCCCACGTTTATGTTAGCGGACAAACCTATGTGCAGTGTTCCAGATGAGGCGTCACCAGCACCCAGTACAACTGCAACAAAAACATCCTTTTCTTAAACTTCAATATCTTTGCAAATCAGATCAAGATACCTTAGCCTTATTAACTGTAGTTGGACCTGCCAACTACAATTTTGTGATTAAATAATAGAACACCTAAATCCCACTGAACTTCACACATTTGCAGTCTTTTACCATTTAGATAATAATGTCTTCATCTTTGCCTGTCCTTCTGCCTTTTTTCATATCATTAAAAACTAGGTTGATCTCTCCTCAAGGTCAAAATCGCGTTTCCACTCCATTTTTCTGTCCAATTTCTACAGCTTATATACAGCTTCAATTGACCAACTTTTTTTTACTATCTGTGTATAAAAAAAAGTATTTCTCATTCTCCCTTGCTGCTCAACACAACTAAATCACATGCATTTATCTAGAACCCGAAACATAGTGGCACTTCCTAATAATGCGCATCCAAGGAATGTCCCCAAGCAAACTTTGAAATTAAGGCAGATGACCAAATGTCTGTTCAAGGAAATAACTTTTAAGGAACGTCTTAAGAACCTAACAATTAGAAACAAGAACAGGAACATGAGTACACCATTCAGCCCTTGTGTCTACTTCCCCCCTCAATATGACCATTTCTCATTGTTTATATCACGTTACACTTCATTCCCTTAATATCCAACAGTCTACCAATCTCAGACGACTGCACTCGTAACTGTCTCTACATACACTGGGATCGAGAATTCTAAAGATTCACTCTCCTCTAGGTGAAGAAATTTAATATTTTAATCCTGACTAGCAAAGCACTTAGATGGAAATTGTGATCCTTAATTCTAAACACCCAAGACTACATCTACCAAGTCAAATCCTCTAAGAATTTGGTGTGTTGCAATGAGACCATATATCTGTTTTTTTAATGTGGTACACAAAATACTGAAGTATCTCAGTGCAACAGGCAACTGGGGGGAATGGATAGGTGACATCTCAGGTCAGGAGACTTTTTCAGACTCAACAGAGTGCAGGGCTAGTCCTCATAAAATAACACCCCTCTGGCAGGAATCAATCTGGTGAATCTCTGTTACAATTATATCCTTCTCTACAGAGCGAGAACAAACCGGTTTATAATATTCCAGGTGGAGCCTGAACTAACCCCACAACATATAAAATAGAAGAGGGAAGGGGATCTGAAAATGTTACTACCTTGCCAATAATAATATATCAGCAAAACCAGATGCAAGGAGTGAACAGGAGTTGGTGTGAGTTTAAGAAACATTCACATTGATCGAGGAAGGCCAGTCAGGAGTGCAATGCAAGAGTCAAATGTAGTTTTAATACGTACGTGTATAATCATTTCCATAACACAGCTCCGTTATTGTTTGTTGTCTGCTTGCATTACTGATTCTGTTCTTTGCCGTGCACCTGAATGTATATAGTTCTTGTTCTCTAACATGGTTTATCACCAGTTCTGGCCCATGGCAAGTTCCGTTGAGGCCTTTGGACAAGGTGAAAATTTCCCAGCGGAAGGTAACATTTGTTCCATTGGAGACGGAGCAGCTAAGATTAACATTTGGAGATGAAGAACACCCATTTGCTGTTATCACTGGCTTTGAAACTGATTCTGAAATAGGTACAGTAGTCAGAAGAAGAATGTTGAAATTTAACATTAATTCCTGGGTTGCACCATTTACTTAGTAGGAAACATATTTTACTTAAGATTCATAAGTATGCAGTAACCTCTGATCATGCAGGATGTGTGGTGTAATAACAGTAAAACCGTATGTTTTCATTAGAACTTCCCTGTAAAAACTACAGCAACATCTGGCATCCCACAAATGGAGGAATCTGGAGGTTGTTTTCTGTGCGATGTTATACAGTGTGGGGACAATCAACATGCAATCACTAATTTCAATATTTAATCCAGTATTATGGTGCTAAATGTCAGAGATGATGGCAAGCCTTACTGTATTTTATTGAGAATAGCTGAGTTGTTAATTCCAAGAAACAACATAATTATTCCAGAATAGTCTTTCAGTCGCTGAGAACCCAATTTTACAAATCTGTGGTCCCATTCACACAGCAGATGATTGTAAACCTAAAACTTTGATTGAGAATGTGGACATCAGGTGAAAGATTACTTTCCTGAGTATTAGTATAAGTTGAAGAGACTATATGGTCTATCTGCTTGTCATTGTGTTGCTTCTTAATTCTGAATGACCACTTGATACTTGATACTAGATACAGGTCATCCCCAGGTTATGAATAAGGCCTTGTCCCACTTTCCCGAGTTACTCACGAACTCTCCCGAGTTTTCCCCTTGATTCAAACTTGGGGAATGTCGGTAGCGAGGCCATAGGAGTCTGTAGATGTTTCGTAGCGGCTCGTAATGCCAGCCGTAGGTAATCGGGGCATCAGGCAAGTCAGGACGTCTTTTCAACATGTTGAAAAATGTCCACGAGTTTAAAAAAAATAGCCCCGAGTACCTACGAATGGCTATTACCGTAATTCTCCGAGTTCGAATCAAGGGGAAAACTCGGGAGAGTTCGTGAGTAACTCGGGAAAGTGGGACAGGGCCTTTACTGACACTCCTACATACAAACAAGCTCCCATAACATTCAAAAGGGCGTCACAGTAGCGGTAGAGTTGCTGCCTAAAAAGGCCCTGTCCCACTTCCCCGAGTTACAGCTGGAGCCGCCGGGAGTCCACAGCCTGGCGCAGTGTCCACCCTCTTGATCCCAGATACCACACGCCGGGGCTTCTCCCTGTTTCCCGATCCTCTCCACTGCCCCTGGTATTCCTCAGCAATCTTCCCAGCGGCGCCATCTGCCCCATCAGTTACCTACCAAACACATGCAATTCGAAGGACTTTTCTCTTGGTTCTGTTCGTTTTGTGCTGTAGCAGTCGATTTGTAGTTCATATCTTTCACTGTCATTGACCTGCACATTGGACAGCACCAGGGATCCACTCGCGTCCCAATGCAGCCTGTCTGCGTACACTGGGTGTCGGGTTTCGGGTGTGTCCGTTCCCGTAGAAGCTAGTTGAGCAACAAACGGTGATAGTATCTGAAATGTCACTTCATATCGATCTTCACACGGATTATCCACAGGGAACTGAACCTCTTGTCCCACGACGGCATCAATAACGGTATCGGGTCGGGCTGGGGTTCCTGTGCCGCAGAGAGTCAGTAAGTGGAGCGCTGGGATGGGAAACAGATGCATTTGGATTACACTGGTGAATATGAATGGTTCTGCACAGGGGTAAGGTTAAAGATTAGACTGATGTGATACTTGAAAACACTGTAAGCATTTTCACAAGGTAAAGTCCAATCAACTGTTTATTTACATCTGTACGGCAAAGTCAGAATTTATTTTGAAATAGCAGATCATAAAATAACCTGTTGAGAAAAATGAAATTGTAAACTGAACTTGTTAACATTCATATCAATTAATAATGCTTCCCATTGGAGTGCTGTGTTGTTTTCGTGTTTAAATTACGAAGCACCGTTCAGCTGCTGGTGTTACATCATACAACATAATTATGGACAATGACAGTTGGAATATGTGAGTTTTAGTTTCGTTTAGTTGAGAGATACAGCGTGGAAACATGCCCTTGGGCCGACCGAGTCTTCGCCGACCCAGGCACGGAACTCGCTATCAAAATATGGAGGGGACAGGGCGCACACTCACACATGAGCGAGGCTTCGGAGGCTCAATCGAGCGCTAAATGCAGCTCAACTCTGCCTGTCTCGCCGGGTTAACTACAGCCCTGCCTGGACTGACGGCATACCAGCGCTGCTTCTCCACGCTGGCCATATTTCCCGCGAGCCCAGGCAGGTTAACCTGGTGGGACAGGCAGAGTGAGCTGGGTTTAGCGCTGCTTCTCTGCGCTGGCTGTGGGCCTGGGGGCTCCGCGCCCGTCTGACTGCCGACCTCTCTGGCCAAAGATTTACAGAAGCCAACTAACCTGCACGTCCTTGGAATATGGAAGGAAACTGGAGCACCAGGAGAAATTAGTTAAGATCAAAGTTGGACCCTTGAAGACAGAAACAGGTGAATTTATTATGGGGAACAAGGAAATGGCAGACGAGTTGAACAGATGCTTCGGATCTGTCTTCACTAAGGAAGACACAAACAATCTCCCAGATGTACTAGTGGACAGAGGACCTAGAGTGACGAGGAACTGAAGGAAATTCACATTAGGCAGGAAATGGTGTTGGGTAGACTGATGGGACTGAAGGCTGATAAATCCCCAGGGTCTGATGGTCTGCATCCCAGCGTAATTAAGGAAGTGGGTCTAGAAATCGTGGATGCATTGGTGATCATTTTCCAATGTTCTATAGATTCAGGATCAGTTTCTGTGGATTGGAGGGTAGCAAATGTTATCCCTCTTTTTAAGAACCGAGGGAGAGAGAAAACAGGGAATTTTAGACCAGTTAGCTTGACATCGGTGGTGGGGAAGATGCCGGAGTCAATTATAAAAGATGAAATAGTGGCACATGTAGATGGCAGTAACAGAATCGGACCGAGTCAGCAAGGATTTACGAAGGGAAATCATACTTGACTAATCATCTGGAATTGTTTGATGATGTAACTAGGGTTATGGACAAAGGAAAGCCAGTGGATGTAGTGTATCTGGACTTTCAGAAAGTCTTTGATAAGGTCCCACATAGGAGATTATTGGTCAAAATTAGAACACATAGATAGAAAATTGGTTGGCAGAAAGGAAACAAAGAGTAGGGATTAACGGATTCCTTTCAGAAAGGCAGGCAGTGACTTGTGAGATACGCAATACTCAGTGCTGGGACTACAGCTATTTACAATATTCATTAATGATTTAAATGAAGGGATTAAAAGTAACATTAGCAAATTTGCAGATAACACAAAGCTGGGTGGCAGTGTGAACTGTGAAGAGGATGCTATGAGGATGCTGGGTGACTTGGACAGGTTGGGTGAGTGGGAAGATGCATGGCAGATGCAGTTTAATGTAGATAAACGTGAGGTTATTCACTTATGTGACAAGAACAGGAAGGCAGGTACAGCAGGCAGTGGAGAAAGCTGGAGTATTGTGTGCAGTTTTGTTCTCCAAATTTGAGGAAGGACATTCTTACTATTGAGGGAGTGCAATATAGGTTCATGAGGTTAAATACCAGGGTGGGCAGGACTGTCATATGTTGATAGAATGGAACAGCTGGGCTTTTATACACTGGAATTTAGGATGAGAGGGGATCTTATTGAAACATATAAGATTATTAAGGGATTGGACAAGCTAGAGGCTGAAAACATGTTCCTGATGTTTCCAGAACCAGTAGCCACAGTTTAAGAATAAGGGGTAGGCCATTTAGAATGGAGATGAGGAAAGCCTTTTTCACCCAGAGAGTTGTGAATCTGTGGAATTCTCTGCCTCAAAGGGCAGTGGAGGCCGATTCTCTGGATGCTTCCAAGAGAGAGTTAGATAGAGCACTTAAATATAGCGGAGTCAGGGGATATGGGGAGAAGGCAGGAACGGGGTACTGATTGTGGATGATCAGCCATAATCACATTGAACGGCGGTGCTGGCTCGAGGGGCCGAATGGCCTACTCCTGCACCTATTGTCTATGTATCGATGTAAAACCCACGCGGTAGAACGTAGAAACTATGTACGGACAGCACCCATAGTCAGGATCGAACCATGATCTCGGACGCTGTTAGCACTACGCCACCACTGCCGCTGCACCACAGTGTCGCTAACTTTAGTTGATTTTAGATACCAGGGAACTTCACTGTTAACCTGGAACATAGAACAGTACTGTGACAGGAGCCGCCCCTTCGGTTCACATTGACTATGCCGACCATGTAGTCAGGATCGGACCCATGTTTCCGGCGCTGCAAGGCAGCAACTCTACCACTGTGCCGTCCCATATTTACAAATTTCTGATTTATTCTTGTAAGTTTGTATATTCACGAATAAATATCAGTAAATTAGTTTTAAAGAAGGAACTGCAGATGCTGGAGAATCGAGGGTTACACAAAAAGCTGGAGAAACTCAGCGGGTGCAGCAGCATCTAAGGAGCGAAGGAGATAGGCGACGTTTCGGGTCGAGACCCTTCTTCAGACCCATCAGTAAATTAGTTTCTCTTTCAAAGTTAACTTGGTCTTCTGATCATACAAATTGGAGAGTGCGTAAAATTAATGATAACAAAATTATCGTAAGTATTTTCCCATTGTGATCTTGATATTAATCTGACCAAAGTATCCTATTGACGATATAACAGAAATAAATTGTACATTTTAATATAGACGCAACGAACTGCAGATGCTGGTTTACTAAAGAAAGCCACAGGTTGTCCCAGTCACTCAGCGGGTCAGGTAGCGTCCCTGGAGAACATGGATGGGTGACGTTTCGGGTCGGGGCCCCTTCTTCAGCCATGCTACCTGGCCCGCTGAGTTACTCCAGTGCTTTGTGACCTTTTCTTTTTAGTAAACCAGTACATGCAGTTCCTTCCTTCTCAATTGTCCTCAGAGAGCTGCTGTGTTTATGACCTCCCCTGTCGACAATACAGCTTACAAAATGTTGTCTGTTCAATTTTAGTGCTCGTGTGCATAGAAACTTGCGGCTTGGACTCTATTCCAGGCTAGGATTCTATTCCGTGGAGCGCCAGAGGATGAGGGGTGATCATACAGAGGCGTACAAAGTCATGAGAGGAATAGGCTGGGTAGAGGCACAGAGTCTCTTGCCCAGAGTCGGGAAATCGAGAACCAGAGAGCATAGGTTTAAGGCGAGGGGGAGGGGGGGGGTGGGGGGTGGGGGGTGGGGGGTGATTTAGTAGGAACCTGTGGCGTACCATTTTTCACTCGGGGTGGTGGCTCTATGGAACGAGCTGCCGAAGGGATAGTTGAGGCAGGTAGTATCGCAACGTTTAAGAAACATTTGGACAGGTACATGGATAGGACAGTTTAGAGGGATATGGGCCAAACGCAGGTAAGTGGGACTAGTGTAGATGGGATATGTTGGGCGGCATGGGCTAGTTGGGCAGAAGGGCCTATTTCCAGACTGTATGACTATGGCTCTATAAACTGATTATGTTGGTCAAATGAATGTCACTTCACCATTCTAAAATAACTGATACACAATGTCTATGTTCTATATTCTGCACAGTTGGAACCCGGATTGAGTTCGCGAGGAAGGAAGTTCACAGTCATTGAACTTTCTCGGCACATTTTACTTGTTCAATCAATACTGGTGGCTATGCTAAGGTCCAGAAATCATTTGACAACTACTCGCGTTTATCCAGCGCGTTTGAGATACAAAGTGATCCCGAGTGGCGTCGTCTATAATTGATTTTGAATCGATAAATGTGAAAATCCTGTTTCGCTCTGAATTAACGGTGTATAAATTAATCCAAATTAATATTATTCCGCTCAGAAAATGTGGAAATTGCTCAAGATTGCTTGATGGTGCAAAAGCCCACGTTAAAATACACGTGTACCGCAACATCAGGGACTGGGCTGGAGAGAGCGAGCGAAACAGGCAACACAAGTGTAAATTCAAGGTTGTAAAGGGGGAGCGCACTGCACACGCACCCTCCTCACACATGGGAAACAGAGTCCGTTCCTTATTAATTACCCAGATCAACCCATCGACGTTCAACCTAACATTGTAATTAGAATATACCTGTTAATGCAAATTACTGTTAACAGTCACAACAACAATGCAAACTAACTATATACAATTTTAAATACGAACATCTTGAGTCATACTAAATTGTTTAGGTTTAAAGAAAGGCTGAAATAATATTTTACACTCCAGTTCAAAACGTTATTGGAAAACTTTCTTACTCCACATTCCAAAAAGGTGACCTTTGCCACAAAAACAGCGCCCGGCAGGAAAACCGACTCTTTTCAGATCTTCGTAGTTATTTATCCTCATGTTTTTTTAATTATGTATCTTGTAAATTCGGAGTCAAATATTTTCACCAGCCCTCTTTTATTTTTACACTGCCTCTGCTTGCCAACAAGATGCCCGGCTTCCGTTAGCCGAGTTTATTCTTTGCGGTGTATTAAACCGGAGGTAAGTGGCAGGAAGAGATCAGTGTTGGTGCTCGTGGTGAGACGCGATCTGAACTCTGACCGTTCACACTTCAGCTTCCCACGACTGATTCCGAGCTGCGGATGATGCAAAACAAGACGTGTTCACTGACTTGCAGGCTTTTGCAAGCGCTTGAAACGCTGGCCGAGCACGTGAATTTCAAAGATAAACTTCTCATTATGAAACCTAGCGAGTGATGCAAGGCAGCGCCGAATTATTATTTGAATGAAGACATTTTTTCAACTTTTATAAAGTTGGGTTTAGATTTATTATCATCAGATGTACCAAGGTACAATGAAAAACTGTTGTGTATGTTATCTGATACTATTGTCAGATCAGATAATTATATACATAAATAAAATCGTCAAACTCAAGTACAATAGGTAGAGCAAAGGGGAAGATCCAGGGTGCAGAATATAGTACTCATCATTATCGTGCATCAGTTCCATTGACAAAGTCCAATGTCCGCAATGGGGTAGAGGTGCAGCGGACCATAGCCAAATTTATGAAAGGACCATTCAGAGCGTTGATAACAGGGGAAGAAGCTAATCCTGAATCTGGTGGTGTGTGCATTTCTGCCAGGTGGAGGCAGGGAGAAGGAATGATGGGAGTGGGGCAAGTCTTTAATTATGTTGGCTTTTTCCAAGGCAGCATGAAAGTGTAGATGGAGTCAGTGGCGGGAAGTCTGGTTGGTGTGATTAACTGGTCTACATGTATAAATCTGTGCAAATTCTTGCAGACCATAAAACATTGGTGCAGAATTACGCCATTCAACTTCCCGATGTTGGAGAAATCCAGAACCAGGGGTCACAGTTTAAGAATAAGGGGTAGTCCCATTTAGGAATGAGATTAGGAAAAACCTTTTCATCCAGAGCGTTGTGAATCTGTGGAATTTTCAATTCATTTCAGCTTCTCTGCTTATGTTGCTTCAACGTATTTTTATTGCTGTGTGGGCTGATTTGATATTCAGAATAAAATCACCAATTCTTTCTGCACTGGGCCACAGAAAATCAATATTTCTGTTAAATCCAGCTCTCTTTCCGAAATCATTTTGTCAGACTCCCTTATGTATCAGCTTCATTGCCTTTAACATCACATCAGCAACAAATTCAAATAAAGTCAGTCACGACTTTCCTTTTGCATCCTGTCACTAACTAAAATGTGTGATTCTGGGGACAATTGTGTTTGTCTTTAAATATTTTCACAACTACAGACCTCTTATCGTGAAAACAAAGCCCAGTGTGAGAAACATAAAGACTTGGCCTGAGGACGCTGCCGCTCAACTTCAGGATTGCTTTGATTTAGGGGGTTAACCACTGGATAGAGGAATCCTATTATCCATTCTATTTATCCATTGTCTTTTTATAGATATGTATATAGCGCTGCAGAAACTGTGCACCTTATCCCCCCCCCCCCCCTTTTTGTCTTGTTTTTGCACTGAGTAGGAGCAGTTTTTAATCTCACTGTACATGTGTATAGTGACAATAAAAGGCATTCTGATTCTGATTCTGATTCTGCTTTGAGCGCACCCAGTGGGATCTTTTTGCAAATCAGGACATAACAGACTACACATCCACAGTCATGTTCTACATACAGAACTGCATCAATGATGTCACTATCGACAGAGAGGTTAGGTGTTATCCAAATAGCAAACCATGGATGACCAGTGATGTCAGAAAGCTGCTGAGGGAACGCAACTCAGCCCTTGGATCTGGCAATGATGAACTGTACAGCACTGCCAGATCCAAACTGAAGAGAGCCATCAAAGAGGCAAAGGCAGCCTATGGAAGAAGACCAGAGGGACACTTTAATGAGAGGGACCTCCGGCGTGTTTGGAAAGGTATCCAGCAACTTACCAACTACAAGGGCAACAGGGGGTTAACCACCAGCAGCAGTAGTAACTTGCTGGCTGAGGAGCTTAACCACTTTTTCGCCCGTTTTGAGCTGAGTAAGGGGGAGCCTGTGCCTGCAGTCGCATCTAGCACTGACGACCTGGCACTCACTGTGAGCACAGAGGATGTCAGGAGAGTACTCCGCAGCGTCAACCCCAGGAAAGCTGCTGGCCCAGATGGCATCCCAGGGAGATTACTGCGGGATTGTGCAGACCAGCTGGCGGAGGTATTCAGCGACATCTTTAACCTCTCTCTGTTAACATGCACTGTCCCTAAATGCTTCAAGACTGCCACCATTGTGCCTGTTCCCAAAAAAACATCTATCACCAGCTTGAACGACTACAGATCTGTTGCTCTCACTTCAACTGTGATGAAGTGCTTTGAGAGACTGGTCCTGGCCCACATTAAATCCTCGCTCCCACCCACCCTGGATCAACATCAGTTTACATACAGAGCCAACAGGTCAACAGAAGACGCCACCTACATGGCTCTACATTCTGCACTGACTCACCTGGAGCGTCCCGGCTCATATGTGAGGATGTTGTTTGTAGATTTTAGTTCTGCATTCAATACCATCATCCCCAGCTGAATGGTGGACAAACTGTTTGACCTGGGTGTAAATGCCAACATGCAGATGGATCAAGGACTTCTTAACAGACCGCCCACAGACTGTCAGGATGGGGTCCAATCACTCCCCAGTCCTGACGCTCAGCACAGGGGCGCCACAAGGCTGTGTGCTGAGTCCTATTCTCTACACAATATACACTCATGACTGCACACCGACACACAACACAACTGGATCATTAAGTTTGCAGATGACACGACTGTGGTGCGGCTGATAAATAACAACGACGAGTCTGCCTACAGAGATGAAGTCCAAAAACTGACTGTCTGGTGCACTAACAATAACCTGGCACTCCTCAACCAAAACAAAAGAACTGGTTATTGACTTCGGGAGGAGGAGAGAAGAACCTGCTCCTCTTTACATCAAAGGAGACATGGTGGAGAGAGTCACTGACTTTAAGTTTCTGGGCACATACATCTCCCAGGACCTTACATGGACAGTGAACACCATCACTCTCATAAAGAAGTCACAGCAGCGGCTATATTTCCTGAGGACTCTGCGGAGAGCAAATGTCTCACAGCAGCTGCTGCTGTCCTTCTACCGGTGCGCTGTGGAAAGCATCCTCTCCTATGGCATCCTGGTGTGGTTTGCTAGCTGCACTGTGGCTGGAAGGAAGGCACTACAGAGGGTTATTAAAACAGCACAGAGCATCACAAATGCTCAACTATCCTCCCTGGAAGACATTTACAAGGCCTGATGCTTACGCCGGGCGACAAACATCACACAGGACTCATTCCACCCTGCCAACCACGTTTTCACTCTGCTGCCCTCTGGGAGGCGATACGGGTCTTTGAAGGCCCGCACTTGCAGACTAACTAACAGTTTCTACCCACATGCCATTAGAGAACTTAACTCAAACAGATAACACTACGAGCAACACTACACAATTCGGGGTGCATATAAAAATTTGTCTGTTAGAATGTGCAAGATAATGTGCATTTTTAAAAATTATCTATTACTTATTTTATGCATTGATCTTGTAGTAAATGTAAATGTGAGAGTAAATGGTTGTTTATGTTATTGTGTTTTGTTCTTTTTTAATCTTTTTATCCTGTGTCTTTTATTGGTTACCATTGAAGGGGATGCACATGAAATTTCGTTGTACAGTTGATGTGCAATGACAAATAAACGTATTTGATTTTGATTTGAAAAAACACATTCTGCCATTGGTGTTGATCTGACTTAGCACTTAGTGGCAGGCTTCCATTTTTTGTTTACCATTTGTGATATTTGCAAAGCTCTGGTCCTTCACTACTACAATAAAGATCCAATGAAAGTTGTGGTGAGAGCCCCTACCATCTCCAACCAAGCCTCTCTCAGCAACATGAAATGCACAATGTCCGGCTTTGTATAATTTTTTACTTGAATGCTGGCATCACTTCAGTTGTCTCCTTATATATGAGGATACTGTCCGAATAATTTACATGAGACGTGATGGACAGTTAACTTCTTTTTTATTTGCAATAACTTGTCAGGCAAGGAGAACAGTCAAGCAAGAGACTGCTCTACAGAATCAAAGCATGCACTATTTTTATATCACTTTTGATAGCATAAATGTGACACCAGTTTACAGGGTTAACTATTGTGATCCAGTATTCTGTAATTTTCCCCTCAAAAACAAGACATGCGGGTGTTCAAGTTGTTGACTGAGTGGGCCACTAGAACCAGACATGTTTAGCCTAGCGCTGAAGGGCTACTTCGCTGCAGTAAAGATAGATACAAAATGCCGGAGTAACTCAGCGGGACAGGCAGCATCTCAGGAGAGAATGAATGGGTGATATTTCGGGTCGAGACACATTTAGCGACACCTATTGAGTATAGGAATTATCAATTTCCCAAATGTCAATATCATGACTTGTATTGCAGGCTTTAAGTTTAATAAATTTATAACCCAAACATAAAAGAAAAATTGGAATCAGACTACAGTATGAAGAAGGGGTCTGGCCCAAAACTTACCCTATTCCTTTTCTCCAGGGATGCTGAGTTACTCCAGCATTTTGTCTATCTTAGGTTTAAACCAGCATCTGCAGTTCCTTCCTACACATTTCACTGGAGTAAAGTTTGATTCCCACAGAATGAAGCACAGCTCATTTTTAAGACAAAATGGAAGGACAACTGAGATCTACCTACAATTCTCATAATACAAACATACCAATTAGAAGCTGAAGGAGGACACTAGGCCTCTCAAGTCTGCTCTGCCATTCCATAATATAATTGCTGATCTGATTGCAACTGCAACCTAGCACTTCCACTTATTCCTGGTAACATCTCACCTCTTTGCTCATCAGGAATCCATCTACCTTTTCCTTGAAAATATTCAAACTTTTTGCTCCCATTGAGAGGAAAATATTTCACCACATCTCTGATTTAAAGGGGCGCATGCTTATTTTTAAGCAGTGCTCCCTGGATCTGGATTCTCCAGGTTGATTCTGCTTTCAATCAAATGCCCTCTCCCTGGGGTATCTTGGTCAGGGTGGATAATTTGGGTTAAGGATCTGTTTCTTTGCTGTATTTCTATGACTCATCTACACTGCAGCAGATGCAAGCTCCGCCTGTCCAACCCTTTAGTCCAGCAAAGCACTTCTGCACTGCTTCCTGAAAATAAGGGATCACTACTTACACAATACTCCAGATGTGCCTATACAACAGAAACATAATCTTCACACTAGCCTTTTTTTGCAAATCATGCAAAGCACTTAGATCCCTCTGTGCCTCAAAGCTCTGCAACCTACAATTTAGATAACAAGTTCTGGGCACCCTCCACCCTCAGTGTAAAAAACTGTGCCTCCCTCAGTTTAAAACTATGCCCGCAAGTCTTTGACATTTCTATCCCTGGAAAGGGCTTCTGACTATCTATCTAATCTATGCCTTATAATTGTGTATACTTCTATCAGGGCACATGTCAGCCTTTGATGCTCCAGAGAAAACAAATACATTTGTACAACTTCTTATAGCTGATACCCTCCTCTAATCCAAGCAGCATTTGGCAAACCTCTTTTGCATTCTCTCCAAAGACTCCACATCCTTCCTCTAATGTGATGACATTAAATTAAATGTGCAGATTAAATTGAAATGCACATTGTATGAAGTATTGCTGAGGTTTTGGGCAATACACGAAAATACCACAAGCTCTGCTTGCATTTATATTGGAGACAGACAGATAGAATTATCTCACGTCTGGCAAGTGTTATGTTGTTGGAAAGGTACGCTGCACCTTTTAATTTTACATTTGCCAATCTCAGGCCGATCCTCCAGAATGCAAAGCCACCCTTGCCATTTTACACACATGTCAAAATTAATTATCTATTAATTCTCCTTACCTGATAGAAATTCAATAACCATACACTGCAAGGGTACTACTGTTCCACAGTAACTGGCCTCTCATACTCTTACTTGCCAAGTAATAGCAAATTCAATGCTATTAGCAACATAAATGAGAAGAAAATGAATAGGAACACCCGAAAGAAAAGGTTGTTAATGTAACACATCACCAAGTAAAAAGCAGTATAAATAATGTTTGATATTTACATAGGTGCATCTTTTTGAAAAATGATTATGATATCTTAACCATTATAGAAGTACACCATAAGGGTGGAATAGTGGCACAGCTTGTAGAGCTGCTGCCTCACAGCGCCAGGGTCCCATCTTTGATCCTGACCTCCAGTGCGGTCTGTGTGGCGTTTGCATGTTCTTTCTGTGACTGTGTGTGTTTCCTGCAGGTCTGGTTTCCTCCCACATCCCAAAAATGCACAGGTTTGTAGATTAATTGGCCTTTGTAAATTACTCCTAATGCGTAGGGAGTGAATGACAAAGTGAGATAACATCGAACATTTGTAAATGGGAAAACGATTGTCGGTGTGGATTGAGGGCCAATTGAAGGGCCTGTTTCTGTTTTGTATCTCTAAACTAACCTGAACTAAACCCAAGAACAATTAGACATAAATGCAAGTTTTGAAACGGAATCTACGTGAAAAATATTATAGAGGCCCCACTTTTGGGACACCATATGTAGATGTGTTTCCATGCAGCAGACATGCTCACAGTCACAGTGTTAAGAGGAAATCAGATCAGATTATCATAAATCAGATGAAGCACATCAAACAAGCTGAGGTGATATCTGTAAAGGCCATGTTTGTGAGACCTGGATGTGCTTAGTGAGATAGAGGTGTTTCAAGATTAAGATCTTGTTGTAAGCAACTATGTGCGACAAATACTTCACAATAAAAGTTTCCAAAATGAATCTTTTGATGTTAGGTTTATATTTAAATCTTCATTTTATTGCAATGTACAAACTAGCTTGCAGCCATATTCATTTGGTATAGATACACCATAAAATTAGTTAGATACCTTTTAGAAATGAAACAAAACATAAAAGATAATTTTACAAAATTTGTCTCTGAGCTGTGAGTTAAATTAGTTGGAGCATGAATCTGAAACTCAAGCACATTCACCATGATTTTTAAATCCATTATTGTTAAAAGTGGGAAAATTATGGTTAGTGCATATATTTTGCTGTGAAATGGGTTTTCTCTTCAAATCCCATTGCTTACTTCAATGTTAACTTCTAGTAATGAAAACCACTTTTTAAAAAACTGTTTTTTTACTGTTCTTGACATGCACCAACGGCCTCACATCCAGGCAACAACTGGCATTTGACAATCATAAAGAAAAGCAGGTCATAACACGTTTAAACATCAATCATAACACGTTTAAACATTCGTGCACATATGAAAGGGAAGCTTGAGCACCTTGCTGCAGAATTGGTGGGGATTGTTGGCAGAAATTATAACGGCTCAGTCACCACAGGCACTTCGTACGGAAGTTTAATGTGGCATTTACAAACTACTTACCATGGTTGTATCCATGGTGATATGCTATCTGGGCATTTTTAGTCGCAGCTTTTACTCCAGTCATTGTCGGTGCTTCAGAGAAGGTGCTAAGAATACTCAAAGGGGAAGGTAGAAAATGCATATGTTTGGTGAGTACTCTCACACAAACAAGCATTTTACCTCAACCCTCCTGAGCAGCAATAACTCTGCAGACTCAGGTTCACCAAGCGAATCAATACCATAGACTTTAAGCGGACAAAGTTGCACCCAGTCATGACACCCTACTCTTAACTGTTACTTTATTAAACTGAACGTTGTCAGGGATATCTTGTTGCATCTGTGCAGTACATCCTCCGATAATCAGTCTAAAGGCAATAAAATGGCAGATTTCAAGATCTGAAAGAAAACGTGAAAATATTCAGCTGGACTGGAATTACGCGGCGTGCAAGATTGGTCTGATGTACGACTGCCTTCTCCCATTGATCCCTTCAGGGTCCATGAAAATAAATGCATTCTGTTTGACTTGAAGAATGGACAGTGTGATTTATCCTTTTCACGACATCCTTTCCCACGAGATGCAACACAGCGACTTGTCAATATTGCTGGGAAAACTCGTTATTTCTACTTATTTGAAGCACAAGGAGGCACGTTGGGTCAACAATACCTTCAGTTTCCCCGCTGCACCAGGTACATTCATGAGTTGGAAATTTATTGCTGGGTGTAGATCACCATACGGTCAAACTCTGGAACTCTTAACCAATTGGTACTGTGGGATTGGTTTAGATTATTGTCACATATCCCAAGATCCAGTGAAAAGCTTTTAGTTGTGTTACAGTCAAAGAAATGAGTATACATAACTACAATCAAGCCGTCCACCGTGTAGGGATAAAGGATACAGGGTACAACATATAGTGAATGATAAAGTCCAGTTATAGATCATTCAAAGCTCTCCAATGAGGAGATGGGAGGTCAGGATCGTACTACAGCTGCTGAGGGGGCGGTTCAGTTGCATGATAACAATTGGGAAGAAACTGTCCCTGAATCTGGAGGTATTAGCTTTCAAACTTCTGTACCTCTTGCCTGATGGGAGAGGAGAGAAGAGGGAGTGACCACAATGAATCCCTAAACAATATACAATGAATCAAAAATGCTATAACAGTCACATCCCATGTGTGAATATTCAAGGAAACGTGCGCTCTTGTGAGTACTTTAAGGCCACATAATAGAACGAAACATATTGAGCAGACAGTGGGTCCCACGTCCTCAGGTGGGAATGGGCATGTATATTTTCCATAACGTTCCCTGTGATGCCAGTTTTCGTTTCTACTTTATTTGTTGAGAAAATGTAAATTGATCAGTACTTCTAACAATCCATCTTCCTTGTCACAATAAGCAGTTTAAATTTTCTTTGTTGATTTTCACAACTTGATTTTCTTTTAACAGAGTAAAAGTTGTGATAGCTAGTCAATTATTACTTTTTTTACATAAACACAACTGTTAATTATGAGACAGCAAGGTACCTCAGACATCCCAATAAGACAACCCTTTTCCTGTGCCTGATTTGTTACTTTGTACCGTAGTTACCATAACTCAGATGCATTACGGGTTGAGGTCTGGTAGGAATCACAGTTATGGTGCATGGTGTTTGGGGTTCTGCACAGAGTTACAGAATGTCAACAAAAAAAGAATTAAAAGCAGTTGCGGTTAATTATTAGCATCAGCAGCTTTCTAAAGCAGCACCACAAGTGGATGCCGAGAAATGCAAACAGCTCTTGGAATACATTCTCACAAAAGTTTACAACAAATTCAGAGTGTTAGGAATGCAGTCAAAAAGCAACTTTCTGCACCCAAATAATAGGGGGTGTGCACGTAAGGTAATCGGGTCAAAGGGCGTGACGCATGGTGCAGCTCAATCCTTCTGGAGTTCATGGCAGCCTCCGGCAATCACTGTTAACACACGAAACGCGCACTTTCTTACCTGTTAAAAAACGCCAAAATGGTCAATTATTACGCTGTAAATAATTGTGGAGGGCGGCTGAACGCTCTGAACCAAATGTTCTAGTATCTTTGCTCTGAACCCGAGCGCCAAGGTGTAAGCGGCCGAAGGAGCGCATCCCTCGGGACAGCCCCCACTCTCCCCCCCCCAGGGTCAGCGCTGTATGGCCACGGCCGCCTTCGGACCCGTCTCCCCCTGTGCGACCATAATGTCACGGGCTGTGGGTCGGCAGTGCCCACACACGGGGCTGGGTGGAGCAGGGCCACGGCTCTGGGCAGCGGACACACAGGGACTAAAACCCAGCAACGTCCCCGTCAGCTGCAGCAGGGTTGGGGACAGTCTGGTCCCTCCGCCCACCCAGAGTTACTGACCGCGTTGCAACGGCACCCCGACCCCTCTACCGGCACTGCAGGGACAGATGGCCTGGGGTCCAAGAGTGTGGAACCACTCAGCTTGGAGTTCGGATGCTGGGACAGAAAAAGGGCCCGCTGGCAGCCATAGTAAGTGTTCACCTGACGTTCACCGCGTGTACTCCAGAAGGCGTTGCATAGCAACAGTACAGGTCACGGATCGTGACTTTGACTGCTGTGCAACCACCCTATAAAATATTTTGACATCGCTAAGGGTTTTCAATTTTGTACAGCTGATAGAGAACAGAAAAAAAAAGATGATATTTTATATTTGTTCAAGGATCATGGACATCACTGACAAAAGGACACAAAGTGCTGGAGTAACTCAGCTGGTCAGGCAGCATCCCCTGGAGGACATGGATAGGTGTCGTTTCGGGTGGAACTCGGGAGTGAAAGTGGAGAGGAATGTAGAACTTGAGGAAGGGATGTAGGTGGAAAGGGATGGCGGTGCAGGGTAAAAAGGGAGGTGGGAAAGTGTGAGAAATGGGTGTGCGCTGGGGTGCAGGGTAGTGCACAGAAATGAGAGGGGTGAAACAAAGGCGGTTGTTACCTAAAATTGGAGTATTTAATGTTCATACTGTTGGAATAAGGTTTCATGCTACAGCACAATCTTATTGCAAGCTTTATTTCTCTGCACAAATATATATTTTCAGCTTGAACCCAAGAGGGCGCTGTTAGTTGTGAAACTCACTGGTTGTGCCTAGAAAGGCACATTATGTATATATTGAAAAAAACAAGTTGGAGAAGTGACGCTCATTTCCATTTAAATAGACCGAGCCAATTTAACATTTCGTCCCACAGGTAGCCAGGAACGCATTCTAGACCTGAGGCTTAATTTTAAGCTTTTGCTTCTTTTTCTTCTCAATCACTGCAATCCCAGATCAAAAGTGTAAGTACTGAATACTTATTTGGAAATCTTTTAAATGCAAAAGAAAGTTAGTATTAGTAAAAAAGTGATCAAATGTTAAAAATGTGCAGACCTTATGGAATATGTAATTTGTGACCAATACTAAATATTTGAAGATGTGTAGATTGGTCAGATGCTGAAACTGATATGAGAATTTGTTTTGTTTTACAGTCAAAATGAAGTGGTTTGTCTGTGTCGGGTTGTTTATACTTCTCACTTTGAGCATACTAACTGGTAGGTTTAATCCCATTTATTTTTGAGGCAATTTTTGTTTCATAATTGTTACAAAGACGATTTACATTATGATTTTATATTTATAGGTATGTTAGATTATTCTTTGTATTAAATGTCAGTAGTCTGGAAAAAAATGTGAAATGCTGTGTTGGCATTTCTCAAGGGAAGCAATTTATTTCAGTGCAATGAAAAGCCCTTTTGTGAGTTGTCCATCTCTGCATGCTGATCATTTCTCCATATATTTATTTTCAGATGCCAACGTGATTCGACAGCCCAACGGTAACAAATCTTATTTGACGCACTTGCAATATAAGCCACCAGCACCGAAAATATAAAAAATGTTTAATTTTATACCAGAATGTTTTTTTCATGACAAATTTATATTTACATTTGCTGTTATTGCCAGTATAGAAATATAATATGGAAATAAATCTTTGAAATTATTCGTATTTTTGCATTGAAAGTAGATATAAAAATGTGAAAAAAAAAGTACATCCCAAAAGAAAATTTCAGGTCCTTTAAATAAGTTAATCTTCAGAAGGAAACTTCCAACACGGTATTAATATCTAATAGATAATTGGTATCTGTCCATGATTTTATCAATACATCCGTTACATCTGTGTTATTAAAAAGGCACTTTATAAAGGGATATTTGTATCTATAGCATATTTACAGTATTTATTTTGTAATTAATACTATTAACTAATAGACATCTGTCTATAATTTTATTATCAATATATCCATGTGTTGAGTATAATAGCGCAGACATGCAGGAGACATATAAGCAAGTGCAGGATTGATTGCATTAGTCATTTTGGCCAACATTGTTGCTCAAGTAAATGTTTTTCAGTAAGACTCCTTTAGAATATTTGCTTTGAATCCCAACCAAATGACACCATCAAGTATAGTCTTTCTCCTAGGTTATTATATGTAGGTAACAAATATTAGTAGTGGCTGGAGTCATTTAAGATGACTTATTTTCATTGGGAGAAGGTAAAAGAAGTATAAACGTTAATGAAACAGCAGTAAAATACATTATATTAATTACTTATCAATATACAGATTTACTAATAATCTATTAATGATTAGTATCTGCACATGATTTTATTATCAATATAGCCATTACATCTGTGTTGTTAAAAAAAGTACTTTATAAAGAGATATTTGTACCATGTACCTTTAATGTATTTACAGATTTATTTATTGAATTAATATAAAGGTACAGTACATTCATTTTCTAGTATTCAGGGATTAATGTATATAGATTGCAATTGCTTTATTGTTTCTGTAGCGTATGGAAGATATTATGAAATTATTTTTACTGACAAGCACAGCATTGTATTTTGTATTCAGAAGTGGTCACATGTGGATTTTCATTCCTCACTCAGATCATCATGTGGAAAAACGAAGCCCTCCATACTGGCCTTACTCGACGACTGATTTCTGGAGATACGTGGAGTATTTCCGAAGCATTGGAGATTACGACCGAATCCAGCAGCTGGCCCACACTTTCTACGCTCATTTCCCCATAGGGAATACTATGGGCTATGACACTCCGGAACAACAAGAAATACAAATTGAGGTTGCAAAGGAAGCACACACAGAGTGAAAATGCAAGGAAACCCATTTGGTCCACCACAAAAATAGAGTAGAGCGAACATCATTTGAATAAAAATACTTTAACATTATAATCCACCTTATCTATCTGCTGCATGAACTGTATGTAGTGCCATAATTATATGTCCTTATATATAACCACATTACAGAACACACCTGCACTGTGCAAAGTGTTTTCTTCATAGAATGCATCTTTATTTTAACAAAAATGATTTATTTTAAATTTTGTAACTGAAATTGGTTTAATTTAAATTTCGGAGAATTGTAACATTATTAATTATTCAAAGGAACGCTATTTCTTGTCAAAAGTGTAACTTAAATTCAAAATCAATCAGTGTGCATACAGTGATTTATTTCTAACTTGCTATAATAAAATATACATATCTAATGAATGGGTGTAACGTTGCATGTGTGTAAACAGTAACATTATCTTTCAACACTTTGAATTAAACGATTTGGCATCTTTCGTTACTTAGTATCGGTTAACTTCAGTTTATGTTCCATGATGCATGGAAATAGATCATAATTATAAAATGGATAGATCAGTTTGTGTTCATTCGGAAAGAAAAACAATTCACAGCATGAAATGTGCACATTTCTTAAAGCCTATTAACCAATCAACAAGGTATAATTTTACTGATGTATCATTGTCAATGTTAAATAGCCTTAAAAAACATATTCTGTTCAGGGTAACACAGTAATGTAGTGGTAGTGTTGCTACCTTACCATGCCAGAAACCCGGATTCGATCCAGACTACGTGTGCTGTCAGTGCGGACTTTGCACGTTGCCCTGTAACCTGTGTGGGTTTTCTTCAGGTGTTCCGATTTCCTCCCACATTTCAAAGACATGCAGATTTGTAGGTTAATTGGCTGCTGGAGATTGAACGTGTATGGGATAGAACTGGTTTAATGTGCAGTTGATCTTTGGCCACCACAGACTCGGTGGGCTGAAGGGCCTTTTTCCACGCTGTATCTCTAAAACTGAAGCTACAAAATATTTTAAATATATACGATTATTGGTCAAAGCCTGTTGCAAAGCAACACTGTACTGTAGAGTCCAAACGTTGTAAACAAAACGATGTTTTATTAAGTAAGGTAGACAAAAATGCTGGAGAAACTCAGTGGGTGAGGCAGCATCTATGGAGCGAAGGAAATAGGCAACGTTTCGGCTCGAAACACTTCTTCAGACTGATGTGAGGGTTGGGGGGGGGGGGTGGGAAGAAGAAAGGAAGAGATGGAGCCAGTGGGCTGAGGGAGAGCTGAGAAGGGGAGGATAAAGTAAGGACTACCTGAAATTAGAGGTCAATGTTCATACCGCTGTGGTGCAAACTGCCCAAGCGAAATATGAGGTGCTGCTCCTCCAATTTACGGTCGTCACTCTGGCCTTGGAGGAGGCCCAGGAGAGAAAGGTCAGATTCGGAATGGGAATGGAACTGCTGAGCCACCGGGAGATCAGGTTGGTTATTGCGAACCGAGCGGAGAAGCGATCGCCAAGCCAAGCTTGGTCTCACCAATGTAGAGCAGCTGACATCTAGAGCAGTGGATGCAATAGATGAGGTTGGAGGAGGTGCAGGTGAACCTCTGCCGCACCTGTAAAGGTTGCTTGGGTCCTTGAATGGAGTCAAGGGGGGAGGTAAATCGACAAGTGTAGCATTTCTTGCGGTTGGAAGGGAAAGTGCCCAGAGAGGGGGTGGTTCGGGTGGGAAGGGACGAATTGTCTAGGGAGTTACGAAGGGAGCGGTCTCTGCGGAAAGCAGACAGGGGAGAAGATGGGAAGATGTGGCAAGTGGTGGTATCCCGTTGGAGTTGGCGAAAATGTCGGAGGATTATTTGTTGTATGTGACGGCTGCTAGGGTGGAAGGTGAGGACAAGGGGGACTATGCCCTTGTTATGAGTGGGGGGATGGGGAGTGAGAGCAGAGTCACGTGGGATAGAAGAGACCCTGGTGAGAGCCTCATCTATGGTAGAAGAGGGGAACCCTCGTTCCCTGAAGAATGAGGACATCTCCGATGCCCTGGTGTGGAACACCTCATCCTGGGTGCAGATGCGGTGTAGACGGAGGAATTGGGAGTAGGGGATGGAGTCCTTACAGGACGCAGGGTGAGAAGAAGTGTAGTCCAGATTGCAATGGGAGTCAGAGGGTTTATAGTGGATGTCAGTCAGTAGTCTATCTCCTGTATTTCCGACATTTCCCTACCATTTCTTGACCTCACTATCTCCCACCACTTTCCACATCTTCCCATCTCCTTCCCTGTCTGCTTTCCACAGAGACCGCTTCCCTCCGTAACTCCCTGGTCAATTTGTCCCTTCCCACCTGATCCACCCCCTCTCCTGGCACTTTTCCCTTGCAACCGCAGGAGATGCTACACTTGTCGCTTTACTTCCCCCCTTGACTCCATTCAAGGACCTAAGCAGTCTTTCCAGGTGTGGCAGAGGTTCACAAGCACCTCCTCCAACCTCATCTATTGCATCTGCGGCTCTAGATGTCAGCTGCTCTACATCGGTGAGACCAAGCGTAGGCTTGGCGATCGCTTCGCCGAACACCTCAGCTCGGTTCGCAATAACCAACCTGATCTCCTGGTGCTCAGCACTTCAACTCCCCCTCCCATTCCGAATCCGACCGTTCTGTCCTGGGCCTCATCCATGGCCAGAGTGAGGACCACTGTAAATTAGAGGAGCAACACCTCATATTTCGCTTGGGCAGTTTGCACCCCAGCGGCATGAACATTGACCTCTAATTTCAGGTAGTCCTTACTTTCTCCTCCCCTTCTCAGCTCTCCCTCAGCCCACTGGCTCCACCTCTTCCTTTCTTCTTCCCGCTCCCCCCCCCCCAAACCTCACATCAGTCTGAAGAAGGGTTTCGACCCGAAACTTTGCCTATTTCCTTCGCTCCATAGATGCTGCCTCACCCGCTGAGTTTCTCCAGCATTTTTGTCTACCTTCGATTTTCCAGCAGCTGCAGTTCCTTCTTAAACGTTTTATTAAGCAATACAGATTTGACACACACGTGTTTGGTAAGGACCTGAGCAAATTTCCTGCCATTGCAATCAAACACACCAGAAGACTGACGGCTTCCTAATTAACTCCTGCCAGAACACTGCCACGTGATAGTCCCAGCTCCTCGTCAAAGATCACAGAGCTCTATAATCTTTGCTCCTGACGAGGTTCTAGCAATAAGTGGCTTGACCAACAGATGTCGCCACAATGCTCTAAATTGAAGAACTCCATTGATCTTACTTTCTCTGTCCTCATTTGAACTCATTCACAATTTATGCTTTGGCAACCACAGTCACTATTACATCATTCCTTCTATTTAGATGATTGACTCGTTGAATTCCCAGAGTGTGTCTACATATGTCATTTATTTATTTAGAATATGTGTACTTCTAAATATTATCAAAAGGAATATATAAAAGTGAGAGCTGTTGTCTTTCATAGGTAAAAAGTGAGAAAACTGACATTTAGCCTGGAATTATTCATACACGCTGCGAAGGTATTTCCACTGGAGAATATGTCGCAAAAACTTGAAACAGAGGTGTAAATGTATCATGGCAAAATTCTTGGGGCTCTTCCAATACTGCTGCTGCAAATTCAGCGGGTGTGCAAAGATGGAGTGGAAAGTAGGGCACTGCCTGATTTGGGAATTATCAATAGGGAGAGCTTCCACCCATTCCTACTGAAGCCAGTGCCATAGAAAAAAAACATGTGCGGATGTGTTAGTCAATGAGTGTCCATGTCGATTTAAAGAAAGACTTATGAAAAGCCAGTCTACCCAAATGTATCTCGACCCACTCCTGAGAGGCCTGGTTTGAAGAAAACAGTGTAAGGCTGCAAAATTTGCCATCAGCTACTGAGTTAGTTCTAATATGATCACCTATGTGTGTAAGCTCAACTGTGGCACAATTTGCACAAATTCTTAATGACATTATGATGAGCACGGCAAGCTCCTTTCATAATATATACAGAGTATGTTGTTCATGATTTCAGTCAGCAAACATTGTTGATCTGTCACCAGGACAGCAAAATTGGAAATAAAGACACAAAGTGCTGGCGTAACTCAGTGGATGAGGCAGCACCTCGGGATCCTTCAGACCTGTAACGTCCCCTATTCATGTTCTCCAGAGATGCTGTTTGACCCACTGGGTTACTTCCACACCTTGTGTCTTTTTTGGTAAACCAGCATCTGCATTTTCTTGGGTCAGCAAAATTTATTTCTAAACACATATTGAGCAACACTAAAGATCCACCAGCATTTTTATTGATAACTGCATACATTTCATTTCATTGCATACGTTTTGGTTACTTTCCATATGGTTTTAATTAGCCGTTGATTCAAAAAAAGATTTGAGAACTTATGGGAATTGGTGTGGCAGGTTCAGTAGGATTTTACCTGGCTTCCTTATAAAATTAATTGTCCAGTGACATGAGTGCATGAGAGGATATCCAACTTGGACACCAATGTGCCTGGGCAAAGGAGCAGAAAGGATAGCCAACAAAGAAGAGGTGGGAAAGTTCTCTCGGGATGCCATGGTCACAGAGGCTCTTCAATGAGCAACTTAAACCTCAGCATAAGTGCTGTTTGAATGATCTGCTTTTCACAAGGACATTCCCTTTGAAAGCTACCACATCCCAGTCACAACTCCAACCTCAGAACAAGGTGAGGTGAGAGTTGTTGGGGTCACCCCATAACTTCCAGGCAGTAACTGGAGTTCTTCTACCTCACCGTTTGCCACCCCACTACTGCAGAAAGGAATTCACTGGCATTCACTATTCAAATATTTTGTTGTATTCTTGACTTAAACCAGCAGGCTGAATTTGCTTGGGTTGCTGACTGCTTTTAGGTACAGGATACCATTAATTGGGTCTCTGGTGCTGTGAGGCAGCAACTCTACTGCTGCGCCACAGTGCCACCATCTTCAGATGGGTTTCCAGGGTCCATGGTGGGCGAGAGAGCCAGGCCTGCCGCGCAGCTCCGCTGTCCTTGTGCCGCATGGTCTGACGGTCCTGACTCATCACTCATATAGCCAATTTCTCTGTGCCTGTGACTCAGCATAAGTGCAATGTTGCCACACAATTGCTCAAACACTGACTTCACTGTCGGGACTGCTCCAAAGAAACCCTGTCATACTTGGCAGAGCACGTCTGAGGATATGCGGTGGATTCTTGTCTGCTGCAAAGCTTTGCCATTATGAGGCTCATTGCCAGGTGCATAATGGCCCACTGAGCAACAGGAAAAGAAAGAGCAACCCCAGACAACCCATTTCCTGTCACACTGACTACAAACAATTTATCTGCCATCATTTATAGAACAAAGAACAGTGCAGCACAGGTGCAGGTCCTTCTGCCCAGTGTCTGTGCCGACCATGATGTCAAGACCAACTCTTATCCATATCCCTCTATTCTCTGAATATCCATGTGCCTATCCAAAAGCCTTTTAAATGCCACCATCGTATCTGCCTCAACCACCACCTCCGGCATGGGGGAGAAGCCACAGCTTTCGACTATGCACGAGTTTGACTACGAGCAAGAGCAAAATGTACTTAAACAAGAAGAAGTTTGGATGAATATTTAACTGTTTTTACTACGACAATAAAGAAACTATTAATTAAGAGGCTGTGTTTTGAAGATTTATCTTTGGACGGCTTTGAATGTCTCGTGGAGAGCTCGCATGCGTATCTCCTTAACCGTCTTCAATCATAGTGGCTAGAGGAAAGATTCCTTGAATTATATAATAATCTGCCATTACACTCCTTTAAACTTTGCCCCTTTCACCTCAAAGATATGCCCTTTGGTATTTGACATTGCCATCTGGGAAAAAGGTTCTGACTGTCTACCCTATCTATGCCTCCTTTAACGTAACTTTAATTCCTCATTCAACAAGTCTCACATCCTACTTCCCACTGTCATATGAGGAAAGATTGAAAAGACTAGGCTTGTATTCACTGGAGTTTAGAAGGATGAGGTGTGATCTGATAGAAACATATAAAATTATAAAAGGACTGGACAAGCTAGATGCAGGAAAAATGTTACCAATGTTGGGCGAGTCTAGAACCAGGGGCCACAGTCATCGAATAAAGGGGAGGTCATTTAAGACTGAGGTGAGAAAAAACTTTTTCACCCAGAGAGTTGTGAATTTATGGAATTCCCTGCCACAGAGGGCAGTGGAGGCCAAGTCACTGGATGGATTTAAGAGGGAGTTAGATAGAGCTCTAGGGGCTACTGGAGTCAAGGGATATGGGGAGAAGGCAGGCACGGATTATTGATAGGGGACGATCAGTCATGATCACAATGAATGGCGGTACTGGCCGAATGGCCTCCTCTTGCACCTGCACTCCTCCTTCCCTCCATGGACTCCGGTGGTGGCACGACTCACGTTGCAGCGGCCCCTACAGCCTGTCTGTCTTTTTTTAATTTTTGTCTAGTTAAATGTAGTTGTTTGTGTTTTTTTTGTATGTTTCTAATTGTGTATATGTGGGGGGTGGGAAAGGGAGGGAGGGGGAAACTTTTACAATCTCTTCCCCGCACGGAAGACCCGACTTTTTCCCTGTCGGGTCTCCCTGGTCGTTGGGGCCTAACACAGTGGAGCGGCCTCCGACCGGGACGACCTGGGGGCTCCAGTCACTGAGCCTGTGGAGCTGCGGACTCACCATCGTGGGGCTGGCCGGCCTCGGAATGTGTCGAGCGGTGGTGGCTCGCTGCTGCGGCCCGACTCCGGAGCTCCAGCTCCAGCTCCAGCTGCAGACCTGTGAACTGTCGGGATATCGGGAGCTCGCAGGTCCGGGTGAGAGACCGCTCACCGGAGCTCCCGCAATACAGCTTCTCCAGCCCGTGTCGCGGGGTTGGAGCGACCCGGAGCGGGGCCGTACATCGCCCGGCGCGGCTTCAATGGCCGTAGGACATTCCAGCGCCCGCCGAGGTCTCCAACGTTGTGACTTTTGGGGCTTGAGCGGGGCCGTACATCGCCTGGCCCAACGCGGCCTCAATGGCTGTGGGACATTCCAGCGCCCGCCGGGGGCTTCGACCTCGGGAGAGAAATGGTGCGGGGGAGAGAGAAGACTTTGCCTTCCATCACAGTGAGGAGGAGATTCACTGTGATGGATGTTTGTGTAAATTGAATTGTTTGTATGTTTTGTAGGAATTGTTATGTTTGTATGGCTGTAGAAACAGAATTTCGTTTGAGCCTCTCTGAGGTTCAAATGACAAATAATAAAAAAAATCAAATCTATTTTCTATGTCTATGTTTCTATGCTGCAAATATCACAGTGACTGCATGGACGAAGGAATGACATGAATGAAAACATGAAACTACTTCATAAACCAAGATGGGCCAATCTCCATACAAATATCAATTATTAATCCTCTTGTATTCCCTTGTATCTATCCTTTAGGTGCCTTTTGTCTCCTACCCAGTGATTGTGGCATGACTGGAGAAAGGCTGTTGATTTCAGAGGAGGAGGCAGCAGATGGTTTTAGAGGATAACTCTTGAAGGGTTGGTGGTGGAGCACAACGTCATGGGATAAGCGGCAACAGTCTGCGTTGGTCGGCTGCAGGCATCAGCAAGGTCACTGGTGAAACGGCAATGGTGAGATCATGATCTCTCATCCTGAGAGGGTCAAAGGTAATGATGTGGACAAAATGCTGGAGAAACTTGGTGGATGAGGTAATGATGTAGTGAGGGAAATGTTTCGGGAAAACATTGGGCTTTGGTTACAACAACTACAGCTTTTTAATCAGATGACAACGTGGACCGATGAAGAAGTGGGATGTGAGAAGGAAGATTATGTATGAAAAATCCATCATCCTATATGGTTAGAGTGGTGATGTGGTCATATTTATGGTGAACATTCTGCTTGTAGTTAAGATGATGTGGCTGTGTCTGGGTTCTGTCAATTATCTCCTGATGTCTGTGATTACACACCAGCTTGAGAGGGGAACCAAATTAACATTAGCCGTGGCTGAATAACGTCTCTACCAATGTCCCCAATGCAATGTTGGAAAGGTCTCTGTTCCCCAGGGCAGAGTGGGGCAACACCTGTCGGTCGATGCTGCAGTCACAATTCCTCTCTATTTTAAGAGATGTTCATAAGTTCATAAGTCACAGGAGCAGAATTAGGCCGCATTCAATCATGGCTGATCTATATTTCAACCCATATCTCCTGCCTTCTCCTCATAACCCCAGACACCTTTACTACTCAAGAATCTGTCAATCTCCGCCTTAGAATACCCAATGCTGTCTGTGGCAATGAATATCCACAGCCGCCTGTGGCAATGAATTCCACGGATTCACCATCCCAACTAAAGAAATTCCACTTCATCTCCTTTCTAAAAGTACATCCTTTTTATTCTGAGACTATGGCCTCTGGTCCTAGACTCTCTCACAAGTGGAAACATACTCTCCACATCCACTCTATCCAGGCCTTTCACTATTCGTTAAGTTTCAATGAAGTTTACCCCTCATCCTTCTAAACCCCAGCGAGTATAGGCCCAGAGCCGTCAAACACGTATCATATACTAACCTAATCATTTCTAGGATAATTCTCATAAACCTTCTCTGGACTGTCTCCAATATTATTAAAGCTATCACTTTTGCACTTCATCACAACACAAGGTGACTGACAGTCCAAATTTGAATAGGAGACACAAAGGACTGCAGATGCTGGAATCTTGAGCAAAAGACAAAGTGCTGGAGGAACTCAGCGGATCAGGCAGCAGACTGGGGATCTGAATATTGAATGGGACTTCAATTGTTAAAAAGTAATTTGAACTCCAAAAATTAAAGGATATAGCTTAGAATGAGATGGCCTGGCCTTTTCTTTTCTTGTTTCCTCCAAACTTAAAGTGCTTACAACTCTTGATTGACAGTATTCTCTTGGATCAACAGTTATAGTTCACACTCCTCAGCCTCAGTCTTAGTTGTTCTTTTCCCTCTTGAAACCGAATGTGGTTGATGGAAGCAGTATTTCTTGCAGTATGCTCTCCACATCCAACTTCCCTTATTTCAATAGGAAAAGGCTGTGATGCATGAGATTGATACAGGACAAGGGGTGGAAGACTGCAACCTTCACGTGGCTTCGACGAATGAAATGAACCCGGCGTGCACAATCACATAAAACAAGTTGTCCTACAACTTTAGGCTGTGCATGCCATACGCAAGGAGATCCAGGACATGCAATTTCTGTAATGATTTTCCCAGCTTGAACCCTTGATCTACAAAGGTCATCCTGTATACAGGGCTGCCAACTCTCACGCTTTCGGCGTGAGAATCACGCCTTGGAGTTATTTCTCACGCCCTAACGCTCATGACCGAGTTCTCACACTGAGTTCAGTCCCTGCGCCAGTTTGTCCCTTTGCGCCGGCTGCCAGCGCTCTTTGCAGTCTGGGGAAGCGCATCGGATGACGGCTGAGAGTAAAGTTGCGTCTCTTCTCTTCTCTTTGGTCGAATGTGCAGCTGCCGACAACAACAACCAGGTGAAGCAGTTGTCAAACAAGTGGGGGGGGGGGGTGTACAATGAGGCCAAGCATCTAGGACAGGGTTCGGACTACGGGCACAGGGCCCGTAACCCGAAAAACCGCGTTTTAAAAAAAAAATCGTTTTCGCAGGGTCCCAACCTGGAACAGAAGCCACAACCACCCCCTCTTCTCCCTCTCAATACCTTCCCCGCCCACCACTCATTCTGTTGCAGGCGAGCCTACCTGGGAACTGCGGCCAGTCCCTGGGACGCGAGCTGACCTGGGAACGGCAGCCAGTCCCTGGGCACACAGAATGCCAACTTGATCAGTATGGACAAATTGGGCCAGCCATGTACATGTTGTATAACTGACTCTATGCAGATCTGAATGGGCTTAGAATTACCATTTAAGCAAAATTGCCCTCACTTTCCCCATTTTGATTCTTGAGATTAATATCCCTTTGCTCTGTTAACAGCGTTAAAGTACTTATGAGGTAGAGTCAGGAAAGGGAACATGTTATTTTTTTTAGTTTGCTTTAATTTGTTAGTTGATTTTTTGTTGACTGCCATAATTTCTGAAATAGTCTTAAAGTAACGTAACTGTTATAAAGCAGTAATAAGTGATTTTTGTCCAAACAATTGGAACTTGCATAAAATGTTTGAATTATTAGCAAGGCTGCCAACTCTCACGCAGTGAGCGTGAGACCCGCGCATTTCACAAAATTCTCATGCACTCACGCTGATCACAAAATTATATAATGAGAATAGGACCTGTTTGGCTTAACAAATAGTGCAGGAAGGAATTGCAGATGCTGGTTTAAACTGAAGATAGACACTAAAAACTGGAAAAACTCAGCAGGATAGGCAGCATCTCTGGAGAGAAAGGATGGGTGATGTTTCGAGTTGAGACCTTCAGCCTGAAGAGGTTGAAAACCAGCCATAAAACACAATGACTGGACATGTGTGTTATCCAACTAAAGGCAGAAATCAGAATCATGTGTTCATCTTTATTCACGTGACACCATAATAAATATATTACAGAAAAAATAATTTAATGGGGTGGCACGGTGGTGCAGCGGTAGAGTTGCTGCCTTACTACCACATGGGTTTGCTCTGGATAGTCCGGTTTCTCCCACATCTGAAAGAAGTGCAGGTTTGTAGGTTAATTGGCTTCTGTAAATTGTCCCTGGCGTTATGGATGGAATTGGCGTATGAAAGATTGCTGGTCAGTGTGGACCTGATGGGCGGAAGGGCCTGTTTCCATATATATTTTTACATATATATCTTAATTTCATTGAACCATATATGATTGAATATGTGGCATTATTTTTGTCTTGTTTCTATATTCAAAGGGTAAGGTTGAAACCGTCTGAAGAAGGGTTTCGGCCCGAAACGTTGCCTATTTCCTTCACTCCATAGATGCTGCCGCACCCACTGAGTTTCCCCAGCAATTTTGACTACCTTCGATTCTCCAACATCTGCAGTTCCTTCTTGAACAAGGCTGATTGATTTATTTGTGCAGATCAGTGATGGAAGTCTGACTTTTGCTTTGTTTCTCTGAGTTTCTCTCAATATATATGCATAACAGCAAGAATATAATCTGATTTCCATACATGAATATAGTCATTCATGTGCTGCACCTGTTGAGCAGAGCTTGGCACTATTGTGGAATGTAATTAGGAATGTAATATAGCCTAACCTTATTCAATCCTAATCCAATTTAAAGCATAAATGTTGCATCCAAGTGCAAGTTAAAAGACTTGCTACAGTATGCACCAGATTGCACAATGTCAAGCTGAAAAATGTAAAGGCTACTTACCGTGGCAGGGGGAACACCATTTATTGACAAATATCAATAAATGATATTTATCTCTATCATTCATTATACTGGGCATGCTCTTGACATGTATATACCAGTATTCCCAAGCAGCATTTGAGTTAACTACAAATGTTGAAACACTGCCCCACATACCCAGGTACACGTCTTTAACATATACTGTATCAGGAAAAGCAGGGAGGCAAATGTGTGACATCCCTGTGTAAACACTCAGACTGTGACTTTAGGTTTTGACCTTGTTCCAGTAAGTTTTTAGATGCGCTATTGAGAACCAGCGAACAAATAAATCCAGAAAGTTATCTATCCACTTTACTTTCAATGAAAGCTTAGTTATTACCCTTTGTATCAACCCTCGTGCATGTCCATTGGAGACAGACAACTCACATCGTTCTGCAGCTCAAAAGACAGTTTTCACTAATGCTGTAACCGTTACAGTGTAACAGCATTGCAAAGTAAAACTCCCCTTTCCTTTACATCGCGCACATGAATATTTGTTTTTTGGGGGTGGGTTCCTCCCGCAATTACACAGCGATTGCTTCTCCGACAGGAATGGTTCCCTGTCGGCCCTCGGTCCTTTTGTCCGTGGAGCTATTTTCCGGCGGCACAGAGTCTGTGCGGCACCGGAAGGTTCCGCCGGGTTCTGGGTCCGGCGGCGACGGTGGTGGGGGTCAGGATGAAGCCGGCGGTGGACGAGATGTTTCCCGAGGGCGCGGGGCCGTACGTGGATCTGGACGAGGTGAGGGCGGCGGGGCCGGGGAGAGTGGGGGAGCTGGAGAGAGGCCGGGGCCGCCGGCGGGAGGAGTCAAGATTGTTTTATTGTCGTGTGTCCTAGATAGAACAATGACATTGTTACTTGCAGCAGCACAACAGTATATGTAAACATAGTGTAGCAATGTTACAAAATTTTGAGATTTTAAAAATCAAGTCTGCAATTTATCCCATCAGATAAAGCATAAAAAGAAGTTTAATTTGACACCTAATTTACTTTCATATCTTCAGTATTAAGAAAGTTATGGCCATTTTCATACTCGTAAATGAGCATCTTGTTCCCCATTGCCTTTCAATTGACTTAACTCAAAAGCTGTGATCTGGAAAAGTTAAATGTCCATAACATTCTTAAAAATTAAGAGAACTCAATGAAATTTTCAGTTATTATAGATTGAAGCATTCTGAAACAAATATTAAACAATCTTACTTGGATGACCTGAAATTAAAGCATATAATTAGTTAGTTATCTAATTGTAGCTAATTACAAAATTCAATGAGTAGATCTAAACATCTATCAATTTCTTAAGAAAAGATAAACTTTTTTAAAATTGCCTAAGTGTCCAAATAACATTCACATAATAATCCACAATATAACATAATTTTTAAATCTCATTTTCATGAATTTCTGGGCCAAATGGAAGGAATTTAGTGTTTTATGCTGTAAATTAATGGCCATTTAAATCAACTAGCGAGTGGGTTTTAGCGGAATGCGGTGGATTGGAACGTTGCGGTTAGCGGTGAAGTCGGGGGGGAAAATACTGGGGGTTCATACATTTTTTGGGGAACCCATTTCGCAACATAAAAATATTATTAATGCCTCCCGAAAAACCAACTTTTAATATAAAAATAAAGTATTTACCTTTTTTTCTCCCCTACGCAAAATGCTTCCGGTTGTCTGCGGTCACGGCTTTTGAAGGTGATTTTTAAATTACTCTAGTTAATAAATAATCTAGAGTAACTTAAAAATACCTTCATTGATGAAATGTCGGAGCGATTTTTCTTCAGCAACCAAATCGCCCGACATTCATCGATTATCCCAGTCTGTCGAAAAACGGCACTTTAAGCCCGCCCCCCTCTGCACGGCGCGAAAGTCGCGCACACGGGGAGCGGCAGAAGTGCAGCGCCGGTAAAGGTAAGTTTTGTAACATACCTACATAGTGCACTGTAAACAATATGATAAACGAAAACAAAAGTTCAGTGTGCATATATAATAATAATCAACTTTATTTCGGACTCAAGGTCCAGACAAGGGACAACATTACATAAAAATACATTGTATATAAAAACACCATAAAATACATATAACATCTTAGTATATTATTTATAAAAGCATCATAAATTATATATATATATTTAAAAACACAATACACAAATTAAAATCCAGAATAAAAAAGAATGATCAATGCCCTACAACGAGACAACGATACCAGTGTCCCCACAACTGGGATTCATAGCTTGTAGTGCTAAACCTTATGTTTGACAAGGCCACAATAATTACATTTTCAGAGTCATTTATCCTGCAAATGAATTTACACATATGATTTCTTAGGATAGCTTCTAGAGTACTGACTCCTGCAGCCACAAACATGTTACTATCACTATACCATCTAAGGTTTCCTTAGCAGTGTTCTCATGGCATCATTATAGGATACCTTTAATCTCTGCAAACTTGTCTTTCCATAGTTTGACCACAGGTGCGCAGTATAGAGTGGTGTGCAATATGCTCTAAACAGTGACATCTTCACCACATCTGTACATGCACCAATTTACACAAGCGAATATTCGCCTGAACATACAGCATACGTCGTTGCCTATAAATATCCTCATCACCTGTCATTTGTTCTGTAATAAAATGCCCTAGATATTTTATCTTATTGCAGACACTAAGATTATTGTCAGACAATTTAAAATCAGGAAATTTTAGACATTTATCCTCTTTGGTCCTACAGATCATAACAGCACTCTAACAAGCATTATATTTAATATATACATACACACTTAAAAACAAACAATAAAAGTGTAAAAAGACAAAACCAACGCTCCCAAGTCTATATGTTTAAGAAAGAACTGTGAATGCTGGAAAAATTGAAGGTGGACAAAAATGCTGGAGAAACTCAGCGGGTGAGGCAGCATCTATGGAGCGAAGGAATATGTGACATTCGGGTCTAGGCCCTTCTTAAGACTGAAGGGGTGAAGTCTGAAGACCTTCCAAGTCTACAGTTCAGAGCTTATTTGTAGTGTTTAATTGCCTGATGGCTGCAGGGAATAAGCTGTTCCTGGACGTGACATTTTTTAGGCTCCCATACCTTCTTCCTGATGGCAGGAGTGAAATTAGAGTGTGGCCAGGGTGATGTGGTTCCTTAATGATATATATATAATTCTTTAGGGAACGAGGGTTTCCCTCGTCCATTATAGATGAGGTTTTCACTAGGGTCTCATCGATATCTTGCAGCTCTGTTCTTGCTCCCCCTACCCCCCCCCCCCCCCCATTCGTAACGAGGACAGAGTCCCCCTTGTCCTCACCTTCCACCCCATCCACTCTTTAGATTCTGGAGTAGTTCCTGAGGATTGGAGGGTAGCTAATGTAACCCCACTTTTTAAAAAGGGAGGGAGAGAGAAAATGGGGAATTACTGACCTGTTAGTCTAACATCGGTAGTGGGGAAACTGCTAGAGTCAGTTATTAAAGATGGGATAGCAGCACATTTGGAAAGTGGTGAAATCATTGGACAGTCAGCATGGATTTACAAAAGGTAAATCATGTCTGACGAATCTTATAGAATTTTTCGAGGATGTAACCAGTAGAGTGGATAAGGGAGAACCAGTGGATGTGTTACATCTGGACCTTCAGAAGGCTTTCGACAAGGTCCCACATAAGAGATTAGTATACAAACTTAAAGCACACTGTATTGGTGGTTCAGTATTGATGTGGATAGAGAACTGGCTGGCAGACAGGAAGCAAAGAGTAGGAGTAAACGGGTCCTTTTCAGAATGGCAGGCAGTGACTAGTGGGGTACCGCAAGGCTCAGTGCTGGGACCCCAGCAATTTACAATATATATTAATGATTTGGACGAGGGAATTGAATCCAACATCTCCAGGTTTGCGGATGACACGAAGCTGGGGGGCAGTGTTAGCTGTGAGGAGAATGCTAGGAGGCTGCAAGGTGACTTGGATAGGCTGGGTGAGTGGGCAAATGCCTGGCAGATGCAGTATAATGTAGATAAATGTGAGGTTATCCACTTTGGTGGCAAAAACAGGAAAGTAGACTATTATCTGAATGGTGGCCGATTAGGAAAGGGGAAGATTCGACGAGACCTGGATGTCATGGTACACCAGTCATTGAAAGTAGGCACGAAGGTGCAGCAGGCAGTGAAGAAAGCAAATGGTATGTTAGCATTCATAGCAAAAAGGATTTGAGTATAGGAGCAGGGAGGTTCTACTGCAGGTGTACAGGGTCTTGGTGAGACCACACCTGGAGTATTACACACAGTTTTGGTCTCCAAATCTGAGGAAAGACATTCTTGCCATAGAGGGAGTACAGAGAAGGTTCACCAGACTGATTCCTGGGATGTCAGGACTTTCATATGAAGAAAGACTGGATAGACTCGGATTGTACTCGCTAGAATTTAGAAGATTGAGGGGGGGATCTTATAGAAACATACAAAATTCTTAAGGGGTTGGACAGGTTAGATGCAGGAAGATTGTTCCTGATGTTAGGGCAGTCCAGAACAAGGGGTCACAGTTTAAGGATAAGGGGGAAATCTTTTAGGACCGAGATGAGAAAAACATTTTTCACACAGAGAGTGGTGAGTTTCTGGAATTCTCTGCCACAGAAGGTAGTTGAGGCCAGTTCCTTGGCTATATTTAAGAGGGAGTTAGATGTGGCCATTGTGGCTAGAAGGATCAGGGGCTATGGAGAGAAGGTAGGTATGGGATACTGAGTTGGATGATCAGCCATGATCATATTGAATGGCAGTGCAGGCTCGAAGGGCCGAATGGCCAATTCCTGCACCTATTTTCTATGCTTCTATGTTTCTATCAGCCATCCCATACAGCATATAAATCCTCTGACATTTTCAGCACCTCCAAAAGAACCCCACCCCTTTCTGCTTTCCGTAGAGACCGTTCCCTCTGCAATTCCCTGGTCAACTCGTCCCTTCCCACCCAAAACACCCCCACCCCAAGTACTTTCCCCTGCAACCACAGGAGATGCAACACCTGACCCTTTTTTTAAACTCTGCCCCCTCGACTCTGCCCAAGGACCCCAACAGTCTTTTCAGGTGAGGCAGAGGTTCATCTGCACTTCCTTCAACCTCATCTACTGTATCCACTGTTCCAGGTGTCAATTCCGAGACCAAGCGCAGGCTCAGCGATCGTTTCGCCGAACACCACCGCTCAGTCCACCTAAACATACCTGATCTCCTGGTTACATAGCACTTTAACACCCCCTCCCATTCCCAATCTGACCTTTCTCTTCTGGGCCTCCTCCATGGTCAGAGTGAGGCCCAGCGTAAATTAGAGGAACAGCACCTCATAATTCACTTGGGCGGTGAATACTGCCCAGACATCCTGTCATCGAAGAGATAAACAGGAGTCGCTGCCTCAAAAAGGCAGTCAGCATCAGAAGAGACCCACACCACCCTGGCCACACTCTCATTTCACTCCTGCCATCAGGAAGAAAGTATAGGTGCCTGAAAACTGTAACTTCCACATTCAGGAGCAATTTCTTCCCTACAACCATCAGACTATTAAACACTACAACATTTAAATAAGCTCTGAACTATATAGACTTTGGGGCATTGTTTTTAGCTTTTCACTATTATATATGTGTATATAACGGATCAATAATGGAAATCATTTTCCCCTCTCTTTAAGTTATTTAAAGCTTCCCAGGTGCTGCCCCAGTTTAGATCAACTAACAGAATACAAGCTTAGTTTGGAATTATTTTATCAGTGAAATTCGATCTAAGCGTTGAAGTTCTGTAAACAATAAAAGGTCCTTATTTAACATTTGTCCATTTTTCAGGCAGGAGGAAGTTCAGGACTTCTGATGGACCTTGCAGCTAATGAAAAAGCAGTCCATGCAGATTTCTTTAATGGTGGGTAATCTTTTCATAATTTTTTTTGCACCATTTTCTGGTCCATTTATTTATTGTGAACTTATTGTGGCTGATTGAGTATTCTGCTTTAATTGTCATTTCCAAACTTGCCCATTTATCATTTCACTTTAAACATCTTATGTGTTTCCTCTGACGCCCATGTTATCTGGGTTATATCATGATTACACAATGCAGTCTGGTTATTTTTTTAAACTCTTTCTTAAACTAATATTTTGGAGAATCTCCTCCACATTTTGCACCAAATCTTCAGTTGCAAAGCTCATTATAGTCACACATATTGCTTTCTCAAGTTATATGAAATGCTGAGGGATTTTCAGCTTCTGTATGACAATATTCAGAAAATAGTGTACTTGCAATACCTCAGGCAGTACACAAATTGCTATGTTCAAAGATTCAAAGTAAATGCAAAGATTACTGATGAAAGTAATCTTCCCTCTTTCTACAATAAATTGTAGTGTTTCGGTATCTGGCACCATAGCGCAGTAAAGAAAGGAGATAAACATTTAAAAATCTCTAAGAATTTTGTTTCCATATTTTATCTTTGGCTTTTCTAGCTTATTATTGGAATTCCATATTAAAAAATTCAGTGTATTCTATTTTAGCATGCTAATTTAGTATTGTATTGATGTGTATGTCACACAGAAATGAATGTGGCGAACTTTAAACTTAGTTAAGATCTCAACCACTTAAGTAGGAATTTTACTGTTCTGTTGTCGGGGCTAGTGGTATGGGGAGAAGGGAGGCACGGGTTATTGATTGGGGACGATCAGCCATGATCACAATGAATGGCGGTGCTGGCTCGAAGGGCCGAATGGCCTCCTGCACCTATTTTCTATGTTTCTATATGACAATTAAATACTCTTGACACATTTGATACAAGACCTCCGTCGTAAACATTCAACAGTTCTAGGAACAAAGGATCAGAATTAGCTGCAGTAGCAAACCAGTAGCACCTTTGGCGACTTTATGGAGCGGTTGTCTCAGAGATCTAATGATTTGTGGTAAGCGTCCCTTCTTAAATGGCTGTTGGTGTTTGCAACAAGATACTCTTCCTGCAGATATATTTTATTTCTCTTCCGCTATTTGTTTTAATCTGAAAAGCAACATATGCATAGGTAAGAATATAAAGTGGAGCACCAAAGGTTTTGAAGGACAACAGCATGCAATTTACTGCACTATTTGTCTGCAGCTTTACCAGGCTTGCTCTCCAAAGTATCCCAGCTAGTCTTTTTCTTACCTTGGATCTATTTTGGACTAATATAAAGGAATATGGCCAACTGCAAAAAAATGCATTTACCATTGTTTACACATTAGGAGTGCTATTTTTTTAAAAATTTCCAGTCTGGTCAATGGAATTTAATTTTCATCTTCTTTTACTCCACATGATTCTTTTGAGGAGAAAATAATTATACTCCTGTGGAAGAAACACCCAGTGAGACAATTTCTCACTGCCTTCATGACCACATCTGGAGTACTGTGTACAGTTTTGGTCTCCTAATTTGAGGAAGGACATCCTTGTGATTGAGGCAGAGCAGCGTAGGTTGACGAGATTGATCCCTGGGATGGCGGGACCGTCATATGAGGAAAGATTGAAAAGACTAGGCTTGTATTCACTGGAATTTAGAAGGATGGGGGGGGGATCTTATAGAAACATATAAAATTATAAAAGGACTGGACAAGCTAGATGCAGGAAAAATGTTCCCAATGTTGGGTGAGTCCAGAACCAGGGGCCACAGTCTTAGAATAAAGGGGAGGTCATTTAAGACTGAGCTGAGAAAAAACTTTTTTACCCAGAGAGTTGTGAATTTATGGAATTCCCTGCCACAGAGGGCAGTGGAGGCCAAATCACTGGATGGATTTCAGAGAGAGTTGGATAGAGCTCTAGGGGCTAGCGGAATCAAGGGATATGGGGAGAAGGCAGGCACAGGTTATTGATAGCGGACGATCAGCCATTATCATATTGAATCGAAGGGCCGAACGGCCTCCTCCTGCACCTATTTTCTATGTTTCTATGACTTGGGAGTGTTTGATTGATATTGGTGTTGTTCACAGCTAGAGGGCAGATGATGCTAGTTGAACTGTTAGGTGAACAGTGAGGTATTTATGCACTGCTGTTGTTATCAAAGTCTCATCTAAATTGCAAATGTTTATTATAATTGTAGTTTTAAAATGTATAAATTTTACTGAATTTGTCAGGTGAACTTGTTTATGATTTCAGTCACCTTCGTGTCCTGTGCTATGGTGCCAGTTACGGAAACACTACGATTTATTGTAGAAACAAGGAATTGCTTATGCAGGTCTACTGAGCAAAGACAAACGCTAGAGTAACTCATCGGGTCAGGTCAGCATGGATAGATGACGTTTTGGGTCTGGACCCTTCAGTTTAAAGGTCGAGACCCAAAATCTCATCTACCCATGTTCTCCAGGGATGCTGTTTGACCCACTGTGTTACTGGAGCATTTTGTGTCTTTACTATGATTTATTGTTTAGATTTATAAAGAAATTGACATTGAATTATCCAATTTGAAGCAATCACTCCCTCCTCCCTCGCTCCTTCCTGTGCCCTCCCCACCAACCCAGTGCTTACCCATTTCTAGCACTATCCTGCCCAGTCAGCCTGCACCGTTCCCATCCATCATCTCACGTCTGTCATTTCCCCTTTCCTTTCCAGCTATAACACTCCCTCTGGCTTTACATTTCACTCTTCTTACCTGATACCATTTTGTCTCCTTTTCATTTCCAGCTTTTGTCACTTACTGTCACCTGCCAAACTCCCCTTACCTGCATCTACCTATCACTTGCCAGACTTTGTCTCATTCCCACTTCTCTTTTCCTCTCCCACAATAGAACTGAAGGAGGGTCCTGATTTGAAACGTCACTTGCCATTGCTGCCCCCCCCCCCCCCCCCCCGATGCTGTGTGACCCACTGAGTTACTCCATCGCTGTTTTTTCTCCCTTGTGTTGAATGTTTAAATTTGGGAGGAGGTAGAAGGAAATTAGCCTTTCTCATTTTCAACAGATTGGTTGAGTATGTGTAAATGACAGGAAGTAAAGGCAAAGAAAGTAGCAGAAAGAAATGAATTATTTCAGGGTAATTAATTATGCATTGTTTACACTTTAGATTTTGAAGACCTCTTTGATGACGATGATATTCAGTAATTTGGTCTCTTCATTCAAACCTCAAATGTGGAAGAGGAAAGAAGATGGACAATACTGTAGCATATTCAAAACATCTTGTGTTTGTTAAACAGCCTGTTTTATAAATATGGATTTGATCACTCATTTTTGTTTTAAAGTGTACTTTTTATTAAATTAATAACTTTTTTTGTAAAATATACTTGTAAAACTGTAGTTTTTTTCCTTTCAACAGCCAACAAATATGCGATAGCATTGAAGGACGCATGTTGGGGTACATAGTTTAATCAAATCATTGTAAATACTTTGTTCCACTGTTTAGAAACTACTTAGCAATTTTTGAGCGAAGATTTATGTTGTTAGGATATATTTTGTTCATTGGTGATAACGTTGCAGAGCTGTGAAGTGTATTAAACTCTCCTCTGGCTTCCAGTTTTTATTCCTGACTAGACTAAGTGGGACCCAGTCCCTGTCACATGGGAGGCCTGGTCCCCCAACGCAATATTCCACCCGTTCCCCCAATGCAACCAGTCCCCCCAATGCAATAGTGCGCCACTCACGCATAGCCCCCAACTGCGCAGGCATGGCTCATTTCCCCTCATCCCCAGTACTCCCTCCCCCTCCTCTTCACTCTCCTTCTTTCCCCTCTCCTCTTCCCCTCCCCAATCCCTCCTTCTCCTTTCCCCTACCCTTAGTCACTCCCTCCCTAACTCCCTCCATAACTCCTCTTCCCTCCCTACCCCCTCCTTTCCCTCTATCCCCCACTCCACACCTCCTCTATCCCCCCCACTATCCTTCCTGATTTTCCCCCACTGCCCTCTATTCCGCACCCTACCTCCCCCAACCCCCCCCCTCTATTCCCCCTCCTCCCCCCATCTCCCTCCCTACCCCTTCCTCTCCCTCAATCCCCCCACTCTCCCTTCTCACCTTCTCAGGATCTTTCCCATATCCTCCTCCCCTCCCACCCTCCCCCAATCCCTCCCTCACCTCTCCCTCCCTGTCCTTTCCCCTACCCTCAGTCACTTCCTCCCTCCATCAATAAAAATCACCTTCTGCAGTTCCTTCCTCCACAGGCCATTCATTGTTAACTGTGGTTTAGATCTAGCTGACTTGGCAATTGGACCAGTTTGCATCGTGTGTGTGAGTTACTCAAACTCCACGTAAACTGCTCATCCTTAACCCCGACTCTCACTCCCTCCCTCTGTCCAATCCAGCTCAGCCATCGCTCGGCCCGTCCCTGTGCTTTCCGACCATCGCTGCTACTGCTTGGCCCGTCCCCGCCCTGCCTGCCTGCTCGCTGCCGACGCCGTGCCGTGGGGGGGGGAGGGGGGGTGGGATGGAGTCGGTGTTCGTCACGGTGATTATAACCATATATATCAGTAAAGATAGATTTCAACCTTTTTCCCAATGATAGATGTAACTAATTAACACACAGATTCCTACTTTCTGCCTCTCCTTTCTTGAATCAGTCATTATATTTGTGGATTTTCTATCCAGAAAATGTTCGAAGGAATAATGCCCACAAAGTTTTAATGATAAACATGGTTCTTATTTTAAACATTTATACTGTTCCTGCTGACTTGCATTTCATGTCCACAGTGAGGTTATAAATCTCAAGTTTTCCCAATGGTGAAAGGTCTGCCTGCTTCCTACTTTTCTCTGGAAAGTAGGAGATGTATATTAGGTAGTTTACTTGTTATTGAGCAAAAAAAAACTATTATGGTGGGGTTCACCAAGGCCAGATGGAAAATTAGGTTGAAAGGTAAGACGGTCGATGAACAGTGAATGGCATTTAAGGAAATATTTAATAATTCTCAAGAAAGGTATTTTCCATTGAAGTATAAGGACTCTGCAAGGTCCATCTGAGGCTTACTAAGGAAATTAAGGATGGTATCATTAAAAGAAAAGCCATTGAATGAAGCATTTATTAGTGGAAAGCCAGAAGACTAGGAACATTTTAGAAACCATCAAAGAATGGCTAAAATAATAATTAGAGTAAGTCGTTTAAGAAGGTAAACCAGCTAAATATATCAAATCAGATGCTTAGGGCGTTAATAATGTATAAACAAGAAGATGGGGACAAGAGTTAGTGCTTGTCCTTTAGAAGATGAGGTGACGAATTAATAATGGGAAATAGAATACTTAACAAGTATTTTAAACCTGCCATCAGCTCAAGTACAAATTATAGTAATAAAAAAACAGGGTGAAGGGAAGACAAGAATTTAGGACAATGAACAGCACTAGTGAAAAGGTTTCAGGTTAACTAATGGGATTAAGAGCTGAGAGGACACCTAGACCTGAAGGCCCACATCCCAGGGTCCTAAAATAGGTGTTAAAGAAGGAACTGCAGATGCTCGAGAATCGAGGGTTACACAAAAAGCTGGAGAAACTCAGCAGGTGCAGCAGCATCTAAGGAGCGAAGGAGATAGGCGACGTTTCGGGTTGAGACCCTTCTATCAGACTGGTCAGGGATCAGAGAAACGAGAGATAGGAAGACACCTAAAATAGGTGTCTTTAGTAATAGCGAATGCATAGGTCATGATAAGTCAAAGTTCTCTGGTCCTCATGAAAAGCAAATCAACAGGAACATGTTCATAGGTTATAGGAGCAGAATTAGGCCATTTCAATCATGGCTGATCTATCTTTCCCTCTCAACCCCATTATCCTGCCTTCTCCCCACACCCTTGCTAATCAAGAATCCCAATCCACGTCTTCTTTGATCTGTCCTTGTCACACCTTGGATGCTCTTTGTGCCCTTCCATCTCTCTAGTGACCCTCTCCCCTAACTCTGTTTGAATGGTTCTTTATGTCACGTATGCACTGCATAATGAAATTCTTGCACCCGTCGCCACATTTTGATGCCAAAGGGAGTGTCGCCCAACGTGGACCCACGACACTGAAATTAAGAGTCTCATGCTCTATTGTCTGAGCTAGCTGGGCAATCAAGGATTTCGACCCGAAATGTCACCTATTCCTTCTCTCCTGTCCCACTGAGTTCCTCCAGCATTTTGTGTCTGTCTTCCTTGAAAATACCTGGACATGCCACCATTGCGTGAACAACTCCACCAAACGGGGTGGTGGCAGCTCGTCGAGAGACATGGAGAATCAGAGACAGTCAGACAGTCATGGGAGCGCATTCAAGAATTCCAACGAAAGACTCATGCTTGAACTGAGATATGATTATGAAGGTACGCACAGACATGGATAACACAGTGGCTTCCGCCACAATATGTTAGAATACTGAGTTCTTATGGAATCTTGTTTATAAAGTTTCGAATTTAAAGTTTATAATTATGTATATAGATATGTATATTCATAGACAAATCTGTTTATAAGCCTGGTTCTAAAAATATCACCAAGCATCACAGACCTCATGTGAGTGTAATTAATGTTGATTTAATACAACTTTCTGTACCAGATAAATCCGACTGTTAGGGAGATTAGTGAAATATTAGAGCTAGAATGAATGGAGGGACCCATAGAGGGTTACCCCCCTTATCTAGGAGAGGGCCCTTTCTTAGTGTTAGGCTTCCCCCCTCAATTTACAAAGGGATTCTGGATCTATGGAGGAGAGAGAATACCCTTTTTTGGGAGTCCATATATGTTTTGATGTTTTGTTTTGCCAGGTAAAACACCTTTGTTTGTTCATATGTTTTGGTTTTGTGTTCAGAATGGTTCCGGTGTTGAGTTGAGGGGATACAGTGAAATCAATCACACCAAGTGTAATGATGCAATGTCAAGGACTTAAGCTGATGTCTCTAAATGTTAATGGTTTGGGTAATCCAATTAAGAGGGCTAAAGTCATGACTAAATTGAAAAAAGTGAAGATGCATATTATTTTCTTACAAAAAACCCATTTATCGCGAAGTAAACAGCTCATTTCCAAGGATGATGGGAATCATAGATAAATTTAATTTTTATGCAGGATATAAAGTGAATATTTCAAAAACTCAAATCCTATTTAATTGTCCTCCAGAAGAAATCAAACAAAAGTATAATATTAAATGGGATTCAAAATCAATCAAATACCTAGGGGTACATATAACAAAAAATATATCAATGTTGTATGGGGCCAATTATAATCACATCAACCAAACCATATGAAAGGATATAGAAAGATGGTCCACCTACCCAATGGATTTTGTGGTGAATGTGGTGAAAATGAATATTTTGTCAAGGCTATTGTACTTGTTTCAATCTCTGCCAATAGAGGTACCATTAAAACAATTCATGGAATGGGATAAATTAATATCTAGATTTACTTGGCAAGGAAAGAAGGCCAGAATTCGATACACTACACTCCAGTTGTCAAAGGACAAAGGTGGAATGGCACTTCCACATTTTAGGATATATTTCTATGCAGCCCAACTTCGACCACTAATTAAATGGTGTGAGGACAGCTATATGGCTATGAGGAAAGAGATTGAGACATATATCCCTGACTTCCACATCCAAACACTTTTGGGAGAAGAAGCGCTTCCTGGACATATCAGGAGTATAATCGATCCAGTAACAATATTTACTTTATAAACCTGGTTCACTCTTACCAGACAACTTAAAACTTCTTGTCGTTTATTCAGTTTAAGATGGATAGCTTTGGATAATGAATTTAAACCAGGGATGTATGACTCAACATTTAAAGAGTGGATGAAGAAAGGAATGACTGCATTTTGTACTGTTATTGAAAATGGAGACCTAAGAAGTTTTCAAGATTTGAAGGATAGATTTGCACTTCGGAACCAAGACTTCTTTAGATACCTCCAACTGAGAGATTATTACAATAAAAATGTAAAAAGGGAGGCACTAGAAGAAAAGATCCAATGATAGAAGTGATAGTTAATGCGCATCATCAAAAAACATTAAGGATTATTTCTAAACTTTATCATAGTTTAATAGAATGTCAAGCTAAAACTGCATTTTATGTAAAATTTAAGTGGGAAAAGGAATTGAATATTACAATCTCAGAAGAAGAATGGCATCATATGTGTGTAACACTACAGACATCCACTAATTCACAAAATTGGAGAGAATTTAATTGGAAAAAATTGATTTGTTTCTTTATTACGCCTAACATAAAAAGCAAGCAAATTCTAAGGCAGCAAACATGCTGGAGGCATGCAATGTGGTCAAACAGACGCAAATCATGAACATATCTTCTGGAGTTGCCCAAAAATTGAACCATTTTGGGACAGAGTGAATTCAGAATTAACGGAGGTATTGGGATATATAGTCTCCAAGAAGTGTTCCATTTTATACCTGGGTAATATAAATACAGTGATGCTGAAGGAAGACCATTACTTGGTTAAAATCCTACTCACAGCTGGCAGAAAGACCATTACAAGAAACTGGCTTGCAGTGGACACACCCAGACTTAGACAATGGATAGACATAGTACAGGAAATATTTGTCATGGAGAAAATGACATATTCTCTAAGAGTGAAAGAAGATGAGTTTAACAGAAAATGGGAAAAATGGATTAGGTATAGAAATAAAGACACCAACACTGTATAATTGTATTGACAATAATGTCCATTATTGGAAAATGTTCTAATATGAAAATAGTTCTGTGTACTGCATCATTAACTGTAAACTGAGCCCCCCACTACACTGTTGTACGTTTCATTGCATTGTTGTATGTTTTGTTGTTATATTTGTGTTTTATTTGTGTATACATAAAAGCAATAAAAACTACGGTGGAAAAAAAAGAAAATACCCAATGAATGGCCTGTCGCCATGTAGTATTAACTTTCAAATAAGTAAGTTTATCTTGAAGAACTACCTAAAAATATGAATAGGTAATATTTTTGAACTAAAAATAAATGAATGTTTTCTGAAAATTAATGATGCTTTCAACTTCTACTTGCTATACAGAACACATTTTACATGTCTGCCACAGCAGTGTAGCTGCCCAGTTGTTTTAATTATTTCTCCATCAGAATCACAAGCCAAATTGTTTGACTGTAAACAGTAACAAATTAAAGTTTTACTTCCCCCCACACTCCCACACATATAATTTGGAACAGCTTCAGTTATTTTTTTACAACATTCCAGTTTGTTGGATATAAATCCAGTGATTTAATTATTTGCACATTTTCTAATGGTTTATCTTTTTTTTAAATAATATGCTGCTGATATAAACACATTGTGAACCACGTTACATGTTCAATTAAATAGGAACAATGTTTCTTAAATCTTTTGGGTGATTACATGATAATTTAATTACAATAACAAGCAAGAGTGAATTAATTGTACATTGGATTGTAACCTTGAAGAGTAGTCTTCAATTACTGTGGCTCTGTTATTGCCCAATAGAAAACAAATATTACCAACCAGTATGTTCAGTACTGTAACATACCCACAGACTGAGAAGATACCACATTCAAAAATATGGATTGTAGCACAACAGTTTTTTTTTCTGGAGAACTTACTATTGCTGATTGTATTGAGTAGATATAATAAGGGGTAAGGTGGTGCAGTGCTGAATGGGGGAACTGAAAGAGAATTGTGCCAATCTGCCTTGCCTCTAAGCATTGTATAATGTAGAATGACATATCTGATCACCAGAGTCTTCACAATAAGATGTGTATAGGAAAAAAGGATAAAGAAAATAATTGAAGATAATTAGAGTGAAACTTATTGTAAAACAAAACTTTCATTGAGCACTAGTAAACACTTGTCAACATTTTCAGGATTCAAAATATTCATTTGAGCATCCAAAAACAATTTATTTTAGAAAGCAACACAAAGGCATAAATATTTTTTAAACTATTGGAGCATAGAATATTTGTCGTTTGTGTTTGGAAGTGCTTGCAGTTTGTATTAATACCTTGTGTTACCTGATCATGGAACTGTCTCCTTGACTCCAACTATAAGGGACGATTGCAATTAAAAGTCTGTAACATCAATGATGTACTCAATAAGCTATGTTCAAAATTTGCAGAATGCCTTTATAGATGACAGCAAATTGGGATGACAAATCTCACTGCGCTTTACAGAGTTCATAGTAACATCATTTTAGGTGTTGTGCAAAGAAATGGAGTTAAGGAAAATTTGCAAAGCTCAAAAACATATAATTAATTTAGGAGCTATCATTCATTTTTAAGTAATTATCCAATTCTGATTTCTGTATTATTTAAATGTATTTGATTTAGGAGCAAAATTTGGTCATCTGAAATTAAATTAAATCCACTGTAAAGTAACACTGAGCCATTGAGCAATTGAAGTAAAAGACAAACTTTTTGACTTGTAAGTCTTCATCAGAAATCCTTAATTTAATAAAGCATTTTTAATCAAACTAATCACGTTATCTCAAATTTTGCTTAAATGCTGATTAATCTGATTCATTGCTTACACTGTAGGCTTTGTTCTGTTCTTATTTTTACCTTGAATCTCCCACCTTGTTGTGCCAATGTAACAGATGAACCATCATCAGAATGGTTGAGGAGTGTGCTATTGTGTGCATGAATTGGCCCAGAACAACTATCTACAGTGTATTCAGGTGTTTAGAAATTGTTGCAAAGTAATTTAAAAGAAATAACTGAAATATCACATTTACATAAGTATTCAGATCCTTTACTCAGTACTTTGTGAGGCACCTTTGGCAGCGATTACAGCCTCAAGTCTTCTTGGATATGACGTTACAAGCTTGGCATACCTGTATTTGGGTAATTTCTCCCACTCTTCTCTGCAGATCCTCTCAAGCTCCGTCAGATTGGATGGGGAGTATCGATGCACAGCTATTTTCAGGTCCATCCAGAGATGTTTGATCTGGTTCAAGTCCGGGCTCTGGCTGAGCAACTCAATGACATTCACAGACCTGTCACGAAGCCACTCCCGCATTGTCCTGGCTGTGTGCTTAGGGTCATTGTTCTGTTGGAAGGTGAACCTCTGCCCCAGTCTGAGGTCCAGAATGCTCTGGAACAGGGTTTCATCAAGGATCTCTCTGTACTTTGCTCCGTTCATCTTTCCCTCGATCCTGACTAGTCTCCCAGTTTCTGCCGCGGAAAGACATCCCAACAGCATTATGCTGCTACCATGATGCTTCACCGTAGGAATGGTATTGGCCAGGTGATGAGCGGTGCCTGGTTGGCCAAAGAGTTCAATCTTGGTTTCATCACCAGAGAATCTTGTTTCTCATGGTCTGAGAGTCCTATAGGTGTCTTTTGGCAAACTCCCAAGTAGGCTGTCATGTGCCTTTTACTGAGGAGTAGCTTCCATCTGGCCGCTCTACCATAAAGGCCTGATTGGTGGAGTGCTGCAGATATAGTTGTCCTTCTGGAAGGTTCGTCCATCTCCACAGAGGAACTCTGGACCTCTGTCAGAGTTCTTGGTCACCAAAGCCCTTCTCCCCCGATTGCTCAGTTTGGCCGGGCAGCCAGCTCCATGAAGATTCCTGGTAGTTCCAAAGGTCTTCCATTTAAGAATGATGGAGGCCGCTGTGCTCTTCAGGACCTGCAATGCTGCAGAAATTATTTTATACCCTTCCCCAGATCTGTGTCTCGACACAATCCTGTCTCGGAGGTCTATGGACAATTTCTTTGTGGCTTTTTTTTTGCTCCGACGGGCACGGTCGACTGTGGGACCTTATATAGACAGGTGTTTGCCTTTCTAAATCATGTCCAATCAATTTAATTTACCACTGGTGGACTCCAATCAAGTTGTAGAAACATCTCAAGGTTAACCAATGGAAACAGAATGAACCTAAGCTCAATTTGGAGTGTCAAAGCACAGGGTCTGAATACTTAATGTAAATGTGATATTTCAGTTATTTCTTTTTAATTACTTTGTAAAAATTTCCAAACACCTGTTTCCGCTTCTTCATTCTCGGGTATTGTGTGTAGATTGTTGATAAAAAAATTTTTTAAATCCATTTTAAAATAAGGCTGTAACATAACAAAATGCGGAAAAAGTGAAGGGGCCTGAATACTTTCTGAATGCACTGTACGCCATCATGCTTACCTGCACTAATTCCGCTTCTCTGTATTAATTCCATATCCCTCTATGCCTTGCTCCATCCAGATGCCTTAAATGTTGTTCCTGTTCCCATTTCAACACCTTCTTTGTTAGCTCATTCAAGGTATCAACAATTATATGTGTGAAAAATGTACCTCCCTGATCCCTTTTAAACCTCCTCAGGTTTTCACCTGTTAACCTAATCCTTCTAGCTTTAGATACCTTTACCAAGGGATTCTGACTTACTCTATGCCTCTCATAATTTTATCTATATTACTAAAAGTCTGATCTTGACCACTTCCTGTTGTTCTGTATATTGATTTTAGAAAAAACGCTGCCACCTACGGCTGTGATTTTTTGCCGTCTTACACAGAGTCCCCATCCATTGCGCAGGACAAGAGGATTTTTCCCATTGATGAAAAATAAAAGAGTTATTAGTGTTTAAAACATGTTGAGACTCTCTCTCCTGAAGGCCACGCCCCTTCTGGAGGGACTATAAAACCCGGAAGTTTTGAGTGCCTCAGTCAGTCTCTGCAAGATGGGGGAGCGAGAGGGTCACGTCACTCAGTCTGAGCTGTGAATAACACATGTCTACTAACTTGTGAGTAGTTTCACTGACCTGTCAGTGCCCTTCATGTGGTTTGAAAATATAGTTTGGAAATGCTAAAGCTGCGTTGCCTTTGGTTTGGAAATGCTAAAGCTGTATTGCCTCTGGTTTAGAAATGCTAAAGCTGTGTTGCTTTTGGTTTGGAAATGCTAAAGCTGTGTTGCCTTTGGCTTGGAAACACTAAAACTGTGTTAGACAATAGACAATAGGTGCATGAGTAGGCCATTTGGCTCTTCTAGCCAGCACCACCATTCAATGTGATCATGGCTGATCCCCAATCCGTACCCCGTTCCTGCCTTCTCCCCACATCCCCTGACTCTGCTATTTTTAAGAGCCCTATCTAGCTCTCTCTTGAAAGCATCCAGAGAGCTTGCTTCCACCGCCCTCTGAGGCAGAGAATTCCACAGACACACCACTCTCTGTGAGAAAAAGTGTTTCCTCGTCTCCGTTCTAAACGGCTTACTCCTTATTCTAAAATTGTGGCCCCTGGTTCTGGACTCCCCCGACATCGGGAACATGTTTCCTACCTCAAGTGTGTCCAAGCCCTTAACAATCTTATATGTTTCAATGAGATTCCCTCTCATCCTTCTACACTCCAGAGTGTACAGGCCCAGCTGCTCCATTCTCTCAGCATATGACAGTCCCGCCATCCCGGGAATTAACCTTGTAAACCTACGCTGCATTCCCTCAATAGCAAGAACGTCCTTCCTCAAATTAGGGGACCAAAACTGCACACAATACTCCAGGTGTGGTCTCACGAGGGCTCTGTACAACTGCAGAAGGACCTCTTTGCTCCTAATTGCCTTTGCCTTGCCTAATTAAAGTTGCCTTTGGTTTGGAAATGCTAAAGCTGTGTTGCCTTTGGTTTGGAAATGCTAAAGCTGTGTTGCCTTTGGTTTGGAAATGCTAAAGCTTTGTTGCCTAATTAAAGTTGCCTTGCCTAATTAAAGTTGCCCAGCCTAATTAAAGTTGCCCTGCCTAATTAAAGTTGCCTTGCCTTCTATATTATTAAAAGTCTAATCTTGACCACTTCCTGTTTGCGTTTTATATTGATTTTAGAAAAAACGCTACCACATATGGCTGTGATTTTTGGCCATCTTACCCAGAGTCCACCTTCGCTCGTCAGGTGCCAAAGATTTTTCCCATCGATGAGAAATAAAAGAGTTATTAGTGTTAAAAAATGTTGAGATTCTCTCTCCTGTCAATAACGCCATGAAGGTCACACCACTTCTGGTGGGAGGGACTATAAAACCCAGAAGTGTGGGCGTGGCTCAGGGTCTGCAAGATGGAGGAGGGAGAGGTCACGACTTGCTGTCTTTAGTGGCCTTGCACCCTGCTTGAAATGGTATGAAACTGCAATTTAATTTGGTGGCCTTGCACCCTGCTTGAAGTGGTAAGAAACTGCATTTGAATTTGGTGGCCTTGCACCTTGCTTGAAATGGAATTTCAAGAAATAGCCGTGAGTCAACTGCCAGCACAATAGGCTTGAGTGGCTGAGCTGCCATCACAAGAATCCATTCGGCCCACAATGTCCATACTAGCCCTCAGGAAACCAGTCCCTTCAGCCCACAACACCCATACTAGCGCTCCAGAAAGCCCTGCCCCCCCTCCCCCCACTGGCCACCAATATTGGAATTGGTGGAGTATTTCGTTAGGCGACCAGCACTCCCGTGTGATGCTGGGACCGAACGGGTCCCACTTGGTCTCGTATACCTCTATTGTATCACATTTCAGCCTCCTTCACTTCAGGGAAAGCAGGTGAGTCTTCATGTTCAGACCACGCCACTGTAGGAACCAGAAAGCTTCAATATTAATACAACATATTTTCCTTCTAGTTTCCCTCTCCCTTGACTCTCAGTCTGAAGAATGGTCTCGACCTGAAATGTCACTCATTCCTTTTCTCGAGAGATATGCCTGTTCCGCTGAGTTACTCCAGCAGTTTATGTCTATCTTCTGTGTAAATCAGCGTCTGCAGTTCCTTCCCACACATTGTTTCCTTAGTGGTGGCTTGCCTTTCTACTGTGAATAATTGGCTTAATCCGGTTCGTATATCTTACTCTGGCCTCCGTAAATTGCCCCTAGTATGTAGTGAGTGGATGAGAAATGCGATAACATAGAACTAGTGTGAACGGTCGGTGTGGACTCGTTGGGTCGAATGACCTGTTTCTTTGCTGTATCTCTAAACTAAACTTGAATCTGTGAAGCGCTCTGATGGAAATATAAAAATACTTCACCCGTTGTGTTACCAACTGTTCTTTGGTTCTTCTTAACCAACTCTTCATCTGTACCACTTTGAGATATTCTTGTCCAGGCTTCTGCCAATCCTACTCACAAACTATTCACTGGAATTATGTGAATGAATGGGAGATGATAGATATACTGTTCTCAGGGCATCCCAACATGTTTCACATCAAAGGAACTATATTTGAAGTCAAGACAATGTCTCAAAGAATTTGTCTTTGCTTAAAAAGGAACTGTGGTAACTCATCAGCAAGCTTTATCCATAATGTAAATCTACTTCTTTGTTGGAACTCCAAAATGTCACAAAGGTGGAGACTAGAAGTATTACATTTCCTGCGTACATTGCACATTGAAAACACAGCATGTCTTTGTCGGTATCTCTAAGTAGGAAGGAAGTGGGAGCTTGATCGGGTATCTAATTAATATTCAGCAATTATATTAGTAACGTGGGATTGTAGAAATGAAAAAGGATGAAAAATATGCGATGTTCCTGCAAGCCTTCAACGTTCTGAAGGGTTTTTCGAGCACTCATGCTGAAAGACTGTTTAGATTAGCTGGTAGTTTTATAGGGGCAAAAAAAAAGTTAGGAGGCATTATTTCCATACAGAAGGTTATCTGGCGGATTCTGTTGCAGGAGACTTATTTACACCACTTAAAATGAATTGATTGTGTTTGTAAAGGAATTATATAAAGAGGATGAGGATGGCAATGGCACATGCACAATGGAGAGAATCACTTTGTTCAACTGTTTTAATAGCTCTGATCGTCTGTGCCTTGTTACAGTACTGTGAAAGCTGCCCGTCAAACTCCCACCCAATACCAACCTCAGTGCTGGTTGCAAATGGTAGAAGTGAAACTATGACTGTACGAAGTCAGTGGGTATTTTTAAATTGGCAAAAATGCAACAGGTGGTTAAATATTCTTAAAATTGTATTCCAAATTGCTCCTGGTAGTTTGAATGCTATGTACTTAATTGCAGCATTTTTTTGTAATAGAAAAGGAACTGCAGATATTGGTTTATGCAAAAGATAGACACAAAATGCTTGTGAAGTCAGCAGGTCAGGCAGTATCTCTGGAGAAAATGGATAGGTGACATTTCGGGTCTTCAGACTGAAGAAGGGTCCCGACCCGAAACGTCACCTATCCATTTTCTCCAGAGATGCTGTCTGACATGCTGAGTTACTCCAGCAATTTGTGTCTGGCTGCAGCATTTTCTGCTTTTATTTAAAATTTCTGAACAGCTGCAATCCGTTTGGTTTTATGGTTTGGTGAGGTTGAACCTATTATAAGTATCAAAGAAAGATCATTATATTTTTCTAAGAACTATACCTCATGTAGTATGTGGTAGTATTTTGCCTAAAAATATATGATACTCGGCATTAAATCACATATGGCATTAATGGAAATTTAGAACGTTGTGTCATTATTGAAATCATGCCTTCTGCCGAGTTTTAATCTCAGGTAAAGAAACTGTTTTGGGAATAATTGGAGCATTCTCTTGTATTCCCTGAATCCTATTCGCCATCACAAATAATTTGTGTACTGATTAACACAATCTCAGAAATAGCCATTGCACTCCTGGTGATATTTTCCAATTCCTCATTTCTCAAAAGTTGTTGAGTCTGAAAAAAAAATTACAATGGGATTTAATGAAATAATTTTTGCATTTAGAAGTGACTGTTGTATTTTGTATCTATAGCGACGTTATAAATAAATTATATATTAAAGATATTAAAGATGAAATTGTCCAATTTTATGTCGGTAATTTTATTTGGATGATTATTTTTTATATGGTGATTTTTCTTTGTAAAGTGACTTGTACTTGAGTATCTTCCTCTATTACTTGTCAATCTAGAATGTACTTAACATAAATTGCTGTTCATCAAAGCAGAACCAAGTCTTTAAATATCCTAACCGGTTGTACAGTTATAGGTGTCTGTTGAAGGGATCCAATTGCTTTGTAGCTAACAGCATGCCATCTCCATGTGATGTCCCTATTTGTTTCTTATTTAAAAGGTTGCAAAAACAGAGGAGTGATCTCAAGGTAGTTCCTAGGATTATCCTGAGCAGTTGCAGTTGCAGTGGCAGTGGCTGCACTGTAAACTGGGGGAGCAGGATTGTGACTCTGGAGTTACTGACTCTCAATTGAAGATTTGGTTAAATCACACAAGAGGTGCTGAAAAGTAACTGAGTAGGAATACCAATGAATAGCTGGTGAGTTGATTTGTTTATATTGTCACTTTAAAAAAAAAGTTATTTATTTAAATATTTCCACATTGGTAATTTTGCAATGATAAAACTTTATGCGGTTAGTCTGGCAGCCTGCTGCTAATAAGATTTATATGATTCAGGGTTGAAAATCATGAAAGGATCATTCTAAATTCCCTTGCAGCTTCATTCTGTTGGATATTCATTCTTGCAGCATATGAATAAGGGAGAGGTATCCAATCTCTGTTTTATTAATTTACCACTGACTCTGCAGAATTGTTTCATGGGCTTTGATGAAACAACCTTTCAATGTAGAAATCCTAATCAGGAAGGGCATTTTAAATACTTTATGTCCCCATTTCCAGGAGTACTTATAATTCTCACCTATCTATATTGAAAATAAGTTTTAACACTTCAGCATTGTGTTACAGTGAAAATAATTGTTTAGTTTAGTTTATTATCATGTGTACTGCGGTACAGTGAAAAGCTTTTTTGTTGCTTGCTATCCAGAAAGACTATAAAATATTACACATGATTGCAATCAGGTTATCCACAGTGTACAGATACAGGATTCAGGGAAAGTCCAGTAAAATCTGATTAAAGATAGTCCGAGGGCCTCCAATGAGGTAGATGGAAGGTCAGGACTGCTCTCTAGTTGATGATAGGATAGTTTAATTGCCTGATAACAGCTGGGAAGAAACTGTCTCTGAATCTGGGAATGTATATCATTTATGAAAGCTCAGTGAATAATTGTTTGTCATATAACTGTTATTGGAAATAAATTAAGATTTTTGAAACTCATTATTATATTAGAGACATACCTTAAATTCATATTGATATTGTTGAGTACTCAATTCAAATTCTAAGCGTGGAGAATTCTTGAAAATATTTGTTTTTGGAGTTTTTGTGATTCAAAAAGGGTACCTATTTTGAAAGTATCAGAAAGACCTCTCCTATTGGGTCGTCTTTCAGTGGTAAGAGTGGAAGATGGTGGGGGTAGTGGAGGATCATATCAACTCACTGTACAAAACCATAACACACATCAAGATCCAACATGTGTAGGTGTGTGCATAATATGTACCCTCCACGAAACTGTCAAATGGAAAGTATTTTGGATGCTTAAGGCAATTGCTGATTCTAATTGTGCATTGTTCATGTTGAAGCTATAAAATTCAGGAACCTGAATGTAGGTACGAGCTTTATCAAACAACCAAATGGTAGAGTGGTAATTTGATACTTAATGGAACCAAATTCAAGAGGCTGGGACACATTAATGCACATGTCCAGTCACACTTCTAGAATATTTAGTAATTTTTACAATTGTCAAAGATGCAACTTGTCGTTTCTCAGCCATCAGCTTGGTGGCCACAAATGTAGGTGGAATTGCAGTTTCCGAAATGTCTAACTAAGCAAGTGCTCAACTGTTAGACTGAAGCTCGTGAAGAGCCAAGAAATATTTCAAAAGCAGCTTATGGAAACAGTCATATTATCTGTTATTAAAAAGGACAAAGAGTGGGATCTTTAATGTCTAATGTCAAGACAAAGAGTGGGATCTTTAAGACTCTCCATTAAAGTATAAATCCTGCCAACACCGTTCTCCAATGAAGAGTATGAAGACGTGCAAACAACTACACAAACTGTACTCATTAAAAAAAAAAATCTGATCAAGATTGCTTCATTAGTATCTATTTATTGATTTACTTAATCTTCATAATTTTCACAAAATAACCATTATGTTGTTTTTCTGATGATTTTGATTTCACATAAGGCAGTATACATTCAAGAGAGAGCTAGGTAGGGCTCTTAAAAATAGCGGAGTCAGGGGATATGGGGAGAAGGCAGGAACGGGGTACTGATTGGGGATGACCAGCCATGATCATATTGAATGGCGGTGCTGGCTCGAAGGGCCGAATGGCCTACTCCTGCACTTATTGTCTATTAAGGCAGCAATGGAAAACCAGGATTTGTGGACTAAGCTGTACTTGATTAGATCCTATTTCATTGCAAACTGTTTAATCTGCTCCATGTGGATAGGGCATAGACTTACTGTTTGAGATAGTTATTGAAGATGCCAAATTAAAGCAGTTTGAGGAATTCTAACTAAATTCCCAGAGTACACACGTTTATGATATTAGGTGTTGATAATGTAACTTTAATTAGTACTGGTTAGGTAATCTCATCTGTATTGTTTATGATAGTGGTTCAGAGGGAAAGGAGGTGAAACTCAGGGGTTTGCTTCTTTTCCAGTCAAAGTGCTGTTGGATTATGAATAATTTAAAAACATTTTTTCCAGATCCAAGACATCACCTGTCTATGTTATCCAGGGATGCTGCCTGACCCGCTGAGTTACTCCAGCACTTTGTTTTGTTATTGTCAACCAGCATCTGTAGTTCTTTGTTTCTACAAGGGTCTTCATCTTCACATTTAAATTTATAATGTGAATTATCATGGTCACTTCTTCTCATGCCCTTCTGATCTCTGCTTCCAGAGAATAAATCTCAAACCCACGTAGAAAGCATGGGGTTAGATAAAGCCTGTCACTTTCACAGACGAGTCTATCACATTTTGTGCCCCGTACAAACAAAAAAGGTAATTGTTTGCATGGCTTCTCCGGGCAGTCAAGTGAAATTCCATAATATTGAAGATAGACGCAAAATGCTGGAATAACTCAGTGGGTAAGGCAACATTTCTGGATGAAAGGAATAAGTGATCGAGACTATCTTCAGACCATAATATTGATCTATCTTCAGCATCCAACCTCAGAAAACTGCTTTTCATAAACAGTAACTTTTCCTTTAAGTTTTGACTTGTGATTTAAATAAGAAGGCTGAGGAAAAACAAGAGCTGGATGGACTGATACACTCCAAAACAAGAGCTGGATGGACTGATAGACCTGGATCATATGCTGTTTTCATTCAATTTAACAACACAAAAGGGGTTTGCATCAATGTTTTGTCCTAAGGAAACTGCCGAGAAAGCAGGCAGGCCAGATGCATGAAGGTAGTGAATATGAGCAAAACATGCTTTAACTTCTATTTGTCAGTGTAATTAGGTTGATCTGCCCACAGGGAATGGTGTTCATGACTAAATTTCCATTGCCGAGGAAGCACAAGAACAGGTAGGTGAGCACGTCACAAGTACGATTCTACAGGTAAAAGGGTTGTACAATTTGTTACCCTATACAGATCATACAACGTTTGATGTTGTCAGGAAGCACAAAGGAAATTCAGTATACTTCTAGATAACTGGCTGGCATGATAAATGTTAGGTTAGGTTCATCATGGTCACATGTACTGAGGTACAGTGAAAAGTTTTTTTTTGCATTGCTATCTAAACAGATCAAAAGTGCCATAAATAGATACAATGTTCAAACTCAAGTACAATAGATAGAGCAAAGGGGAAGATACAGAGTGCGGAGCATAGTTCTCTGTATTGTAGCACATTGCAGCACACCAGTTCCTTAGACAGAGTCCAATGTCCTCAATGGGATAAGGGAGAATCGAACAGTACCCTTGCTTATGGAAGGATCATTCCGAAGCCTGATAACAGAGGGGGTAAATCTGTTCCTGAGTCTGGTTGGGTGCACTTTCAACCCTCTGTATCCTCTGCCAGACGGGAGCAGGGAGAAGAAGAAATGACTGAAATGGGGCAAGTCTACTGAAAAAAACCCCTGAAATAATTGTATTTATTTCCACAAGGGACTCCCGCAAGAAAAAAAAACATGCATTGTATTGTAGCTCTAATCAGAACAATGATTACAAAAAATGTTTATGAAGAGCTCAAAAAGTGTGTTTATCTATTTACAAACTTGAATAGTATGATAATGATTTGAATCAATACCAATTCAGACTTAAAGATGAAATGCTGGGTTTAGAAAAAAAATTAAATGAATTCTGACAGTGAATACATTCCTGCATGTATTCTGTTGTTCCAAAACAATCAAAGTATAAAGGATGGAGACTAAACTGAAGTAATTCTCTTTGAATATTCTCAATCATTCAATTTGTTCCAAGTTTTTATTTTGGGGGATGATTATATTCTCTTTATTTTAACAGATTAAACCTACCTCTTCAAAGAGTACTGTTGGTCATTTGTCCTGAGCTTTTCTTTGGCTCAATGTCACATGTTGACGGATTTATTATTACTGTGAAGCTTTTTGGAATGTTTCATGGCATTAAAGGCGATACATAAACACTATTGTTGTTTCTTGCTCCCTCCCTCCCCCCTCCTTGCTTCTAAACCCTTATTGCACACATCCCTTGACCACACTGTCTGAATTCAGGGCTCTGCAATAATTTGTCATAAAGTACGAGGTTGGTCATAGGGTCATGCAGAGCGATACAGTGTGGAAACAGGCCCATTGGCCCAAGTTGCCCACATTGGTTAATATTGGGTGACTTTATTTTTCTGCTCTTCCTGTCATCTTTCTGACAAGCATTTAGTTCCCACTTGGTCTGTTTCTCTGAGATCAGTGCATATGGTATGGATATGATCTCTAACTTCAGTAAGTGTGGTGTCACATACTGCTCTAACATAGTACAGTCTTTATATTGTGCCATTCAATATCTAATAATTGTTCTTACTTAATTATTTTATTAAATTAAATGTGTATTTTTTTCCTTCTTTCTCCAATACAAGTAATTTTTTTAATTTGAATGCACATTTAGTTTAATTTAGTTTAGAGAAGAGATACAGCACGGAACCAGGCCCTTCAGCTCACCGAGCGATCCCCGCACTTCTGATGTTTTCAGAAAATGAAGAGAAAGGCAATTAGTTTTCCTTCCCCCTTCTCTGAATCTTTCCCCAACTATGTCTCCAACAATTAAGTACTTGAGTTGAAACAAGGTTGGACTTTGCTGTGGATGCTTCAAGGTTAAGAGCGTATGTTAAAAAGCAACCATCTGTGCAAATCACTTTACATTAATTGGTCACCTCAGATCTATTAAAAAGGGCGCTTTCAAGTGGAAAATGGCCTATTACTTTTAAAAGGAATTGTCTTGTTGAGGATACAGTATGGAAATTGGGTCGGTTTAACATTTTAACACGTTTCTGCTACTTTGTGCTGTAAAAAACTACAAGATTTATAAGAATTCAAACACAGTGGTTGTCCTGAACACCAATCAATTCCAGACAAATTATGGAAGCAATAGTTTGTGAGTTTAAATTCCTTCCATTAGATGTAGTTTACTTTGCCAGTGCATAAGAAAAGGACAAATGGGAGGATTGAATGGAAATAAAGTGCACCTTGATCTGAATTCCAAAACTTTTATTTGGAAAATCTATATGTGTGTTTTTCTTTAATAACACCTTTGTTCTCCATTGGCCTGGAAGAGCCTTGTTAACTGCTCATTATCTGGCTCTACTCAGATAATTTATGCCAGCCTTGGGTAAAAATGGCTCAGAATTATAACTATCATCTGAGGCAAACATAAATTAATATTTTTCATGGGGCAGGTATATCGAAAAAGGTTTAGTGGATCTGAGCCAAAATGAATGCAAAAAGGACCAGCTAAAATGGGACATCATGGTCGGCATGGGGGTGTTGGGCTGAAGGGCCTGTTTTACTCTATGACTACTGATTGCACAGTACTGGGGACGAGGTCAGAGGTCAGAGGTCAAGATGGACCAGCACCTGACATTCAACTGATGGCCAACTATATATGAAATAGCAACGTCCGGTCAAAGAGTATTTACCTGCAAACCCCCATCAAACATTGACATGTAGGGATCCTTCATCAGGTTGTCCAAAACATATTTGAGAAATCTGATTAATCATTTTTTATAAGGCAATGTACGTGTGTTTAGTTTAATAAAGAGATACAGCATGGAACAGGCCTCTACGGCTCACCAAGTCCATGCAGACCATTGATCACCCATTCACACTAGCTCTATTATCCTACTTTTCCATTCGCTCCCGACTCATTGGGGACAATTTACAGAGGTCAATGAAACTACACAACCATCTGTATTTAGGATGCGGGGTGAAATGGGAGCACACAGGAAACCCACGCAGTCACAGGGAGAATGTGCAAACTCCACAAATACAACACAAGGGCAGGATTGAACCCGGGTCTCTGGCAATGTGATGCAGCAGCTCTACCAGCTGCACCACTAAGCCTCTCTCGTGAGTGCTGAGTCCAAACCATGGGTGACCAACCCACCTTATGGGCGAGAGCACTCTGCAGCCATATAAATGCCTATTTGAATTGGTCTTTAGGTTCCCAATGAGGCAAAGCAAGCATAAAAAATAAAATAATCCCTTTCTTCAAATGTTACTGTAAGTAAGCAGTGCATACAATGAAGGATTATGGAGAGATTTCAAAGAATTAGCTGTAAAACCATCGTATGATTGAATGAATATGAATTGAATGTGGAACTAATATTAGACACAGGTAATAACATGGAGGTCTAATTTGTTCAGAAGAGTAATATTTTTATAAATATTTCAAGGCTAAAGCAGATGATGGGTATATATTTATTTTCCAAGGATATTTATATGGGTGACATCACTATGATTAAATGGCTCAACTCTCCAGGCTTATTTTTGTTCCGATACAAAAATGTTCGGGGTCCAGACTCAAAACATCACCTATCCATGTGCTTCAGAGAAGCTAGACACAAAATGCTAGATTCATCAGCGGGACAGACAGCATCTCTGGAAAGAAGGGTTTTGGGTTGAGACCCTTCTTCAGACCCAACATTATGTGTTGTTCTTCAGTGTTCGCTATTAAACTTGGCTCGGACAAAACTCTGAACATTAATACCTCTTTATCTGTTATTTGCTCTTTATCAATTTATTCATTCATGTGTGTATTTACGTATATAATGGTATATGGACACACTGATCTGTTTTGTAGTCAATGCCTACTATGTTCTGTTGTGCTAAGCAAAGAAATAATTTCATTGTCCTGTCAGGGACACATGACAATAAACTCTTTTGATTTGACTTTGACTAAATCAGCATCTGCAGTTCCTTCCTACACATTTCTTTGGATAAGCTGCCTGATCTGCTGAGTTACTCCAGCATTTTGTAGTCATTTCCTCAGATTAGGATATGTTTTTATAATATTGGCCATAGCAGAAAGGAACACATCCACTGCTGAATCCAGAGGTTGTGATACAAGTCCCACTCTAGAGACTGAATATAAAAATCTAAACCAGCATTTCAATGCGGTTCAGTGAAAGCTGCAATGTTGGAGGAGGTGGGTGAGACTTTCTACTGGATCTGTCTTTTCTTCTAGTTGGAGGTAATACATCGCAAGGCTTGATTTCAATGAAGAGCAATGGGGTTGTACCTGGTGTCCAGGCCAATATTTATCCCTCAATTAACATCACTAATAATCTGATCATTTATCACATTGTGTTCCTTGAAAGCTTGCTGTGTGCAAATTGGTTTGCTGTGTGTCCTATATACCATTAGTGTCTGCAATTCAGATCTATTTCACTGATTGCAAAAGACTTTAGGACATCAGAGTTTGTGAAAGCTTGCTTTATAGATACAAACCTGATTTACTTTATAGCCGAAAGATACTTTCATTGAAATGATAAAGTATCAACATATTTAAACATGGTTAAAAATAACGAGACAAGTTTATTTTCAACTGGTTGTACTGATTCAGCAACTACCAATGCTGGGCATAAATGGGATCAAGTTGTAAAAACTGCTTACTTTAGCAGAGGAATAGTGAGCTATAATTGTATAATAAAAAACACAGCATTAAAAATTGTCCATGTTTAAGTGGGCAAGCTAAATCATTGGGACTTCACCACATCATCCAATGGTTTCCTGCTAATTTATATGTTTCTTTCATCTTATGATTAAAGGAAACTGAAGGGTGCCTTTTGGTAGGTAGGGAATGTTGTTCTGCCTTTACAATAGCTGGAAACTCATTATAAGCAAAATTCAGATGGGTCCAGTAATAGGAGATAGTACAGAAAATTAAAACAGTTTGGTGTCTCAATTTTGGGACTGGCAATTTTACTGACTCATTTGGCACACATTCTGACCAATCATCCCTAGTTTCACTCCCAGACGCACTCACTGTTTTAATGGACTATAAAACAACATATTTGAGACAAGCATGATCAAAGCTCCTACAGGATTGCCAATTCTGTTTTGAGAAACCCCTGCAGCTGGTTTTGCATGTCACATTAAGTTTATATCGAATTGAATTGAAATAATTTCAATTTTGAATCTTTTCTGTAAATATTTATCCAGTCCGTAGACCAGCCAATGGCATTTATTGTCAATTCCAATTGTCCTTTGGAAAGCATATGGTGACCAATTATCCTAGAGACATTTTGGTAAAGAGGCCTCCAGAGTGGACCTACAGTACATTGGCAATGCTGGGTTTTAGCTCCAGTACGACAACATATTTCCAAGTTACAATGTTTAACTTTGTAGAGAGCTTAAAAGTGATGGCTTGCAAATGTCCCTGCTGCACGTCCTTCGATCTGGTGATCTCAAACAAAATGCACGCAGGTCACGGGGAGAATGCACCAACTCCATAAAGACCGAACCCGTAGTCGGGATAGAACCCAGGACTCTGGTGCTGTAAGGCAGCAACTCTTTCACTGCATCACGTAGAAATGTTCTTAGAAAACTTTAGATAATATTTCATCGGTTGAAGCAGAGTATAACTAATAACATTTCTGGAATTGGATTAGAAGGGATGATGTGAAAATGCATAGGAAATGTGTAGGAAGGAATTGAAGATGCTGGTCTAAACCAAAGATAGAGACAAAATGCTGGAGTAACTTAGCGGGACAGGCATCATCTCTGGAGAGAAGGGTCGAGTCCCTTCTTCAGAGTGAAGAACACACCAGAGTTACTCCAGCACTTTGTGTCTATCAGTTTGTGGAAAAGGATAGGGTTTGTAAACTTTAACTGTTACTAGAAGATTTACATAATAGACTGGGTTGCAGTTTCTTTTTTTGCATGTTGCTATATGGATGTTATTAATCCCAGATTGTGCATGAAAATGTGCCATCAATTTGTGCTCAACATCATAAGAGGCAATTAAACACATTTTATTATGTTTTCCACAGTTTACACAGGTGATAAAACATAGGTTAACATGGGCGATGCAAAGGAGAACTTTTTTTCTTTGATCCTGGCTACTGTGGTTCTGACCATGTACTTACCCGGTGAGTGGAATTATTTTGACTACTATTAATATTTTATAAGAGGTTTTCTTCTCGTTTAATAGTACACATATGCACTCCACCTGGCTGACTATCTAAATAAAAAGCCTATTTTCATGCCATTTGATTCTTGTTAAATCAGAAAAATATATAGTATTGACATGTAAACATTAATGATATACAATATTTGGTCAGTTTTATCTAACATTACTATAATACTATTTGCTGAACATGTATTCCATGCTATGCAAAGATGTCAAACCAAAGTAATCTCTGATATATTCCAGATTTTGCCTCTGTTTTTGCTTTACTAATCATGATCCTATCTCTACATCCATGTTATTTTTTTAAAATATGTGTGTATATATATATATATATATATATATATATATATATATATATATATATATATATATATATATATATATATATATATATAACTGTATATTCCCTTATGTTAATGCATCCATCAGCACAAAACACCAAACTATTTCCACTTAATTACTAGGTATAAATAAAGTTGTCTGCTTTTTAACATGGAATGGCAGAGAAAGGCACCATTTAACTTTTCAAGTCTGAACAAGCAGTCTAAAACTGCTGCCCAATTAAATCTAGTATCCAACTATTTCCATCAGTTCCTTCCTATCTCTCATTTACTGCCAACAAGGAACTTAATGTGAGATGAGGGTTTCCTCATGTCGGCTGACAATATTTAGCTCAATGTATAGGAAGGAACTGCAGATGCTGGTTTAAACCGGATAGACACAAAAAACTGGAGTAACTCAGCGGGCCAAGCAGCAACTCTCGAGAAAAGAAATAGGTGATGTTTCGGGTAGAGACATTTCCAACATTTAGCTCAAGCTCATTATTAATGTCTCCACTCACTTTAAATTGACTACTTTTTAAACATTCAGCACTGGATGAAATTTCCTTCAGCCAAGCACGGGGAAGACTGATTTCATTATCTTCAGTGCCTACAACAGACCACATTCCTTAAGCAGTGACGCTATCTTTTTCCTTGGTATTCATCTGAAACTGAGCCAGACTTTCTGGTTCGATTTCAGTTGAATACCAAGGAGAGTAAACCAGACATATTTAACCTCATGCCACAAGTAAAGTTGCCTAATTCCACCATCATGTCACTGTTAGATTGCACCACACATTCATGCCTGTAACCTTGTGGTGTGACCATTCCAATGCACATCTAGCCAGCCTCTCTCATTCTATAAAACTTCCACACCCGCTCCTCTTGGATCAGCTAGAAGGAGGGCCCCAAGAAAAGAACAGTTTTCATACTAACAATTTTATTTTCCCTATCCTTTTTGTCAGGAAATAAAAAGAAGAAATGTTGTTTTTACGGTAACTTTCCTCAAAAAAGTAGTTGTTAAACGGCATCATTATGGAAACATATTATGTGGGTGGAATTGTTAAAATTCCATGTTAAAAAGCAGACAACTTTATTATGTGGGTGGAATTATGTCCTGTCACACCAAATGTGGGTACAGTGTTTTACGTCACTACAATTAACGCTAAAATTAAGTTATGTGAAATGCATTTTGCACAAGATTCAACAGAATAAACATTTGGGAGCAAAAGACGTAAAATTATACAAGAGCACTTCAAACGTTTCTTGCTCTACAATTCATACAATTCATTGAATTGTTCAATTATATTTTGTCAAAGTCAAAGTAAACTTTATTGACAATTCAAGTAATGCAACAAGTAGTTACACAGAGGATTGAAATTGTGTTTCCCCATACTCCAAATGTGCAAGTAATATTTATTTATAACACAGACAGACAACAGACCATATACCATTTTGCAAACAATATATGTTTGATTGCACTGAATACTATGGTAGTTGTTCTGGAGGCAATTTGATTTTGCAGTTTTAGAAGCATACCAGCCATAATATTATTAAGGAATATTCTGCAATTTATCCATAACCTGATCAAAATAAAATATTCTGAAAGATGAATTACATTCCTTTATAACCATATAACCATATAACCATATAACAATTACAGCACGGAAACAGGCCTTCTCGGCCCTTCCAGTCCGTGCCGACCATTTATTTTCCCCTAGTCCCATCTACCTGCACTCAGACCATACCCCTGCATTCCCTTCCCATCCATATACCTATCCACTTTACTTTTAAATGTTAAAATCGATCCTGCCTCCACCACTTCTGCAGGAAGATCATTCCACACAGCCACCACTCTCTGAATAAAGAAGTTCCCCCTCATGTTACCCCTAAACTTCTGTCTCTTAATTCTCATGTCATGCCCTCTTGTTTGAATCTTTCCTACCCTCAATGGGAAAAGCTTATCCACTGCATATTATAAGCTTATAACTGTATATTATAAGCTTATAACTGTAAAATTTCTACAAAGAACATTGTAATATTAATAGCCAATTATGTATTTTATTTGTAAATCATTTTTCCACCATGTCTCTTATTCCCCAGTGCGTAACAGCAACAAGTAAAAGATTATTTGGTTAGGAAAATGCTATTTATTATACAAATGCAGAATGTATTAAACAATGGATTGTGATTTAATCGAGCTGTTGAGATAACCTTGTTAAGTCAGAAACTTTCTTACAGTTTGGCTTTCTTCCCAACCAATTGTTCAAGCGCTTTTGATTGCAACATTCATCTTAATTTAGTTCAACATAGAAACTGACAAGTTACTAAAGAACAGTTAGCAATGATACGAACCAATCTCTAGAACTAAATTAAAACATTTAATTTCATTCTTTGAGTCTTTCTTGGGATGTGTGTGGGGTGGAGGGTGTCTTCCTAAACTGTTGTAGTTCAAGTGGGTGAATTTACTCCCACCTTGTTGTTAGGTACTGAATATAAGAAGCAACAGAATACTATGTGCTCGTGGAGTCTATTCAATAAAATAACGGCTAGCCCTGAGATTCAATTTTATTCTCCTCCCTGATCCCAAAATCTCTCGATTTCTATTATATTCTAAAATCTTTCACTCAGCCTTGAATCAAATCACCCACCAGCTGACCATCCAGAACCATTATGTGTATAGATGCTAAATGATTTGCAACTCTGATTGAATATATATCCTCACATCTAAATCACAAATGCCTGCTCTTCTATTATTTTAATCCATTGACTCCTTCATGCACTGTGCTATTTAACCATTTTACAAAACTCAACATTTCCAAGAAATAAAATCATTATAGTTGTGACAGGAAATCTGCAAATTATTAAAGCCAAATCAAATCAAAATGAAGCTGCTGTTATCATAGGTAGGGTTTTCATAAAACATTATTTACTACTCAGCAAACGTTTTAACTAGTATGAGGAGTAAGCATGTAAAATTATTTACTAAATTTCTATAATGCTTCAAGCAAATTAGATTAGCTTTGTAGTTTCAGGTTTGGGTTTCCATTAGGTCACATTAACAGCCTGCTCCTGCTGATAGAATTTTGCAAGTAAAGTGTTTGAAGATCACACCAGTAAAATATCACCTGTGGCACTGGGACATGAGGAGTTCACTGTGTTTACAGAACAGCCTATTTAGCAGATAATGGCTTTGGCCCTGTTCCTTCAGTCTGTCACATCTGCTTTGCTTACATTTTGTTGGTTTCTTTCAGACATGCTGGAGGCTAACGTTCTTCGCCGGCTCTTGAAAAGGGATGGTAAGTAGCTCGCTGCATGTTAATGGAACACAGCAAAAGCATCCAAGTCATAAACAGTCACCAATCAGAGAAATCGTTGTTCTAAATTGAGCTAACCACTTGCATTACTTACAAGCAACTGACCCTGATAATGTAGACTCAAGGAACTGCAAATGCTGGTTTGCAAAAGAAGACACAAGATGCTAGAGTAACTCAGTGTGTCAGGCAGCATATCAGGAGAACATGAATTGGCAATGTTTTGGGTCAGGATCCTTCTTCAGACTGATAACATTGTTAATATCTGGATTATTTGGTGTGTTAGTTAATCATACCAAGTAGAGTCATAGATTCATACAGTGTGGAAACAGGCCCTTCTGCCCAACTTGCCCACACCGACCAACATGTCCCATCTACACTAGTCCCACCTGCCTGTGTTTGGCCCATATCCATCTAAACCTGTCCTATCCATGTACCTGAAGTAGGTAGGTTTCATCAAAGTGTAAAGAATTGTCCTAACCAGAAACATCACCTATGCCTGACTCGCTGACTTACTCCAGCATTTTGTTTTTTTCTTTTGTAAATTAGCATTTGCAGTTTCTTGTTTCTACAGCATCAGTGGAGAACATGGATAGGTGATGTGTCAGGTTGGGACCCTTCTTCAGGCTGATAATGTAGCAGAATTCTGAATGCTTGGTGTTGGATTTCCTCACACCAAGTAGGTAGGTTTCAAGGTTTGATTCCCACTCTGTCATCAGTTAGCTGATCATTGCTAAACACATCTGTGAAGAGTGTAATCATTCTGCCTATACTCTGGGAGGGGAAACAATCTTAACCAGTCTTCCTGCTGTTGTTTGTTGATCACTAAAGTCTACAGGAAATAAATTTACAATGTTTCTTCCTCCCCCTGCCAGGCACTTCTCCCACTCAATGAAAGTAAAATAGCTCACTGGTACTCATTAACCTTAAACATCAAACACAACTACCCTAGACAAGGAAGCTGGAAAGATGTTGGTCCGGAGAGAACAAGTTTTGATCCCAAGTTACAGTTCTCGGGGCTGGGTTGTGCCAGAGGAGATAGGGATGGGAGGGGGTGGAGGGGGGCGGGGGGGGGGGGGGGGGTGGAGGGAGAGTTGATGAGGGTGCGCCACGATAATTTAAAGGAAAGGAGAGTCCTTTTAATGCTAGTTTGCCATTAAACTTATGTAATTTCCTTTGAAACCTATGTTGTCCTTTTTCCATTATAATCTTGGAAATGTTTTAGAGTAGAATTATTTTTACTATTTATGAAGTACATTTTTAAATAAGCCCCACTTAATATATATAAAGCTTGGTGATTTGATGGTGTACATTGAATATTTGTAATTTAAAAAACACCTATCGTAAATGACACAGCAAGTAATGCTATTTTCATAATTTGTTTGTTTCTTGGCACATTGCTCTTCCAAAGGTGCTTATTCTTTCTGTTGGATGGCATCATTAGTTCTCTGACACCTTTTTGATACCTCTCCTCCATTAGGCACACAGATCGTTACAGCGAGTACAAATGGCGAGATCATAGTCAAGCCTGGTCAATCTTATCTTGCATCTATAAATGTATTATTATGTAAGCAGGGATTGCTGATTAATGAGCAGTACAGGAATCAAGAACCAGAGGACATCGGTTTAGGGTGAGAGAGAAAGGTTTAATAGCAACCTGAGGGGCACATTTTTCACTGGTGGGTGTATGGAACGAACTGCCAGAGGAGGTAGTTGAGGCAGGTACTATAACAATACTTAAAAGACATTTGGACAGGTACATAGATAGGAAAGGTTTAGAAGGATATGGGTCAAACATAGGCAGGTAGTGTTGGAAGGAACTGCAGGTGGTGGTTTAAACCAAAGATAGACACAAAAAGCTGGAGTAACAGCGGGACAGGTAACATCTCAGGAGAGAAGGAATGCCATTTTGGGCATTCGGGTCGAGATCCTTCTTCACACTGTAGTACTAGTGTTGATGGGGCATCTTGGTCTGCATGGGAAAGCTGGGCTGCCAAAGTGCCAGTTACTGTGCTGCAAGAATCCATGACTCCAACAGCAATGTTAAACTTGGCTTTTTCTCCTCTTTGAACTTTTAGTTGTTAAATCTATCTAAGAAAACACTATAAATATTTAGCAGATCGACAAGGAAGAAATCTTAAAAGACATGTTGTAATTCTGAAATAAAACAGAAAAAGCCAGAAATACTCAGCAAATTAGTCCCCATGGTGAATAAAATGAAGATAATGCTTTTGTATCAAAGAGCACAAAATTACCAGATTGTTGTAAGAATTGGTTTACAGAGCTTTTTTACACAGAGCTAATTCATGCAGGCTACAACAATTTGTCGCTCAAAATCAAGCAACACTACTTTATTTTGAAAGAATACCTCAAATCTGCGTTCTCATGTGATGATATATTTGGGTCAAATGAAATCTGTTTCACTACACATGAAGCATTGCAAAGATGTGGTCAGCAGTAGGACTTAAAATTATGTTACGGTCAGAAAATGATGTAAAACTAATTAGGTATAGGATGGAACTGCAGATGGTGGTTTACACTGAAGATAGACACAAAATGCTGGAGTAACTCAGTGGGACAGGCAGCATCTCTGGATTGAAGGAATGGGGGAAGTTTCAGGTCGAGACCCTTTGTCAGACTAATTATAATGGTATTGAAAAGGGCCTATTCTTACATTTTAAAACTCATACTTTTGTGATGTGATATTATTAAAATAACTTGAATTTATATTGAATTCCATCTTAATTTTAAATGTAATTATCACCAATTGAAATGTTTGCATGAAGCATAACATGGTGAAGAGGAAAAGTATGGAATTTACTTTCCTCAGAGCTAATGTTTCAGAAGTATGGTGGTGAAATGTAAAGCTTTAATTTCAGCTGTTTTCATTGTTTCTATTTCCTGCAGTTGATGAAGACAAAATAGCTGTGGAGCCCAAAGAAGCAAACAATTTTTTAAGCAAATTGATACGCTCAAAACGGCATACAAAAAGGCATCAATTTCCCCCTGATTTCTGGAAGGCATATCAGCATTTTTCTGACATAGGATTTGATGAAGGAGTAAGTATCTAATATTCTTGTGATAGAGGCATCGATATTTACTAACTATGAGGGCAGTACAGTGGTGCAGCGGTAGAGTTGCTGGCATAATGCGCCAGAGACCTGGGTTCGATCCTGACTCCAGGTGCTGTCTGTACAGGGTTTGTACTTTCTGCCTGTGACCGCATGTGTTTTCTCCGGGTGCTCCAGTTTCCTCCTACATTCCAAAGACGTACAGGTTTGTAGGTTAATTGGCTTCTATAAATTGTAAATTTTCCCTAGTGTGTTGGATAGCGCTAATGTATAGGGTGATCACTGGTTGCCTCAGACTCAATGGGCAGAAGAGCCCGTTTCCATGCTGAATCTTTAAAGTCTAAAGGAACTAAGAGGTGCACATGGCAATCTGCTAGTAATTGTTCATGAAAGAGGTAAGCCATTTAGGACTGAAATGATGAAAAACGTTTTCACCCAGAGAGTTGTGGCAAAATTTTTCATCATCTCAGTCCTAAATGGCCTACCTCTTATTCTTAAACTGTGACCCATGTTTCTGGACTCCCCCAACATCGGGAAAATGTTTCCTGCATCTAGCTTGTCCAAACCCTTAATAATTGTATATGTTTCGATAAGATCTCCTCTTATCCTTCTAAATTCCAGTGAATATAAACCCAGTCAATCCATTCTTTCATCATATGTCAGTCCCGCCATCCCGGGAATTAACCTGGTGAACCTACGCTGCATTCCATCAATAGCAAGAATGTCCTTCCTCAAACTAGGAGACCAAACCTGCACACAATACTCCAGTTGCAATCTCACCAGGTCCCTGTACAACTGCAGTAGGACCACCTTGCTCCTATACTCAAATCCTCTCACTATGAAGGCCAACATGCCATTTGCTTTCTTCACTGCCTGCTGTACCTGTATGCTTACTTTCAGTGACTGGTGTACAAGGACACTTAGGTCTCATTGTATCCCCCATTTTCCTAATCTGACACCATGCAGATAATAATCTGCCTTCTTGTTCTTGTCACCAAAGTGGATAACCTCATTATACTGCATCTGCCATGCATCTGCCCACTCACCCCATATATCCAAGTCACCCTGCAGCCTCATCGCATCCTCCTCGCAACTCACATTGCCACCCAATTTTGTGTCATCCGCAAACTTGGAGATGTTACTTTTAATTCCTTTGTCTAAATCGTTAATATATATTGTAACTGTGGTCCCTACACTGAGCCTTGCTGCACGCTACAAGTCACAGTCTGCCATTCTGAAAAATATTTGTTAATTCCTACTCTCTACTTCCTGTCTGCCAACCAGTTCTCTATCCATGTCAATACCCCACCCCAATACCATGTTCTCTAATTTTGCACACTAATCTCTTGTGTGGGACCTTGTTATAGGGTTTTTGAAAGTCCAGATACACCACATCCACTGGTTCTCTCTTATCTATTCTACTTGTAACATCCTCAAAAAATTCCAGATTAGTCAAGCATGATTTCCCCTTCTAATCATAAATCCATGCGGACTTTGACCGATCCTGTCACTGCCTTCCAAATGTGCTGCTATTATATCTTTACTAAATAACTCAAGCATCTTCCCCATTACTGTTGTCAGGCTAACTGGTGCATAATTCCGTGTGTTCTCTCTCTCTCCTTTCTTAAAAAGTGGGGTTACATTAGCTGCCCTCCAGTCCACAGGAACTGATCCAGAGTGTATAGAACATTGGAAAATGATCACCATTGCATCCACAAGTTCTAGGGCCACCTCCTTGAGTACTCTGGGATGCAGAACTTCAGGCCCTGGCGATTTATCTGCCTTCAGTCACAGCAGTTTACCTAACACCATTTCCTGACTAATGTGGATTTCCTTCAGTTCCTCCCTCACTCCAGTGACATGGTCCTCTAGTATTTTTTGGGAGATTCTTAGCGAAGACAGAACCAAAGTACTTGTTTAACTGGTCTGCCATTTCCTTGTTTCCCATTATAATTTTACCTGTTTCTGACTAAGGGATCTACATTTGTCTTCACTAATCCTTTCCTCTTCACACATCTAAAGAAGATATTACACTCAGTTTTATATTCCTCGCAAGCTTTCTTTCGTGCTCTATTTCCCCCCCCCCCCCCCCTCTTAATTAACCTCTTTGTCCTCCTCTGTTAAATTAACATAGAAACATAGAAATTAGGTGCAGGAGGAGGCCATTCGGCCCTTCGAGCCAGCACCGTCATTCATTGTGATCATGGCGAATTCTAAATTTCTCCCAGTCCTTCAGTTTACTGCTTTTTCTGGCCAATTTATTAATATGCCTGTTCCTTGGATTTAACGCTTGGATTTAACATTGGATGTTATTATAACTGCTTCTGTTTGCCTCGTGTATTTTCCAGGTATATGAAATGGACAGAACGTATCTGCAATATATTCAGGCCAAGAATAGAGACGAGTCTGCCCAGTCGCATCAAGCACTCCTGCAGCATCTACGGGAAGCGGAATGTGACACCACAAAAGACCCTGACTGTCAGCCAAGTGTTCTTCACAAACGTTTACTTGCCGCGCAGAGGGCATGCGATCCTTACAGAGATCCGCATTGCAGGACGGAAACTCCGCCGTGTGATCCAACCAAGGATCCATATTGCAGCCCCAGGGCACTCTCCTGTGATCCAAAGACAGACCCCTATTGTAGAACGGACGCGTACGCTTGTGACCCCAGGACAGATCCTTACTGCAGAAGAGCAGCGGCATATTCCTGCGATCCCAAGACCGATCCCAATTGTAGAACGGCGGCAGCCCATTCCTGTGACCCAAAGATAGACCCCTACTGCAGAACAGAGTCATCCTCCTGTGATCCCAGGAGAGATCCATATTGCAGAGCAGAACCCTACCCGTGCGACCCACAAAAAGATCCCTTCTGCAGAGTAGCGGCACATGCATGTGATCCAAAGACGGATCCCTATTGCAGAACAGAGGCATACCCTTGTGATCCCCGGAGAGACCCGCATTGTAACGTTGAGCGCTGCGATCCATATCGGGACCCCAGCTGTAAAACTCAATTGCAACCATGTGACCCGCAGAAAGATCGCTATTGCATCCCGGAATTGCATTCTAGGCAGTTGGCACCATTCCCATGTGACCCGCGATACGACTCAGCGTGTAATCAGCAATCGTACACTTATGCACAGTATGCCGAATTGGTGAACACCTACTGCAACCCCTACGACCCAGACAGCCCGCACTGCCAGGCGTTGGTTGCATACATCAAGCAGACGTGTGATTCGTACACGGATCCCAACTGCTTTCCAAGGTCAAAGCAGGAAGTGCATTCTGCACGCCCCGCCTGTGACCCTGCAAGGGATCCCTATTGCCGCTCTGCTGTGGCTGTGTCTAAAACACCATATGATTGTGACCCATACTATGACCGCAACTGCCATTCGGCATTCCACCCCAAGGACGAGCCTGCCCCAGACCCAGAGTGTGACCCCAGGTCTGGCCGTAGCTGTAATCCCGACAGACCGGAATATGGTGGTGACGACGAGCTTCGCTGTGATCCATATCATGATCCCAACTGTCGTCAAAATGTCAAATCCATTGACCGAGTTCGCAGGCCGCCAGCCTCATATAGAGGCCGGACCAAGGAAGGCTATCCCTGTGACCCCCACTATCATCCGGACTGCTATCCCACCCGTCATTCCCAAACTGCCACTGCTTGTGACCCGTCCGATGATGACTGTCGTGGACATGAGGAAAATAATCATGTACCGGAACACGGCCGGAATTGTGACCCTACACGTGATCCTTATTGCGGTGAAACAGCAGCCACGGAGAACTGTGACCCATACACTGATCCCGAGTGTAACGCCCGATACCAGGCTAGGCAGCGACAAAGAGACTTAGAGAACTGTGACCCATACACTGACCCCGAGTGTAACGCCCGATACCAGGCTAGGGAACAACGAAGAGTGGATATGGAGAACTGTGATCCGTACACTGATCCCGAGTGCAGATCACAGTCCAGGGCTCGGGAACAGCACAGAGTGGACATGGAGAACTGTGACCCATACACTGACCCCGAGTGCAACGCCCGATATCAGGCTAGGGAACAACGAAGAGACTTAGAGAACTGTGACCCATACACAGATTCAGAGTGTTTTTCCCGATATCAAGCCAGGCTGCGACAAAGAGGGGACACAGAGAACTGTGATCCACGCACTGATCCCGAGTGCAGATCACAATCCAGGGCTCGGGAACAGCACAGAGACTTAGAGAACTGTGACCCATACACTGATCCCGAGTGTAACGCCCGATATCAGGCTAGGGAACAACGAAGAGACTTAGAGAACTGTGATCCACACACAGATCCAGAGTGTTTTTCCCGATACCAGGCCAGGCTCCGACAAAGAGGAAGCTCGGAGAACTGTGACCCATACACTGATCCCGAGTGCAGATCACAATCCAGGGCTAGGGAAGAGCAAAGAGTGGACATGGAGAACTGTGACCCGTACACTGATCCCGAGTGTTATTCCCGATACAGAGCTAGACAGGAACAGAGAGGATATTTGAAGAGCTGTGATCCACGCACTGATCCCGAATGCAGATCACAATCCAGGGCTAGGGAAGAGCAAAGAGTGGACATGGAGAACTGTGACCCGTACACTGATCCCGAGTGTTATTCCCGATACCAGGCTAGGGAACAACAAATACGAGATTCCGAGAACTGTGATCCATACACGGATCCCGAGTGTTATTCCCGGCACCAAGCTAGACAGCGACAAAGAGAAGACACTGAAAACTGTGACCCATACACTGATCCGGAGTGTTATTCCCGATACCAGGCCAGGGAACAACAAAGAGTAGCCTCTGAGAATTGTGATCCACGCACTGACCCCGAATGTAATTCCCAAACTCGGTCCAGAGAGCAGCAAAGAAAAGCCACTGAGATCTGTGACCCATACACTGATCCCGAGTGTTATTACTCTCTATATTACGCCAGGGAAAAGCAGAGAGCTGGTGCCGAGAATTGTGACCCGTCCGCTGATCCTGAGTGTGAATCCCAATCCCGCACTAGGGAGCAAGAAAGAGGAACCACTGGGAACTGCGACCCTTCCGGGGATCCCGATTGTCAACTCAAAAGGCCTTCAAGAGAGCAAGAGGGAACAGCCCCTGAGAAATGTGATCCCTACACTGATCCTGAGTGTTATTCCCGATCACATGCCAGGGAGGAAGAAAGAACAGCAGCGGAAAATTGTGATCCTAACACTAACCCTGCATGTAATTCCCAAACCCATAGCAAACAGCAAGAGAGAACGGACGTGGAAACTTGTGACCCGTACACTGATCCTGAGTGTTATTCCCGATCCCACGCTGGAGAGGAAGAAATAGCCCGTGAGAAGTGTGACCCATACACTGATCCTGAATGCTACTATTCTTTATACCGGGCTAGAGAGCAGGAAAGAACGACCACAGAAAACTGCAATCCTAATTTTGAATCAGATTGTGATGGATACGAGTCTGACGTTAACGAGCAATACCGGACAGCCGCAGAAGATTGTGACCCAAACTATGACCCAAACTGCAACAACCGACCAACTAACTCAAATGAATCAAATCGCGATTGCCCATCTGACGTGGATCCTGATTGCAGCGGCACTCCTTCCCACAGCAGTGAGAAAACAGACACCGAAGAATGTGACCCTTATGACCCCTACTGTGGTGGAGACGCAATGGATTATCATCCATCAGAGAAGGCCTGTGACCCTGACTACGACCGTGACTGTGCCGCATCCCAGTCTCACGAGGACGACCAAGTGCACAAAGAAGACTGCGACCCGCTCTATGACTCCAGCTGCCACGATGAAGAGGAGGGTGTGTATGAAACAGACTCTGACTGTGATCCCGACTATGATGTCGATTGCCACGTGCAGCCATTCGCCTTTAAGGATGAAGAGCTCGATTCCCAAGATACGGGACGCTATGAAATGATCTGTGATCCAGACCTTGAATACTCATGTCCTTTCGAGAATGATGCCAATGATGTGACAACATCTTACGATGACTATCACCCAGCATATAACCCTTACAGTGCAGGGTATGATAAACTGTATCAAGGCGATCAGGAGACTGATGGAACTGAAAAGGAAGATGATTCCCAAGGAAATCCAAACGAATCTGACGATAAAATTTAAATTTATTTGCCTTTTTAGCTTCGGACAAAAAGCTATTTATGTTGGTTTTATTCATATTGTATGTCTTCGAATCATGTTAGAAAATGGAAGGGATATTGATCTAAAAGCATTGGTTTAAGTAAATGAAATAACTCGTTTCTTACTAATCTGTGTCAGAGCCAGGTGTTTTACAGGAATTCTTGAATGCAGCATTTTTCAATATGTTGATCATAAACAGAGTAGATATCTTAAAATACAATTGGCCACCAAAGATATACTCTTTCATAGACTAATGTAGCAACAACAGCTAAATCATGTACAATCCTAGGAAGAGTTTGATGACTCTTTTATGGTGTAGCTTCCATATTATGAAAAAGTAATAAACATTTTTATTTTGTTTGTTTTATTTCTTGTAAGGTATCAGCATATGCAAATAAAAAAAAGTGTTGATTTCTCTTTGCATTTATGAGTCCAATATGTAAGTATTCACTGCATTTCACTTTTAGTTTGGTTATATCTGAGGCCCAACTGTTGTGTATACATACCAAAACACAGTGTTGGAGGAACTCAATGAGTCAGGCAGCATCTGTGGAGCGAATGGACAGTTGACATTTTGGACTCAGTCTGAAAAAGGATCCCAGCCCAAAATATTGTCTGTCCGTCCTCTACAGATGCTGCCTGGTCTGCTAAGTTCCACCAGCGCTTTGTGTTTTGTTCAGGATTCCAGCAACTTGTGTCTCTCCATCACATATTGTATGTCCTTCTGTAAAAAGAGTGAGAGCAAGTAAATACATTCATCCTCATATCCATCCCAACAGTACATCCTTTTATTCTGAGGCTATGCCCTCTGGTCTTAGACTCTCCCAATAGTGGAAACATCCTCTCCACATCCACTCGATCCAGGTCTTTGTGGAGTGTGGAAAAATAGGAAAAATAATTTGTTTTTATACATTGTTGTTGAGGGACAGCATGTGGATAGAAGTGTGCACAGATAGAACCTTGGGTATCTCCATTGGAAGCAATGCAGTACCAGGAAATATATTGCAGGTAGTTCTCGAAGTTATGCCTTTCAAAGAATATAGATGGGACAAGGATTGACATCTTTATTTGGTGTTACAAGATGACGTGCTTGACAGTGGCCACCTTCGACTTGGGGAAACGTTAACTACAAAAAGTGCTCTTTATCTGCATACTTGAAGCATGCAATTGGTAAATATTTTGAGGACTCGGGGTGATTGTGAAAGAATGTTGGTCAGAGGAGAAGAAGGAGAGATGCTGGGTGTGAGTGTGGGAAGGACAGAAGAGGCAAGTCTCAGAGAGCAGGAGAAAATCAAACAGATGATACAGTGAGCGGAGAAGGGAAGATGGAAGCAGGATGAATGATAGGAAGAAAGTGGACAAAAGAAGGAGAGGGCATGGAAGGAGTGAGAAGTTGGAAAGGAAATGAAGAGAAAAGGAAGAGCAGAAGAGAAAAGGAAAGAGGGAAGATAGGAAAGGAATAGACAATAGGTGCAGGAGTAGGCCATTCGGCCCTTGGAGCCAGCACCGCCATTCAATGTGATCAGGGCTGATCATTCCTGCCTTCTCGCCATGTCCCCCTGACTCCGCTATCTTTAAGAGCCCTATCTAGCTCTCTCTTGAATGTATCCAGAACGTATCCAGAATGGAAGGGGTAGAATGGGAGCAACTAGCAGGGAGGGGATGGGAAAGGTGACGGTTGCCGGGATCGATGAGGGTGGCAATGGTGGGTGTAGATGAGTGGAAAGGATTGAAGGTGTGGAAAGGAGAACAGATCAAGAATCAATGGGAATGGTTAGGAGGAGACAGGAGAGGCGAGATGAGGAGAGGAGAGGGCGCTGTGATCTGCGGCGGGCGAGCAGACGACTCCTTTTCGCCGCATGGACGATCGACTGGTCTGAAGACACCTCTTTCTTTTCGCGTTTCCTAACTCTCATTTGGAGATCAAAGTGCAAACACGTTCAGACATCGCCCCGTGCACCCAGAGGTGACTAGAACCAGTAACATCTACTGGGGGCGAGCAGACCAGGGCTTCCGGGTCCGGGGTGGAATCACCAGCCGCGCCTGGCGCTCCAGCCGGACAGTGCGGGACCTGGATCATTCATCCCTTTGAAATTATGCTCTTCGTATTGCACAGCGTTCAAGGGAAAGGCAGAGGCTCCGTGTATAAGATTTAAAGGCGGAGACATTAGGTCTGAAGAAGGGTCTCGACCCGAAACGTTACCCATTCCTTCTCTCCAGAGTTGCTGTCTGTCGCGATGAGACGTACTCCAGCTTTTTGCCTCCAGAAATGCAACAGTGCCTATCTTAGTTGCAATGGTTGCAATCTGGAGGCTTGGTTGCATTCTGGAGGCTGTCCAGCTGGTGGTGTAATTAAAGATAGACACAAAATGCTGGAGTAACTCAGCGGGACAGGCAGCATCTCTGGAGAGAAGGAATGGGTGAAGTTTCGGGTCGAGACCCTTCTTCGTGTATAATTAAGTCAATTGTAACTGACAGATGCACGAGGGTACAAACGCTGCTTCACGGATAAGCCTGATGTTAACATGGGAGTGTGAGGTGCGGTAATGGTTGGCCGGCAGGGATGGGGGAATGTGTGGAATGCTTCGTGAACTTCAGACAGCAATAATTAAGGACTGGAACCATATGCTGCTTAATAGTGTCTGAAGAAGGATCACCACCAGAAATGTCGTCTGTCTATGATCTCCACAGATTCTGACTGAACCGCAGAGTCCATCCAGTATGTTGTATTTCGCTGCTTTGTAACCGGGATTCATGAACCAGGATGTCTTTTAGCACCTGGGAAGTGAAACTATTCACTTGGGGAAAAAAGTAGAAATTCTAGATATCTAATCCAAGCACAGTAAATTATCCTCGTGTGTAGAATGGTGCTAGTGTACCATGGTGATCGATGGTCGGTGTGGACTGATCGGCCTGTTTCTGCGCAACACCCCTAAAAGTCTAAGGTACAAGGACCTACCAATGGACCAGCCATCCTACCAGAGGATAAAGGCTGAACTGGTGAAAGAAACAGAGTACAAAGCAATGATTCGACATTAGACACAAAACGCTGGGGTACTTCAGCGGGTCAGGCGGCAGAAGGGTCTCGACCCGAACGGTCACCATTTCCTTTTCCCTGGAGATGCTGCCTGTCCCGCTGAGTTACTCCACCTTTATTTTGTGTCTATCTTCGGTTTAAACATAGAAACATAGAAAATAGGTGCAGGAGTAGGCCATTCGGCCCTTCGAGCCTGCACCGTCATTCAATATGATCATGGCTGATCATCCAACTCAGTATCCTGTACCTGCCTTCTCTCCATACCCCATGATCCCTTTAGCCACAAGGGCCACATCTAACTCTCTCTTAAATCTAGCCAATGAAATGGCCTCAACTACCTTCTCTGGCAGAGAATTCCAGAGACTCACTACTCTCTGTGTGAAAAATGTTTTCCTCATATCAGTCCTAAAGGAATTCCCCCTTATCCTTAGACTGTGACCCCTTGTTCTGGACCTCCCCAAAAATCGGGAAAAATCATTGTGCATTGAGCCTGTCCAACCCCTTAAGAATTTTGTACGTTTCTATAAGATCCCCCCCTCAGTCTTCTAAATTCTAGCGAGTACAAGCCGAGTCTATCCAGTCTTTCCTCATATGAAAGTCCTGACATCCCAGGAATCAGTCTGGTGAACCTTCTCTGTACCTCCTCTATGGCAAGAATGTCTTTCCTCAGATTTGGAAACCAAAACTGTACGCAATACTCCAGGTGTAGTCTCACAAAAACCCTGTACAACTGCAGTGGAACCTCCCTGCTCCTATACTCAAATCCTTTTGCTATGAATGCTAACATACCATTTGCTTTCTTCACTGCCTGCTGCACCTGCATGCCTACTTTCAATGATTGGTGTACCATGACACCCAGGTCTCGTTGCAACTCCCCTTTTCCTAATCTGCCACCATTCAGATAATAGTCTACCCTCCTGTTTTTGCCACAAAAGTGGATAACCTCACATTTATCCACATTATACTGCACCTGCCATGCATTTGTTCACTCACCCAGCCTATCCAAGACACCTTGCAGCCTTCTAGCATCCACCTCACACCTAACACTACCCCCCATCTTAGTGTCATCCGCAAACTTGGAGATGTTGCATTCAATTCCCTCGTCCAAATCATTAATATATAATGTAAATAGCTGGGGTCCCAGCACTGAGCCTTGCGGTACCCCACTAGTCACCGCCTGCCATTCTGAAAAGGACCTGTTTACTCCTATCCTTTGCTTCCTGTCTACCAGCCAGTTCTCTATCCACATCAATACTGAACCCCCAATACCGTGTGCTTTAAGTTTGTATACTAATCTCTTGTGTGGGACCTTGTTGAAAGCCTTCTGAAAGTTTAGATATAACACATCCACTGATTCTCCCCTATCCACCCTACTAGTTACATCCTCGAAAAATTCTATAAGATTCGTCAGACATGATTTACCTTTCATAAATCCATGCTGACTTTGTCCAATGATTTCACCGCTTTCCAAATGTGCTGCTATCCCATCTTTAATAACTGACTAGCAGTTTCCCCACTACCGATGTTAGACTAACTGGTCTGTAATTCCCTGTTTTCTCTCTCCCTCCTTTTTTAAAAAGTGGGGTTACATTAGCTACCCTCCAATCCTCAGGAACTACTCCAGAATATAAGGAGTTTTGAAAAATTATCACTAATGCATCCATTATTTCTGTGGCTACTTCCTTGAGTACTCTGGGATGCAGACTATCTGGCCCTGGGGATTTATCGGCCTTTAATCCATTCAATTTACCCAACACCACTTCCCGGCTAACCTGGATTTCACTCAGTTCCTCCATCTTACTTGACCCCCAGTCCCCTGCTATTTCCGGTAGATTATTTATGTCTTCCTTAGTGAAGACAGAACCAAAGTGGTTATTCAATTGGTCTGCCATGTCCTTGTTCCCCATGATCAATTCACCTGTTTCTGACTGCAAGGGACCTACATTTGTTTTAACTAATCTCTTTCTCTTCACATATCTATAAAAAACTTTGGCAGTCAGTTTTTATGTTCCCTGCCAGTTTTCTTTCATAATCTATTTTCCCTTTCCTAATTAAGCCCTTTGTCCTCCTCTGCTGGACTCTGAATTTCTCCAAGTCCTCTGGTAGGCTGCCTTTTCTGGCTAATTTGTATGCTTCATATTTTGTTTTTATACTATCCCTGATTTCCCTTGTTATCCATGGATGCACTACCTTCCCTGATTTATTCTTTTGCCAAACTGGGATGAGCAATTAAACCAGCATCTGCAGTTCCTTCTTACACACAATGCTTCAAAATTGTTGATCATCCAATAAAACTGCTGGCTGACAGGGCAACAAAAGTAAAAATCTCAGATATTCATAACTTTTAGAACATTTTACACAAAGTGAAATAAATTGTGTCGACCCTCTGGGGCAAGATGACTTGTTTCAGTCTTTGATTTGGGGGAGTTAGTTGGACTGGTAGCCAAGTAGCCCTGGACTGCTGGCCACTAGTTTCACTTCCTGTTTGTAGCTGTTTGGGGTACAAGGGGAAAAATAAATTATATCCTGGTTCATACAAAGATCTGGATATGCGTGTGCATGTGTATGTCCATGTGTCATCAACATTGAACTGATCCTGAGACTTAACAGGAGACAAGTTTCAGCCACCACAAAAACACAAGAGAATCGCAGATGTAGGCTACCTAGCCACTCAAGCCATCTCCGACAGCCATACTCTGTTGGTAACTGAATAGTTCCCAGGCCTTACCTTCCCTTTGCCAATAGCCTATCACCCTCAGTTCCACAAACTTCAAACATTTATCTATCTTCACTTTAAATGCTTCTAGTGATCCATCCTCCACAACTCTCTGGAGATGAGAATTCCAGAGATTTGCTACCCTCTACAAAAATAAATCCCAACCTAGCTCGGTGTTAAATGGCCACCCACTTGAAATCGTGTTATTTCATTAATAACTGTGAGAAAAGGGGTTAACAGACATGGTTGATTTAAACTAGGAATGGAAAAATATAGCTTAGAAAGAAATAAGGTTTCATCAAAGCCAGACTGTTAGTGGGATAGAAAGTAACGACAGGTAGAACAGAGAGAACTTTGAGATAAAAAGTAGCAAATAGATAGAAACTTCAGTATAAGCCTTTGACGTCAGGAGATGTTCCGAGGCGTTCCTGGACTTTCTCGTGGGAATGTGGGCTTTATGTTATAATTAAAAAGAGGCAAAATGGTGAGAAAAGAGGGTGTGGCTATAATGTAATGAAATGTATAAAGATAGAATATATCCCGACCCTTGGTGTGCCTCTAGGGGACAGCAAAGGAGAGGCACCTATTCAGCAGAATATTATCTTAATAAAAGCTTCTTTGCTGACTTTGTCTCAAGCAGTGTTTGTGATTTTTTATATCTCACAATAACTCAATGAAAATCAGCATCCGCTGTTCTTTTCTACACAATAAATAGTATCAGTTCATTCTGCTTAACGTATCCCTGTAAGACAATCTACCAGGAATCATTTTTTCTAAAACATTGTTGCACTCCCTCTAATGCAAGCATATAAAAACTGATTGATTGATTCCTTAGGAAGGGAGATCAGATTTGTTTATTTTTTCATGTGTGGTGTCACCAGGGCCATGTATAATTTCAAAACGTCATTTCATTTGGATTTAAAACCCTTTAAACTATAGGCCAACCTATCATTTGCCTTAATAAATCCAAATGACCAGCAACCTTGAATTATACAAATTCATTTTATTTGAATTATAATTCGAAATTCCATCCTTTTGTAGAAAATATTAAAAACGGAATTCGAAATTAGAAGCCATGTTATTACCAAGAATGACCGCCAGAGGGTTCACCAGCATTGCTCATTGCATTGAGGGCCTTTTCAGTGGATTCAGTTGGAAATCCCTGGAGCCCCATGTTTCAAATCAGAAGGGAGAACTCCTATTGTAGTTACTTATTGTTAGACAGTTATTACAGTCCGCTGTTATACGTTCCTCACCTTGGGCAAGAACACTTGTTGGGAAGAAGACTTAGCAATGCAAATAGAAAAAAATGATTTCTTCAGTCACTTTTCTGGACTTTTATGTTGTATTGGGACCAAGAGCAGCAAAGATGAAAGTGTTTCTTCACTGAACAAAGAAAAGTGCGGAAAAAAGCAGAGCACGTGATGTTTTGAAACATTGTATATTTTTCAGAGGTGTGGATCTTTTGATAGTGTTAAATAGTATCATAAATGAAATAAATAATGTAGTAAATGGGAATGGAGAGATTTAAAATCAAGAAACTATGTAGCCTTTGTTAAGAGTTCATGGTTTGCGAAGAATCGGAAGAAGGGTTTCGACTATGATTAATGTTTTGGAAGAGGGAAATATTAATGATTTGGCAGAGGGAATTAGGAGCAACACTAGCAAGTTTGCGGATGACACAAAGCTGGGTGGCAGTGTGAACTGTGAAGAGGATGTTAGGAGGTTGCAGGGGGACCTGGACAGGTTGAGTGAGTGGGAAGATGCGTGGCAGATGCAGTATAATATAGATAAATGTGAGGTTATCCACTTTGGCAGCAAAAACAAGGGGGCAGATTATTATCTCAATGGGGTTAGGTTAGGTAAGGGGGAGGTACAGCGAGACCTGGGTGTCCTTGTACACCAGTCACTGAAAGTTGGCGTGCAGGTACAGCAGGCAGTGAAGAAAGCTAATGGAATGTTGGCGTTCATAACAAGAGGATTTCAGTATAGGAGTAAAGAGGTTCTTCTGCAGTTCATAGGGCTCTGGTGAGACCACATCTGGAGTATTGTGTACAGTTTTGGTCTCCTAATTTGAGGAAGGACATCCTTGAGGCAGTGCAGCGTAGGTTCACGAGATTGATTTGGGAAGGCGGGACTGTCATATGATAAAAGATTGAAAAGACTGGGCTTGTATTCACTGGAGTTTAGAAGGATGAGGGGCGAACTTATAGAAACATATAAAATTATAACAGGACTGGAAAAGCTAGATGCAGGAAAAATGTTCCCAATGTTGGGTGAGTCCAGAACCAGGGGCCACAGTCTTAGAATAAAGGGGAGGTCATTTAAGACTGAGGTGAGAAAAAACGAGGGCAGTGGAGGCCAAATCACTGGATGGATTCAAGAGAGAGTTGGATAGAGCTCTAGGGGCTAGTGGAGTCAAGGGATATGGGGAGAAGGAGGGCACGGGTTATTGAAAGTGGATGATCAGCCATGATCACAATGAATGGCGGTGCTGTCACGAAGAGCCCAATGGCCTCCTCCTGCACCTATTTTCTATGTTTCTATGTTTCTATGAATAAAACATCATCTATCTATGTTTTCCAGCAATGCTGCCTGACGCGCTGAATTAGTGGGGTGTGAAACTGTGATAACATAGAAGGTCATAAGGTCATAAGGAATAGTAGAATTGGACCATTTGGCCCATCAAGTTTACTCTGCCATTCAATCATGGCTGATTTATCTCTCCTTCCTAACCTCATTCCCCTGCCTTCTCCCCATAACCTCTGACACCCATACTAATCAAGAATCTATCTACAGTATCACTGCCTTAAATATATCCACTGACTTGGCCTCCACAGCCTTCTGTGGCAAAGAATTCCACAGATTCGCCACCCTCTTACTAAAGACATTTCTCCTCATCTCCAGCCTAAAAGAACATCCTTTAATTCTGAGGCTATGATCTCTAGTCCTAGACTCTCCCACCAGTGGAAACATCCTCGCCACATCCACTCTTTCCAAGCCTTTCACTATTCTGTATGTTTCAATGAGGTCTCCCCTCATTTTTCTAAACTCCATTGATTACAAGCCGAATGCCGACAAACGCTCATCATAGGTTAGTAAACTAATTCCTGGGATCATTCTTGTAAACCTCCTCTGGACCCTCACAAGAGCCAGCACATCCTTTCTCAGATATGTTGCCCACAATTGGTCCCAGAACCATTGTCCAGGTGATCGCTGGTTGGCATGGGCTCAGTGGACCTCAGTGGATCATACTGTGTCTCCTAAGTAAACAACTCTAGAAGGTGACCACCATAAAATGCGGGGTAAACAAAAATGGGACTAATATAGGGATTTTGTAAATTGTTGGTCGATGTTCAATGCAGTCTCACTGGGCTGAAGGACCTGTTTTCAAGCTCTATCCCTCCCGGAGTCTATGAACGTAATCTTTAATTGAAATTTAGAACCTTCTACTGAAGAGTAACCAAGTGAACGACAAAGCGTCCCTTGTCTGTAACAAATCCCTTCTGGTATTGCTTGCTTGTGCTAAGAAGGAGTTCTAAATATGGAGCCACAAGATCAGACTGCTGCATATAGACAGCTTGCTTAACTAATTGGTATTTTTCCCATAAACTAGTTCCAACATTATTGTTCCACTGGAAATTGGCAAGTCAATTTTCACCCTCACCACGACCAAGAAATTTAACAGGAAACCATGAGTTCATAAAAGTCTGGTGCTTTGTGATAAATGTAGTAGGTATTGACATGACTCTGAATGATATCATGCTCTAGCACTTTGCAGCCATGTCTACAAGTAATGAAAATTCTGTCTTAACTGTTCATATTTATAATTGTCCTTCAAGTGTGGATAACTCACTGAAATTATGTTGTTACTTTCACTGTGCTTGTCGTACATAGGCAGTAATTCCAGATTAAAATGTGATCGTGTTCATACAATAATGATCCCAAAGGCAATTTCGATGGAGATGCTTAGTTTAAGAATCTTTATTTGCTTATTTTTTGACAGCCATGGAAGGAGATTATAGAAATTTGCATATAATTCACTTAATATTTGAGCTTCCTGATGTAACCATGAAGCTTAATTCTTCACTTTGATTAGAATGTCTCAGCAAACATCAGTAGTGAAAAATTGAAAGTCATTTAAATATAAATTCTGTGTTTGTATTATGAGTGTAGTAATAAAACCCACTTAATGCAGATCTGGGTACAGAAGGAATCCTGTGAACATGGAGTCATTATTGTTGTCAGCATAAATCCCATTAAATGTATTGTCTCCATAAACCTGTAACCACACTTCATCCCCTTCATCCAAATGTACAGCAACAGAACCTCCAGCTTGGTCTACATCATTACTCTGGAACTGATCGTAAGTAAAAATGATAACCTTGTTGTTTTTGTACAGGGCAACTTTGACATCTTTAGTGTAGACAGTAATGTGATATGAGAAGAAGTAGACCCCTGAGAATGGACAACTGAATTTGCCAGTGTTGTCACTGTAGTGGTTTTGATCATTGTAGAAGATTTTGGAGAACTTAATAGGCATGTTTGGGACAGGGTTTCTTGTGGTGAGTCCCACGCTGAATGCAGAACGGTAAGAATAGCCACTGTCTCCCTTTACTCCTTTATCTCCTGGAAGCCCAGCAAGTCCTTCTTTACCATCTAATCCCGGTGTGCCAGGCTGTCCCGCATCGCCCTTTGGTCCGGATTCTCCTGAGGAATGGAAAAGCAATGGATGACATTTATTAATCTCCACAGTTTATCCATCAGCTTAACATTGACATCTCATGTTTTACTTCTAAGAGTGGTGCGCTTTCACTGAGAATTGAAATGCATTTATGGACTTTTAAAATCTCCCAACTTGATAGCTGTTTGCAACAAGTTCCATTGTTGCCAACAGCTGTGTCGTCCCACTGCCACCAAAGAGCTGCAGGAGAAGTAACTGGCCTAGAGGTGCCCCCGTCACCATGGATCCTGCCCATCATTTGTTCTATTGATTTCAGGGGAATTAAGTGGTAATCAGTTGATTCTACAATAAGTTGCTGACCCACTCTTCCAGACTGTCATTGATGCAATACAGAGGACAGCTTACTCCAATGAGTTTGGAGTCAGAGCAAAGCCCACGTAAAACATTGCTCATACATTAGCGATGTTACAAAACCTACCTTCAGCGGCGATGCAGATCTGCCACTGGCTGTGTGTGCGACTACGGTGCCTTTGAGGGGGGGGGGATTAAAATGCAGGTTTGTATTGCTTGTCGGAGAGGGATTTCCTCGGGCTGCTTGTCGATGAAGAAACATCGATCGACTTCCGTTCACGGTTTGTTTGTTTTTTTAAATCACTGGACAATTTAACAGTTGGATTAAAGGAAAAAGCGACTTTGAATGCCCTCAATTATTTTATGCTTTATCTGATGGGATAAATTGCAGACTTGATTTTTTAAATCTCAACATTTTGTAACATTGCTACATACATGAGGCCATTATGGCTGGTGTGCCTGAAAGAAATCAGAGGCGTGCCAATTCTGTGACATTGTCCTAATTCTAGATGATTGAAGGCATCCCATCTGTGGTCCCATCAATCCTAACATGGAAAATGAAGGCATTAAAGATAGACACAGTGTGTTGGAGTAACTCAGCGGGTCAGGCTACATCCAACACTTTGTGTATATATTTGGTATAAACCAGCATCTGCAGCTCTTTGTTTCTACTAACAAAGGAACTAAACCTAGTTCAGTTCCTTCTTTATCACCATAACTCGGTGTTGTGCAATATTAGATGGTGCAATAATCAGGAACCCATGAGGGAAAAACTTTGTTGCTTGAACCAGGCTATTGTATTGAAAATACATCTGACACTTCAAATTCTTACACCATGTTTTCCAGTGAAATGCTGATTGGAACAAAATTAGATCGACGATCCTTTCTAGAATAGATACTAGGAAAATGCATCTGATCTGAACAATATAAGTATTTGTAAATATAGGTCTAATTCCATTGTTTTCTGTGGAGGAAGTGGTCTAACTGCTATTACATTAATAATAGATTAACTGGTTATTCATCTCAGTTTGCAGATATATCTCATAGTGCGCAGCATTTGTAACATGGTTCCACAAATACAAAAACATGTCCAGTGCTTTTCAGACACAAAAATTCCAGCCACAGTGAAATGGGAGGAGGAAATTAATCGAAGTAAAGTGGATACAGATAGATTAATGGAGTGGACAGACTGTGTGAAAAACCAAGGGGGTCTCATTGAAACTCACTCAGATCCTGTTGTAACACATGCCTTTGAACATAAGAAAATGTTATGTGGCCAAGAAAAATTCAATACTGGGAAATAGAAACATAGAAACATAAAAAATAGGTGCTGGAGTAGGCCATTCGGCCCCTCGAGCCTGCACGCCATTCAATATGATCATGGCTGATCATCCAACTCAGTATCCTGTACCTGCCTTCTCTCCATACCCCCTGATCCCTTTAGCCACAAGGGCCACATCTAACTCCCTCTTAAATATAGCCTTCTGTGGCAGAGAATTCCAGAGACTCACCACTCTCTGTGTGAAAAATGTTTTCCTCATCTCGGTCCTAAAGGAATTCCCCCTTATCCTTAGACTGTGACCCCTTGTTCTGGACCTCCCCAACATCGGGAACAATTTTCCTGCATCTAGCCTGTCCAACCCCTTAAGAATTTTGTACGTTTCTATAAGATCCCCCCTCAGACTTCTAAATTCTAGCGAGTACAAGCCGAGTCTTTCCAGTCTTTCCTCATATGAAAGTCCTGACATCCCAGGAATCAGTCTAGTGAACCTTCTCTGTACCCCATCTATGGCAAGAAAGTCTTTCCTCAGATTTTGAGACCAAAACTGTACGCAATACTCCAGGTGTGGTCTCACCAAAACCCTGTACAACTGCAGTAGAACCTCCCTGCTCCTATACTCAAATCCTTTCGCTATGAATGCTAACATACCGTTTACTTTCTTCACTGCCTGTTGCACCTGCATGCCTACTTTCAATGATTGGTGTACCATGACACCCATGTGTCATTGTAACTCCCCTTTTCCTAATCTGCCACCATTCAGATAATAGTCTACCCTCCTGTTTCTGCCACCAAAGTGGATAACCTCACATTTATCCACATTATACTGCATCTGCCACGCATTTGCCCACTCACCCAGCCTATCCAAGTTACCTTGCAGTCTCCTAGCATCCTCCTCACAGCTAACACTACCCCCCAGCTTAGTGTCATCCGCAAACCTGGAGATGTTGCATTCAATTCCCTCGTCCAAATCATTAATATATATTGTAAATAGCTGGGGTCCGAGCACTGAGCCTTGTGGTACGCCACTAGTCACTGCCTGCCATTCTGAAAAGGACCCGTTTACTCATACCCTTTGCTTCCTGCCTGCCAGCCAGTTCTCTATCCACATCAATACTGAACCACCTATACCGTGTGCTTTAAGTTTGTATACAAATCTCTTATGTGGGACCTTGTCGAAAGCCTTCTGAAAGTCCAGATATAACACATCCACTGGTTCTCCCTTATCCACTCTACTAGTTACATCCTCGAAAAATTCTATAAGATTCGTCAGACATGATTTACCTTTCGTAAATCCATGCTGACTTTGTCCAATGATTTCACCACTTTCCAAATGCGCTGCTATCCCATTTTTAAGAACTGACTCTAGCAGTTTCCCTACTACCGATGTTGAATATGAATCACTTGTTGAGAAAAGGCAAAATATACAGAATAGTACAATTCTGAAAGCAACATAAGATAGAGAAATCTCTATGTGCATAGTTTGTTGTAAGTGGTCGGAGATTCAGATTCTGGGCTTTAAAGGTGGATGGACTGAGCCTCAAAACATGAAAATCAGAGAGACCCTATTGGTTTGGAAATAATCAGAGTGCAGTGTTCAGTTCTGGGGTCACACTTTAGGAGAGAAGTGAAGACAGCTGTGCGGAGGGTACTAAAGGAATTTATAAAAATTGTTCCAGGGATGTGAGATATTGATTACATAGATTGGTTGGAGAAGTTTAGAATAGTTCTCCTGGGAAAAATAGAGGATCTGTGATTCATATTAAAAATCAAGAAGATGGAGGAAAATTATTTTTGGTGGTGGGACCAAGAACCAAGAATGAATGTGGCCGGCAAAAGAACACAAAGTAAAAGGAGATATATTTTCAAAAAGAGGGCAATTAGTATAAAATACAAGTCACAGGTCAAGTGACATCACAAGTAGATAGGGTGGTCAAGAAGGCTTGTGGCACATTGGCCTTCATCAGTCAGGGTATTGCGAATCGAAGTTGGGATGTTATATTACAGTTGAACAAGACATTGGTGAGGACACATTTGGGGTATTGTGTTTAGTTCTGGTCGCCCTGCCATAGAAAAGATGTTGTTAAGCTGGAAAGAGCACAGAGAAGATTTGATAAGGAAATTGCCAGGACTTGAGGGCCTGAGCTACAGGGAGAGGTTGGACAGGCTTGGACTATTCCTTAGAGCCCAGGGGGCTGAGGGGTGACCATATAAAGGTGTATTAGATCATGAGATGAATAGATAGGGTAGATGCACAGTCTTTTACTCAGAGTAAGGGGATCAAGAACCAGAGGATATGGGTTTAAAGTGAAAGGGGAAAGATTTCATAGGCATCTTTTTCACATAAGGATGGTGGATATGTGGAATGAGCTGCCAGACAAGGTGGTTGGTATGGGTACCATAACAACATTTGAAAGACATTTGGACAGGTAAATGATTGGAAAGGTTTAGAGGGATATGGACCGAACAGGGGCAAGTGTAGATGAGGCATCTTATTCGAGGCCAGGTTGGGCTAAAGGGCCTGTTTGCATTCTGTATGACTCTTTGACTCCTTGAGGAGGAGTGATTAGCAGGTGGGTGGAGATAGTAACACAGAAGACTAAAGAGCACAAAATTATAACCCATCAAAGTACTGTAGTCACACACTCCAACTACACTCAGTGTGCATCTCCATCTCCATTACCTGTTGCCCCATTTTCTCCCTTTGAACCGTCACGGCCATCTCTACCATCTCTACCAGGGATGCCATTGTGGCCAGGACTGCCAGGTATTCCTGCCATCCAGTTCCGGCAACCTTCAATAACTCGAGGAGCTTCTTGCGGAGGCGTTGCTGGAGTTTCCGGTGGACTGATGTCGACGGGGGGTTCAGGTTCAAGTTCGGGTTCAGGGTCAGCCTCAGCCTCGGCCTCAGCCTCAGCCTCAGCCTCAGCCTCAGCCTCAGCCTCAGCCTCAGCCTCAGGGTCAGGGTCAGCGTCAGCTTCAGCTTCAGGTTCAGGTGTAACGTCAGCATCATCCGGTAGTTCAGTTGTTTCATCACAATAGCTGAGGCCAATTAATACCACCACCCAGAGGAGTCGTTTAAATAACATCTTGACTGGTAACCAAGCTCCGTTCCAAGTAACCTATAATGTAAAAAAAAACTCTTAGTGAATCATGGCAAAGCATAATGCAGTGGACCATCATGTAGCCCATCGTTATGAGCAACTTGACTTCCTCCTAATGCTGCTTTGAGCTTTCCTGCATAGAGCATAGAACAGTACTGCACAAGAATAAGCTCTTTGGCTCACAATGTCTGTAATGGATATGATGCCAAGCCAAGCTCTTGTCTGCCTGCACATAATCCTAATGCCTCAATTTTCTGCCTATCCATGTACCAAAAGTTCATATCACAAAGTTTCTTTAAAGTCACTATCATATCTACCTCACCACAACCCCCGGCAGCATGTTCCAGGCATTCACCAGCCTCTGTTTAATAAACTTGACCACATATCTATCTGTCTGTCTGTCTGTCTGTCTGTCTGTCTGTCTGTCTGTCTGTCTGTCTGTCTGTCTGTCTGTCTGTCTGTCTGTCTGTCTGTCTGTCTGTCTGTCTGTCTGTCTGTCTGTCTGCTTTTAAAACTGTGTGTGTGTGTGGGTGTACGGCATTTTGCCTTTGAAACGGATCTCCTCTAAAACCAGACGCAAAAACACAGAGGTTTTTACAATTTCGGTAGGGATTTATCTTATGAGTTCAGAAATCCACTCCTTGGTCAATTATTTTTTAATAAAATTGTTCACAAAATTCACTTAAAAAAAAAAAAATTCGCCGCTTGAGCTGCTGACGTCACAATGCCCACATGCTCACCATTGGAGGCCCATCTGCATCCTGGCCCCCCCCTCCCCCCCCCCCGCTGCCCATGCCCAGACCAAGTACGCCTCCCGCAGCTGGACTCCCACGCCCGCCCGCTCCAACCCCCCCCCCCCCCCGTACAGATGCGCGGAAAGAACGAGCGTTCAGCAGATCGGGAGGTCATCGGAGGTTACAGCCGGTCACCAGAGGCCACCAGCTTGCTTCTGAATCCTTTCCGTATCCCCCGCCCGATGGAAGAACATGGCGGCGATGGCGGCCGTTATGAGAAGGTGGCCCTGGTGGCCATTACACCATCTGGGAAGTCGAGTCCCTCCCTCCCTCCGTCCCGCTGCAAAATCAACGCGCTGCCAGTCGCGCCGCTCGCAAGTCCTTTGATAAAACCTTGCGACCCCCCCCCTTCCCTCCTCTCTCTCCCCCCACCACTCTCTCTCTCTCTCCCCTCCTCTCTCTCCCCCCTCCTCTCTCTCTCCTCCTGCTCCTCTCTCTCTCCTCCTCCTCCTCCTCTCTCTCGCCCACCCCTCCCTCTCTCTCCCCACCTCTCTTCTCTCTCTCCCCCCCACCTCTCTCTCCCCCCTTTTCTCTGTCTCTCCCCACCTCTCTCTCTCCCCTTCTCTCTCTCTCTCCCCCCTCCTCTCTCTCTCTCCCTCTCTCTCCCCCACTTCCCTCTCCCCCACCTCTCTCTCCCCCGCACCTCTCTCTCTCTCTCTCTCTCTCTCTCTCTCTCTCTCTCTCTCTCTCTCTCTCTCTCTCTCTCTCTCTCTCTCTCTCATCCCCACCTCTCTCTTGTTCCCCCACCTATCTCTCCCCTCCCCCCCCTCTCCCCCCTCCCCCCTCCCCCTCTCCTCCCCCTCCTCCCCCTCCTCCCCCTCTCCTTATCCCCCTCTCCTTCCCCCCTCTCCCCCCCTCTCCTTCCCCCCTCTCCTTTCCCCTCTCCTTCCCCCCTCTCCTTCCCCCCTCCCTTCCCCCTCTCCCCCCTCCCTGTTCCCCCCTCCCTGATTCCCCCCCTCCATGTTTCCCTGTCCCTCCCTCCCTCTCCTCCTCCCCCCCTCCCCCGCTCTCTGCCCTCACTCTCTACCCCCCCCCCCCTGCCCTCACTCTCTACCCCCCCTCTCTAGACGTGCCTGCGAGTTGGGGGCTATGCGTCAGTAGACAGGGTGATTATGGGGAAAAAGGAGCAAATTAATAATATTAATATATTGACAAGGGGGGTAGTTAGTGTGTGTGCGGGGGGGGGGGGGGGTAGCTAGTGTGTGTGTGAGGGTGGTTAATGTCCGTGATGCCTCATGCCGCCACCCTCCCCCCCGCAACCGCACGTTGGGGGAACAGACCCAATGGGTCTGCACTTGGTTTAGTCTCGTTTAAATTTCTGGATTATCCTACCATGGGGGACTTTATCAAATGGCTTACTAACACCTGCATGGACAACACCCACCACTCTACCCTTATTGATCACCTTTGTCACCTCTTCAAAAAACCTGATCAAGTTAGCAAGACATGACCTGTTGACCATGCCTATCCCATTGAAGCTCTCCATAGATTCCCTTCCACTGGCTTGAGGCTCACTGATCTATAATTCCCTTCTTAATTTTAGGAACAACATTAGCTACTGTCCAGTCCTCCAGGAAGATGCCTGTGGCTAGAGGAGAAGCAAAGATATTCGTCAAGGCACCCACAATCTTCACTCATGCCTCTCTCAATATCCTGGGATAGGTTCTGGGGATTTATCCAACTTAATGGTCTTCAAGAGTCCCATTACTTCCTCCTTCTTAATCTCGAACTGTCTTTGCATATTAGCATCCACCACACTGATCTCACTGTCCTCCATCTCCTTCTCCTTGGTAAAAGCATATGCAACCTCACCCACATCCCCAGACTCCAAACACAAATTCCTTTATTCATCCTTGAACACACCTGCTGTATCTTCTCCCTGGTTACCCTCTTCTGTTTAATGTAAGTATAAAAAACTTTGGGATTTTCTTTAATCCGACTCTGGGACATGGGCTGGGACATATTGGCCGGTGTGGGAGAAGTTGGGCCGAAGGATCTGCTTCCACACTGTATCATTCTAGAATAGAATAGAATGGAATAGAATAGAATGCCTTTTATTGCCATTCAAACAGCTTGGTTTGAACAAAATTGCATTTTCTGCAGTCTTACATTACAAAAAACCAAAGACCCACACTTAACACAGTTTACATAAACATCCATCACAGTGAGTCTCCAACACCTCCTCACTGTGATGGAAGGCAAAGTATTCTCTTCCCCTTGTTCTTCTCCCGCAGTCCAGCTGTACAACTGCAGCGTCGAGGCAAACTGGGGCTCCCGATGTTAAAGCCCCCGGCGGGCGATGGTAGGTCCTGTGGCCGTTTAAGCCACGTGGGGCGATGTTAGGCCCCACTCCGTGTCCTTTAAACCCCGCGATTCCAGCGGGAGAAGTTGCCGTTGTGGGAGTTCCGGAAAATGGTCTCCCACCAGGGTCCTGCAGGCTCCCGATGTTCCTGTCCACCAGGCCTGTGGCCGCAGCCTCCGAAGCTCCGAAGTCGGGTCGCAGACGCGCGCCACCACAGCGCTTCCCGTCTGAAGACGGCCAGCTCTGGCATGTCTGGTCCGCAGGCTCTGCGACTGGATTCGTCAAGTTGGTCCCGGCCGGAGGCCGCCGCCGGCTCCATGGTGTTAGGCCCAACGACATCGGATCCCCGACAGGGAAAAAGTTGGATCCCCGAATGGGGGAAGAGATTAACGGTTTCCCCCACCCCCCACATATACACAGCTAAAGAAAAATAATAAAAACTAAGGTCAAGACATACATTTGACGAGACAAAAATGAAAAAAAAGACAGATGGACTGTAGTGGAGCTGCTGCCGATAGGCTGCATAGACTATGCATAGACTATGACTCTATGACTCGCAAAAACCATTTCATGGCCCTTTTTGGCCCTTCCGCTTCAGTTCTTTTCTTCTTTCTTTATTTTCGTCAAGCTCCTGGGTGATTCCATCTTCTTAAACCTTGCGTGTGCTTGTAAAATTCCAGCTGGGTTGAACTGGTATTTCATACAGTTTAAACGCTTCTATTATCACATGTTGTTGTGCCAAATATTTGGGGTATTTTCAAGAGCATGTACAAACACAAGGTCAGAGTTACAACATGGATATCAGTATGGAAGAGCTTATCAACATGTTGGCAGGACTGGATACTATCGATTAGCAAAACTCTGTCGGACTGATCGTCCTGCTCCCGGTTAGATGTGGCTGGCAAAACATGCCTAATGTATAGTGGGCCTGGCACAAGTCCATGTTTCGTATTCAAATATTATTGTTCTTTGAAGCTGCCTTGGCTTTCACTTTAGATTTGTAAAAGATGCTCGTTCCTTTGGGTCTAAGTTCAGAATTCTTTTCTCTAAATACCTTTTTTTCCACATTTCAATTTTATTAAAATCTACCTCTTTGATGAATAATCTCTGTATCCCATTTGGTTCAATGTTGGATTTTCACTTATGACGCTCTTGTGAAATGTCTTTAGATGATTTTCCAATTTTGAAGGCTATACAAACGCAAGTATTCTACATAATTAAAGCATTCCTGGCAATGGTGAATTGTGAAATTCACCGCTAGGTGAGGTGGCTGAAGGAGAGAGCATGAAAGGAATGCCATGAATGAGACATTTATAAAAAGACATGGAGATGATGGAGTGGAAAAGAGTAATTAAAGGGGTAGTAGGTTCATGCTGTCAGTTTACCCCGCAACAAAAGGGGGGAGAGTTTTACAGTTTGGTAGCCGCATGGTAAAAATATCTCCTGTGGCGTTCTATGCTGCATCTTGGTGGAACCAGCCTGTTGCTAAAGGTGCTCCTCAGGTTGACCAGTGTGTCATGGAGGGGGTATTGTCAAAGATACTCAGCATTTTGAGGAGTATCCGCCTTACCAAGACCACCTCCAATGAATCCAACTCCATGGAGCCAGCCTTCCTGATGAGCTTGTTGATTCTGTTGGCGTCCGTGGCTTTTGCCCTGCTGCCCCAGCACATGACAGCGAAGAAGATGGCACTGGCCACCACGGATTGATAGAACATCCGCAACATCTTACTGCATACATTGAAAGAGCGGAGCCTCCTCAGAAAGTACAGACGGCTCTGTCCCTCCTTATACAGTGCCTCAGCGTTCCTGGACCATTCCAGCTTACTGTCCAGGTAAACTCCAAAGTAGTTGTATGCCCTGGAAAACTGCCCATCCATACCCTTGATGTAGACGGGACAGGGGTGCTACTCTCCTCCTAAAGTTCACTACCAACTCCTTAGTCTGCTTGGTGTTGAGCTGCAGGTGACTCAGCCCACACCATTCAACAAGGTCGACTACACCTCTGTATTCAGTTTCTCTCCCGTTACTAATGCAGCCCACAATTGCAGAGTGGTCCGAAAACATCTGCGGGTGGCAGGAGTCCGAGTTGTATCTGAAGTCCGAGGTGTTCATATGTTGATGAGGATATGAGGATATGTTCGTATATGAAGAATGTTGATTGTTCATAAGTTGTAGGTGCAGAATTAGGCCATTCATGACTGATCTATCTTTCGCTCTCAACCCCATTCTCCTGCCTTCCACCCATATCCCCAGAGACCAGTATTAATCAAGAATCTGTCGATCCCTGCCTTAAAAATATCTGTGACAATTAATTCTATAGATTCACCATCCTATAAGTAAAGAAATTCCACATCTCCTTTCTAAAGGTACATCCTATTATTTTGAGGCTATGGCTCAGTGTCCTAGACTCTCCCACTAGCTTGAATGTGCTCCTATTCTTAAGCATGACTACAGTTGAGAAGCTCTCAACTTGCACATAGAGCCACAGAGCAATGCAGCACACATCAGCAGTCATTATTTTCAGCTTTGCCACTGATTGTAAACTGCTTTATAATCAATGCCAAACTTGAACTACATAGGAAAAAAAGTATTAAATGAACAAAACCTGTGGAACAGGAGGAAAATAAATTGAGCCAAGTAGAAGACCAGTGGGCAATTTTCTGTTTGCCAAGGTCAACAATATTTACAGCAAAGAAAGAATGTGAAATTGTTGCCAACTGTCTGAGCACCATATGAAATATGGATAAATATATCAAGATAGGATCTCAGAAATCTAGCACAGAAATATAATAGTCAATAGACAATAGATAATAGGTGCAGGAGTAGGCCATTCGGCCCTTCGAGCCAGCACCGCCATTCACTGTGATCGTGGCTGATCATCCACAATCAATACTCCCTCCGTTCCTGCCTTCTCCCCATATCCCTTGACTCCGCTATCTTTCAGAGCTCTATCTAACTCTCTCGTGAAAGCATCCATAGAATCGGACTCCACTGCCACCTACAGATTCACAACTTTCCGTTCGAAACGGCCTACTCATTATTCTTAAACTGTGGTCCCTGGTAAAAAGGAATTGCTCATTTATACCAAAGATGGACACAAAATTCTGGAGTAACTCAGCGGGTCAGGCAGCATCTTTGGAGAAAATCGATACGTGACGTTTTAGGTCGGGACTTGACCCATAACATCGCCTATCCATTTTCTCCAGAGATACGGAATTTCATTGTATTGTACATTGTACATATGACAATTTAACTAGAAGGGTCTCGACCCGAAACGTCGCCTATCTTCTTCGCTCCTTAGATGCTGCTGCACCCGCTGAGTTTCAACAGCCTTTTGTGTACCCTACTGATAATTTAACTTGTTGGACTCTTGATGCCTGGTTGATTATGAAGCCTGGTCCTGATGTCAATTAAGAAATGGCAAGAACCAAACCCTACATATGACCGTTGAGTTAAATGAAAACAGAAAATGTTGGAAACACTCAACAGGTCAGGAAGTACCTGCAATTAAAACAGAGTTAATGTTACAGGTCTATGGATATGATCATTTTCTGATTTTATTTCAGATTTCCAGTGTCTGCAGCGTTTCATGATGGTAGGTGGACCACTAGTGAACAAAGGGATAAATCCAGTCTCGGATAGATTAAGGAAGATTTCTCCCGACCCTAAGGGGCTAGAAAAAAAAGTAAAAATAAATAAATACTATATTGGCCTTTTCTGCCACCTGCTTTACTTCCTGCTGGGTTAGCTCCCTGAAGAAGTCACTGGAGCATTCTTCTCCAGTCTAAAGTCAGATTGGCTAATCTGATTCAGTTGTTACATATCATCTGATATTTTACCTAAAGAAGAATCACACTGACTGGTGGCAGGAATTAATCCTCGTTGTTTATTCAGCCAAGTCAGCTAAGCAGTAGAAATATTGTAGGATAGCAAGCGATAGGTCAATGGGTCTTGAGCTCCCATTTACCTCTTTGGGGACATTTGAACTATCATTAATCTGAATTTATCAGACTTCACTGTTGTCCCTTTGCACTAAATGTTGTACCCTTTATCCTTTATCTGTGCACTGTACAGATAGATTATACTCATGTATAGTATTTTCTTTGTCTGGATAGCATGCAAACAAAAGACTGCGGAACACACAACATTAATAAACTTAACTAAACTTAAGTAAACTACACTGGATCCGCTTAATTGGACATCCATTGTCTGCTTGTTGCAAGGAGTAATTGCTCTTTCAATCAATTGTTCCCACTATTTTAAGATCGTTTTGGCTGTGCTTTCACCTTTAATTAAAGTTACAGCTGAGAAATTCCATGGTATAATGCGTACCTTTTTATGTGTTACATGATTGAGTTGAAACGTAAAATTGATCATGTAATGTGATGGGGTCTTCCTGGCATGCTAAACATGAGGAGGAGGCTGATGACTGAGTGGGTATGATTGTAGTTGGTTTTAAAAGGTTACGGCAGGATTTTGATCAGTTGGGCAAGTGGACTGGGGAATGGTTAATGGAGTTTACTGCAGTTAAGTAGGAGATGTTGAGGGAAGTTAAACCAGGCCAGGGCACTTCACAGTGAATGACAGGGACACTGGGGAATATCATAGAGCAGAGGGATCGAGAAGTACAGTTCCTTAAATGTCGTGTCATCTGTGGTAAAGAGGGCTTTCGGTACATTGGCCTTCATCAGTCAAGGTATTGACTATAGAAGTTGGGATGTCATGTTACAGTTGCACAAGACATTGGTGAGGCCACATTTGGACTAGATTGTTGAGTTTTGGTCATCTTGCTATAGGAAAGCTGTTGTTAAGCTGGAAAGAATGCAGAGATGATTTATGAGGATGTTGCCAGCAGCCGAGGGCCTGAGCTACAGGTACAGGTTGGGCAAACTAGGATTTTATTCCTTGGAGCGTAGGAGGCTGGTGAGTGATCTTATAGAGGTGTATAAGATCATAATATCATGAATGGAATTGATAAGTTAAATGAACTTGTTTACCCAGAGTAGGGGAATCAAGAAATAAGTTTAAGGTGAGAGGGGAGAGATTCAATAGGAACGTAAGGTGCAACTTTTTCACACAGAAGGTGGCAGGTATATGAATAAGCTGTCGTAGGATGTAGTGAGGCAAGCACTATAACAGCATTTATAAGACATTTAGACAGGTAGCTGGATAGAAAGGTTTAGAGGGACATGGGCCAAACGGTATCCACCTATCACTAGCCAAGCCACTTGATCTTTGCATTCAACTGTTGTTGTGGGGACATTTCGGAAGAAATTGATTGCTTCAACATCAACTTTCCCTCCGTTAAGCTTTTTCATTGATAATGAACTTATTCTGTGTGGTTACTTCATTCATAATGTGAGGGTAAATTTAACCTAAGTGTTCCTCTAAAATTGACGTACTAAATTATTCTGGTTACACTAGATGTATAATCAATCAATTCATGTGTAACCTGTCCTGAAGTGCTCATATCTAGTGAACTTAATCAAGCTGGTCACTTGAGTTATAGAGTGATACAACACAGAAACAGGCCCTTCAGCCCAACTCATCCAAGCCGACTACATTTTATAGCAGAGCTAATCCCTGGCTATCTGGCAATTCTGATGGATCGGGCTAGCAGACATTCATACATCTGGTAGTATCAGACTTCGGTGCATTCACGGGCAAGCGCAGGAGTTTAAGACACGCAGAAACTCAGATGATGGTGTATCTAAATGTCCACTCCACACTGGAGTCAACATTGAGTTCAGTGGCAGAGCACTCATATTCTGGGAAGAGAGATCAGATGCATTTTGCACACAGCCACTGTGTTATGCTGGGGAGGACACATGGAGGAATGGTATCCCACTCTTTAGACTTTAGACCAGAGATACAGCATGGAAGCAGGCCCTTCAGTCCACCGAAACCGCGCACACCAACGATCACCCCGGTGCACTAGCATTTTCCTACGCACTAGCGCCAATTTACAATCTTACCAGAGCCAATCAACCTATAAACCTGCGCATCTTTGGACTGTCGGAGAAAACCCACACTGTCACAGGGAGAACATACAAACTCCGTACAGACAGCATTTGTAGTCAGGATCAAACCCGGGACTCTGGCGTTGTAAGGCAGCAACTCTACAGCTGCATCACTGTGCCACCCTTAAAGAAAGAAGTCGTCAGAAAGAACTTGATTGCAGACTGACGGGAAAAGGTAGCCTCAGGTATTATTTTTAATAGATATTTTGATAACTTTGATATTTTTTAATGCACTTAAACATATATTTTAAGTTTTACACTTAAAAAAAAATCATTTGTATAGTTTCTATTGAAAACTTCAAATCTGTTCAATGACTTTTTACAAGGTGGGGTGGGGCCTCAGGACACCTTGTTTCAGGCCTAGTCATAACTTGGAGCCTGATCTCTTTGCTACAGGACCACCAGGTGTGGGATGTCAACCAGCCCAGCCCTCAACATCTTGGAAAGGGAAGTGAGGGTAGGTGGGAATGTTGGTCATCAGGGAGCGTGGCGCAGCCTGTTGGCTTAATTTCAGCTACATTTTTGATGTCAATAAAACCATTTAAGTACATTGGGGCTTCGATTTGTCTCGCATCTCAAAAACATGCAGGTGGTGGTTTAGTAGACTACTGCAAATTGCTCCGAGTGTGAATGTGCTTTGTAAAACCTAGGGCGGAATTAATGGGAATGTGGAGAGAATTAAATAGGCTCTGGTAGGAGTAGTGTAAAAATTGGTGCTTCATGGTGGTTATAAAGCCGGTTTCCGTGCTGTAACTCTCTATGAATCTATGAATCTTGCACATTTGTTCACTTTTTTGGTAATTTAACTCTTGCTGATAATGGGATAATGTTACTGACATAAAATGTGGTATTCTCAAGCACAAATTTGCAATGCCTGCCTTCACTTAATCAGTCGTAGTTTTTTTAATTGTTGCACATATTCTAAGTTAACACTCCAATCATTTATGTTCACATGCTACAATATTTACAGCACATGCTACAGATTTTTATTGATACAATCATCCAACAAGGCTCAAGACCAAAAAATTCAAACTGACAGTGCAAAATTGGTATGTTTTGAAATGTATAAAGGAATGTTCTACTGCAGTTTTAGCCCAGCCAGTACAGTGTTTGAGAAAGGCAAGACAAATGATAATTGAATACAGTAGATTAGAATAATTTCAATGAACAACAAGCATAACATAAGTATTTGTTCCAAAAGAAACTCAAAATATTTCTCAATGAGAGGGATATTTTAGAATTGAAAATGTTACCTGTCAGTCCCGCTGTTCTTCCCTGTTACTAGGAGCTGACTCCTGGCAAAGTATCCAGGGCTGATGTCACATGTTGTAATCGTCCGGTTGCTTCTCCACATGGAATTGTCTGTCACTTGGAACCAGGATCCCATTTGATAGTTGATATTTTGGTCATCATTCAAAGCCATTTTCATAAGCCTGTTTAATGCTTTTACGTCCTCCTCCCTTTCCCCAGGAGCGCTGACAATTAAAAATCAAACACGTAATCTGCAATACATGTTAAAAGTTATTTAGAATATTTTCCCAATGAGGTGAAATCAGATCTGTTAATCGACATATTTTGATTGTAAAAATGCATGCAATACAATGGACATTAACATCATTCACCTGACAGGTTATCTGTATTATTACTTTTATATTTGTGATTATTAGTGTTTCGGTGCTGTTAGAGTACTAGTAAATTGTCATTTTGACCATTATTGGACGTTGCAGTATCTGGCACAAGGCAGCACTATACTTAGACACATTCCCAAAGTGATCTTTGCATCTGCTCAGAAAGATCATGTCAGCTCATAGGCTGCGGTTCCACAGCTGACAGGTAAAAATAGCACACTCTGGAGAGAGACAGTGTGAGCTTCGACGAGAGACCAACTTCATTTATTTCGATTACGAAAATCGAATCAGCAGTTTCATACCACAATCGCTTTGACAGGGCAGTGAATTTGGGAGAGTGGGGAATAAAGGATTTAAATCTCTGAGTGTGAAAACTAACTCAGTCAAGAGACAGAGCCACAGTCAAGAGGCTCAAGTCTGTTTTGATAGAGGGCCTTTCAATATCTTTTCAGGCCCTCCCTAATAACTGGAGTCGATTTGGATTTGACCTGTAGGTTTTATGAAAACTATCATGGCCCCAGAGTGAACTGGTCTGGGTCCTTCTGATCTTTACTTACTTTTTTTTGTCTCACGTGCTGAAGGGCCAGTGAGTGGTGGCTGATGGCAGAAGTGCAACAGCCTACATTCACTGAGAATTCCTAATGAGCGGGGAGCAGGAGGGTTGGGATTCTCCCTACCTCTGCCCCCAGTAGTTGGTAAGTTAGAGAAACACATTTCAAGAGTTTGAGAGTGTTTAATATGTCATACGTACAAAAACGGAATAGTGAAATTCTTACTTACAGCAGCATAACAAGTCTGTAAACAGTTTTCTCTGGAATATCGGAGGTTGAGGGGAGACTTAATAAAAGTATATCAAATTATAAAAGGCATAGATATGATAGGCGAGTAGAACCTTTTTTTTCTAGCATGGAAATGTCAAAAACTTGAGGACATAGTTTTAAGATCAGGGGAGGGGGGAACAATGAGATGTGCAGGGCAGGTATTTGACAAAGAGAGTGGTGGGCGCCTGGAACGAGCTGTCAGAGGTCGTGATAGAAAGAGATACGATCGTGTTATTTAAGAGGCTTTTAGATAGTGACATGGGTATGCAGGGATTGGCAAGATATGGATCACATGCAGACAGAGAGATTAGTTTAACTTGGCACAGAGGTTGTAGGACAAAGGACCTGTTCCGCTGCTGAATTAAAAAAAACTGTTTCTCTTTGCAAAAACACTGGAGCCATACCTTCAGCAGAAGGACAGCCGTGGTTCAAGAAGACAGTATTTCACCACCTCTCAAGCACAGTCAGGGAGGGGCAATAATGCTGACCTTCATAACAACAACCAGACTCTATTTTTTTTTGTAATTGAGCCGGCCATACAATCTTACTGAAGTACAGTATTCTTACTGAACTACAGATCTATGGCCCTTTTTCTCCAGAGATGCTGCCTGACCCGTTGAATTACTCCAGCATGTTGTGTCTATCTACATTGGCTTTCCAGTTTTGCTACTTTGCTTCATCTCTATCCCCTCTCCCTATCTTTCTCTCTCTCACTTTTTCTCCCTCTCTCCTTCTCCCTCTTCCCCATTCTCTCTCTACCTCCCTCCCTCCTCATCTCTCCCCTTCCCCCCTTACCCTTCGCTCTCACCCCATTGCCTGACAGCAATGTTGCTGAAAATCCATACTGGAATGTATGTAGGGTGTAGGTTTGCATCTCCACTTAATATGTTCCAAGCTTCGTCAAAGTATTACCAGGGCTGCCAGCTCTCACGCATTGAGCGTGAGACTCATGCATTTCATGAAATTCTCACGCTCTCACGCTGATCACAAATTTGTCACGCTCAAATTAAAAACAAATAAATGAATAAAGTCACGAACAATTTAATTCGCCCAAGGCTTCCAGATCTCCTCCACATTCACCAATGAGAATAGTTGGCGAGTTTCCCGTAAAGAACGAGCAATTTAAACAATAGACAATAGGTGCAGGAGTAAGCCATGTGGACCTTCGAGCCAGCACTGCCATTCAATGTGATCATGGCTGATCATCCCCAATCAGTATGCTATTCCTGCCTTCTCCCCATATCCCCTGACTCCGCTATTTTTAAGAGCCTTATCTAGCTCTCTCTTGAAAGCATCCAGAGAACCTGCCTCCTCCGCCCTCTGAGGCAGAGAATTCCACAGGCTCACCACTCTCTGTGAGAAAAAGTGTTTCCTGTCCTCACCGCATGGAGTTTTAACCCGGCAGCGGGAGGAAGAGATGGGGGGGAATCGTTCCCCGGACATCACCAAGTCTCCACTCCGGATGTTGTCGCCGCTAGACTGACACAACTCTCTCACACACACAAGTTTGAAAAGAATCTGGGCCAAATGCAGATAAATGGGACTATTTTAGATGAGGCATCTTGATCTGCATGTACAAGTTGGGATGAAGAGCAGATTTCCATGCTGTAAGACTATGACACATTGTAGAAAGGATGCAATTGCTCGGGAGAGGATCCAGGGGCGATTTATGAAGATATTGGCAGGACTGGAATTTTTTTCACTTTGAAGAAAGATTTCATAACTGGGATTGAAAACTCTGCAGAAAAGGCTTTGTTGAGGTGAATAATATTATGAGGATAGGACGTGTTTTGCTTAACAAAGAGTGTGGGAAGGAACTGCAGATGCTGGTTTAAACTGAAGATAGACACAAAAAGCTGGAATAACTCAGCAGGACAGGCAGCATCTCTGGAGAGAAAGAATGGGTAATGTTCCGGGTCGAGCCTTCAGACTGAAGAGGTTGAAAACCAGCCATAAAACACAATGACTGGAAATGTGTGTCATCCAACTCAGGGAATAAATCAGAATCATGTGTTCATCTTTATTGACGTGACACCATAATAAATATATATTTTTTATTTATTTAATTCTCTTTTTTGAACAGAATAAAAGAATAAAAAGCAAGTGTGAAACAGCATACAAAAAACAAAACAAGAATATTTATAAAGTGTCATAAACAGTATCTATAAATGAATGAACTCGTATGTGTCCGAAAAGGAGCAGGAAGAAGCCAAAGCTTATTAATTCCCACACCTTATTCAACTGCTTATAATTATCTTATACAAATTTAGCAGCTATATGTACACCATATGTACACCAGCAGCTGTATGTACACCAAATTATTTACATTTATACACTAATCAAATATTTACAAAGCCATACAAAAAAAAGAGAAAAAAAGAAAAAATGAAAGGAAAACCCCTCATATACTATACAGTTTCTCTTAGTCATATATACAACCCATCGCCCTATAATCACCCTTCCCAATACAATCAGTATAACAAATATGCCACTCACAATCACCTATCCTCATCCCAATATCCTTTTAAAAAAGTGTTTTTGTACATCTTTTTAAACTGAATTATGTTTGTGCTAAGTGTTATCTCCTGTTCCAGACCATTCCACAAATTCACCCCACAGATTGCTATGCACATACTTTTAAGAGTTGTTCTGACATTGAGTTTTTTTTAATTATGTTCCCCTCTCAAATTATACCCACCCTGTCTTTCCATAAACAGATTTGGTATATTTCCTGGAAGTAAATTATTTCTTGCTTTGTACATGATTTGTGCAGTCTTAAATTTAACCAGATTGGTGAACTTCAGTGGATGTGACTTTAAGAATAATAAATTGGTATGTTCAAGATATCCAACTTTATTGATAATTCTTATTGCTCTTTTTTGTAATGTACATAACGGCTGTAGGTTTGACTTACAATTAATTGTATTACAAATCTAACCTGAAGTATGCAGGTTAGATTTACAATTGTATTTGAGGGTTTGTTTTATGTTTTCCAAATAGCATAATCTTTGTTTTGCTTAAATTTAGAGACAATTTGTTGACGTCAAACCACTGTTTTAATTTATTCATTTCTGATGTGATGACCTCCAAAAGCTGCTTCAAATTGTCACCAGAACAAAAAATATTCGAATCATCAGCAAATATAATCAATTTGAGTATATTTGATACTCTGCATATGTCATTAATGTATATTATGAAAAGCCTTGGCCCTAACACTGACCCTTGAGGTACTCCACAAGTTATATTCATATAAGTTGATTTATGTTCACCTATTTCTACAAATTGTTGCCTGTTTCTTAAATAGTTTCAAACCCAATCCAATCCAACCCCTCTGATGCCATACCTATCCAGTTTCATGAGTAAAATGTTGTGATTTACGGTAATTGTGAGGAAGGGTGTGGGAGGGGGGGTGTCCCCCCTCTATATGGCAGAAAAAAAAATGTAATGGGGTGGCACGTTGGCACAGCAGTAGAGTTGCTGCCTTACAGCAGCACAGACCCAGATTTGATCCTGACTACGGGTGCTGTCTGTACAGAATTTGTACATTCTCCCTTTAGCCACATGGGTTTTCTCTGGATATTCTGTTTTCTTCCACATCCAAAAGAAGTGCAGGTTTGTAGGTTAATTGGCTTCTGTAAACTGTCCTTGGTGTGTAGGATGAAAACTAGTGTATGGTCGATTGCTGGTCGGTGTGGACTTGGTGGGCCGAAGGGCCTGTTTCCATATATATGTTTTACATATATATCTTAATTTCATTGAACCATATATGATTGAATATGTGGCCTTTTTGTGTCTTGTTTCTCTAGTCGAAGGGTAAGGTTGATTGATTTATTTCTGCAGAACAGTGATGGAAGACCGACTCTTGCCTTGTTTCTGTTTTTCTCTCTATATATATGCATAACAGAATGAATTATAATCTGATTTCCATACATGAATATACTAAGGTCATTCATGTGCTGCACCTGTTGTTCAGAGCATAGCTCTACTGTGGAATGTAATTCGGAATGTAATTTAGCCTAACCTTATTCATACCTAATCCAATTTAAAGCATAAATGTTGCATTCAAGTTGCATTCAAGTGTGTTCTTTATCATTGTACCACTGCTGGTAAATTCATTTCATTTGCACTTTATGTGCAATGTGACGAATAAAACCGTATTGTATTGTATTATATTGTATTGTAAGTTAAAAGACTCGCTACAGTATGCATCAGATTGCACATTTTCAAGCTGAAAAATGCAAAAGCTCCCGACCATGGGAGGGGGGACACCCCCCTCCCACACCCTCCCTCGCAATTTCTCATTCTCAACTCTCACCCAATGTTGGCAGCCCTGATGTATGCAGGTCATGAAGCTACTTAGACTGACGATCCTTTAATAGGTAAACATCCTCAATCATTGTAGACAGCTGCCTGAGTAAAGAACAGAATATAGCTCTTTTTTGGTTCCACATCTTGTGAACCCAGTGAAATGAGCAAATTTGCATGCTTTCTTTCTAAAGCAGTTTGCTGCTGACTGGCGCAAGTGATGGTTGTAACTGGAGTAAGTGTTGCAGACAGTGACAGCTGGTGATGTGAGAAAGGGCTGCCAGTTATAAACCAACAATAAAATAGCACATGGAGTGTGGTGCAAACCTCCAAGTGCTCTTCGGCATAGGATGATGAAGGAGCTGTCAGATAACAATAAACAGAGCAGTGAGTTCAGTTGAAATATCGCGTGCATAAACCTATTAATACCTTTGTTTACCATGCCCTCATCTCCCTTGTTAAAACTACTGACTTGCCATCTTACAGGGACTAGGGTGCATCCAGTAACTTTGACATTTCGGTAACTCTGACATCCTTCTTACCTATAGCACTTCTACAATGTAGGCAAATATTAAGAGGTCCCAGGTAGGTCTACTGTGAAGTGTAGAAAGGAACTGCAGATGCTAGTTTATACCAAAGAAAGATACAAAGTGCTGGAGTAACTCAGCATGTCAGACAGCATATCTGGAGAAAAAGGATGGGTGACGTTTCAGGTCGGGAATCTTCTTCAGACTCAGAAATGCTCCAGAGATGCTGCCTGACCCATTGAGTTACTTCAGCATTTTGTGCCTATCTTCGGTATAAACTACTATCTGCAGTTCCTTTCTACGCATTTTGTCTGCTCCATTGTGAAATCTCCTCAAGGAATGCCTACTTTGAAGAAGTTCTTCTCCTCTTTCCAACAGGGTCAGAAGACGGGTTCCAACCCAAAACGAGAAATAGAATCTAGCTGGCAGTGTCTATATGTGTATTTGATGAGTAGGTTCTTACTGTAAAATGAAGTAAAGTTAACAGTAGTGAGAAGGTTATAGACTACATAATGAACCCAAATGTGACAACAATTAACACAAAAACAAAAATAAACTGGAACTATGAATAGGCAACGCGGTGGTGCAGCTGGTTCAGCTGCTGCTTAACAGCTCCAATGACGAGTTCAGTCCTGATCTCCCTTGCTATCACTGTATAGGCTGCATTTTTATCCATGTGATGCCTGAGTGCTCTAACTTCTCCCATCATTCTAAAAGGTTAAATGGCCTCTGATAATTGCTCTGAGTGTGTAGAAGGCTGGGAGAATGTTGGTTAGTTTGATGAGAACATATGGAGAATTAAAGGGATCAGTATAGTATTGGAAAACGGATGCTTAATGGTCGGTGTGGACTCAGATGATCAAGGGCTTGTTTTTGTGTTATACTACTCAATGACACTGAAATCTGAAAACCCTCTTCAGGGAGAATGATATGACGATGTTGAGTTATGACTTCATCTTTTAAACAAGAACGGAGATAAGCTAAGTGGGTGGTGTGAGCATGGAGAAAAGATCAAAGTGGAATATCTGTGAAGGGGTGGAAAGCGGGGAAGACCAAATGATAAGAGGAATAATGAAGCAACGTAGACGTAATGAAAGAACAAAGAAACAAAGCATTAGTCGAGAAAAGGTGTTGATGGGACCAGCAGAAATATTATCAATCAATGATGACTCTGCAGTTCATATTTTTTAAACATTTCTGATTTTGCAAGACCTACCACTCCTGTCCAAAATAATATTTTGTTTGTAAATCAGTGAACACAGTGAAATGATAAGAGGAATAATGAAGCAACATAGACGTAATGAAAGAACAAAGAAACAAAGCATTAGTCCAGAGAAGGTGTTGATGGGACCAGCAGAAATATTATCAATCAATGATGACTCTGCAGTTCATATTTTTTAGACATTTCTGATTTTGCAAGACCTACCACTCCTGTCCAAAATAATATTTTGTTTGCAAATCAGTGAACACAGTGTTCCATCTGGAAGATTGCAACATGTCAAGTTGCCAGATGGTGTGTTGTGTTCCATGGGCTATTGTTAATCTAATGATGTGAAAGTATGAAGGGTGGACCACAGATCAGAATGGGAGTGGGCTGATGGTTATACTCCAAAGTGACTACGAACTCATGATTGTGCAAGCAGGTCGCATACAATCATTACACAAACACGTCACCCGATCTGCTGTCACGCACCCCAACTTCTGCACCAAGCTTTCTTCTATACTGGCCATGATAGTTATATTCTTTCTTAACTGTAGATAATACAAGACTACTCCCTTGTGTTATAATTTACACCAAGCCTTTTTTCATTTTTATCTCTGTGTTTATACTGGAGCGCTGTTAACAAACATCTTGATTTTAAATTAGTTTTTAGTTTAGTTTAGTTTAGTTCAGCTTAGCTTAGAGATACAACATAGAAACAGGGACTTTGGCCCACCAAGCCCGCGCAGACCAATGACACTATAGACAATAGACAACAGGTGCAGGAGTAGGCCATTCGGCCCTTCGAGCCAGCACCGCCATTCAATGTGATCATGGCTGATCATCCACAATCCGTACCCCGTTCCTGCCTTCTCCCCATATCCCCTGACTCCTCTATCCTTAAGAGCCTAACCTAGCTCTCTCTTGAAACAATCCAGAGAACCGGCCTCCGCTAGTTCTATGTTATCCCAATTCATCCTACACACTGGGGCAAATTACAGAAACCAAATAACCTTCAAACCTGCATGTTTTTGGAGTATGGGAGGAAACCAGAGTACCCCATTACAGACAGTACTAACCCCATACAGACAGTACCCATTTTCAGGATCAAACCCGTGTCTCCGGAGCAGTAAGGCAGCAAATCTACTGCTACGCCACAGTGCTGCCCAATTATCATTCTTGTTTTCAGATCTCTCACAACATATCCAGTGAGAGATGAGAAGAAATCTCTACACCCATTGATCAGTGAATCTTTTGTATTCACTATCAGGAAGGTTGTGGGGCTTCAGTGCTGAATATATTCAAGACAGATACCAAAAGATTTCTGAAGGGGCAAGCAAGGTATATGGGGTGTATGGAGAAAGGTGGCACTGAAGTAAAAGATCTTGTTGTATAGCAGGACAGACATGAGTGGCTGAATAGCCCATGCCTGCTTTTATTTATTATATTCTGAAATGTTAAATTGAAAGCAGAGAATTTTGGAAATGCTCAGCAGATTAGGCAATCTGCGGTTGAGAGAGTTCATGTTTTTGGTTTATAACGATAAAGATAAATAAAGACTTTTAAGATGCTGAAAAGTGGAGAGTAGAGGATTTGAGAAAAAAAAAAAATCTTTGTGATAAGACTTTAGAGAGTCTTTAGAGACACAGCATGGACACAGATTCGGCCCACTGAATCCAGGCTAACCAGTGGCCAACCCCGCACATTAATACTACCCTCCCTACACACTGGGGACAATTTACAATTTTACCAAAGCCAATTAACCTTCAAACCTGTACATCATTGGAGTGTGGGAGGACCAGCGCAGCTGGAGGAAACCCACGCAGTCAGAGGGAGAACATACAGTCAGTCAGGATCGAACCTGGGTCTCAGGAGCTGTGATGCAGCAGCTCTAACGCTGCACCACTGTGCCTCCCAAAGCTGGAGACCAGGCTGGAGACCAGGAGCGATTGTATGATACAGGTGGTGTGTGGCTGAATGACAGTGGCGTGTACAGGAGGAAAATTATGAAATCTGAAATACCAGAAGGGAGAAAAAGTAGGTTTCTCTATAGGTTAACTGAAGATGAGCGTTTGTCCATATTCGTTGGAGTTTAGAAGAACAAGGGGGGACCTCATTGAAAGGCTTGGACAGAGCAGATGTGGAAAGGATGTTTCCACTAGTGGAAGAGTCTAGGACTAGATTTCATTGCCTCACAATTAAAGGCCGTTCTTTTAGGAAGGAGATGAGGCGAAATTTCTTTAGTCAGAGGGTGGCAAATCTGTGGAATTATTTGCCACAGAAGGCTGTGGAGGCCAAGTCAGTGGATATTTTTAAGGCAGAGATAGATAGATTTTGATTAGTTCAGGCATCAGAGGTTATGGGGAGAAGGTAGGAGAATGGGGTTAGGAGGGAGAGATAGATCAGCCATGATTGAATACTGGAGTAGACTAGATGGGCAGAATGGCCTAATTCTACTCCTATCACATGACCTTATGAAAGATAAATCTGGGATGCTGAAATACATCACTGATTATCTGAAGCCCATTGTCGAGTGTGAAAGACCATCAGCTCAGAAAATGGGGTGGTGTTCCTTGAGCTTATATTGTGAGCTTTGCTGGAACAGGTTAAGAGGCTGAAGAAAATGTGAGACTGGGAAGAAGGAGGAGAAATAAAGGGGCAGGTAACTGGAAGCTCAGTGTCACCCTGCAAGAATCATAGAATCATAGAAATTAGGTGCAGGAGTAGGCCATTCGGCCCTTCGAGCCGAGTATTCTTCAAAACTGACTCCAATCCCTGGGGACCACATTGTGTGCAGCAGCAGGAGTACTTGGATGCAGGCCAAGCGGGGGACATAAGGCAGGTGTTACATCTTTAGAAAGCTGCAAGGGAAGGAAGGGGAAGGAAGCTTGCATCTGGTTTTGGTATCTTTTTGAAGGTGGTGAAAATTATGAAGGATGGTCCATTGAGTATAGAGATCTGGTGAGGTTGATGATTAACAGAAGATGGTCCCACTTATGGTTTTGAGAGAAGAAATATCACGCTGCTTGGTGGTTGATGATCTGTTGAACGTGAATGCTCGTGGGTAGAAAGAGAATTCATGACAAACCCTGTCATGGTTCATGTTTGTGATCAGACCACCATATTTGACTGGATCAGGACATAGCTGGCATGGCTATTCTTGTACTTGTGACAGGAGAACGTCCTATTTCCAGACTCCTGTAGCATCACCCTACTATTTAAAGACATTGTTGTGAATCAACCTGCTGTACTATTACTAACCACCTGAGGGCAGCAGTGTAAACACCATAGCAACAAATAATGTGAACGATTAGATGCATTAATTAATCTTCATTGAAGGCAAATTAAGTTCATAAAAATCACAGCATTAACATTAATGTGGCAGGGTGACACGGTGGTGCAGCGGTAAAAGTTGTTGCCTTACAGAACCAGAGCCCCAGGTTCAATCCTGACTACTGGTGCTCTGTATGGAATTTGACATTGTACATTCTGTGTGGGTTTTCTCCGGATGCTCCGGTATCCTCCCACAATCCAAAGCCGTAAAAGTTTGTAGGTCAATTGCCTTGGTAAAATTGAAAATTGTCCCTAGTTTGTGGGATAGTGTTATTGTGCGGAGATCGCTGGTCGCCACGGAGTCGGTGGGCCGAAGGGCCTGTTTCTGCTTATGTATCAGGGGCGGCATGGTGGTGCAGCGGTAGAGTTGCTGCCTTACAGTGAATGCAGCGCCAGAGACCTGGGTTCGATCCAGACTATGGGTGCTGTCTGTATGGAGTTTGTACGTTCTCCCCTTGACCTGCGTGGGTTTTCTCTGAGATCTTCGGTTTCCTCCCACACTCCAAAGACGTACAGGTTTGTAGGTTAATTGGTTTGGTAAATGTAAAAATTGTCCCTTGGGTGCAGGATAGTGTTAATATGTGGGGATCGCTGGTCAGCGCGGACCTGGCGGGCCGAAGGGCCTGTTTCCGCACTGTATATCTGAACTAAAGTGAAACTAGACTAATCTAAAATTAACATAAATATAATCTTAATTCATAATGCAACAATATGCAAAAATGTTTGAAACTAACAGACATGTTATATAGTTTGCTTTGTATATTTTCATCCAAATATCTCCGTGTAAGGACTTTACAGTAGAAGATGGTGTCCACTTCCATAACTCTAGAATCTCTCCTTGCATATCCTTAATGCAATTGGGAGTGAGGCTAGGAGCTGAGGCCAGGAAGAATAAGACCTTTGGAGTGCAACATCAGACTGGTCCACAAGAAGTTGCAGAGAGTTGTAGATGTAATGCAGTCCATCACACAGACCATATACCCACCATTGACTCCATCTACACTTCGCGCTGCCTTGGAAAAGCAGCCAAAATAATCAAAGACTTTTCTCACACCAGTCATTCCTTCTTCTCCCTGCTCCCATCCGGCACAAGGTACAGAAGCTTGAAAACATGGACTGCCAGACTCTGGAAAAGCTTCTTCCCCTCCATTATCAGGCTTGTCCGGTATATCTGATCTGTTTGGAGAGTATGCAAAACAAAGCTTTTCACTGTACTTCTGTACTTGTGACAATTCTAAACCTAAACCTAAACCTGACATACAGCAAATGAAGCAAACTCCATATAGACTGATACAGAGATTAACCACATCCTGACACTTAAATGCAGTCATATCAATAGACAATAGACAATAGACAATAGATGCAGGAGTAGGCCATTTGGCCCTTTGAGCCAGCACCGCCATTCAATGTGATTATGGCTGATCATTCCCAATCAGTACCCCGTTCCTGCCTTCTCCCCATATCCCCTGACTCTGCTATTTTTATGAGCCCTATCTAGCTCTCTCTTGATAGCATCCAGAGAACCTGCCTCCACTGCCCTCTAAGGCAGAGAATTCCACAGACTCACCACTCTCTGTGATCTGTTGAATTCATCTAAAATATAGGTTGGTGGCTCCATTTGAAAAGCAGTTATCAGAAGAGGCAATTATTATTGTCAAAGGTGTCATTGCCAGACTGTGGGTCCTGATTCACAAAGCTTGTTTCTGAATTTAGTGGACACATATAGCCTCATGTAGGCTGACTCGTTGCTAATTTGACAGGATTGTCTGAAAGTTTTTTTTTCCTTTCTTGTGTAGGATGGAACTGCAGATGCTGGTTTACACCGAAGGTAGACACAAAATGCTGGAGTAACTCAGTCGGACAAGCAGCATCTCTGGTGAGAAGGAATGGCTGACATTTCAGGTCAAGATTCTTCTTCAGACTGAAAGTCAGGGAAGAAGGAAGTGAGATATGGAAGGGTACAAGGGACATGCTCTGATTTGATTATGCAGGCACCGCACGCTTGAGGCATTATAATCGAATAAACAAAGAAACATGTGACTTTTGGCAGATTATTCACCATTGTGAAACACCACAACCATGACTGTATGAAACTCAAACCAAATTAATGTTCCACACAGCTTCTAGGTTAGATAACCAAAGTACTGGAGTAACTCAGAGGTCAGGCAGCATTACTGGGGAACATGGATAAGTGACGTTTCAGGTCGGGATTCTTCTTCGGACAGCTTTTAGGTTATTTTTCTGCATTCCAAAGCACTGAGTCAGGAAATCCTGGGACTTGACTTCATATAGACAGATACTTCAGCCCTGTAAGTAGAAACAAGGAAACACAGATGCTGGAAATCTGAAATAAAAATAATGTTGGAAACACTCAGAAAGTCATGCAACATTCTATGCTACCTTCTGACTGCGATGGTAAATTTAAGTTTCACCAGTTTCTTGAGGTGAATGTGAAATAGCCCTTCGTTTAGCTTAGAGTTACAGCGCTGAAACAGGCCCTTCAGCACACCAAGTCCGCGCTGACCAGAGGTTCCTGCACATTAACACCATCCTACACACACTAAGGACAATTTTACACATGCACCAAGTCAATTTACCTACGAACCTTTGGAGTGTGGGAGGAAATCGAAGATAAGTAAGTAAATAAGTTTATTGGTCAAGTATTCACATACAAGGAATTTGCCTTGGTGCTCTGCCCACAAGTAACATGACATACAGTGACAGTTACAAATGACTCAGAAAACATTAATAATAATAAAACATTAATGATAAAACACCATTGATCAAGCATGTGAACCAACAAAATACCAGCTCAAAGAGAGGTTACAGACTTTTGGCTGTTGAGTAGAGCAACTACTCGTGGATAGGGGAGAACCAGTGGATGTGGTGTATCTGGACTTCCAGAAGGCTTTCAACAAGGTCCCACATAAGAGATTAGTATATAAACTTAAAGCATACGGCATTGGGGGTTCAGTATTGATGTGGATAGAGAACTGGCTGGCAAACAGGAAGCAAAGAGTAGGAGTAAACGGGTCGTTTTCACAATGGCAGGCAGTGACTGGTGGGATACCGCAAGGCTCAGTGCTGGGACCCCAGCTATTTACAATATACATAAATGATCTGGATGAGGGAATTGAAGGCAATATCTCCAAGTTTGCGGATGACACTAAGCTGGGGGGCAGTGTTAGCTGTGAGGAGGATGCTAGGAGACTGCAAGGTGACTTGGATAGGCTGGGTGAGTGGGCAAATGTTTGGCAGATGCAGTATAATGTGGATAAATGTGAGGTTATCCACTTTGGTGGCAAAAATAGGAAAACATACTAGTATCTAAATGGAGGCCGATTAGGAAAAGGGGAGATGCAGCGCGACCTGGGTGTCATGGTACACCAGTCATTGAAAGTAGGCATGCAGGTACAGTAGGCAGTGAAGAAAGCGAATGGTATGTTAGCTTTCATAGCAAAAGGATTTGAGTATAGGAGCAGGGAGGTTCTACTTCAGTTGTATAGGGTCTTGGTGAGGCCACACCTGGAATATTGCGTACAGTTCTGGTCTCCAAATCTGAGGAAGGACATTATTGCCATAGAGGGAGTGCAGAGAAGGTTCACCAGACTGATTCCTGGGATGTCAGGACTGTCTTCTGAACAAAGACTGCATAGACTCGGTTTATACTCTCTAGAATTTAGGAGATTGAGAGGGGATCTTATAGAAACTTATAAAATTCTTAAGGGGTTGATGCAGGAAGATTGTTCCCGATGTTGGGGAGGTCCAGGACAAGGGGTCACAGCTTAAGGATAAGGGGGAAATCCTTTAGGACCGAGATGAGAAGGAATTTTTTCACACAGAGAGTGGTGGGTCTCTGGAACTCTCTGCCACAGAGGGTAGTTGAGGCCAGTTCATTGGCTATATTTAAGAGGGAGTTAGATGTGGCCCTTGTGGCTGAGGGGATCAGAGGGTATGGAGAGAAGGCAGGTACGGGATACTGAGTTGGATGATCAGCCATGATCATATTGAATGGCGGTGCAGGCTCGAAGGGCCGAATGGCCTACTCCTGCACCTAATTTCTACGTTTCTATGTTTCTAAAACTGTTTTTATGTCTGGCTGTGGCAGCTTTGACAGTCCGGAGTCGCCTTCCAGAGGGAAGTGATTCAAAGAGTTTGTGGCCAGGGTGAGAGGGGTCAGAGATGATCTTGCCCGCTCGCTTCCTGGCCCTTGCACTGTACAGTTCATCAATGGAGGGAAGGTTGCAGCCAATAACCTTCTCTGCTGATCGGATGATTCACTGCAGCCTCCAGGTGTCATGCTTGGTGGCTGAGCCAAACCAGACCATGATGGAGAAGGTGATAACAGACTCTACGATGGCCATGTAGAATTGGACCATCATTGCCTGTGGCAGATTGTGCTTCCTCAGCTGCCGTAGGAAGTACATCCTCTGTTGTGCCTTTTTGACTGTGGAGTCGATGGTAGCCCCCCACTTCAGGTCCTTGGATGTCCTTGGAAATTCCCAGGAACTTAAAAGACTCCACAGATGTGGTGTTGTTGATGGTGAGTGGGGTGAGGGGAGGGGGAGCTCTCCTAAAGTCTACAATCAATTCCACTGTCATTGAGCTCTAGGTTGTTGCGATGGCACCAGGATGCCAGCTGTGACACTTCCTGTCTGTAGGCAGATTTCACCCCATCCTGGATCAGTCCAATCAAGGTTGTGTCGTCCGCAAACTCGAGAAGCTTGACAGAGGTGTCTGTGGAGGTGCAGTCGTTGGTGTAGAGAGTGCAGAGGAGAGGAGAGAGTACGCAGCCTTGCGGTGTTCCTATGCTGAGCGTTTGCGGGTCTGAGATGTGCTTTCCCAGCCTCACATGCTGCTTCCTGTCTGCCAGGAAGCTGGTGATCCACCGACAGAGGGGTTCAGGGACAGTCAACTCGGAAAGTTTGGAGTGCAGTAGCTCTGGCACAATGGTGTTGAATGCAGAGCTAAAATCAACAAACTGGATCCTCGCATAGGTCCTGGCAGTCTAGGTGCTGTAGGATGAAGTGCAGGCCCAGGTTGACTGCATCATCCATAGATCTATAGGCTCGATATGCAAACTGCATAGGGTCCAGCAGGAGGATTGTGATATTTTTCAGCTTGGCCAGCGCAAGCCTTTCAAGTGTCTTCATGACTACAGAGGTCAGTGCGACAGGCCTGTAGTTATTAAGACAAGTAATCCTTGCCTTTTTGGGTACAGGGACAATAGTGGAGACTTTGGAGCAGGCAGGGACAGTACATGTTTGCAGGGGTAGACAAAAGTGCTGGAGAAACTCAGCGGGTGCGGTAGTATCTATGGAGCGAAGGAAATAGGCAATGATTCAGGCGTTGCCTATTTCCTTCACTGCATAGATGCTGCCGCACCCGCTAAGTTTCTCCAGCACTTTTGTCTACCTTCGATTTTCCAGCATCTGCAGTTCCTTCTTAAATATGTTTGCAGGGACTGGTTAAAAATGTCTGCACAGACCGGTGCCTGTTGGTTAGTCCAAGTCAAGTCAAGTTTATTCGTCACATACGCATACAAGGTGTGAAGTGAAATGAAAAGTGTGCAAAAAAACTACAAAACAGAATGGAACAGAACCAGTAATTACATATTTGTGGGAGAAAAAAAAGAAGAAACAGCTATTTAAAAAAACACCACACAACAATAAATTGGTACAGTAAGTTAGTTCCTGGTGAGATAGGAGTTTACAGTCCTAATGGCCTCTGGGAAAAAATTCCCTCACATTCGCTCTGTTTTCACTGCATGGCAATGGAGGCGTTTGCCTGACCGTAGCAGCTGGAACAGTCCTGTTTGGCACAGAGCTTGAGAGTAGAGGGGGAAACATTGTCAGGTCCTGGAGATTTCCGGCTTTTCTGTCTTCTGAAAAGCCACTCCACCTCCTCTGTTTTTATTGTTGATGAAGTGATGTTCTCTTGGGTAATTGGGTGTGAAGTGGTGATTGGAGGGGGGTGGGTGTAGAAGGGGCCAGTCTTTGCAGACTGAGGTCAGGCTGTGAGTGGGTGTAAAGTGTTGGTTGGGGTGGGAAATGGTCCAGTCTTTCATATTGGAGTCTTGCCTTAAGTAGGTGTGAAGTGGTGAATGGGAAGGAGGCAATGCAGGGTCCAGTCTTTGCAGACTGGGGTCTGGTAATGGTCGAAACTGACAAAAACCTCCGGGAACTGCACGGAAACCTTGGGTGGGGCACAAAGTCTCCAGAGGTTTCCGTTCAGGTTTCCTAAGTGGGATAGGGGCATTAGGCAGCAGCTCTATCGCTGCACCACCATGGCGCCTATGAGATTAGACAAGTGGAGGAACTCTTCATTCATTTGTGTTTACAGAGTTCTGTTTGCACAATGACTACACTTCACAATGATGTCATTTTCTTTTTTCTTTTTTTTAAATCTTTATTTTATTAGAAGCAATTGTACAAGGAAAATATAATCGACATAACAATGATACAATTTCCGTACAGCTTCAGTTTTAACATATTATAAACTGATATGTGAATCGGAAAAAAGTAAAAAGGAAAGTGTGAAAAGGAAGAAGTAAGATACAAAAAAGAAAAAAGTGAAAAAAAACCCCGAACTAACAAAGAAGTGAATAGGAGCAGAGATATATCCCACTACCCTTCCCTACACCCGCTCACCCAACCCTAGCGTCGGTTTTGAATTTGTGTTCAACCATTATGTTGTTGAAGAAATTCAATGAAAGGAGACCATATTTTGGAAATGTTATCTCATTTGTCAGACAAAACAAGCCTTATTTTTTCTAAGTGTAGTGTCTAGGTCATTTCTGGGATCCACATCTTCACTGTGGGAACTGTTATCTTTTTCCAGAATTTAAGTATAAATTTTTTCGCAGTTATTAAACCATAGTCAAGAAAACGTCTTTGGAATTTTGTTAACCGAGGGCAGCCCTCTGACATTCCTAGTATTCTTAATTTTGAATCTAACTCCAATTGAATTTTGAATGTTTTAGAAATTATATTGAATATTCGCATCCAGAAACTTTGTATTTTTATACAGGATACAAAATATTGGATTAAGATAGCTTCTTGGAGGTGACATTTATCACAGAGAGGGGAGACAGTTGGGAAGATCTTATTCAATTTGGTCTTTGAGTAGTATAACCTCTGCAATACTTTGAATTGAATCAGGCAATGCCTGACATTTAAAGAACAGTAATGTATGTATAGTAGGCTTTGCTCCCATATATCTTTTATAACCATATAACCATATAACAATTACAGCACGGAAACAGGCCTTCTCGGCCCTTCCAGTCCGTGCCGACCATTTATTTTCCCCTAGTCCCATCTACCTGCACTCAGACCATACCCCTCCATTCCCTTCCTGTCCATATACCTATCCACTTTACTTTTAAATGTTAAAATCGATCCTGCCTCCACCACTTCTGCAGGAAGATCATTCCACACAGCCACCACTCTCTGAGTAAAGAAGTTCCCCCTCATGTTACCCCTAAACTTCTGTCCCTTAATTCTCATGTCATGCCCTCTTGTTTGAATCTTTCCTACCCTCAATGGGAAATGGGTAAACCCAGCTCATCCTCCCATGCTCGCCTATAAATCTCAGAAGGTGGGGTATCAATATTTAATAGAGTGTTATAAATGTAACATATCAATAATCCCTATTCCCTATCACTGTCATGTGGTTCACGAGCCTGTAGTTGCCTGGTTTACCCCTCCTACCCTTTCTTAAATAAGGGAACAACATTAGCTATCTTCCAGTCTCTGGCACCTCACCTATGGCTACCGAAACTGCAAACATCTCTGTCAATGTCCCAGCAATGTCTTTTCTTGCATTCCATATCGTGCATCTGGGGATTTATCCAACCTTATGCATTCAAATACATCCAACATCTCGACCTTCCTAAATACTGACATGCTGGACACTATCAAATACTCCTCCCTGAACTCACTATCCTGCATGTCCTTTCTCAACTGACATAGTTCCATTTATAATGTGCTTGTATATTGTGCTTCCACTCAATATTATTTTGCTTTGTATGCCACCTCTTTGTTTTTGATGTGTGGGAAGGAACTGGAGATGCTGGTTTAAACTGAAGATAGACACAGAGTGCTTGAGTAACTCAGCGGGACAGGCAGCATTACTGGAGAGAAGGAATTGGTGATGTTTTGGGTCAAGACCCTTCTCCAGACTTCAGACTTCTTCAGAAGGGTCTCAACCAAAACGTCACCCATTCCTTCTCTCCAGAGATGCAGCCTGTCCCACTGAGTTACTCCAGCACTTTTTGACAATCTTGCTTTTGACGTTGGTCTCGGGCTTTCTGAAAGACTTCACCGACACAGCAGATCGATACGATGGTCAGTACTAGGCACTGGAATGGTCAATGAATGAGGAACTGGAGTTGATGTTAATGGGAATTTATTCCTGAATCTCGTGCTGTTCTAGGAGAGTCTCTGCCACATCGTCCGCCTCCTTTGCCCACTCCCCATCCGCTTCCTCCTCCTTGTGCTCCTGGGTTTAATGCTTGACAGACGATATTATTTCCTGTGGTAGGAGGATATGCCGTCAACAGCTGATCGCAACAAGTCTTGAAAGGTTGTTTGCCCAAGCATTGACAGAAGAAGGAGTGCAGCAGAATCATAGCTTCAGCTTGCCCGCGGTTTGTTCTTGCGGGGTCCTTGCTGCCACAGGAAGCCTGGTGTTTGCTTGCTCCGCATGTGTGTGTGTGTGTGTGTTGGTGCCCTGTCTCACAAATCATTTGCTGCTGGAGCTGCTGCCTCGCAGCGCCAGGGGCCCAGGTTCAACCCTGACCCTGGGTGCTGCCTATGTGGAGTTTGCACATTCTCCCTGTGACCGTGTAGTTTTCTACCCACATCCCAAAGACATGCTCAATTCATAGTTCAATTCTACCCCCATTATTTCCTACTATGACCTGCATTATGTAGAAAGTTTTGTTTTTTAATCTGTTTACCTTAACAGCAGGAAATATATGTTCCCGACGAACTAGGGCGGCACGGTGGTACAGCAGTTGAGTTGCTGCCTCTCAGCGCCAGAGACCCGGCTTCGATCCCAACTGCGGGTGCTGTCTGTATGGAGTTTGTTCGTTCTTCCCGTAACTGCGTGATTACCGAACGAACATCCACTGGCTCCCCTTCATCCATTTTACTTGTCACATCCTCAATAAATTCCAGAAGATTAGTCAAGCATGATTTTCCTTTCATAAATCCATGCTGACTTGGACTAATCATTTTACTGCTATCCAAATGCCCCATTATTACCTCTTTAATAATTGACTCTAGCATCTTTCCCATCACCGAAGTGAGGCTAACTGGCCTGCAATTCCCCGTTTCCTCTCTCGCTCCTTTCTTGAAAAGTGGGATAACATTAGCTATCCTCCAATCCACAGGAGCTGATCCTGAATGTATTGAACATTGGAAAATGATCACCAATGCGTCCACTATTTCTAGAGCCACCTCCTTGAGGACCCTGGGATGCAGACCATCAGGCTCAGGGGATTTATCATCCTTCAGTCCCAGAATGATTGAAGAGTTGTTGCACAGATTTTGTTTAGATAAGTACAGGTTTAGAGGGATATGGGCCAAATACAGGCAGGTGTGACTAGTGTAGAAGGAACATACTGGCCATTGTGGGCAAGTTGGGATGAAGATTGTAGGACATGTTTCCATGTTGCAAGATTATGTCTCTAGCTTACCTATTTGGCTGGTGTAGGCAAGTTGGGCTGAAGATGTAATGCATGTTTCCTTGCTGTAAGACTCTATGAATTTAGTTTACATCTTTTTTTCTGACTAAAGTTTATTTTTGAAATAAAAAAAACAGGAGTAGCCAGAAAGCAGCTCTTGTTGCCATACCCCACACCTCCAGGCAATGCTGGCCACTGAAGATGCTTGGCAGTCTGGACAGCATGAAGGAGTCATGCGTGCTTCCTGGGAAAATAGCATTTTCTACAATAAATCCCTTGATGCAGAATAAGCTGCACACAGAGATATGGAGAAAGGTTGATAGCAAGGTTTGGCTTATTAAAGGAGTCATGTGCTTGTGAGAAGTCAGCAATGCTGAGATAGTCCATTGTATTCCATTCCAAATTCTCTTTCTTGGGGTCCTGAACCAACCTGATTTTCCCAGTCTACCTGCATATTGAAATCCCCCATCACCACAGTGGCATTACCTTTGTTACATGCCAGTTTTAACTCCTGTTGCAACTTACACCCTACATCCGGGCTACTATTTGGGGGTCTTTAGATAACACCAATTAGTGTCTTCTTGCCCTTGCAATTCCTCAATTCCTCCTACTTGTGTGGCTCATGTAAACGTGTACAACGTCTGTAGTCAGAGAGTGAACATGTGTGAGTGGCCTATGTGGCACAGCTGGTAGAGCTGCTTACTCACAGCGTCAGAGAGCCGTGTTCCCCATAATAAAAAAAAACAGGAGTAGCTATAAAGCAGCTCTTGTTGCCATACCCCACGCCTCCAGGCAATGCTGGCCACTGAAGATGCTTGGCAGTCTGGACATCCTTAGCATGAAGGAGTCATGCGTGCTTCCTGGGAAAATAGCATTTTCTACAATAAATCCCTTGATGCAGAATAAGCTGCACACAGAGATATGGAGAAAGGTTGATAGCAAGGTTCAGCTTATTAAAGGAGTCATGTGCTTGTGAGAAGTCAGCAATGCTGAGATATTCCATTGTATGAGATGCAGCTTGTTCCTCACTGAAATCAATGTTGATGAAATCATTGTAGACACAAAGAACTGCGGATGCTGGTTTATAAAAAAAAAGATGCAAAGTGCTGGAGCAACTCAGTGGATCAGGCAGCATCTCTGGCGAACATGGATAGGCATTGTCTGAAGAAGGTTCCCAGTCCAGATTGTTGCATATCCATGTCCTGTAGAGATGCTGCCTGACCCGCTGAGTTACTCCAAAATTCTGTTACTTTTTTTGATGAAACCATTCATTTGCAAGATTACTTCCCATGTCTCCTCTCCGAAGCAGCAATTAGCAGCAAATTGTGATCTTGGTGCTTCCCAAGGTGAGGACGTTTAGAATCAAAGTCACTTTGACCTCCAAGGAGAGAGCAGTCTGGACCTGAGCATGCAAAATTTCACATATCTCAGTGAAGACAGCTTTGGCAAACCCGAGATTATAAATACATTGTGCTTCAAAGAAATCTAGACAAGTCATGCTGTTGCTCAGGAGTGAGGCAGTAGTCTTTCTGTGAATGGGCACATTTGTGTTAGCTGACCCAAGGTCATTGCCAGCCATAATAACACCTCCAGTAATGGAGTGCTGCCAGTAGTACCACTGGAGCCTCAGTGATTATATATCAACATATATATTCTCTGTTGATTGTAGTCCCTGGATTTCAGGTTTATGCAATCAATTGAAAAACTTCACAGCTTCAGCAGAGAAATTTGTTCCTTAGCTATCAAGAAAAACAACAGACAAGAATCCTCTTGTACAGTCTACGGCTGTCATATGAGGAAAGATTGAAAAGACTTTAGGCTTGTATTCAATGGAGTTTAGAAGGATGAGGGGGGATCTTATAGAAACATATAAAATTATAAAAGGACTGGACAAGCTAGATGCAGGAAAAATGTTCCCAATGTTGGGTGAGTCCAGAACCAGGGGCCACAGTCTTAGAATAAAGGAGAGGTCATTTAAGACTGAGGTGAGAAAAAACTTTTTTACCTAGAGAGTTGTGAATTTATGGAATTCCTTGCCACAGAGTGCACTGGAGGCCAAATCACTGGATGGATTTCAGAGAGAGTTGGATAGAACTCAAGGGGCTAGTGGAGTCAAGGGATATGGGGAGAAGGCAGACACGGGTTATTGATAGCGGACGATCAGCCATGAATGGCGGTGCTGGCTCGAAGGGCCGAATGGCCGAATGGCCTCCTCCTGCACCTATTTTCTATGTTTCTATATTTCTATGTTTCAATACAGAATATCAGTGGAAGAGGCTGACAGCATTGCGCTGGGACAACCCTTACTTCATTGATCCAGTGTTGCAGGATAATGGGCCTTAAAGTGAATTGCAATATGGCACCGGAACGTGGCGACTCTCTGTGTGCAGTTCCAGAAGAGGATCTATTGCAGAACAAGCTTTTCACTGTATCTTGGTACACATGACAATATTGAACTGAACTGAACTAAAGTACGTATGGATTTTGTACGATCTCCCTGTGACCACGTGTTTTTTTTCCCGAGTGCTTCAGTTTTCTCCCACACTCCAAAGCCGTACAGGTTTGAAGGTTAATTGGTTTCATAAAACAAATTAAATGGTCCCTAGTATGTAGGATAGTGCTCGTTGTCAGGGATTGCTGCTCGGTGGGGACTTGGTGGGCCGAAAGACCTGATTCCGAGCTGTATCTCTAAATTAAACTAAAACTAAAGTAAACTAAACTAAACTATTCAGATTTCCAGAGAGATGGTCAAAGAACAGCCATAGCTTGCATCCTAAAGGTCCAAATTCTCACATTGTCTCACATTGCAGAAGGATAATATTTGGCTCATCAGTTCAACGTTGGTTGCTACATCAATCCCATTTGCCCAATCCTTGCAATTTATTCTCTCTCACATACCAATCAACTAGATTACAATGGACAATTAATCAACCAATTAGCAAAATGTCAGAGAAAACAAGCACTTGAAGGAAACCCATGCAGACACAGGAAACAGACAGAGGAAAAATGTCTATGCCCCATACAACACCCAATGTCGGAAGCAAACCGAGGTTACCAGAGCTCTGAGGCATCAGCCCTACTCTCTGTCCAGAAAAGGACAACATTTGTTGTGCAACCAACATGCGTGAATCACACCAACAATGATTGTGCAATTTCATCTGGGAGTGATCTGTCGTGTCGGGTAAAATCAAACCTGGATCATTTGGTCACAGATGGTCCTTTTCTAGTGTTGAGTGCAACATAATATATGTACGTGTGCAATTTCTATTCTATGGGTGTATTTATGTATAGAATTGTAGTTAATGCCTTCTATGTTCTGTTGTGCTATGCAAAGAAAGATTTTCATTGTCCTGTCAGGGACACATGACAATAAACTCTTTTGACTTGACTTGACTATTTTGGTGGGAGCCCGCTGTTACTAAACAATGCAAAACTTGCTTGAGTTTATTTTTTTCCTATTAAGGTTGAAGATAATAATGTCAGCTGCTCGGCAAGCTGTCATGTGCAGCCCAGAGTTACTGACAGACATAAAATAAAACATAAGGCTTCCTGTATGGTGCACCAATCTGTTTTCATTTCTGATCAAGATTCGTTTTGAAACAAAGCACTTCAGCTTAATTCTGGATTTGAAAAGGGAACTCAAAGTAAAGGAGCCATTAGGAAGTAGTTACCATAATATGATGTTGTAATCCACAATTTGAGAGGGAGAATTGAAAATTGGAAGTGTCAGTATTACAGTTGAGCAAAGTGGACTATGAATACATGAGGGAGGAGCTGGCCAAAGTTGACTGGAAAGGGACACAAGCAAGGATGACAGTGGAACAACAATGGCAGGTATTTCTGGGAATAATCCAGAAAGTGCAGGATCACTTCATTCTAAAGAGGAAGAAAGATTCTAAGTGGAGTAAAAGGCAACTGTGGCTGACAAGGAAAGTCGAGGACAGTATTAAAATAAAAGGGAAGTATAACATAGCAAAAATGGGCAGGAAGCCAGAGGATTGGGTACTTTTTAAAGAGCAACAGAAGATAACTAAAAAGGCAAAACGGGGAGAAAAGATGAGGTACGAAGGTAAGCTAGCCACAAATATAAAGGAGGATAGTAAAAGCTTCTTTAGGTGTGTGAAGAGGAAATAATTAATTAAGACAAAGGTGGGTCCCTTGAAGACAGAAACAGGTGAATTTATTATGGGGAACAAGGAAATGGCAGACAAGTTGAACAGGTACTTTGGATCTGTCTTCACAAATGGGCCTGTCCCACTTCGGCGATTTTTCAGTGGACTGCCGGTGACTGTCGGAGTGGAACACACAAACACATCGCTTCCTTCACCAGCCCATGTGAATCTTTTAGACAGCACTCTCCCCGCTTGCCCTGTCTAAAAAATTCACACAGTGCAAAGGCAAGGTGATACAGACATACACCGCGATGGACAGGAAGGTTGGCTGCGTAAACAAGACGGTTAAAGCACAGTATACAGTAAGTCCGTTAAAAGGGGGGGGGGAAAGGGGAGGGAGAGAGGGGAGAAGGGGGGAGAGGAGTGGAGAAAACATTTAAGAAGTCAGAGAAACACGGCTGAGAAGCTCGGCGGACATTTAATGTATCCTTGGTTCTGAAAACTACTGATTACCTTTTTTTTCCCCAATGAGCCAATGGAATTCACCGGTCAGCACCGGCTACAACCTACAAGAACCTCTGAGATACTTCGACCTCCTGGCAGCCCATTAGGACCTCCTGGCGACCCACCTACGGCTTGAGAATTCTCACTACTCTCCATGGTGGCTTCATTCTAGTCGCCGCTAATTTTTCAACATATTGAAAAATTCACAGCGACCATAATGAGGCCGCGACTAGTTCCCAGAATGCAGGAACTCCTCACGACCATGAAGGAGATTCCCCGGCAACCACCCATGAACATGTGACGACCATGTGACAACTGCATAGTTTCCTGCAGTCGCCTACAATGTTGTCTAAGTGAGACAGGCCCATAAGGAAGACACAAACAATCTCCCAGATGTACTAGTGGCCAGAGGACCTAGGGTGAGGGAGGAACGGAACGAAATTCACATTAGGCAGGAAATGGTGCTAGGTAGACTGATGGGACTGAAGGCTGATAAATCCACAGGGCCTGATGGTCTGCATCCCAAGGTACTTAAGGAGGTGGATTTAGAAATTGTGGACGCATTGGTGATCATTTTCCATTGTTCTATAGATTCAGGATCAGTTCCTGTGGATTGGAGGGTGGCTAATGCTATCCCATTTTTAAAGAAAGGAATGAGAAAGAAAACTGGGAATTATAGACCAGCTAGCCTGACATCGATGGTAGGGAAGATGCTGTAGTCATTTATGAAACTTGAAATAGTGGCATATTTGGATAGCAGTAACAGGATCGATCTGAGTCAGCATGGATTTACGGAGGGGAAATCATGCTTGACTAATCTTCTGGACATTTTTGAGGATGTAACTAGGAAAATGGACAAGGAAGAGCTAGTGGATGTCGTGTACCTGGACATTCAGAAAGCCTTTGATAAGGTCCCACAAAGGATGTTCGTGGGCAAAATTACAGCACGGTATTGGGGGTGGTGCACTCTTATGGGTAGAAAATTGGTTGGCAGACAGGAAACAACGAGTAGGGCTAACGGGTCCCTTTCAGAATGACAAATAGTGGGTTACCGCAAGGCTCGGTTCTGGGGCCACAACTATTTACAATATATATTAATGAATGAATGAATGAATGAATAAGTTTATTGGCCAAGTATTCACATACTAGGAATTTGTCTTGGTGCTCCGCTCGCAAGTGACAACATGACATACAGTGACAGTTAAGAATGATACATTAAACATTAATAATAAAACATTATTGATTAAACATGTGGATTAACCAAAATACCAGAGCAAAAGGAGGCTAGAGATTTTTGGTTATTGAGTAGAGCTACCACTCATGGAAAAAAAGCTGTTTTTATGTCTGGCTGTTGCACCTTTGACAGTCTGGAGTCGGCTTCCAAAGGGAGGTGATTCAAACAGTTTGTGGCCATGGTAAAAGGGGTCACAGATGATCTTACCCACTCGCTTCCTGGCCCTTGCAGTGCACAGTTCATCAATGGTGGGAAGGTTACAGCCAATAACCTTCTCTGCTGATCGGACAATTCGCTGCAGCCTCCAGGTGTTTGTGCTTGGTGGCTGAGCCAAACCACACCATGATGGAAAAGGTGAGGACAGACTCTACGGTCAGGCACGGGGGGGGGGGGGGGGGCACCATTTCTTGGCGGCCGTGCGCGCGCATGCGCACACATGCGAGGCTTCGGTTGTGGTCCCTGTGGACGGTATCATCGGGACTCTAAATGCCAGCAACAGCTGCTACGTCCACTCCGAATCATGGGGCTTCAATCGGCCCATTCACGGGTTCTTTTATCAGCCGGCGGGGGCTTCAAAATCTTTTTATTTAAGTTTTAATTTTTTTTTAAAATCTGGTATAAAACTATGAGCAAGCATATTCTTTCTTTATCTTGTCCACCTCCATTTGTTGCTTCAACTCACTGCTCCTCCTTCTGTCGATCTCCTCCATCTCCCGCAGTTTCTGCGAAATTTCAGTGTGAATTATTCCGCAGAATTCCTTCTCTTGACCAAAAGATTCCATTTGCTCCAGCAACTGCCGTCTCTCTTCAATCTCATCGCACAGCTCGTCGAACCGGTCAATTTCTGGTTTCTCTTCTTCTTCCTCTTTGGGTTTTTGTTTCATGTCTGGCGTTGGACCGTCCTTCCCAATTACCATGATGTTTTGCAGCAGTTGCGTTACTCTCTCCACGTTTCTTGTTGGTTGAGGCCGAAATCTTTCCCGCTGGTATGCATCACCAGCACAGCAGCTTGCTGAAGGGCGTAGTTGTGACTTGTAGTGTAGCTGGACTCGGGGGGGGGGGGGGGGGGGGAGTATCGCGCAGTGGAGTCTAAATCTTAGCTAGAAGCGGAATTGCAACTCACAGGTAAAGAATCACTCTCATGGGGCCTTCTGTTAAGCTGCCTCTGTTGGAACATTCCGTTTGAACCCATGCAAATGCGATCCTGCGAACGGGCCGATTCAGCCCTTAGAAAGTGGCTGATAAAGTCTGGATTACAAAACATGGGGGGGGGTGGGTATCGTCTCCCATTGTGCTTCCTCAGCTGCCGCAGGAAATAAATCCTCTGTTATGCCTTTTTGACTGTGGAATCGATGGTAGCCCCCCACTTAAGGTCCTTGGAGATGATGGTTCCCAGGAACTTAAGAGACTCCACAGAATGTGACTGTGGTGTTGTTGATGGTGAGTGGGGTGAGTGGAGATGGAGCTCTCCTAAAGTCTACAATCAATTCCACCTTCTTAAGAGCATTGAGCTCCAGGTTGTTGCGACGGCACCAGAACGCCGATTGTGACATTCCTCCCAATCCTGGATCAGTCCATTCAGGGTTGTGTCATCCGCAAACTTGAGAAGCTTGACAGAGGAGGTGCAGTCATTGGTGTAGAGAGAGTAGAGGAGAGGGGAGGGTACGCAGCCTTGCAGTGCTCCTATGTTGAGGGCTTGCGGGTCCGAGATGTGCTTTCCCAGCCTCACACGCTGCTTCGTCTGTCAGGAAGCTGGTGATCCACCGACAGAGGGGTTCAGGAACAGTCAACTTGGAAGGTTTGGAGTGTAGTAGCACTGGCACAATGGTTTTGAATGCAGAGCTAAAATCAACAAACAAAATCCTCGCATAGGTCCCCTGGCGGGCTAGGTGCTGTAGGATGAAGTGCAGGCCCAGGTTAACTGCATCATCCACAGATCTATTGGCCCAATATGCAAACTGCAGAGGGTCCAGCAGGGGGTTTGTGATATTTTTCAGCTTGGCCAGCACAAGCCTTTCAAGGGTCTTCATGACTGCGACAGGCCTGCAGTCATTAAGACCAGTAATCCTTGCTTTTTTGGGTACAGGGACAATAGTGCAGACTTTGAAGCAAGCAGGGACAGTACAAGTTTGCAGGGACTGGTTGGAAATGTCCGTGTAGACCGGCGCCAGTTGTTCGGCGTAGAGCTTGAGAGTTGAGGGGGAAACATTGTCCGGTCCTGGAGATTTCCAGCTTTACTGTCTTCTGAAAAGCCCCTCCACCACCTCTATTTTTATTGTTGGTGATGGAGAAGTGATGTTGTGCAGCACGGAGGGTGTGTGTAATTGGGTGCGAAGTGGTGATTGGGGAGGAGTGGGTGTAGAAGGGCCCAGTTTTTGCAGACTGCGGTCAGACTGTGAGTGGGTGTGAAGTGTTGGTTGGCGTGGAAAAGGGTCCAGTCTTTTCAGACTATACTCTTGATTTAGGTAGGTGTGAAGTGGTGAATGGGGAGGAGTGGGTGCTGAAGGACCCATTCTTTGCAGACTGAGGTCTGGCTGTGTTTGTTTGGGGGGGGGGGTAGGGGGTACCAGGGTTACGTTTCTGCTTGTCAAACCTGCAGTAGAACTCATTCAGGTTGTTGGTCAGCTGACGATTGTCCAAAGAGCGGGGGCCTTTCCTCTTGTTGCTGGTGATTTCTTGCAAGCCCTTCCAAACTGAATAAGTCACTAGCTGAGAGCTTGCTATTCAACTTGTCAGAGTACCTTTCTTTGGCAGCTCTGATTCCTCTTCTCAGCTTGTACTTGGTCTGCCTGGAGAGGTCTGAATCACCGCTCCTGTAGGCCTCCTCTTTAGACTGTTGGAGCAGTGAACCAGGGCTTGTTGTTGTTGAACCAGGTCTGGGTCCTAGTTGAAATGCAACTGTCCTGGTGAATTTATTATGGGGAACAAGAAAATGGCAGATGAGTTGAACAGGTACTTTGGATCTGTCTTCACTAAGGAGGACACAAACAATCTTCCTGATATAGTAGTGGCCAGAGGATCTGGGTTGACGGAGGAACTGAAGGAAATCCACATTAGGCAAGAAATGGTGTTGGATAGACTGATGGGACTGAAGGCTGATAAATCCCCAGGGCCTGATGGTCTGCATCCCAGGGAAGTGGCTCTAGAAATTGTGGATGCATTGGTGATAATTTTGCAATGTTCTATTGACTCAGGATCAGTTCCTGTGGATTGGAGGGTAGCTAATGTTATCCCACTTTTTAAGAAAGGTGGAAGAGAGAAAACAAGGAATTATAGACCAGGTAGCCTGACATCGGTGATGGGGAAGATGCTGGAGTCAATTATAAAAGATGAGATAGCCAAACATTTGGTTAGCAGTAACTAGGATCGGTCCGGGTCAGCATGGATTTATGCTTGACTAATCTGCTGGAATTTTTTAAAGATGTAACTAGGAAAATGGACAAGGGAGAGCCAGTGGATGTAGTGTACCTGGACTTTCAAAAAGCATTTGATAAGGTCGCTCAGGAGATTAGTGGGAAAAATTAGGGCGCATGGTATTGGGGGTGGAGTGCTGACATGGATAGAGAAGTATTTGGCAGACAGGAAACAAAGAGTAGGGATTAATGGGTCCCTTTCAGAATGACAGGCAGTGACTAGTGGGGTACCGCAAGGCTTGGTGCTGGGACCGCAGCTATTTACAATATACATCAATGATTTGTATGAAGGGATTCAAAGTAACATTAGCAAATTTGCAGATGACACAAAGCTGGGTGGCAGTGTGAACTGTGATGAGGATGCTATGAGAGTGCAGGGTGACTTGGACAGGTTGGGAGAGTGGGCAGATGCATGGCAGATTAAATTTAATGAGGATAAATGTGAGGTTATCCACTTTGGTAGCAAAAACAGGAAGGCCGATTTCTATCTAATGGCATCAAGTTTGGAAAAGTGGAAGTACAAAGGGATCTGGGTGTCCTTGTACATCAGTCTTTTAAAGTAAGCATGCAGGTACAGCAGGCAGTGAAGAAAACGAATGGCATGTTGGCCTTTATAATAACAGGAATCAAATATAGGAGCAAAGAGGTCCTTCTGCAGCTGTACAGAGCCCTAGTGAGACCACATGGAGTATTGTGTACAGTTTTGGTCCTCTAATTTGAGGAAGGACATTCTTGCTATTGAGGGAGTGCAACGTCGGTTCACAAGGTTAATTCCTGGGATGGCGGGACTGTCATGTGCTGAAAGAATGGAGCAGCTGGGTTTGTACACTCTGGAGTTTAGAAGGATGAGAGGGGATCTCATTGAAACATATAAGGTTGTTATGGGTTTGGACATGCTAGAGGCCGGAAACATGTTCCCGATGTTGGGGGAGTCCAGAACCAGGGGCTACAGTTTAAGAATAAGGAGTAAGCCATTTAGAACGGAGACGAGAAAAAACGTTTTCTCACAGAGAGTGGTGAGCCTGTGGAATTTTCTGCCTCAGAGGGCAGTGGAGGCAGATTCTCTGGATGCTGTCAAGAGAGAGCTAGATAGGACTCTTAAAAATAGCTGAGTCAGGGGATATGGGGAGAAGGCAGGAACGGGGAACTGATTGGGGATGATCAGCCATGATCATATTGAATGGCGGTGCTGGCTCGAAGGGCTGAATGACCTACTCCTGCACCTATTGTCTATTGTCCTCACAAAAGTTGGCATATAACCATATAACAATTACAGCACGGAAACAGGCCCTCTCGGCCCTTCCAGTCTGTGCTGAACATTTATTTCCCCCTAGTCCCATCTACCTGCACTCAGACCATACCCCTCCATTCCCTTCCCGTCCATATACCTATCCACTTTACTTTTAAATGTTAAAATCGACCCTGCCTCCACCACTTCTGCTGGAAGCTCATTCCACACAGCCACCACTCTGTGAGCAAAGACGTTCCCCCTCATGTTATCCCTAAACTTCTGTCTCTTAATTCCCATGTCATGCCCTCTTGTTTGAATCTTCCCTACCCTCAATGGGAAAAGCTTATCCACGTCAACTCTGTCTATCCCTTTCATCATTTTAAAGACCTCAATCAAGTCCCCCCTTGTTGATTTGTTGATACAGTGTCTGTATACTCATCGAGACTTGTGGTTGTTTTCTTGAACACATTCCAATCCGTGCAGTCAAAGCAGGATTGTAGGTTCTCAATGCCCTCGCTTGGCCACCTTTTTGTTGTTCTGACCACAGGCTTAACAGATTTTAGTTTCTGCCTGTAGGTTTGCCAGGAATGATTTAGATGAAGGGATTAAAAGTAACATTAGCAAATTTGCAGATGACACAAAGCTGAGTGGCAATGTGGACTGTGAGGAGGATACAGTTGTGGTTCACTTTTCAAAAACAGACAAAAACGCAAATAAAGTCAGTAATCAATCTAAAATCTTTATTGCACCAGGCAGGTGTGGTAAGACTCTTACAGTATGAAGATACAGACTATGCAGAATAATCCCACACAAAGGGGCAGTGGTTAAGTACATGTATTTATACTCTAATAATTAGCGATTCAGTAATACCTTATCTACAGAGCATAGTACAGCCTCGTGCTTCTGAACATTGACTGCTTCTTAACATTGACAGCTTCTTAAGATTGACAGGTACTTCTGAGAGAGGAAGGGCTAACCATATATGGTTATATAAGAAAGCTATTTTTCTGCAGAACAAACATTTTTTTTTTAGTGAATGACACACATTATGATCTTATAGAGCAAGGGTAAGAGCAGAGAGTGTCTGAAATCATTTTAATGTTTATATTATACAGGAAACATTTATGAAGTTGTGTTTGTTATCTCGCTTGTTATGGGAAAAGGAACATAAACATCTCGTTTGCCTTGTAAGAGCTTCCTGCTGGCTTTGCAATTAATTAGGAGAAAAGTAACAGCCTGTTTTTAATTTCAGCTGAATCCAGTTTGTTAAGTTTAAAATCTTTAAAAAGGCCTCAATACTGTGAGGATGCAGGGTGATTTGGACAGGTTGGGTGAGTGGGCAGATGCAATTTAATATGGATAAATGTGTGGTTATCCACTTTGGTGACATGTATAGGAAGGCAGATTATTATCTGAATGGTGTCATTAGGAAAAGGGGAAGTACAATGAGATTATGGGTGTCCTTCTACATCAGTTATTGAAAGTAAGCATACAGGTGTAGCTGGCATTGAAGAAAGCTCATGGCATGTTGGCCTTCATAACAAGAGAAGTTGAGTATAGGAACAAAGAGGCCCTTCTTCACATACAGGGCCCTGGTGAGACCACACCTGGAGTAGTGTGTGCAATTTTGGTCCGCTAATTTGTGGAAGGACATTCTTGCTCTTGAGGGAGTGCAGTGTAGGTTCATGAGGTTAATTCCCCGGATGGTGGGACTGTCATATGATGACATTAGAAGGAAGAGAAGGGATCTTATTGAAACATAAAAGATTATTAAGGGATTGGACATGCAAGAGGCAGGAAACATGTTCCTGATGTGTGGGGGAGTCCAAACCAAGGGCCACAGTTTAAGTATAAGGGGTATGCCATTTAGAACAGAGATAAGAAAAAATGTTTTCACCCGGAGTGTTGTGAATCTGTGGAATTCTCTGCCTCAGGAGGCAGTGGAGGCAGATTCTCTGATGCTTTCAAGAGTGAGTTTGATAGAGCTTTGAGGGCTAGTGGAATCATGGGATATGGGGAGAAGGCAGGAACAGGATACTAATTGTGGATGATCAGCCATGATCACAGTGAATGGCAGTGGTAGCTTGGAGGACCAAATGACCTACTCCTGCACCTATTGTCAATTGTCTAATGTCTATTGTCCATGCTGACCCATACTCCCCATCTAAACTAGTCCCATTTGTCAGCATGTGGCACACAACTCTTTGATTATTTCCTCTCCACCTTTCCTACCTATCCAAATATTTAGTTTAGTTTCGTTTAGCGATAGAGTATGGAAACAGGCCCTTTGGCCCACCAAATCTGTGCTGACCAGCGATTCCAATACACTTGCACTATCCTACACACTAGAGACAATTTACAGTCTTTATCGAAGCCAATTAACCTACAAACCTGTATGGTTTTGGAGTTTGGGAAGAAACCAGAGCCCCTGGGGAAAGCCCACATGGTCATGGGGAGAACTTACAAGTTCCATACCGACAGCCTCTCTAGTCAGGATCAAACCCGTGCCTCTGGGGTTGTAAACCAGCAACCCTACTGCTGCGTCACTGTGCTGACTCTCTGCCAGCTTGTTCCACATAGCCAGCACCCTCTGCATGAAAAGATTGCCCCTCAGGTTCCTATTAAATCTGTCCCCTCCCACCTTATGCCTAAACCCAACACCCTCTATGTGAAATGCTGACTCTAATACTTTCCCCTCTCACCTTAAACCTATTTTCTCTCTGTCTTGATTCCCATACCCTGGATAAAAGACCCATAAGATTACTCCTCAGCCCCCTGCACTCCAAGGAATAAAGTCCTAGCCTGCCCAACTCTGCCGATAGCTTAGGCCCTCAAATTCTGTCAGCATCCTTGTAACTCTTCTCTGTGCTCTTTATAGCTTAATGGCATCTTTCCTATAACAGGGTGACCAAAACTTAACACATGTACAGCCTATCCAAAGTGTTATATAACTGTACCACTAATGTTCCAATTTCTATATTCAGTTCTCTGACTGATGAACGCAAGCATGTCGACAACAGTCTTCACCGCCTACCTGCAATGCCACTTTCTGGAATCTATACTGCTCTGCTCAACAACATCCCCCCAGGGCCCTACCTGAAGGTGAAATCCAGAAATGCAACACCTCACATTCTAAATTAATCTTCAATAGCCATTTCACAGCTTACTTGCCCAAGTGATCAAGGTCCTAATATAATTCTTTATAACCATCTTCATTGCCTATGATACCACATATTTTAGTGTTGTCTGCAGACTTGCTAATCATTCCTTTTACATTCGTCATCAGTTCATAAGTTCTAGGAACAGAATAAGGCCATTCAGCCCATCTAATCTACTCCGCCATTCAATTATGGCTAATCTATATTTCCCTCTCAACCCCATTCTCTTGGCTTTCACAACCCATTAACCCCTGACACCCTTACTAATCAAAAATCTTCAATCTCCACCTTAAAATATCTATTGATATTTGCTGTCTGTGGCAATGATCCAGCGCGGGACTTGTTTTTTCAGAGGCCCACAGGAGCTGTTGGAAGAGAAGGAGGGGGTGGAGCGACATCCGACCGGTAAGCTTCAAAATCCAGCGCGGGGCTTGTTTACCGAAATCCATAACGTTCCATTCAGAGAAGTGTTTTTTTTTAGGAAGCCGCTGATTGGTGGGAAGTGGACTAGGGTAAGCAGCTGATTGGCAGTCAGATTTCAGCAGTTTGTAGTGTATTTTGTATTGTGTTGATATTGTATCCTGTGTAAGGGGGAGTATGAAGGCCAGGGCAGTGTACTGTTGTGGATGTCAGAAGTGGAAGGTCAAGGAATCTGATAGCCTTCCAGACATCCACATCTGCGCCAGGTGTGTCGAGATGGGGCTCCTAAAGGACTGAGTTAGGAACCTGGAGCAGCAGCTCAATGACCTCCGTCTGGTCAGGGAGAGTGAGGAGGTCATAGAGAGGAGCTACATGGAGGTAGTCACTCCAAAACCACAGGAGGTAGACCAGTGGGACACAGTTAGGAAGGGCAAGGGGCAGAAGCAGGTGCTAGAGAGTACCCCTGTGACTGTACACCTTGAAAATAGGTACTCCAGTTTGAGTGCTGTTGGGGTGGACAGCCTACCTAGGGGTAGCAACAGCGACTGGGCCTCCGGTACAGAGACCGGCCCTGCTGCTCAGAAGCATAAGGAAAAGAAGAGGAGGGCAATAGTAATAGGGAACTCCACAGTTAGGGGGTCAGATTGGCGATTCTGTGGACGCAGTCCGGAGACCCGGATGGTAGTTTGCCTCCCTGGTGCCAGGGTTCAGGATGTGTCTGAACGTGTCCAAGATATCCTGAAAAGGGAGGGAGAGGAGCCTGAGGTTGTGGTACATATTGGTACCAATGACATAGGTAAAAAAAGAGAAGAGGTCCTAAAAGGAGAATTTAGGGAGTTTGGAAGAGAGCTATGAAAAAGGACCACAAAGATAACAATCTCAGGGCTACTTCCTGTGCCACGCGACATTGAGAGTAGGAATAGAGCAAGGTGGAGGATAAACACGTGGCTGAAGGACTGTTGTGGAGGGCAGGGATTCAAGTTTCTGGATCATTGGAACCTCATTCAGGGAAGGAGTGACCTGTACAAAAAGGACGGGTTGCACTTGAACCCTAGGGGGACCGGTATCTTGGCGGGGAAATTTACAAAGGCTACTGGGGGGACTTTAAACTAGATAGGTTGAGGGGAGGGACTCAAATAGAGATAGCTAGGAGACGGTGTCGGAGGCAGAGACGGAAAGCACTCAGACCCAACATGTATGGGGGGGGGGGGGGGGGGGAAGAATAATAAACAGAATAAGAGGTGGTGGGTGTCTTAAAGGTGTGAGCAGAGAGAAAGACGGGTATAAAATGACAATAGAAGCAAGTGGTAGCAAGGTGAAAATTAATAGTGGCTGGCAGATAAATCCAAGAAAAAAAATCAAAAGGGGCCACTTGTCAACATAATTGTATAAAGGGTAAAAGTGTTGTAAAAACAAGCCTGAAGGCTTTGTGTCTCAATGCGAGGAGCATTCGTAATAAGGTGGATGAGTTGAAGGTGCAGATAGCTATGAATGACTATGCTATAGTTGGGATCACGGAGACATGGCTCCAGGGTGACCAAGGCTGGGAGCTGAACATCCAGGGATATACAATATTCAGGAGGGATAGATGGAAAGGAAAAGGAGGGGGGGTAGTGTTGCTGGTGAGAGAGGTGATTAATGCAATAGAAAGGAAGGACATTAGCATGGAGGATGTGGAATCGATATGGGTAGAGCTGCAAAACTCTAAGGGGCAGAAAACGCTAGTGGGAGTTGTGTACAGGCCACCTAACAGTAGTATTGGAGTTGGGGATGGCATCAAACAGGAAATTAGAAGTGCGTGCAACAAGGGTAACACAGTTATAATGGGTGACTTCAATCTGCATATAGATTGGGTGAATCAAATTGGCAGGGGTGCCGAGGAAGACGATTTCTTGGAATGTATGCGGGTACATTTTTGGTCTCCAAATCTGAGGAAAGACATTCTTGCCATAGAGGGGGTTTAGAGAAGGTTCACCATACTGATTCCTGGGATGTCGTGACTTTCATATGAAGAAAGACTGGATAGACTTGGTTTGTACTCGCTGGAATTTAGAAGATTGAGGGGGGATCTTATAGAAACTTACAAAATTCTTAAGGGGTTGGACAAGCTAGATACAGGAAGATTGTTCCCGATGTTGGGGAAGACCAGAACAAGGGGTCACAGTCTAAGGATAAGGGAGAATTCCTTTAGGACTGAGATGAGGAAAACATTCTTTACACAGAGAGTGGTGAGTCTCTGGAATTCTCTGCCACAGAAGGTCGTTGATGTCAGTTCATTGGCTATATTCAAGAGGGCGTTGGATGTGGTTCATGTGGCTAAAGGGATCAGGGGGTATGGAAAGAAGGCAGGTACGGGATACTGAGTTGGATGATCAGCCATGATCATATTGAATGGTAGTGCAGGCTAGAAGGGCCGAATGGCCTACTCCTGCACCTATTTTTCTATGTTTCTATGAATTCCACAAATTTACTATCAACTCTGACTAATGAAATTCCTTCACATCGCCTTTCTAAAGGTACGTCCTTTTATTCTGAGGTTAAGGCCTCTGGATCTAGATGCTCCCGCTGGTGGAAACATCCTCTCCACATCCACTCTATCCAGGCCTCTATGCAGGCCTTTCACTATTCGGTAAATTTCAATATGATATGATACGATAGAACTTTATTTATCCCAGGAGCAAAATTGGTCTGCCAACGGTCATAAAACACAACAAGATACATGAAACATGAAATTAAAGTGACAAATGGAAAGTCCAGGATTAGGGATGCGCAAATATTGGGGAGTTGTGGGGGATAGGGAATCAGTCTACCCCATGACAGATGGGGTAGAAGCTGTACAGTTTGATAGCCCCAAGGAAAAAGGATTTCCTGTGGTGTTCTGTGCTGCATCTTGGTGTAACCAGTCTGATGCTGAAGGTGCTCCTCACTGGCCAGTGTGTCATGGAGGGGGTGAGCTGTATGTTCCAAGATGCTCTGCAGTTTGGGGAGCATCCTCCCCTCCAAGACCATCTCCAGTGAATTCAACTCCACCCCTAGGAGTGAGCCAGCCTTGCTGATGAGCTTTTTAATTCTGTTGGTGTCCGCGACAATGGGGTATTCATCGTGATTTTCTCATCACATTGTTGGCATGGGTGACAAACAGAAATGGGCCCTGCTCCGATCCCCAAGGCACATCACTTGTCACAGGTTTCCAGTCCGAAAACAACCTTCCACTATCACCCTCTGCTTCCTACCATGTAGACGCCAATTCTGTACAATATACTGAATGCAAAAAATACTGAGAATACTCACTGTAAGAAGAAGCTCTTTTAATTTTACCTTCGAATGTTACATCGCTGGATTTGTCTGCCCCTGCCTTTATCGCTTTTCGTTCACCATAGGCCGCATTCAAATCCTCAAATGGACAGTAAAAGAGGCAATACAGCTGTCCCCCGTAACAAGAGAATCTGTAGATGTGGCTTGGAGAATACCATCTTCGTCAATGTCTCCAGAGTGCTCTCCTGTTCCACGTTGGCTGCTGTTGTGAAATTTGCAGATGTACATTTTGTAGGCATGCAAACCTTCCCTAAGACCCACCTGTTAACTGTGGCTTTTTCGTGATCCAAAACACTGGCATTTTTCCAAGCTTTCAATATTGTGGATTTGTAGTTATTCCTGTACAGCTGGGAAATCTTGGTTTAATATTCTAGTTCCATTCATTTTTTTTAAACCAAGCTGTGTTTGAAAACACATTTTGTAGGGAAGTATTTATTTGGCCAACTATTTATGAGTAATGGAGGAAATAACTTCAAAGAGTCGAGGTATTTCATTTTCTACACATGATTTGCAATTGAGTGAAATTTTCTAACTTGGCTTTTCTGCTCTTGCTTCTGCCTTCCAAGTAAGGATATTTTAATCCTATTGTTTGAGGTGCCCAGACATTCATGTACATACCTTGGATAAAGGCCAAGCGTAAAAATGTTGAATGGGAAGCATTGTTTCTTCACAAAGGGCTATTGATACTCACATAAACATTGTTGATCAAGACAAGCACAAAATAAATAGCAGCAAGGCTGCCAACTCTTGGTGCATTCAGCACGAGAATCATGCATTTGGCTAAATTCTCACACTCTCACACTGATCACAAATTTCTCACGCTCTGCCGTGAGAAATTCTGTGATCAAAGAAAATTTTAAAATGCATATCAACTGCATGGGCTGCGGGTGTTGGAGAGCCGGGGCTGAGGGAGTGATGGAAGAAGAAGCAGCGGCGGGGCAAATGTGGATGGGGAGCCGGGGCTGGCGAGTGTTTGCCGGGCTGGCGAGTGTTTGCCGGGCTGGCGAGTCGCTCGATGCAGCTCCGGCCATGGAGCAGCCTCAGTGCAACAGTCCAGGACCATCTAAAGTGTTGTGCCGCTGCCGTGAGAGTCTCTGCACCAAATTCGCCTTGGTGACCGGCATGGACGAGGCTGCGGCTTGGTGCATCCTGGAGGACAACTAGTGGCTGCTGGAAGTAAGTACTAAGCACTGGGTAGAAACGGTGGAAGATAGTGGCCTTCAAATAGGGTGGTTGGAGAAAGCGTCCTGCTTGCCTGCTAGATTTTCACTTACTGTAACTGCAGGAAAAATGTTCCCGATGTTGGGGAACTTCAGAACCAAGAGTCACACCGTTTAAGAATAAGGGTAGGCCATTTAAGACTGAGATGAGGACAAACTTTCTTCACCCAGAAAGTTGTGAATCTGTGGAATTCTCTACCACAGAACGCAGTGGAGGCCAATTCACTGGATGATTTCAAAAGAGAGTACATTTAGCTGTCGGGGCCAGTGAAATCAAGGGATATGGTGAATAAACAGGAAAGAGGTACTGATTTTAGATGAACAGCCATGATCATATTGAATGGCAGTGCTGGCTCGAAGAGCCGGATAGCCTAATCCTGCACCTATTTTCTGTTGCTATGCTTGAGTATATGGCAATAAAACTCGACCACTTGATTTTGAAGCATTCATGCATGGTGGAGGTATAAAAGATTGATAGTGTGAAAACTGGCCCTTCAGCGCAACTTGCCCACACCCGCCAACATGTCCCAGCTACACTACCTGCTTTTGGTCCATATCCCTCCAAACCAGTCCTATCCATGTATCAGTCTAACTGTTTCTTAAATGTTGGGATAGTCACTGCCTCAACTACCTCCTCTGGCAGCTTGTTCCATACACCCACCACCCTTTGTGTGGAAAAAGTTACCCCTTAAAAAGTTACCTCTTAAAAAATACTTCAAACAAAAAACATTAAAACATTTCTACAATGCACTAAAACATGATTTCATTTCGGAGTCACGTGAGTGACTTCGTGAAGAACCCGCCAGCACGCATGCGCGACATATTGTCGCTCGCATTTGCAGTCGACGGCTGGAGGTGGAGCGCGGCTCACCACCAGCCCTTCATAAGGGCCACTCGGGTAAGTACAGACAACCTTGAGTTGGTTGTTCCTGCTGTTTGAGTATTTTTTCTCTCCAACAGGGACATGGATAAGAGGAGTACGGGCCGCAGGACAAGCGTAAGGAGTCGCCGGCCACCTATCCCGGAGCTCTCTTCTACAGCACCCGCTAGACGGGCCGGGAAAAAGGCGCGTAAATCGGGGAGCCCTGTAGTCACAGGACCCGAATCACCGACACAGCTGAGCACAAGCGGGGTTCCCGCAGAGCAGGAAGTCGGTATGGCGCCACAACAGGTAGACCCTGACTCCATTTCATTATCGCCAACAGGATCGTTGGCAGATGCGAGCAAACGTGTTTCACGTGCTGCTGCACGGCCCTTCTCCCTGAGCCCTCGTGGAAGAGCCAGGGATAGAGCTCGACAACCTAGCCCTCTTCGGGCAGAGGTTTCACCAGAGGCCGCAAGATTGCGGACTGGTGAATTAGCGAGACCCGAGTCCACTGGCAGACCAGGGAGGGCCAGTGTAGACTCACCACCTAGTTGGACCAGGAGGAGTCACACAAGTGGAGTCTCGCCACAGTCACCGCATCCCCCGTTGGGGGCGGGACGGGACCGTACGCCGTCTGGGTCCAGGAAAAGGACAGTCGGCAAGCCCGCGCGGATGTCGGGTCACCACGCTGCGGCGTTGGGTGCCGACTTCACACCGCATATGCCCTCAGAGGCAGCCGGACCTAGCTCGGCCAAAAGGAGGCGCATGAGCAGATCCGCGCAGGAGTCGTTCAGTTTCGCTGAGGCGGCTGGTAGCGACTTTTCGTCACGGCACCGACATTACCTCGACGAGGTACGGGCCAATGATAGGAGCCTCAGAAGTTCCTTCGGGCATGAGGACTCTGACTATTATGGACTGATTATGGAACAAATCCTGCAAAATCAAAGGCGGGAAACACGCAGTTCCAGGGGACTCATGGACATATCCCCATCATCAATGGATTAGCATGAGGCAGCCAGAAGAAGAGGAGATCTTGGTACACGCACCAGTAGCACCTGAGGTCCCCCAGGAAGAACTCCTGGACGTGGCAGCCAAGTTTGAATTACCCGAATCATCGGGACAACCCCTCAATACCAAACTGGCTGCTACCATTGATTTCCTCACCAACCATCAGCTACAGGAGGAGGTCCTTGCGGAGGCCATGGACAGACACAAGGCACCGGGTAATTGTAACTCGCTCAATGTGCCTATTGTGAACATGCCTATTTGGGGCAATATCAGCCCGGGCATTAGAGCTCAGGAAGTGAAGTTGCAAAGAATCCTGAAACTACTCACATCTGGGATTACCGCGTTTGCGAGGTCGGTGGATGGTGTGGACTTGAGCACCGAACAGGAGGGTGCTCTGGCACTACTTTGCAACATGCAATACGAGATAAATGCTTTTCGGAAAAGCATCATCAAGCCTACATTTGTGGCGGAAATCAAGGAATTGTAGCTTTGGAGGTGATTCATTCTCTCAAAATTTGACATGCTGACAGATTTCTTCTCGCAAACTGCAGAAAAGCGTATTTAGCTGATTAGCTGATGTGCAGTTAATTAAAGAAAAGAAGTCAGCTGCTTTGCAAAATAAATAAGACCTTTGAAGCTGTTGAGCTACGTGGCCTTCCTGACTAATGAAATAAAGGATGAGCCATCCTAATTGAGCAGTATAAATACAAGTGCTTTTCAAGCCTTCAGGGCAGCTTTCGACAGAGGTCTTCAGGAGCATAACTACCTAGAGTAGTTCCTCCATGCTACGCTCCGAGAGAGGTAGTGAAGGCAAGTCCTGATACAGGCAACCTAGTGTTATATTTGTATTTACCCCGTACGGCTACCCTGCTCTCTGATATAGTCTCCTAGAGGGGCTGAGGCTCGGTAAAAGTCGGGGACCTTTTTAACTAAAAAAGTGTGTTAAACTTACAGCGCTTTTAAACGCTTTTTGTTAGGCTTCATACGGACATCTGAACGGTAAGATTTATGATATGTACACATATTGTATGTAGAGCAAGGATGTGCGTATGAATTGTACCAACTGCTTGAGTTATTATATCTTTTGACAAATTGAATAAAAACCATTATTTGATTAAATTCAATCAACGCCCTGTCGTCATCTTACTACTTATAGTGTAGCAATAATATATAGGATATAAGTAAATGCGAGGAGCAACATTTAACACTTAATAGCTTTTAAATTCCCGAGACGTCGACACGTATCAACGGCGAACGACCGACGACCCAGACCGGAATTAAGGTATTAGTTTATCTTTTGCAATTTCTATAATGAATATGGTCTTAGTTCTATTGACATAACTAACCGGTATACAAGGAAAAAGGACTAGTCAAGATCCCGGGAAAAGGGGGAGTTAGTCTTAGTATTCTAGTGGGTTCCTTGTCAGGATCTAGGATAATTGTATAGAAATCCGTAGCACATTAAACCCCAAATTTGTGGGGCTATGCAGAGCACCCCCAACACCACCACCCAGACAGCTATTCGGAGAAGACCTCCCGAAGCAGGTCAAGGATTTAGATGACCATGCCAAGACAGTGGGTCTTATGAGGTCACACACCTTGACCCGACAAACAGCCAAGAAAACACCATTTTTCAGGCCACAAGGTCAAACCGAAAGGCCAGCAAGGACCTACGCTCCGGTGCCTCCTCAATACCAACAGCCCACAACGGCCAGCATGGAAGATGCGGTTTCCATATTACCAGCGCAACCCAGCACCTCCACGTCCCACCAAACATGTCAGGGACCGCCGATAACCATGAAGGTAAGGCGGTCTGGATTTCATGCACTTGCATGTCTAACCTCACATGTTGGGGGTAGACTACGGGGTTTTAAGGAGGCATGGGAAACCATCACCTCAGATGAGTTTATCTTACAAAGTATTCAAGGCCATGAGATTGAGTTCATAAATGGTCAATTTCCTCCACCTCAGCATATGCCGAATTGCAAATTTGCACTTTCCAGGAAGGAAACAGCAGTAGGCTATGCTGAAATCTTGAGACTACAAGAGAAAGGCGTGATAGAAAGAACTATACACGAACCAATTGAATTTGTATCTAACATATTTACAAAAACCAAGAAAGATGGTGGATGTCGGGTCATTATAGATCTAACCTATTTGAATACTTTTGTAAAATATACCCATTTCAAAATGGACACGTTCGAAACAGCCAAATCTTTGATTTCTGAGGGCTGCTTCATGGCATGCATTGATTTAAAAGATGCATACTATTCAGTATCCATTCAGAAACATCACAGGAAGTTCTTGAAGTTTACCTGGATGGATCAACTTTAGCAATACAAAGCTTTGCCCAATGGGCTTACCACAGCCCCCAGACTGTTTACCAAATTACTCAAGCCAGTGCTAGCAACACTGAGGAGGCAAAATCATATGGTCATGGCTTATCTGGATGATATCCTAATCATTGGGCATACACTGGAATCAGCAAAATTGGCAGTTTCAGCCACTGTGGAAATATTTCAAAAAATGGGATTTATTATCCATCCAGATAAATCAAAGTTCTGTCCTTCACAGATCATGGACTATCTGGGATTCACGGTGGATTCCAATCGCATGATTGCCACCATACCAACTAACAAAGTTGGGGATATCATTCAAGCATGCAAGAACCTGGTCTGTGCCAGTATACCATCAATCAGACAAACTGCTAAGGTAATTGGGAAAATCGTAGCAGTTTTTCCAGCTGCTCAATTCGGACCTTTACATTATCAAAATTTACAAAGATCCAAGATTTCAGCGTTAAAATTGAATGCTGGACATTTTGATAGACCTATGCAGCTGCCACTTAAGGCAAAAATTGAGTTACAATGGTGGATTGACAATATCCATAACTCTTTTAAACCCATCATTGTGCCTCGTCCGGTGGTATACTTACAAACAGACGCAAGCTCCCATGGCTGGGGAGCTATGGACAACTACACTAGTTGCGGAGGCAGATGGGACACCCTTGAATCTACCCTGTTGTTATCACAAGGGATAAATTATTTGGAGATGCTGGGAGCATTCCAAGGACTTAGAGCTTATTGTTCAAACTTTACTGACACTCATGTCCGTCTCCAAATAGACAATACCACTGCGGTGGCGTATCTAAATCATATGGGTGGTACCAGGTCAATTTCATGTGCTGAATTGGCTAATACAATTTGGCTCTGGTGCATACAATGGAATATTTGGATTTCAGCTACCTATTTACCAGGTAAGCTCAATACAGTGGTGGCCACCAGGTCACGGAAATTTAATGACAACATCGAGTGGATGTTAAATCCCCAAATATTCGCCAAAATTACAGCCAAATTTGGTAAACTGGATATTGACCTTTTTGCGTCACGGTTGAACCATCAGGTACCAACATACGTATCATGGGAACCAGATCCTGGGGCAATGGCGATGGACGCTTTCTCGCTAGACTGGGGGAAATGGTTTTTCTATGCATTTCCTTCATTTTGCCTCATCAGTTGGGTATTGCAGAAAATCCAGCTAGATGCTGCTAAAGGCATTCTTATCATACCCGACTGGCCTACTCAGCCATGGTATCCGGTGGTCCTTGGTATGATCAGTCAACCATGGGTCCTCTTAGAGGGTTGCCCACAATTGGTGACGAACCCTGTTACAGGGGAACTACATCCCTGCCATAGTCACTTGAATTTATTGGCTTGCAGGTTCTGAACAGACCATTACTGCAGTACGGTCTCTCATCAAGGACAATGGATACAATTGGAGCATCATGCAAGGAGTCCACAAGACGGCAATATCTATTGCATATCAGGAAATGGGAAACCTACTGCGGCCGCTTGGACATTGCATATGACTCCGTTTCAATCACAGATGTGCTGGAATTCCTTGCGGGGTTGCATCATGACGAACACCTCAGCTACAGTGCCATCAAGAGCGCCAGGAGTGCGCTATCATTCTACCTCAATATTGAGGTAGGATCCAATAAACTGGTGTCCAAACTGATGCGGGGAATATTTAATTCCAATCCGCCAAGACCCCGTTACAACATCACCTGGGACATTGGGAAAGTACTAACCCTACTCAGGACGTGGTCGCCCATGGCTGGGCTTGAATTGGACAAACTCACCCTGAAGTTGGTGATGTTATTGGCACTTACTTCAGCACAAAGGGTACAGACACTTCACAAGGTCAAGATTGACAGAATGATCTCTACCCCAGAGAAGGTTATTTTCTTTGTTGATTAATTACTTAAGCAGCATAGACCTGGATTCACAGGGCTGCAGCTGGTGTTTCCAGCATACCCCGCTGATGCTAGGCTATGTTTAGCCACCCATATCCGCCACTATATAAGAGTGACGCGGAAATTAAGGGGAATGGAGCAAAACCTGCTAATCATCCACAAAAAACATCACCATAGAGTGACAGTACAGACGATCTCCAGATGGCTCAGGATCGTCTTGAACGAAGCAGGTATTGACACTAATGTTTTAAAATCCCATTCCACCAGGGCTGCATCAACGTCGGCGGCAAAGGTCATGGAGGTGCCCATGGACCATATTCTTGCCACAGCGGGATGGGCCAGTGAAGCCAACTTTCAGCGGTTTTATAATAAACCTGTTACCGCTCCTGGAATGTTTGCAGAGGCCGTGCTGAATGGAGGTCGAGAACATACGACTACTCCCCAGTGAGGGGTTTTTTCTTTTTGTTATTAATAAATATTATTATTTTTCAGAACAAGCAGTCTGAAAATTAGATTACTCCTATCCATCCTTACAGTGGCGTGTGTGACAGCATGGACGTTGTCCAGGGCATGAAATCACAGAGCTTTGAAGTCTTCACGAAGTCACTCACATGACTCCGAAATGAAATAGTAAGATTAAACGAGAACTTACCAGTTTGAAGTTTGATCTTTATTTTATGAGGCGTTGCGATGAGGGATTTCGTGCCCTCCGCTCCCAACCCTCGATCATAAAGTCAACTGGTAATTAGAGTCTCTTCAATCTTACTATAACAAGTAATTTCTTTGTTTGTTGGTTCTGTGATTCCACACCACTGCTTTGAAGTATGTCGCGCATGCGTGCTGGCGGGTTCTTCACGAAATCCCTCATTGCAACTCCTCATAAAATAAAGATCAAACTTCAAACTGGTAATTTCTCGTTTAATCTTACTATTTTAATTCATCAAATTTGAAAATGTCCCTACCATGCTAGGGGGGACACCACCCTCCCCCCACTCAGTTGCTCCACTCCCTCGCTGGGTATCCCCAAGGCCAGTGATCAGTGATCGCTCAGCTTCCCCACTTTGAAAAGTACTGCGTGGCCCCTGGTTCAGACAGAGAGCACTGCCAGATGTGAGCGGGGAACTGAGGCCAGTTGTCCATGATGTCTGGATCCCAATGCTCAGCGCTTTGTGTTTCGGAGTCGGCTCATGTTATTGATTTGTAATTAGCCTGATTTGTAATCAGTTGCCAAAACCTTAATTTATTAATCCGGAATAAGTGTAATATTAAAATGACATGCAAGGTGTCAGGCTATCTGTCACAACTTGCAGTCCAGATAACCCATTATTTCCTTCAGTTAAATATTGGGAAGGAAGCACTATTGTCATTTGCCACTCAACTATTATGTTTGTTTACCTCACTGACTATTTCTTACCCCCCCCCCTCCCAAATTCCTTTGACAGGTTGAATAGAAATGTGCCCAATCTCGTTGTTTTATTAATTGAACACGTAGATGAACATCCTCAAGGAATGTACTCAGATGGAAACTGATTCGGATGCAATGTTTAAGAGCTTGTTCAAAGAAGGGGCATATTTTAAAGAAGTGCATATGTACTTGCAGGGGAATGTTTGAGGAGGTTATTATATGTCTTTAGTTTTAACTTAAATCAGGACATCCAAAGATTCAAAGTTTAATATAGTAATTGTGCTGATACTGACTCCAACCAACCACGTAATGAATATCATCTATTCCGGAGGTTTTATTTTTCTGACGACATTTAAACTTCACTTGGATTTCAATCACTGTAAAATGTCATTGGGAATGGGGAGCATTGGAACAAAAATGTGCCCTCTGTACATATTAACTGTAATATAATAATGTATGCATGTTGGTAGGTGCAATCAAAAACAAAGATCTTTTTATCATTATTGTGTTATGAATACCACAGAAAATATTATGTACTCTCAAGATCACATTTAATAGAATAATATTGCTTAAATATATAGTTATTGGACTCTGCATTTCAGAAAAATATCAACTGAGAGGAAGACGGCAAAATACTGAAAATATTGGGGGTGAAAATGACTTCAGGACAGTTTGTTAGGAAAATGAAGGAAATGGTAACAGAATACTTATACAGCTGAGTGACTATAATTTTATGGATGAGAAATTGTGTTCAACCAATTGATTACTTCTTTTACAGAGTAACTAGCATGTTAGATAACAAGGAAGCCAATGGACGTAGCAAATTTTGTTACACAAAATATGGTCTGTGAAGTGCCCCATAAATAATTACCGCATTGGATAAGCACCTGTGGACTTGAATGTAATAGGTTAAGTCCAGGGGGGTCAGATATGAGGCTTTATGTGTGGGCCCGATATATTGTGAATGCAGAGGGGCTAGGAGCAAGGCCAAGTGTGCATTCAGAGTCAAGGTCTGGAATAGTACTAGGTGTGCAGTCAAAGCTGGGGCAATGCGAGTGTTCAGCACTGGGAACCTAAGCAGGTAAGCAGCTATGATCAGGGTAGAATAGGGTGCCAGGTGTAAGGCTGGACTCGGGGTCAAAATGAAAGAAGGTATGCAACTGGAGTCGGGGTCAGGAGTAGTACCAGGTGTGCAGTGAGACCCAGGTTAGTCAAAGTAGGCATACCTTGAGGAGACATCCGAACACCTCCGCTCGGTCCGCAATAACCAACCCGACCTCCCGGTGGCTCAGCACTTCAACTCCCCCTCCCATTCCGTATCCAACCTCTCGGTCCTGGGCCTCCTCCACGGCCAGAGTGAGCAACACCGCAAGTTGGAGGAACTGCACCTCATATTCCGCTTGGGGAGTCTGCATCCTCTGGGCTTAAACATTGAATTTTCTCAATTCTGTTAACCCTGGCTGCCTCCTCCCCTTCCCACCTCTCCCTCAGTCCCCGGGCCCTGGCATTCCTTCTCTCTCTATCTCTCCCCCACCCAAGTCGCACTAGCTTCTCATTTTCACACTACAAACAGCTTACAATGGCCTGTTTCCTTTATCATCAATACTTTTTTGCATATCTTTCATTCATTGTTCTTTATCTCTCTACATCACCGTCTATATCTCTCGTTTCCCTGATCTCTGACCAGCCTGAAGAAGGGTCTCGACCTGAAACGTCGCCTTATCTCCTTCGCTCCTTAGATGCTGCTGCACCCATTGAGTTTCTCCAGCTTTTTGTGTAACCCTAGGTTAGTCGACCTGGGCCAATTGTTTGATTATAATCTGATTTCCATACACAAATATACTAAGATCATTCATGTGCTGCACCCGTTGACCAGAGCCTGGGCTCTCCTGTGGAATGTAATTAGGAATGTAATTTGGCCTAATCTTATTCATAGCTGATCCAATTTAAAGCATAAATATTGTATTCAAGTGCAAGTTAAAAGACTCGCTATAGTATGCACCAGATTGCACAATTTCAAACTGAAAAATGCAAAAGCACCCTCCCCCCCACCCTCAGTTGATACGCTCCCTCGGGCTTGGTTCCTCGCAATTTCTAACTCCCAACCCTCACCCAATGTTGGCAGCCCTGTAGCAGTGACCTTCCAACCAAGACCAACACACCAGTTCTTTGGAACACTTATTTGACAACTGCCTCACAGAGCTGCTGCCTCGCAGCACCAGAGAGCTGGGTTCGATCCTGACCTCGGACGCTGTCTGTGCAGAGATTGCACATTCTCCCTGTGATCGCGTGGGTTTTCTCAGCGTGCTCCAGTTTCCTTCCACATTTCAATGATGTGCAGGATTATAAGTTAATTGTCTTCTGTAAAATAAAATTGCCCCTAGTGTGTAGGATAGAACTAGTGTACGGGTGATCAATGCATGGTGTTGGCTCGGGGGACCTTTGGGCCTGTTTCTGTGCCAAACAAAAAAAAACTAAAAAAAACCTAAAATAACAACCCATCAATGATTTTACTGGTTCACGATATTTAGAAGGATATGGGCCAAATGCAGGCAGGTGGAACTAAAATAGATGGGGCATTTGTTGGCGAAAACTCAAAGACATATTGGCTTGTAGGTTAATTGACTTCTGTTAATTTTTAATTTTCCATAAAGTGTCGGATTATTCTATTACACAGGGTTATTGTTGGTTGGTGTGGACGGTGGCCAAAGGGCCTGTTTCCACGCTGTATCTCTAAAGTCTAGAGTATTGATTGGTACATACAGTTTCCAATCAGGGTAAATAGTCTATTGTAACATTCACTGGCAATGTGCTAGAGACTCGGCTGGGTCAGCGGAAGAGTCTACTCTGCGCCTGATTTTTCTATAGTTCATGCTCTCTATTGTTAAAGGACAACAGGTGGATGAGTTGTGAATGATACTCAGAAGGATTAGATATAGTAAACAAATAGACTTTAGACTTTAGAAATACAGTGTGGAAACAAGACCTTTGGCCAACCAAGTCTGCGCCAACCTGCGATCATCCCGTACACTAGCACTATCCTACACACTATGGACAATTTACAATTTACAGAAGCCAATTAACCTAAACCTGTATGTCTTTGGAGTGTGAGGGTAAACCGGAGCACGTGGTGACAGGGAGAACTTGCAATCTCCGTACAGACCGCACCTGTAGACAGGGCCAAGCCCAGGTTTCTGGTGCTGTAAGGTAGTAATGCTACCACTGTGCCGCCCTTGGGCGATGAACAGGTGACTGGATGATGTAGCATAATAATAATAATACACGTGAAAATGAAAGCATGTGGTACCACTGAGACATTAAATATCAAAGAAGGGTCTCGACCCGAAACGTCTCCTATTTCCTTCGCTTCATAGATGCTGCCTCACCTGCTGAGTTTCTCCAGCATTTTTGTCTACCTTCGATTTTCCAGCGTCTGCAGTTCCTTCTTAAGCAAAGTATCAAATCTATGTCAGAGAAATGTAATGGGTTAATGGTCAACAGCTCATTAGTATTTGATCAAGTGTCTTTTGTTTTTGTTTCTAATTGTTTAAAGCTCAGTATATTCTAACTCTTATTGGTTTCTCATCAGACCACTTCCCTGCAGGCATGCATCCGTTGAAATAGGCTCTATCTATTCACATCGCTGGCCACTAAGTGCCGTGTTATTTCACAACAGGTTACCATCATACTGGTTGAAGTATATCCAATAGGAAGGAAAATAATTTTAAAAATGAATAGTAATAAATAAAATAAATTGACCTTGTTCAATAACTAGAGAGAATATCTGTGGCATTCATATACTGGATACAGTATTTTGATCAAAATCGTAGGGAAATCAGGTATGAGTTTTGGTGAAATGAAAATTGGGATAGCACGATAATGCGGTGGTACAGCGCCAGAGACCCGGGTTCAAACCGGGAGGTGGTGTTGGGTAAATTGAACGGATTGAAGGCCGATAAATCCCCAGGGCCAGATAGTTTGCATCCCAGAGTACTCAAGGAGGTAGCCACAGAAATAGTGGATGCATTAGTGATAATTTTTCAAAATTCCTTAGATTCTGGAGTAGTTCCTGAGGATTGGAAGGTAGCTAATGTAACCCCACTTTTTAAAAAAGGAGGGAGAGAGAAAGTGGGGAATTACAGACCAGTTAGTCTAACATCGGTAGTGGGGAAACTGCTAGAGTCAGTTATTAAAGATGGGATAGCAGCGCATTTGGAAAGTGGTGAAATCATTGGACAAAGTCAGCATGGATTTACGAAAGGTAAATCATGTCTGACAAATCTGATAGAATTTTTCGAGGATGTAAATAGTAGAGTGGATAAGGGAGAACCAGTGGATGTGTTATATCTAGACTTTCGACAAGGCTTTCGACAAGGTCCCGCATAAGAGATTAGCATACAAACTTAAAGCACACGGTATTGGGGGTTCAGTATTGATGTGGATAGAGAACTGGCTAGCAGACAGGAGGCAAAGGGTAGGAGTAAACGGGTCCTTTTCAGAATGGCAGGCAGTGACTAGTGGGGTACCGCAAGGCTCAGTGCTGGGACCCCAGCTATTTACAATATATATTAATGATTTGGACGAGGGAATTCAATGCAACATCTCTAAATTTGCAGATGACACCAAGCTGGGGGGTATAGTTAGGTGTGAGGAGGATGCTTGAAGGCTGCAGGGTGATTTGGATAGGCTGAGTGAATGGGCAGATGCATGGCAGATGCAGTATAATGTGGATAAATGTGAGGTTATCCACTTTGGTGGCAAAAACATGAGGGTAGACTATTATCTGAATGGTGGCAGATTAGGAAAAGGGGAGATGCAACGAGACCTGGGTGTCATGGTACACCAGTTATTGAAAGTAGGCATGCAGGTGCAGCAGGCAGTGAAGAAAGCAAATGGTATGTTAGCATTCATAGCGAAAGGATTTGAGTATAGGAGCAGGGAGGTTCTACTGCAGTTGTACAGGGTTTTGGTGAGGCCACACCTGGAGTATTGCGTACAGTTTTGGTCTCCAAATCTGAGGAAAGACATCTTTGCCATAGAGGGGGTGCAGAGAAGATTCACCAGACTGATTCCTGGGATGTCAGGACTTTCATATGAGGAAAGATTGGATAGACTCGGCTTGGACTCGCTGGAATTTAGAAGATTGAGGGGGGATCTTATAGAAACTTACAAAATTCTTAAGGGGTTGGACAAGCTAGATGCTGGAAGATTGTTCCCGATGTTGGGGGAGTCCAGAACAAGGGGTCACAGTCTAAGGATAAGGGGGAATTCCTTTAGGACCGAGATGAGGAAAACATTCTTTACACAGAGAGTGGTGAGTCTCTGGAATTCTCTGCCACAGAAGGTAGTTGAGGCCAGTTCATTGGCTATATTTAAGAGGGAGTTAGATGTGGCACTTGTGGCTAAAGGGATCAGGGGGTATGGAGAGAAGGCAGGTACGGGATACTGAGTTGGATGATCAGCCATGATCACATTGAATGGCGGTGCAGGCTCGAAGGGCCGAATGGCCTACTCCTGCACCTATTTTTCTATGTTTCTATGTTTCTAAACCTGACTATGGGTGCTGTCTGTACAAAGTTTGTACGTTCCAACTGTAACCGCATGGGTTTTCCGCAGGTGTTCCGGTTTCCTCCCACAATCCAAAGACATACAAGTTTGTAGGTTAATTGACTGGTTGTAAATTTTCACTAGTATGTAGCACAGTGCTAGTTTACAGGGATTGCTCGTCGGTAAGGATTCAGCAGGGCAAAGGGGCTGGTTGCACTCTTTTTCTCTAAAATAAATTAAGTTTCTATGCTGCTATATTTTGTATGGTATTGACAATTATCCTGAAATGTATTAACCATGGCAAATGCTATTTCCAGTAAATTGAAACCTTGATCAACTTCACATTAATTCATTCTTGTATATATTTATCCAAATGAGGCTATGTTGCCTACAATAACAAAATACTTGTTTATTTAGATTGTTTTAATTAAACATGATAATATTTTTCTTTTCAGATTGTATGTTAAAGTAACACAATGATTTCACTTTGCATTTAGTAGTTTAACCAAACATTGATTTTGAGGTTGTTTATTGCAAAGGCAAATCATTTGATAATAAGGAAATGTAGATGCAGGGAGGCTAACGAAGGAGGACTTTGGGCGGGATACTTTGTAACTTTGTCATTATCCTTTACGCGGTGACTATTTGCATACCTGGGTATGCATGCAAAGAATTTCACTTTAACAATTTCATTGTTAGCTGAGGATGAGGTGACAATGTGGCATACAATCAGTAATATTTAATCAGGAGGACCTTCTTATACTTTCTATTTGATTGAATTGTTCTGGAGCATCTTGAAATATCTAAACATCCAGAAATGTTCAAACAAAACCTATTAACAGTAATTAAGAAGACTTGTATACAAGATATTTGTCTTATAACTTAAATATAAGATACAAAATGGGTGTGAAATTGCGAGGCTTGGCACCCATTTTGTAAGTGCCACAGAAACAATTCATAGTGAGAAAAGACATGGAAGGTGTGCAAGACACACTCCTGGCAGCAATGGGCATTCAGCAAAAGGAAAGGAATCAACATTATGGATAGACCTTTCAGTTCAAATACTTTATGATCAAAAAATCATTCACAAGCAAAACAAACAACCTCCCTCACACAAACAATCTCACACTGCCTATCTTCTCTCCATTCCTGACCACACTGAAAACACAAAGTTAACACTTAATAAATTATATCTTAGCAGTACTTACACAATGGCTGGTGGGCGGCCGCTGACAGATTTAGGAGACTGCAGATAGCTTTGACTGGTCAGGTAGCCTTGATCAGGTTACTTAATAATAGATGTAGAATTTAAAGACAAGCCCATGAACTTTTGCCTCATCGCAGGTATTTAATAGTAGCAATTAATTGGATTTTACAGGAATTATATGCCGTCCTTGCAGAAATGAACGCAGCTTTTGCAAATTGTCAGTCAAATGACAGTAAAGTAGGTGCCGAGGTTATTATAGCTCCCTTTTCTTCAAATAGTTGAAGGACATAACAACCAGCTAATGAAGTTAATGACTAATCCCAGCGCAGTAAATGTCAGAGTATCACATTTTTATTTATTTAACCGTTTCCTGCATGAATATTTTTCTCTGTATTTGGAAAGTTTGCACTGCCTCATAAATGATTCAATGGCCCAGTTAGTCAGAAGTGAGAAGTATTTTGTAATAAAGCCATGATGCAGCATTGTGTAATTAGACATTAAATTACACAGAAAATATATTCAGTATAAAGGGGACAGTGCCATGTGCCATCGTCATTCAATGCAGAAACAGGTGATTTGGCCCACCATGTTAAACCAACAAGTGGACACCCATCTTTCATTCATCTCATCTTCAATGGTCAATGGCCAATGGTTTCTTTATTGTCACATGTACCAGGTGCAGTGAAATACCTGCAAGACTATCCCTGTCCATAAGCACAATCACCCCACAGAACAGCCCACTGAGTCCATGTGCAAGAGTTTCAATTTTGGCCCCCTTTTACAGCACTTGGCCAGCACGTAGCCAGCACGTGGCCATCTGTCCCTAGGCAATTTAAGTGTTCATCCAGACATTCCTTGAAAGCTGTTAGCAACTTTGCTTCCACCATTCTCTCCAGCATTGTATCCCAGGCACTCACCATCCTCTGGCTGAAAATGTTTCTCTTCAAATCATCTATGAGGCAGGTGCAATACCAACATTTATAAATCATTTCCATGGGTGCATGGATAGGGTAGGAAAGGTTTAGAGCGATATGAGCCAAATGCGGGCAGAAAGGAACAACTTGGGTGGTGGATCTTGGTTGGCATGAGCCTGTTCCTGTGCTGTAAAACTCTGGTTCAATGACTCCATGACCAAGGCCGGTGCCACACTTTGCAACAGGATGCACATTTGCAAAGAAGATTTATGATGTGGTTTAACCTTATTTAGCCACATTTGGAAAGAAAAGTGGATATAATAAAAATAAAAAGGCAACTTATTACCTGCCAGGCTTTGTCCGGCCCCTCTTCTCTTCCAGCCTTTTTCCCCCACATCCTCCTTCCCCCCCACAATCAGTCTGAAGAAAGGTCCCTCCATGTTCTCCAGAGATGCTGCCTGACCTGCTGAGTTGCTCCAGCACTTTGTAACTCCTAAAATAAAGTAAGCATTACTAGGCTAATTCCTAGGATGAGAGGAGCTTCCTGTCACGAGCAACTAAAATAATATATATTCTTTGGAGTTTTGAAGAACGGGATTTGTTCTTTTTAAACACATATCAGATCTTTGGGGAACATGAAGGGGTAAATATTGACAGGGGAATCTTGAATGAGGGGACATAGTTATAAGATCAGGAGATTATTTAAAACTGAGGCATGCAGGCACTTAGCAAAGACCAGGGTTTTGATCGTCTGTTCTAGTGTGGCATGGTGCCAAAGTTTGTCGAATTATCCCTCCGAGCTTGGATCGAAACCCTACATCAAACCCTACTAAGATGCTATATAAATGCAATCTGCATCGGTTGGAGTGAGAAAGCATTTGTACAATGAACTTGAATGGCACTGTGGTAGAGCTGCTGCCTCACAGTGCCAGAGACCCAGGTTGAATTCCGACCTGGAGTGCTGTCTGTCTGGAGTTTGCACATTCTCTCTGTGACTCCATAGATTTCCTCCTGGTTAAATTTAGTTTAGTTTAGAGATACAATGCGGGAGCAGGCACTTCGGCTCGCCGAATCCTCACCGACAAGCGGTCCCCACACATTAACATGACCCTACACACACTAGGGACAATTTACACTTTAACCAAGCCAATTAACCTACAAACCTGTACGTGTTTGGAGTGTGGCAGGAAACTGAAGAACCTTGGAGAAAGCCCATGGTGTCATGGGGAGAACGTACAAACTCCGTACAGACAGCACCCGTAGTCGGGATCAAACCAGGGTCTCTGGCACTGCAAGCGCTGTAAGGCAGCAACTCTACCGCTGTGCCACCGTGCCACACTTGTGTTCCGGTTTCCTCCCACATACAAAAGACATGCGGGTTTGTAGGTTAATTGGACCTTGAACTTTTGAAATTTATCTTATGAACTATTTGTCCACAAGCATTAGCATTTCATGTCAAGTGCCATTTTTTTAATTTACAGGCTGTTCATCTAATGGGGCCATCACATCAATGCCCGGTAAAACTGCCTTCATAAAAAAAACCTTACACATGACTTTCTAAGTGCTGTCACTGAGTGACTAAGTCCCCAAAAACTGGAATCAATCTCCACTCTTGCGTTAAACTTGTTGGTGAGTTCTACTAAACTCAGTGGGAAGTGGGTGAGTAAGTTTTGAATAGTTTCCTATGTGCTTTATCTTGGTGGAGGAACAAGCAATGCTGATTAGGCCAGGAGCAGGTTTTGCCCAAGGCTGCCCTTGGTTTATCGACCATGCTAGATTCTATGGAAGGTTGCTTTTCAGTCAATTGTATGTCAGTTTGGATACATTTCGGAATGTGCATACTAAATGCTGGAGCAACTCAGCGGGTCAGGCAGGATCTCTGGAGAAAACGAATGGGTTTGAGACCCTTCATTGAACTGAGAGTCAGGGAACGGGGAACTAGAGGTTTGAGAAGGTACAGAACAAACCAGAGGCTGCATCGATGACAGGAACGGTGGAGCACACAATGTTAGCCCTTCAAATAACCCTCTCTTTCCACCCCTCCTCCACCTTAATTCTCTTGCTAATTTCAATGTTTGTATCCCTTTGTTATCACTTCGTTCCCAGCCTACAATGAACCATTGTGAGCTTTGTTGTCTTACATTTGGCATTGCATGCAAGAATGAATCTTTTTATTTCAAAGCTCTTAATGGACATTAGAACAGATATTCTGAAGACAATTCTTCTTTTAAATTAATGGCTTCTACTTCCAGAGATAATTTTATAACCCCTGAAAAAATCTTTTTCCCAGTCTTGGAAATTTTCAGTGACAGGGCATCACTGTAATAGAGGATGGCACAGATTCCAAACACTCTTAATAAAGAAATTTCCCCATACCTCAACCATAGGTCATTTTACTGAGACTATAATTCTCCAATCATTCAAGCCAGATGAAACATTATCTTGGTACATCAAGAACTTTATGTTTCATCAGGGTCATTTATCATTCCACTACATATCTATTTGTAGGAGAGAAGGCATGCATTGCATCATGTCTGTGGCAAGCAATCATGACACAAAGTAACACAGTAAAGGGCCTGTCCCACTTGCATGCGATTGCGTGAGTTCACGCTAAGTTCGCGCGTGGTCAATTACGTCATGCGTACCAATCAGCTGGGCAGGAGGCGGGCCGACTGAATTTAGACGTCGCACGGCGTCTGGCGGTGATGTCATCACTCAATGCCATGCCGAGCGGTGACGTCATCACGCAACGCCACGCGCTAGGCGTACGCTGTCAAGATGCTGCATACGCCGTCAAGACATCGCATACGACATCAAGATGCTGCGTACGACCGCAATGCGCCTGCGAGCCGACAGGCCGTTGGCTTGCGAAGATTTTGGCCACTGCAAGAATTTCAGAGCCCGCCGCGATGTCGGGGCCAGCCCCGCACAACTCCACGCTTCTAAGTGGGACCGGCCCCGCGCGGCCATACGGTGCCCATACGCCTCAAGCGACCATGAGGTCGCGTAATTTGTGAGCCAAGGTCATGCAAGTCGGACAGGCCCTTAACTCACTAGGTCACGCAGCATCTCTGGAGAACATGGATAGCTGATGTTTTGGATTGGGACCCTTCTTCAGACTGTACACAGTCTTCCAGTTCTTAGCTAAATTCAACATATTTATAATGATTTTTAGAGCTAGAACTAGAGAGCATGGGTTTAAGGTGAGGGGAAAAGATTTATTAGGAATCTGAGGGGCAACATTTTTACGCAGAAGGTGACGGGCATATGGAGCGAGTTGCCAGAGCAGTTAGTTCAGGCAGATGCAATAACACCATTTAAATGTCATGTGGACAGGAACATGGATAGGAAAGGTTTAGAAGTATCTGGGCCAAATGCAGATAAATAGGACCAACGTAGATTTGCACCTTGCTTGGCGTGAGTAAGTTGGGTCAAATTCCTGTTTCTGAGCTGTATGACTTTATGGGTCTATGATTCGGTGACATTCATATTCCTTTCAGGACAACCCAAAGGGACTAATAGTCAATGACGCAGTGTTGCAATGTTGGAATCCTGACCACCAAATTTGTGAACAAATTTCTCCAGTAATCAAAAATGCGATAGTTTAGATCCTTTCCTGTTCCTCTTTGGAACAGTGTCCCAGGGATATTTATGTTACTGGACAGGACAGACAGGGTCTCGGTTTGAGAAATGAAAGGCAGCTGCTCTAGCAATGCAGAACTTCTTATGGTATGGTGTGGTATGGTTTGGAACTTTATTTGTCATATGCACCAAGGTACAGTGAAAATCATTTTTGTATACAGCACAGTACAAGTATCACTGTACATAAGCACTTAGATACATATTAGATAAGCTCCTTAGATACAGATGTATAGCAGTGGTACACTGAGACAGTATACAGAGTCGCCAGTTTGGCGCCATTTTCAAGTCCCATTTGTTGTAAGTGTAGGGATCCTGATCTGACCATGAAGGGCTGTTGTCATCGTGATGTTGCAGGGTTGGCTTGGCCAAGTATAGCCGTGGTGTCCTCTGCCACTGCTCCACTGCTGCAGGCCGCAATGGAGCTTCTACAGGATTGCACTGATATGCCGTTCTGAACAGTTGTACCCAAGTCTGTGCAGATAGTCTGGAGCTGACGGTCCCACTCAGAGACAAGCATGGCACCCACCAGGCCACGGCTGATGCCGTGCTCCAAACTTTTAAAATAAAATGCTGAATTAAATAGGATCAAGGGTAGTAGGAGCAGAAAAATTCAGTGAGTGGGAGTTGAAAAAACCTCAGCAATTATTAGACATCACAAATTTAAAATGCTGTGCTTCACATGGTACTCAAAATGGATTGAAGGAAGACTCAAATGGAAAGGAAGCCTCTAAATTTAATATACAGGAAGTAGATCACATGCTTAGTTGGTGTAAATGGAACTGCTGATTTGCATTTCAACAGTTTCAGAATTTCCATTTAAAAATTAGATGTTTGATTCAACAGTTCACAATATTTACCCACGGGGGAAAGGTTCATTAAGATTTATAATGATTTTCAAATTGGCAGGGGCGCTGAGGAAGAGGATTTTTTGGAAAGTATGAGGGATAGTTATCTAAATCAACATGTAGAGGAACCAACGAGAGAGCAGGCTATTTTAGACTGGGTATTGAGCAATGAGGAAGGGTTAGTTAGCAGTCTTATTGTACGTGCCCCTTTGGGCAAGAGTGACCATAATATGGTTGAGTTCTTCATTAGGATGGAGAGTGACATTGTTAATTCAGAAACAATGGTTCTGAACTTAAGGAAAGGTAACTTTGAGGGTATGAGACGTGAATTGGCCAAGATTGACTGGCAATCAATTCTAAAAGGGTTGACGGTGGATATGCAATGGAAGACATTTAAAGACTGCATGGATGAACTACAAAAATTGTTCATCCCAATTTGGCAAAAGAATAGATCAGGGAAGGTAGTGAATCCGTGGATAACAAGGGAAATCAGGGATAGTATCAAAGCAAAGGATGATGCGTACAAAGTAGCCAGAAAAAGCAGCATACCAGAGGACTGGGAAAAATTCAGAGACCAGCAGAGAAGGACAAAGGGCTTGATTAGGAAAGGAAAAATAGATTATGAAAGAAAACTGGCAGGGAACATAAAAACTGACTGCAAAAGTTTTTATAGATATGTGAAGAGAAAGAGATTAGTTAAAACAAATGTAGGTCCCTTGCAGTCAGAAACAGGTGAGTTGATCATGGGGAACAAGGATATGGCGGACCAATTGAATAACTACTTTGGTTCCGTCTTCACTAAGGAAGACATAAATAATCTGCCGGAAATAGCAGGGGACCGCAGGTCAAAGGAGTACTTGAGTGAAATCCAGGTCAGTCGGGAAGTGGTGTTGGGTAAATTGAATGGATTAAAGGCCGATAAATCCCCAGGGCCAGATAGGCTGCATCCCAGAGTACTTAAGGAAGTAGCTCCGGAAATAGTGGATGCATTAGTGATAATCTTTCAAAACTCTTTAGATTCTGGAGTAGTTCCTGAGGATTGGCGGGTAGCAAACGTAACCCCTCTTTTTAAGAAGGGGGGGAGAGAGAAAACGGGGAATTACAGACCAGTTAGTCTAACATCGGTAGTGGGGAAACTGCTAGAGTCAGTTATTAAAGATGGGATAGCAGCACATTTGGAAAGTGGTGAAATCATTGGACAAAGTCAGCATGGATTTACGAAAGGTAAATCATGTCTGACGAATCTTGTGGAATTTTTCGAGGATGTAACTAGTAGCGTGGATGGGGGAGAACCAGTGGATGTGGTGTATCTGGACTTCCAGAAGGCTTTCGACAAGGTCCCACATAAGCGATTAGTATATAAACTTAAAGCATATGGCATTGGGGGTTCAGTATTGATGTGGATAGAGAACTGGCTGGCAAACAGGAAGCAAAGAGTAGGAGTTAACGGGTCGTTTTCACAATGGCAGGCAGTGACTAGTGGGGTACCGCAAGGCTCAGTGCTGGGACCCCAGCTATTTACAATATACATAAATGATCTGGATGAGGGAATTGAAGGCAATATCTCCAAGTTTGCGGATGACACTAAGCTGGGGGGCAGTGTTAGCTGTGAGGAGGATGCTAGGAGAATGCAAGGTGACTTGGATAGGCTGGGTGAGTGGGCAAATGTTTGGCAGATGCAGTATAATGTGGATAAATGTGAGGTTATCCACTTTGGTGGCAAAAATAGGAAAACCGACTACTATCTAAATGGTGGCAGATTACGAAAAGGGGAGATGCAGCACGACCTGGGTGTCATGGTACACCAGTCATTGAAAGTAGGCATGCAGGTACAACAGGCAGTGAAGAAAGCCAATGGTATGTTAGCTTTCATAGCAAAAGGATTTGAGTATAGGAGCAGGGAGGTTCTACTTCAGTTGTATAGGGTCTTGGTGAGGCCACACCTGGAGTATTGCGTACAGTTCTGGTCTCCAAATCTGAGGAAGGACATTATTGCCATAGAGGGAGTGCAGCGAAGGTTCACCAGACTGATTCCTGGGATGTCAGGACTGTCTTATGAGCAAAGACTGCATAGACTCGGTTTATACTCTCTAGAATTTAGGAGATTGAGAGGGGATCTTATAGAAACTTACAAGATTCTTAAGGGGTTGGACAGGCTAGATGCAGGAAGATTGTTCCCGATGTTGGGGCCGTCCAGGACAAGGGGTCACAGCTTAAGGATAAGGGGGAAACCCTTTAGGACCGAGATGAGAAGGAATTTTTTCACACAGAGAGTGGTGGGTCTCTGGAATTCTCTGCCACAGAGGGTAGTTGAGGCCAGTTCATTGGATATATTTAAGAGGGAGTTAGATGTGGCCCTTGTGGCTAAGGGAATCAGAGGGTATGGAGAGAAGGCAGGTACGGGATACTGAGTTGGATGATCAGCCATGATCATATTGAATGGCGGTGCAGGCTCGAAGGGCCGAATGGCCTATTCCTGCACCTAATTTCTATGTTTCTATGTTTCTATTTGGTGAAAATATTTTTTTTAAACCTGCAAATGCTGGAAATCTAAAATCAAACCAGGAAATGCTGGAAATACTCAGCAGGTCAGGCAGCATCTGCTAGAAGAGAAATGGAGTCAACATTTCAGGTCAAAGACACTTTTGTTAACATTTCTTTCTATTTTAATGATTTAAAGGACAACAATATATAAACACCCAAGAAATGCCAGCAGTTTCACACGGGATGTGGACATACCAATCTTTTGACATTTAAAAATGACAAGTTCTAGCTCTTGAAAACAATGTTGCAGAATATTAAACTAATAATGATGACGCATGATGAAAGAATGGATCAACTGGGCTTGTAGTCAATATAATTTAGAAGGTTAAGAGGGAATCTTATAGAAACATACAACATTCTTAAAGGATTGGACAGGCTAGGTGCAGTGTTCCCAATATTGAAGGAGTCCAGAACCAGGGGTCAAAGTTTAAGAATAAGTGGTAGATCATTTAGTGCTGAGACCAGTCAGTAATAAACTCGATTTGATAAGGGAACTCGAGGTAAAGGAACCATTAGGAGGTAGTGACCATAATATGATGTTTTAATCTGCAATTTGAGAGGGAGAAGGTAAAGTCAGAAGTGTCAGTATTGCAATTGAACAAAGGGGTCTATGGAGGCATGAGGGAGTAGTTAGCGCAGCTTGACAGGACAGGGACCTAGCAGGGATGACGGTGGAACAGCAACGGCAGGAATGTCTGGGAATAATTCAGAGGATGCAGGATCATTTCATTCATTTAGAGGAGGAAAGATACTCAGGGGAGTAAGAGGCAACTGTACATGACAAGGGAAGTCAAGGACAGTATAAAATTAAAAGTGAAGACGTATAACGTAGCAAAGGTGAGCGGGAAACCAGAGGATTGGGAAACTTTTAAAGAACAACAGAAGGTAACTAAAAAGGCAATACGGGGGGAAAAGATGAAATACGAAGGTAAGCTCGCCAAGAATATAAAGGAGGGTAGTAAAAGTTTCTTTAGGCATGTGAAAAGGAAAAGATTAATTAAAACAAATGTGGGTCCTTTGAAGACCGAAACAGGTGAATTTATTATGGAGAACAATAAAATGGCAGACAAGTTGAACAGGTACCTTGGTTCTGTCTTCACTAAGGAAGATACAAACAATCCCCCAGATTTACTAGTGGCCAGAAGGTCTAGAGTGATGGAAGAACTGAAGGAAATTCACATTAGTTAGGAAATGGTTTTGGGTGGACTGATGGGACTGAAGGCTGATAAATCCCCAGGGCCTGATGGTCTGCATCCCAGGGTACTTAAGGAGTTGGCTCTAGCAATTGTGGACACATTGGTGATTATTTTCCAATGTTCTATAGATACTGGATCGGTTCCTGTGCTTTGGATGGTAGCTAATGTTTTCCCACTTTTTAAGAAAGGAGGGAGAGAGGAAGCAGGGAAATACGGACCAGTTAGCCTGACACCGGTGGGGGGAAAGATGCTGGAGTCAATTATTAAAGATGTAATTGTGGCGCATTTGGATAGCAGTAACGGGATCGGCCCTAGTCAGCATGGATTACGAAGGGGAAATCCCGTTTGACTGATCTTCAGGAATTTTTTGAGGATTTAACAAGTATAATGGATAAAGGGCCTGTCCCACTTACGCAACTTTTCCGGCAACTGCCGACACCCGCCAAAGATCGTTACAGGCCGCCGAAAATGTTCAACATGTTGAAAATTGAGCGGCGACCAGAACAAGGTACGACTCTTTGGGTGACTACTCACGACCATACAGGCTTCACCCCACGACATGTCGCCAGGGTGTCGCCTGTATGGTCGTGAGTAGTCTCCTAGTCACCCAAAGAGTCGTAGCGTTTCTGGTCGCCGCTCAATTTTCAATGAAAAAGTTGGGTAAGTGGGACAGGCCCTTAAGGGAGAGCCAGTGGATGTAGTGTATCTGGACTTTCTGAAAGCCTTCGATAAGGTCCCAGAGGAGATTAGTGGGCAAAATTAGAGCACATGATATTGGGGGTAGGGTATTGACATGGATAGAAAATTGGTTGGCAGCTAGGAAACAAAGTGAAGGAACTAACGGGTCCCTTTCAGAATGGAAGGGAGTGATGTGGGTTGCCGCAATGCTCGCAGCTATTTACAATATATATTAATGATTTAGATGAAGGAAATGAAAGTAACATTAGCACATTTGCAGATGGCACAAAGCTGGATGGCTTTGTGAACTGTGAAGAGGATGATTTGAGGATGCAGGGTGACATGGACAAGTTGGGTGAGTGGGCAGATGCAGTTTAATGTGGATAAATTAGAGGTTATCCACTTTTGTGGCAAGAACAAGAAGGCATATTATTATCTGAATGATGTCACATTAGGAAAAGGGGAAGTGCAACGAGACCTGGGTGTCCTTGTACATCAATCACTGAAAGTAAGCATGCAGGTGGAGCAGGCAGTGAAGAATGCTAATGGCATGTTGGCTTTCATAGCAAGAGAAGTTGAATATAGGAGCAAAGAGGTCCTTCTGCAGTTGAACAGGAAGCTGGTGAGACCACACCTGACGTATTGTGTGCAGTTTTGGTCTCCAAATTTGAGGAAGGACATTCTTGCTATTGAGGGAGTTCTGCATAGGTTCACGAGGCTAATTCCCAGGATGGCAGGACTGTCATATGAAGAAAGAATGGAATGACTGGGCTTGTATTCACTGGAATTTAGAAGGATGAGATGGGATCTTATAGAAACATATCAAATTATTAAGGGATTGGACATGCTAGATGCAGGAAACATGCTCCCGATGTTGGGGGAGTCCTGAACCAGGGGCCACAGTTTAAGAATAAGGGATAGAGCATTTAGAACTGAGATTATAAATAACTTTTTCACCCAGAGAGTTGTGAATTTGTGGAATTCCCTGCCTCGGAAGGCAGCGGAGGCCGATTCACTGGATGCATTCAAAAGAGAGTAAAGATAGAGCTCTTAGGGCTAGCCGAATCAAGGGGTATGAGGAGAAGGCAGGAATGGGGTACTGATTGTGGATGATCAGCCATGATCACATTGGAATAGGAAAAAGAATAGGAATACTTTATTATCACATGTGATTAAGCACAGTAAGATTCTTTCCTTACATACACAATGTATACAATTAGCAGCCACCTATGGCACTGACAAAGTTACAAAGCACGCTGGCTCGCCCTTTTGCCCTCCCTCCCCCCACCACAGCAGTCCCCCCCATACCGGGTCCTCCATTGTTCTTCCCCTCCCCCTCACGGTGGTTCTCCACGTTCATTGACCATCGACCACGGGTCAACCCACAAGGCATCGCTGCCGTCGCGAGGCTTCACAATCGGCGAGGCCCCACTGTTGTGAGGCCTCACCGCTGTCGACGCCCCACTTCACGCCTCTGTGGTGCTGACCTGCGCTCCAGCCGCGGGATCCGTCGGCCGCTTCGCCCAACCCTGGCCTCTACCCACGAGGCCTCGGCCGGGCCCCGACCTGGGCTTCTACGCGGCGATCCGGAAGGCATCGAGACCGCGGTGCCTCGATAAAGGCCTCCAGCTGTGTACCCAGTTCACATCCGCGGCCCGTTGGGAAGCCTTTGAAGAATTGAATGGCGGTGCTGACTCGAAGGGCATAATGGCCGACACCTGCACCCATTTTCTATTTATCTATGTAGGGAAAACCTCTTCACCGAAAAAGTTGTGAATCTGTGCAATTCTCTGCCATAGAAGGCAGCGGAGGCCGATTCACTGGATGTTTTCAAGAGAGAGTTAGATTTAGCTCTTAGGGCTAAAGGAATCAAGGGATATGGGGAAAAAGCACAAACGGGGAACTGATTTTAGATGATCAGCCATGAATGGCGGTGCTAGCTCGAAGGTGCTGGCCTACTCCTATTTTTACTATTTTTCTATGTTTCTATGTAATCTTGACTCTGTTATTGATCTGCATGTTCTCCAAGCATGCAGACCTCACCTGCTGAGATACTCCACCACTTTGTGTCCTTTTCATCCCGGGGCAGTTCCAGCAGCGGCGGCGGCAGCAGCAGCGGCGACCCGACTCGGTCCTGGAGCAGTTCCAGCGGCGGCAGCGACCCAACTCTGTCCTGAGGCGGTTCCAGCAGCAGCAGCGGCGGCGGCGGCAGCAGCAGCGGTGACCTGACTCTGTCCCGGAGCGGTTGCAGCGGCAGTGGCAGCGGCCCGACTCTGTCCTGAGGCGGTTCCAGCAGCAGCAGCGGCGGCGGCGACCCGACTCGGTCCCGGAGCGGTTGCGGCGGAAGTGGCAGCGGCCCGACCGTGACCAGGGGCCCGGTGGAATCGCCCGCGGGCCCAGTGGACGACATCGTCGGGAGCTCGCAGCCTACAGGTTGGTGACCTGTTTTTATGAGCTCCCGCAACAACAGCTTCGTCTGCTGGTCTGGAGGGCAGCAGCTTCGACCACCCTGGGCCGCTGAGTTGAACCGGCCCGTTCGCGGAGTTCGGTTGAACTGTGGGACTGACTCACTTACCATCACCCGGTGGGGTCACAACATCTGAAGCCTGGATCGCCTCAACGCAGAGGGAAACAAAGAGGGAAGGGACAGAAACTTTAAGACTTTGCCTTCCATCACAGTGAGGAGGTGTTTGGTGAACTCACTGTGGTGGATGTTAAATTTGTGTTTATTGTGTGTTCTGTCATTTAAAAAAAAAATGATATTTATGACTGCAGGGGAATTAAATTTTGTTCAGACCGAAAGGTCTGAATGACAAATAAAGAATCTAATCTAATCTAATCTAATCTATTCACTCTTATCGCTCTGTCCATCACTCTGAAATTCTTAAACTATAGATTGTCAATGCCAATATGTTCAAGTTACTTAAACCATATAACCATATAACCATATAACCATATAACAATTACAGCAGAACTCGGCCCTTCCAGTCCGTGCCGACCATTTATTTTCCCCTAGTCCCATCTACCTGCACTCAGACCATACCCCTCCATTCCCTTCCCGCCCATATACCTATCCACTTTACTTTTAAATGTTAAAATCGATCCCGCCTCCGCCACTTCTGCTGGAAGCTCATTCCACACGGCCACCGCTCTCTGAGTAAAGAAGCTCCCCCTCATGTTACCCCTAAACTTCTGTCCCTTAATTCTCATGTCATGCCCTCTTGTTTGAATCTTCCCTACCCTCAATGGGAAAAGCTTATCCACGTCAACTCTGTCTATCCCTTTCATCATTTTAAAGACCTCAATCAAGTCCCCCCTTAACCTTCTGCGCTCCAAAGAATAAAGACCTAACAATCTTCACATCTTCACTTCACATCTAAACATCTGCAGGACCACGGCTAAAAGGTAATTCCTGGTTGATGGGCCAGCACAATGTGACAGCAATGCTCCAAAGAAGACTACTAACCCTCAGCTATGCACGTCACCTATCCTTTTTGCTGGATGACCCGCTGAGTTATTTCAGTGTGTTGTGTGTTTTCCTTCAGTGCAGACCTAATTTCCACGTGAGGGACGTAGCAACTCAAACCAAGAGGAGCAATAAACAGTGTAAGACGTGAACTGCAGATGCTGGTTTACACCGAAGATAGACGCAAAATGCTGGAGTAACTCAGCGGGTCAGGCAGGATCTCTGGAGAAAATAAATAGGTGACATTTCGGGTTGAGACACTTCATCAGACCTCTGGTTTTCCGCTCCCTGACTCTCAGTCTGATGAAGGGTCCCGATCCAAAATGTCACCTATTCCTATTCTTCAGAGGAGCTGACTGATCTACTGAGTTACTCCAACATTTTAATTCAATCTTTGGAGTCTTAAATATAAATATTTCAGAACCATATCTTCTTTATAGTGCAGCAGCAGACTTTTAGTGTTTAGTTCTGTTCACAATTAACGATTAGCATTGACTTTAAAATATTGTGTAGATTTCTGTGTTGATCAGTGTGGCTTGCTTAAAATAAAACAATAGTCTGAATAGCTATTACAGTCTTATGATTTTAATGTGGGTGCTATGGTGAGGATATGATGCCTTAAATCTGTGAGAGTTACTTCAGCTTTTTGTGTCTGTGTGGGAGATTCAGTAGCATTATCGTCCTGGATAAGTTAGAAATTCATGGGAATGCATGGCGGCATGGTGGTGCGGCGGTAGATTTGCTGCCTTACAGCACCAGAGACCCGGGTTCGATCCTGACCATGGGTGCTGCCTGTATGGAGTTTGTACGTTCTCCCCATGACTTGCGTGGGTTTACTCCGGGTGCTCCAATTTCCTCCCACACTCCAAAGACATACAGGCTTGTAGGCTAATTTGCTTGGTAAATTTGTAAATTGTCCCTAGTGTGTGTAGAATAATATTAATGGCTGGGGTGGGCCAAAGGGCCTGTTTGAGCACTGTATATCTAAACTAAACTAAAACTATTATTCAAGATTTGGGATAAAACAGCATCACAGATGGAGCAGGCAACTGATGATTTTTCATCGTGCAAGGAGTTGTGAGGAGCACGCAGCTCTTTTGTTTTTGGTTCACCTTAGTGAATTACCAATCTTCCTCCTTAGGCACCTAAATAGTTGATAAAAGTGCGGCGGGAGTGGTGAAGAGTAAAAACAAATTCAGAAACCATCGTGAGTTCATCCTAAGGTGAACTCTATACCTTGTGGTCAGCATGTTTTTTTTATCAATTGCGTAGTGAATGGTTATACATTATAATTTAAACATGTGAAGAATGAAATAAAATTCCAGAGCACAAGGAGGCAACAGACTTTCGGCTGTTGAGTAGAGCTACTGCTCGTGGCAAAAAGCTGTTTTTATGTCTGGCTGTGGCGGCTTTGACAAACCAGAGTCGCCTTCCATAGGGAAGTGATTCGAAGAGTTTGTGGCCAGGGTGAGAGGGGTGAGAGATGATCTTACCCACTTTCTTCCTGGCCCGTGCAATGTACAGTTTGTCGACGGGGGGAAGTTTGCAGCCATCAACCTTCTCGGCTGATGGAATGATGCGCTGCAGCCTCCGGATGTTGTGCTCGGTGGCTGATGGAGAAATTGAGGACAGAGTCTATGATGGCAGCATAAAACTGCACCATCATTGCATGTGGCAGTTTGTGTTTTCTCAGCTGCCGCAGGAAGTACATTCTCTGTTGGGCCTTTTTGACTGTGACGTAGATGGTTCCAAGGAACGTAAATGACTCCACGGACGTGACTGTGGTGTTGTTGATGGTTAGTGGGGGGAGGGGAGGGGGAGCTCTCCTAAACAGAATGACTAAAGGGCCTGTCCCACCAGCACGCAACTATATGCGATAAACGCGATCAAACCGGCAGCGGGGGCCGCGCGGAGGTCGGGTGATCCCCTGTACAGGGGCGGTCCCACCAGCATGCGCCTGCATGCGGCAAGCGCAACTAAACCGGCAGTAGGGGCCGCGCGGAGGTTGGGTGAGTGGCCAACGCGGCGCAAAGCGAGGCGAACTTGAAGCAAGTCCAAGGTAAGTTCGCCAGGACTTAGAGGGGCACACAGAGAGGGGCACCGAGACACACACACATACAGGGCCACGGAGCCACACACATAGAGGGTCACGGAGGCACTTACAAATAGTTTCACGGAGGCACGATGTCCGGGCGGTGTGTAAATGACGCGGCGACTGCGAGCCGACAAACTGTTGCCGCGCGGGATTTTTGGACATTGTCGGTTTTTCGGAGCCCCGCGCGGCGTCGGGACGAACTCGGGACGAACTCCGCACAATTCCGCACGGCTCCGGCGATCGAAGTGGGACCGGGCCCGCGACGCCGGACGGCTCAAGCGACCACGTTAGGTCGCGCTAATCGCATTGAGTTGCATGCTGGTGGGACAGGCCCTTAACAAAGCAAAACATGCATCTTTATTCTCTGTCAGGCATGAAATAACAATGCCAAATGTAATCACCAGTTGCTGGAGAACATTTACTGGAGAAGGTGTGTGATGTTTTTCTTAAAACAGAAAGTTACAGCAAAATGGACAACTATTTTAAAATTGCTTAGCAGGGCCAACCCTGAAAGTTATTTTGGGATAGCAGCACAGAATGCTTAAACAATGAAACAATAACATTTTGAAAGAAGTTAAAACTCCGTTTTCAAAAAGAAACTGTTAAAATAAAAATCAGTTTTCGAAAACACAGCAGCATTCCATTCAGATTGATGTTATATTTTATGTTATTCACATTTTAAACTTTTAAAAAATGACTTTTACCTAGAAAAATCTAACTTTTCACTTTAAAACTTGCCCTGCCTATTAACAATGTTAACAAATAACAGGACTCCCAGTGCAATGAGCGATTTGTTACATTGTTGTAAGGAGAGTGAGTTGGGGAGGGGAGGATGAGAAATGCAGGGTGCCAACTCTCATGCTTTGAGCATGAGAATCACGCATTTGAAGAAACTCTCACGCCGTCACGCTGATCAGAAATTTCTCATGATCTGTGGTGAGAAATTCTGTGATCAACGAAAATTTCAAAACTCAGCTAAACTGCATGAGCCGCGGGTGTTGGAGAGCCGCGGCAGAGGGAGGGATGGAAGCAGATGTAGCGGCAGGAACAGATGCGGATGGAAAGCCGGGGCTGCCGAGTGTTTGCGGCGCCTGCGAGTCGCTTGCTGCAGCTCTGGCCATGGAGCAGTGCAAGAATCCCGGGCCGATCGGAGGCGTCGGAAGCGTTGCGCCGCTGCCGCGAGAGTGTCTGTGCCGATGGGACAGGGACTCTCAAAGGGAGGTGCAGAGAGATGGGAAGGAAACAGGGAGACGGGGGGGGGGGGGGGGGAGAGAGAGAGGGGGGGATGAGAGGAGAGAGAGGGGACAGACAGAGGGGGAGTGAATGGGGAGAGAGAAGAGTGAGGTAGGAGAGGGGGGGGAGAGAGGGGCGAGAGGGAAGAAAGAGGTAAGAGAGAAAGAGGGTGGAGAGGGAGAAGAGGGTAGGAGAGAATGGGAGAGAGTGGGGAAAGAGAGAGAGGGGGAAGAGGGAAGGGGAAGAGAAAAACGGGGGAAAAGGAGGGAGATGGGGGGCAAAGAGAATAGAGATAGAGACAGAGGAGAAAGAGAGAGGGGAGAGAGAGCAAGGGGGAGAGTTAGGTGGGAGGGAGAAATGGGGGAGAGAGAGGGGGAGAGAGGAGGAGAGAGAGGGAGGGGGAAGAGAGAGAGAGGTGAGAGAGAGAGGGGAGAGAGTGTGGAGAGGGAGAGAGAGGGGGAGATGGAGAGGGGGAAGCGAGGGGGATAGAGAGGGAGAGAGGGGGAGAGAAGAGAGGGGGAGAGAGAGAAGAAAGGGGAGAGAGAAGAAAGAGAGGGAGAGAGAGAGAGGGAGGGAGAGAAGGGGATAGAGAGATGGAGCGAGTGAGGGGTAGAGAGAGTTAGGGGAAAGAGAGAGAGGAGAGGGAGAGGGGAAGAGGGGAAGGAGAGAGAGAGGAGAGAGGGGACAAGAGAGAGGGGGGAGAGTGAGGTGGGGGAGTGAGAAAGAGAGAGGGAGAAGAGAGAGGGGAGGGAGAGGGAGGAGAGAGATGGGAGAGAGGGGGAAGAGAGGAGAGAGCAAGTGAGGGGGAGAGGAGAGAGAGGAGAGAGAGGGAGAGACAGGGAGGGAGAGAGAGGGTAGAGAGAGGGGAGAGAGAGGGGAGGGGGAAGAGAGAGGGGGGTGAGAGGATGGAGAGCAGAAGAGAGGGGGAGAGAGACAGGGGAGAGAGAGTGATGAGAGTGAGGTGAGAGGGGGAGAGAGAGAGGGGGAGAGAGAGAGGGGGAGAGAGAGAGGGGGAGAGAGGGGGGGGAGAGAGAGGGGGAGAGAGAGGGGGGAGAAGAGAGGGGGGAGAAGAGAGGGGGGGAGAGGGAGAGAGAGAGAGGGGGAGAAGAGAGAGGGGGAGAGAGGGGGAAGAGAGGCAGGGCTGCCAACTCCCATGCACTGAGCGTGAGAATCACGCATTTCGCCAAATTCTCTCACTGATCACAAATTTCTCACGCTCTGTCGTGAGAAATTCTAAGATCAATGAAAATGTCAAAACTCATATCAACTGCATGGTCTATGGGAGTTGGAAACAGAAGCAGCGACGGGGACAGATTCAGACGGGGAGCGGGGCTAGCGAGTGTTTGCCGGGCTGGCGAGTCGCTCACTGCAGCTCCGGCCATGGAGCAGCCTCAGTGCAAGGCGTCGGAAGCGTTGCGCCGCTGCCGTGAGAGTCTCTGTGCCAAATTTGCCCAGATGACCGGCATGGACCAGGCTGCGGCTCGGTGCATCCTGGAGGACAACCAGTGGCTGCTGGATGTAAGTACCAGGCACTGGGTAGAAACGGTGGAAGATAGTGGACGTCAAATGGGGGTGGTTGGCGAAAGCATCCTGCTAGCCTGCTAGCTTTTCACTTACTGTAACTGCAGGAAAAAGTGAATGGCGGTGCTGGCTCAAAGGGCCGAATGGCCTACTCTTGCACCTATTGTCTATTTAACATTACCAGTCGGTTTTCCTTGGTTCTTAAAACTCCAATGAACCAATTAAATACCCGGTCAGCAAAGGAGATTGCCTACGGCTACCTCGACTACCTAGCGACCCCACTCCACTGCACTACGAGTTCAAAAGAACCATGCCGACCAATTTTTACTCGAGTATGCGGGAACTTCCCTCGAGCATGAAGGAGAGTTCCAGTGACTTCCTAGGACCACGTGTCGACCGTGCTGTGAGTTTGAGTCGAGCGCAAACTCTTCTAAACTCGCAGATTAGGTTGCCACAGTGGGACAGGCCCTTAAGTCTGTGTAGACGGTGCCGGTAGTAAGAATCGAACCTGGGACTCTGGCATTGTAAGATAGCAACTTTACCATTGCACCACTGTGCCACCCCAGCTGTGTAATAGTATCTAGGCAGAGATGATGGGAATGGTGGGAACATTAATTGGGATTAGTGTAATGTTGCAGTGAAATGGGTGTTTGATGCTCAGTGCCAACTTGGTGGGATGCAGGGCCTGTTTCCACTCTGTGTGCCTCTATTAAAAGCAAAATAGCTCATATCTTGTAAAGTAACAATTAGATAAGTTTTCTAATTAGATTTAGCATTTCACTTTCTCAAAAAATTGTTGAAAGAAATAAAGTATGATATTGTATTCACCAATTAAATGTATATGTAACAAAATGTATTAATAATTAGTAATTAAATGAACTAGCACAAAACATTACAGAAACTCAGTTTATAATGAGCATAATTTAAGTTTCAATTTTTACAGCCCCTTGTAGTGTCTCTGCCAATTTATAGAAACATAGAAAATAGGTGTAGGAGGAGGCCATTCAGCCCTTCGAGCCTGCACCACCATTCATTGTGATCATGGCTGATCGTCCCCTATCAATAATCCGTGCCTGCCTTCTCCCCATATCCCTTGACTCCACTCCAATTTAAGGTGACTTGCATAAAAAGAAAGCAGAAGCAACATATCCAAATCTGGTATATTTTAGTCATCTGAACAGTTAATTGAATCGTACTTTATTTTCAGTCAGTTGTTTACTTGGAGGCTAAAAGTAGATCATCTAGGGTGTAAGTCTAGTTTTTGTAGCTGGTGTTTTTTCTAAGCGTGGTTAACTCTGAGAAAAACAATCAAAAATGTGTGAGTTGACTCGTATAAATGCACAGACACAGGAAACGTGTGGAAAGGGCTAATTCACAGGTGTTTCAACTGCAGCAGAAGCTTTATACTTCAAACAAGAATGAAATTATTTTTGCCTTTATTTATCAGCTCCATTTGTTGCCCCATCTAATTCCTAGACTAGACAAGAGTGCAAAGTATTGCACAATTACTCCGGGTTCAGACTTACAAATAGGGTCTGGAGATGGATGCAAGGATCCTTGTTAAGGTTCATCCATAACATCTCCCCAGCATAGGACTGATTTCCACCCTGGTTCCCAAGGAAACATCAAGTGCTGCTGGAAGACCACCAACCCTGTGAACGACACTCTTACGGTAAATCTGCTCGAAACGTGCTGCTCTTCCAGCACAGCGAGATGACTGTCAGTACATGTTGCTGTCTGACCCATTCCACACTGCTTGGTGTACATGCTCGCTGAAGGCTCATGCAGCCAACACCAAGGCTCAGTGGGGGAAGACCACAATCTAGGGTCATTCCATTGCACGATATTGAGGGGCAGAGTCTGGTGGGGCACCCCTGAGACGAGGGAAGGGATATCATCCCAGGGCACCTCATGAGTGGCATGGGAGTTTTCTTTAAAGGCAGGCGTGGACACTACTGAGTTCTGCTGAATGTATAGACACCGAGAATGTATGAAGAATTTTTGCACAAATTTTGTTTCCTATAAATTTTTTATTCTGAATAAACTTTAACTTTGAAATAAGAAAAAGCACTCTACGCTCCTCAAGTGCATCATTTCAAGTGTCATTAAACAAAGGTGGCGCAGAGTTGATGCCTTACAGTTCCAGATACCCGGGTTTGACTATCGGTGCTTTCTGTATGGAGTATGTACCTTCTCCCTGTGACCACATGGGTTTTTTCCGGATGTTCAGGTTTCCTCCCACATTCGAAAGACGAACAGGTTTATAGGTTAATTGGCTTCTGTAAATTGTAAATTGTCCCTAGTGTGTTGGATAGTAATTGTATATGGGGTGATCGCTGGTCGGCATAGGCTTGGTGGGCCATAGGGCCAATTTCCACGCTGTATCTCTGAACTCTGAAGAATGCTAGGACCACCATCCAGGAACACTTGGCATCATGGCAATGTGGAAGAGAAAATGTATTTGACATTGCACTATAATTAATTAAAGCAGAGATCCGAAAGCTGTTATCTATGGTATTCTGCTCCATTCTATATAGCATGAACCACTAATTTGATGAGAACTTTGATTGATTACAAACTGAATGTTTGATCAGATTCAATGGGTTAAGTGGTATATTGTATTAAACGGTATGTTCATACATTTGTAATGTACAAATAGGAGAACTCAAGAAATCACTGGAAATACTGAGAATTTAATTTAAAGTAAAAAAAATTTACTTTAGTGGAAGGGTCAAATTATATGGAAAATAGCAGAGGGAGTAGAATTGAGGAAAAGTTTCAACAGTTATTTGTGAATGACTAAATAGAAAATAATGCAGGTATTGGAAAAGTCATACAATTATTTTATAAATCTTTTTATGTCCTTTGGAAAGCACAAAGAAAGAGAAAAAAAAAACAAATTGTGAAATAACAGGTATTGCGTTACTTTTTGTTTGTTGAACTATTTCTGTTCCTTTTAATATTTTTGCCTTGCTCTTTTATTCTCACTATTACTGTGGCTGACTTGCAGCTGTTGACATTTTTCCAAAATATGTATCTCGCTGGTTTGGACTAGCCGGGTCAATGAGGCACATTAGTTTCAGAGGCCTCATATTGGCTGCCATTACAAAGCGGTTACTGAAAAAAATGTGTTTTGCCAAGCTTATAACAGAGTATCAATCACTTGGCTTGCCAGCATGTTGTCTCAGTATTGGACAAAAGTCTTGTTCTGCAGATATTAGTTTAAAATCAGCTGTTTGCAGCATTTTGAGCTGACAACCTTCGAGTTATGTCACCTGTTGCACATTGCTCTGTTATCAAATAAATAGAGTGAAGTGTTTGACACATTTGCTGATCTCTGCTTACTCTCAACCAAACATTGGCTGGCATAAATCCAGTTGTACTATTTCTAAGAGACAGAAAAAGCTGGAGTAACTCAGCAGGACAGGCAGCATCTCTGGAGAGAAGGAATGGGTGACATTTCGGGTCGAGACCCTTCTTCACACTAGATAAGGAAAAGGGAAATGAGAGATATAGACCGTGATGTGGAGTGATAAAGAACTGAATGAAAGATATGCAAAAAAGTAATGATGATAAAGCAAACAGGCTGGCTGTTTGTAGGGTGAAAATGAGAAGCTAGTGTGACTTGGGTGGGGGAGGGATAGTGAGAGAGGGAATGTTGGGGCTACCTGAAGTGAGAGAAATCACTATTCACACCACTGGGCTGTAAGCTGCCCAAGCAAAATATTTATTTAATAACAGAGCAATGTGTAACGGGTGGCATAAATCGAACGTTGTCAGCTCAAAACGTTGCAAACAGCTGATTTTAAAGTAATATCTGCAGAACAAGACTTTTGTCCTCTACTGAGACAACATGCTGGCAAGTCAAATGATTGATACTGTTATAAGATTGGCAAAACACATTTTCTTCATTTTCTTTGTAATGGCAGCCAATATGAAGCCTTTAAAACTAAGGAAGAAAGATTCTAAATGGAGTAAGAGGTAATCGTGGCTTACAAGGGAAGTTAGGGAAAGAATAAAACTAAAGGAAAAGGTATATAACATAGCAAAGAGGAGCTGGAAGCCAGAGGATTTCAAAGGACAACAGAAGGTAACAAAAAGGGCAATACGGGGTGAAAAGATGAAGTACGAGGGCAAGCTCGCCAAGAATATAAAGGATAGTCAAAGCGTCTTTAGATATGTTAAGAGAAAATGATTAATAAAGACAACTGTGGGTCCCTTGAAGGCAGAAACAGGTGAAATTATTATGTGGAACAAGGAAATGGCAGAAGAGTTGAACAGGTACTTTGGTTTTGTCTTCACTAAGGAAGACACAAACAATCTCCCAGATGTACGAGAGGACAGAGGATTTAGGGAGACTAACTGAGAGTAATTTGCTTTAGGCGATAAATAGTATTGGGTAAACCGATGGGTCGGAAGACTGATAAATCCCAGGGCCTGATGGTCTGCATCCCAGGGTTCTCAGGAGGGGGCTCATGGAAATCGTGGATGCATTGGTGATCATTTTCCAATGTTCTATAGATTCAGGATCAGTTCCTGTGGAATGAAGGGTAGCTAATGTTATTCAATTTCTCAAGAAAGGAGCGAGAGACAAAATGGGGAATTATAGACCAGTTAGTCTGACATGTGTGCAGTTTGGGTCTCCTAATTTGAGGAAGGACATTCTTGCTATTGAGGAAGTGCAGCGTAGGTTTACAAGGTTAATTCCCGCGATGGCGGGACTGTCATATGCTGAGAGAATGGAGCAGCTGGGCTTGTACACTCTGGAGTTTAGAAGGATGAGAGGGGATCTCATTGAAACATATAAGATTGTTATGGGTTTGGACACGCTAGAGGCAGGAAACATGTTCCCGATGTTGGGGGAGTCCAGAACCAGGGGCCACAGTTTACGAATAAGGAGTAAGCCATTTAGAACGGAGACAAGGAAACACTTTTTCTCACAGAGTGGTGAGTCTGTGGAATTCTCTGCCTCAGAGGGCAGTGGTGGTGGGTTCTCTGGATGCTTTCAAGAGAGAGCTAGATTGGGCTCTAAAAAATAGCAGAGTCAGGGGATATGGGGAGAAGGTAAGAACGGGGTACTGATTGGGGATGTTCAGCCATGATCACATTAAACGGCGGTGCTGGGTCGAAGGGCCGAATGACCTACTCCTGCACCTATTGTCTATTGTCTATTGTCCTCACAAAAGCTGACATATGTTGATACAGTGTCTGTATACTCATCGAGGCGTGTGGTTGTTTCCCTGAACACATTCCAATCCGTGCAGTCAAAACAGGATTGTAGGTTCTCAATGCCCTCGCTTGTCCACCTTTTCATTGTTCTGACCACAGGCTTAGCAGATTTTAGTTTCTGCCTGTAGGTTTGCCAGGAATGATTTAGATGAAGGGATTAAAAGTAACATTACCAAATTTGTAAATGACACAAAGCTGAGTGGCAGTGTGGACTGTGAGGAGGATGTTGTTGTGGTTCACTTTTCATAAACAGATAAAAAAGCAAATAAAGTCAATAATCAATCAGTAAAATCTGGATACTTTCTGTATACTTTCAAGAGAGAGCTAGATATGGCTCTTAAAGATAGCAGAGTCAGGGAATATGGGGAGAAGGCAGGAACGGGGTACTGATTGGGGATGATCAGCCATGATCTAATTGAATGGCCGTGCTGGCTCGAAGGGCCGAATGGCCTACTCCTGCACCTATTGTCTATTGACATCGGTGGTGGGCAAGATGATGGAGTCAATTGTTAAAGAAGTAATACCGGCACATTTGGATAGCAGTAAAAGGATTGGTCCAAGTCAGCATGGATTTATGAAGGGGAAATCCTGCTTGACTAATCTTCTAGAATTTTTTGAGGATGTGACAAGTAAAATGCATGAAGGCGAGCCAGCGGATGTAATGTAATGTTGATTTTGTTAGCCCGAAAAACTAAATCTAACTCTCTCTTGAAAACATCCAGTGAATTGGCCTCCGTTGCCTTCTGTAGCAGATAATTCCACAGATTCACAACTCTCTGGGTGAAAAAGTGTTTCCTCTTGGAGATCACAACTGTATCAATCTCCTCCATTACCTTGGTAGTCTTTTGCAGACTTTTACCCCTTACTGTGTCAAGAGTTTTTTTTTCTCTATTAGATTTATTGTCAGAATCAGAGTCAGAGATAGACAGCATGGAAAAAGGCCATTTGGCCCAACTCGTCCAAGAATCTGAAGTTGCCCCCCTGGGTTTGACCCATCTCCATTGAAACATTTTCAATCCATGTCCTTCTCTTATGTCTTATAAGCATTGATGCTGACATCCTTTTTGCGGAAATGCTTCCTTTCAATCCTTTCGATGTCAGTGACGTCAGCACCCATGAAGGATTGGGCGGTGTTCATGACATTTTACAATCTTCTTCTTTCCATGATGATCGAGTTGGCAAACTTGAGATCTCTCTGACTGCTTGAGAATAATGCAGCTGCCATCTTGTTGACAATGAGCGAACAGAATGGCGAAAGCTTGCTGCCCAATGTACTCAACAGTGTGGGAGGAACTAAGTCTAAGTAGGTCATCTTGTGAATTGCCCTACAGATTGACAGCTTTAATGGTTTTCATTTGAACACGTGTACAGTCCACAGAGGAAATAACTAACCGGAGCTGAATCCCATACCTCAGTTGAATTGTGGAAGAACATAAATATCTCATAAAAATAGCATCCTCTTACAGTTCACACCTCCTCCCAGCTTTGTGTCATCTGCAAATTTGCTGGTGTTATTTTTAATTCCATCATCTAAATCATTGATATAGATTGTAAATAGTTGCGGCCGTGGCACCGAGCCTTGCGGCACTCCACTTGCCACTGCCTGACATTCTTACAGGCACCCGTTTATTCCTGCTCTTTGTTTCCTGTCTGCCAACCAAATTTCTATCCATGGCAATACCCTACCCCCAATACCATGTGCTCTTATTTTGCCCACTAATCACCTGTGGGACCTTACCAAAGGCTTTCTGAAAGTTCACATACACTACATCCGCTGGCTCTCCTTCATGCATTTTACTTGTCACATCCTCAAAGAATTCTAGAAGATTAGTCAAGCAGGATTTCCCCTTCATAAATCCATGCTGACTTGGACCAATCATTTTACTGCTAGCCAAATGTGCCGGTATTACTTCTTTAATAATTGACTCCATCATCTTGCCCACCACCGATGTCAATAGACAATAGGTGCAGGAGTAGGCCATTCGGCCCTTCGAGCCAGCACGGCCATTCAATTAGATCATGGCTGATCATCCCCAATCAGTACCCCGTTCCTGCCTTCTCCCATATTCCCTGACTCCGCTATCTTTAAGAGCCATATCTAGCTCTCTCTTGAAAGTATACAGAAAGTATCCAGATTTTACTGATTGATTACTGACTTTATTTGCGTTTTTTTCTGTTTATGAAAAGTGAACCACAACAACATCCTCCTCACAGTCCACACTGCCACTCAGCTTTGTGTCATTTACAAATTTGGTAATGTTACTTTTAATCCCTTCATCTAAATCATTCCTGGCAAACCTACAGGCAGAAACTAAAATCTGCTAAGCCTGTGGTCAGAACAATGAAAAGGTGGACAAGCGAGGGCATTGAGAACCTACAATCCTGTTTTGACTGCACGGATTGGAATGTGTTCAGGGAAACAACCACACGCCTCGATGAGTATACAGACACTGTATCAACATATGTCAGCTTTTGTGAGGACAATAGACAATAGACAATAGGTGCAGGAGTAGGTCATTCGGCCCTTCGAGCCAGCACCGCCGTTTAATGTGATCATGGAATTTGCATGTCCCACCATAGAATTTTAAAATTTGCCCAACCTGCCCACACCATGTCCCAGCTACACTAGTCCCACCCGCCTGCGTTGGGCTTTAGTTTTTAACATGTGCTTCTTTTGTTTATAATTCAGGGTTCTAGTATATTCTACGTTAATTGCTATACTACATTTCATAACTGAAAAATATGTTTATTGAATTATGTATAAGGGAGATGCTATTTTAATATTCCAGCTATTTTAAATATGCACACATGTCGGCAAGAGCAAGCAAATGGGTCCGAGCAAATGGCACCAGATGTTTCAAAATACAATTCTGGGATTTACTTTGGGAGTAAGGAAACATTGACAGTTGTACAATGGTCAGCTAAAAGTACAGCTGCCTAACAGCCCCAGCAAATTGGGTTTAATATCGGCCTCTATATCTATCTAGATCTAGAGACTACATATTCTTCCTGAGACAAATAAAATGGAGACTACATGTTCTTCCTGAGACAAAGAGTGACATTCAATTTGCTTGAAGTGTGAAACGCCCAGATGGTTCCTGATGTGGTGCAATGTTGTTTTGCTCTCTGCAATGGTTTACGCAAAGAACACCAGTTGATAAAAGCATTTTTCTCTGGGTCGTCTGGTTTTCTCTCACATCCCAAAGAAGAAAAATAAATGAGTTTCAATGCTGGACCTCATTGAGCACAGTGGTGCAGCGGTAGAGTAGCTGCCTTACAGTGCCAGAGACCCAGATTTGATCCTGACCACAGGTGGTGTCCAAACAATGGAGTTTGTACATTCTCCCTATGACCGCATGGGTTTTCTCCCACATTCCAAAGACCTATAGGTTTGTAGGTTGATTGGCTTTTGTAAAGATTGCAAATTGTCCTTGTTGTGTAGGATAGTATTAGTGTATGGGGATTGCTGGTCGGCACGAACTCAGTGGGCCGAATGGCCTGTTTCCACGCTGTATCTCTAAACTAAACTAAGCTAAAAGTTACTTACTGACTGAAATGCAATGATAACCATTTGCATGACATTTTGTGTCACTCATGAAATTTGACCAGGCTTTTCTTATTATTAGACCTGCCTGCACAACAAATGCATTTTTCCATGTACAGCTTCATTTGGAGAGTTACTGGGGAAATTAGGTCTGTATTCTTCCAGGAGTGACAATTGTTGGATGCAATCCCAATCCCTAAATCTCCAAAGACATCAGGTCTCCCAGGCACACCACAATGAACACCACACACCCCAGGCATTTAACCTGTATTTCAGAGACTTTTGTTATTCTTGTAATTGTTAACCCATAATTGTAAATCAGTCAGGATCTGAACTTTTGTCCCTGAATCAGTGGGCCAGAAGTTGAAGATTAGAATTTGTAATCTTGACTGATTCTTCAGTACACTGCTGGAACTGTGATCCGACACTGTATTGCCTGAAGATTGTTTTAGTTTCACATGAAAACAGACCCTTTGGCCAAACAAGTGCATGCTTCACACCAACCTCGTTCAACATAGATCACCCATTCACAATTCCTTCACCCATTCACCAATTCCATGTTACCCCACTTTCTCATCCTCTCCCTACACATTAAAGGAATTTTACAAGTTCAATTAACCTACAAGCCCACACGTCTTTGGTATGTGGGAGGAAACCGGAGCACCCGTAGAAAACACACAGGTTAGAGGAAGTACTTGCAAACTCCACACAGAGAGTACCCGAGGTTAGGATTGAACCTGGGTTTCTGGGAGTGTGAGGCAGCATCTCCGCCAGCTGCACCACTATGCCATCCTCTAACCTTTGCATGCTAAAAGTTATGCTAAGGCTCCATTACTTTTTTTCATCTAAAAAAGACACAGAGCAAAGATATTTTTCTGGTAAATCTGTTGAATTATGTATTTTAGTGAATAACATGATTTATGAGTTGTGTGTAGGAAGGAACTGCAAATACTGGTTTCAACCAAAGATAGACACAAAAAGCTGAAGTAACTCAGCGGGCCAGACAAGTTCTCCAGAGAAAAGGAATAGCTGATGTTTCGGATCAAGCCCCTTCTTCAGACTGAAACGGCACACTCCTATTCTCCAGTCTGAAGAACATCTATACACATATTTTAATGTTTATATTTTTTGCCTTTCAAAGTTGCACATATTGTTAATGAAGTGTGCCACAACAGAGCGAAGCACCTGGGCAGTGGGTGGAAATGGTTGGTGGTAGACATGAAGCTGGATAGCACTGGAAAATGGTATCTGGGTTGTTGAATCTGTTCCATTTGACCCAGAGAGATTCAGGGAGAGAGAGATTCAGAGTGAGAGTTTCAGAAAGAGAGAGTCAGAGATTGTGAGAGAGAGAGATAGACAGAAAGATTCAGAGAGAGAGAGATGTATGTTCCTACCTCAATATATAGTCAATAGTTGCTAATCATGATATTTCATTGCTGGGGATCACACCACAACCTCCTTGATTATCCAATTCCTGGCCCTGATTTTGTAATCCAGGCACTGACATTGCTTCACTCCCCCGGCCCTGATGCCTAGGCAAGACTTCCCTCCAAAGACCTGAATACAATAACTTTAGAAAGCACAGTGTTATGAATGTTGATTTCTCTAATCACATGTAACCCATGCATTCCCTCAATCTCCAACCCTCCCCCACCCTAGTCATCTTGCCAGTTACACTGCTCGCATCCATATATTCCTTCGTTATTACCTCTTTCACAGCCAACAATTAACCATTGTGAGCTCCACCTTTCCTTGGTCATCAGTGCCCACTATGATTTGGCCTGAATCTATACATATCGCTAGATTCCGTGCCCTGACTCTCAGTCTGAAAAAAGATTTCAACCCAAAACTTCAGTTATTCCTTTTCTCCAGAGATGCTGCCTGATCCGCTGAGTTACATCAGCAGTTTGTGTCTATCCTGAGAAAGGGGCAGGGATAGTGTCAACCTTTGAATACAAATGTTAAATGCATAATTGCTATCCACAATCAGATTGCTGCTTGAAAATACTTCATGCAGTTTTCTAAAAACATGTATCCTATGAAGGCTTTGTGGCAATTGTATTTGTTTGCAACATAAATTTAGTAGGCATCAATGTCAGAGGTAATTCATTAGATTTAGCTAGTATCCTTTCTTATGTGAACAAACGCAATGTGTTTAGCAGAACGCTGATAGTGGATAGCATCACGCTCCTTTACTCCATCTCGAATGTTGTTGTGTTTGCAATTTGCTGGAAATGGAAGAGGATGAAGGCACTGAGGGCAGCCGGACATCTGGGACCCTGGTGAATGACGAGACTGGTGGCACACCCCCTTAAACAGTGTGATTATAAGGGTAAATAAAAAATAAACAAAGGATGGTCTGTGAAGACAAGTGAAAGAGCCAAGCTCACTGTGGGGGACCCTCTGTGCCAAAGTTAATGGCCAATTATCGTGCAAATGCAGCAATTTCAAGAAACTTACAGCAGGATGCCATTTACACTAAACACAAATCATTGGATTTTGCTTCCTCATCATGAGTTGTTATACGATTTGCACATTAATAATGGACTGCTTTGTTTGCAAGCCATTATACTTGCAGCCTCATACAGCATAGGTTTGTCCATAATCTGCTCCACTTGCAAACGCTTTGCATAACCCTTCAAATATTTTATAATGTTCCATTTACCTCATGCTGATTTATTTAATTGTGTTCACGCTATATTTACAGTAGCTCAATAAATCGACTTGTTACTTTATTGTTTTCACCGTGTGCTGCAGCTCACAGCATAACATATTGTAAATCCGTTATCACCTTTTGCAAATACATTTCAAGTACATTTTCAGATCAAATTGATAGGCTTTCTGATAAGTGCTTAGATCACTATGTTCCAGGAAAAGGCATTGTATTCAGCAAGCTTCAGGTCACTTTTGCAATGAGGATTGAAGAAATGTGCAAAGTTAAATATGAGTATAGCTGTTTCTATATTTATTGTTCTTATGGTAAAAGAAAATGTTCATCTTACAGTATGCCGCCTAAGTTATATTTAAAGAATTCCAGTGTAGGAAATAACTGCAAACAGCCACTGAAAAATAAATTGACAGAAATTGTTCATTATTTAATATCTGTTTCTAATGCCTGACATCACCAAACCTTAAAACAGCAAATAAATTAGCCTATTAGCCCATGTTATCCATGCTGACTATGATGTCTATATATTCTAATAGATAGATTAAATGAGAACATACCGTTTGATCTTTATTTTATGGGAAGTTGGGGTGAGAGACTATGTGAAGAACCTGCCATCCTGCATGCGTGTCAATCTGCAAAGCAACTGTATGAAACCACAGACCACTTGCACCAAATTAAACTATAGAAAGATTAATAATGCTTGATTTACCGAATGATCTTTATGAGATTCAGGGTTGGGAATGGAGGGCACGTAGTCTCTCACTCCAACTTCTCATAAAATAAAGATCAAACTTCAAATGATAAGCTCTCATTTAATCTTGAGTCTTATCTGTGTGTAGGGTGTGAGACTTTATGACAAACCCTAAATATGTAATAGATAATGCCGGTTCAAGTATGGTCTTTCCTGGATGAATAACAAACCCTAGATATTCTAGGAGTGCCTTGGTTGCTGAAACAGCTAACTGTGACATTTTTTTTTAAGTCAAAAATGTAAAGTCAAAAAAGTCAAAGTCAAAAGAGTTTATTGTCATGTGTCCCTGACAGGACAATGAAATTATTTCTTTGCTTCAGCACAACAGAATTTCCTCTCCAGGGCGCTCAAGTTGCCAAACCAAGCCATGATGCAACCGGTCAGCATGCTCTCTACTGTGCACCTGTAGAAGTTAGAGAGAGTTCTCTTTGACCGACCGACTCTCCGTAATCTTCTCAGGAAGTAGAGGCGCTGATGAGCTTTCTTATTAATTTCATCTGTGGTCTGAAGAAGGGTCTCGACCCGAAACGTCGCCTATCTCCTTCGCTCCTTAGATGCTGCTGCACCCGCTGAGTTTCTCCAGCCTTTTGTGTAACCCTTGATTCTCCAGCATCTGCAGTTCCTTCTTTAACAGAACATAGTAGGCATTGACTGCAAAACAGATCAGTGTGTCTATATACCATTATATACGTAAATACACACATGAATAAATAAATTGATAAAGTGCAAATAACAGAGAAAGGGGTATTAATGTTCAGAGTTTTGTCCGAGCCAAGTTTAATAGCCTGATGGCTGTGGGGAAGTAGCTATTCCTGAACCTGGTCGTTGCAGTCCTCAGGCTCCTGTATCTTCTACCTGAAGGTAGCAGGGAGATGAGTGTGTGGCCAGGATGGTGTGGGTCCTTGATGATGCTGCCAGCCTTTTTGAGGCAGCGACTGCGATAGATTCCCTCGATGGAAGGGAGGTCAGAGCCAATGATGGACTGGGCAGTGTTTACTACATTTTGTAGCCTTTTCCTCTCCAGGGTGCTCAAGTTGCCGAACCAAGCCATGATGCAACCGGTCAGCATGCTCTCTACTGTGCACCTGTAGAAGTTAGAGAGAGTCCTCCTTGACAGACTGACTCTCCATAATCTTCTCAGGAAGTAGAGGCGCTGATGAGCTTTCTTATTAATTTCATCTGTGTTCTCGGACCAGGAAAGATCTTCAGAGATGGGCATGCCCAGGAATTTGAAACTCTTGACCCTTTCAACCATCGACCCATTGAGATAGACAGGACTGTGGGTCCGCATCCTACTCCTTCCAAAGTTCACAATCAGTTCCTTGGTTTTGCTGATGTTGAGGGCCAGGTTATTGTGCTGGCACCATATGGACAGTCGCTTGATCTCTCTTCTATACTAAACTCCATCAGTGATACGTCCCACAACAGTGGTGTTGTCGGCGACTTGATGATGGAGTTCACACTATGACTGGCTACGCAGTCATGAGTATAGAGTGAGTATAGCAGGGGGCTGAGCACGCAGCCTTGAGGTGCTCCCGTGCTGATTGTTATCGAGTCTGGCACATTTCCACCAATACGAACAGACTGTGGTCTGTGAATGAGGAAGTCGAGGATCCAATTGCAGAGGGATGCGCAGAGACCCAGTTCTGCGAGTTTGGTAACCAGCTTGGAGGGGAGGATTGTGTTAAATGCCGAGCTGTAATCGATGAATAACAGCCTGACATATGAGTTTTTGTTATGACTTAGTGGTCCAGAGCAGAGTGGAGGGCTAGCGAGATCGCATCCACCGTTGATCTTTTGTGGCGGTAAGCGAACTGCAATGGGCCAGGTTTTTGTCGAGGTAGGAGTTGATTTGCGCCATGATCAACCTCTCAAAGCACTTCATCACCACAGGCGTTAGTGCCACTGGTCGATAGTCATTGAGGCACGTCACCTTGCTCTTCTTGGGCACCGGAATTATTGATGCTCTTTTGAAGCAGGTGGGAACCTCAGAAGTGACAGGTTGAAAATCTGTCACTTCCCTACAATAAGCATGTCCTTTATAAACTCCATGGCAAAATGCCCTTTAGATCTGAGTAGGGTAACATTGACTTTAGAATCTTTGTAAATAGCCTAGGGCTGAAGTCAACCCCTTAGGTAGAGCCTAAACTTTCCACAACTGGCCTTGCCAGATAAACCTCAGATATATCCTGTGACTCTCTTGTATTGATATTGATATGCATCTTCGAGATCGATTGAGGCCCTAACACAATCCTCTGTAATCAGCTATTTTGCAGAATGAAAATGATTCATCTTAAAATGGCTATACCAAGCACATGTTCAGACTAGCCAAATCCTAGAATGATTTGGCATCCTCCACTTTTCTTCAACCGTGAAAAGATATTAGAAATATACCCATCTTGTTCAAGGACAGCCCGCTCATCCTTTTGTGAAATGCCTCTGTTTCAAATTGGAGAGCCATAGATTCCTCTTTAGACCGTATGTGAGGAAATTAATCAGCCAGAAACTGAATCTTATAACCATTTATGATTTGTAAAATGGAAAGATCGAAGGTTATCTGCCCCCACCTGTTGTTGAACCTATCTCTGACTTGAATATCGTCAGCACATCTCATGCGACTGATGGAATAATATTTGCATACCTCAACGGCCACCACCTCATTGTCGCTTTGCTGTCCATGACGAGACAGACGGTGGTTGTAGATGTGATCAAGGCAGTTTCCAAGAAAGCACTTGCTATAAAAACCACCAAAGCTGCCAATAAAATAATACACAAAAGCTGATTATCACCCCCTGCCACCAAGATCCAGCAACCCATGAGACCGATACCACAAGCGGAGGCTGGGCGATCGTTTCGCCGAACACCTCCGCTCGGTCCGCAATAACCAACCCGACCTCCCGGTGGCTCAGCACTTCAACTCCCCCTCCCACTCCGTATCCGACCTCTCGGTCCTCCACGGCCAGAGTGAGCAACACCGCAAGTTGGAGGAACAGCACCTCATATTCCGCTTGGGGAGTCTGCATCCTCTGGGCTTAAACATTGAATTTTCTCAATTCTGTTAACCCAGACTGCCTCCCCCCCGCCTCTCCCTCAGCTCTCGGGCCCTGACATTCCTTCTCCATCTCCCCCCCCCCCCCCCCCCCCCCCCAGTCGCACAAGCTTCTCATTTTCACACCACAAACAGCTTACAATGGCCTGCTTCCTTTATCACCAATACTTTTTTGCATATCTTTCACTCATTGTTCCTTATCTCTCCACATCACTGTTTATATCTCTCATTTCCCTGATCCCTGACCAGTCTGAAGAAGGGTCTCGACCCGAAACGTCGCCTATCTCCTTCGCTCCTTAGATACTGCTGCACCCGCTGAGTTTCTCCAGCTTTTTGTGTAACCCTCGATTCTCCAGCATCTGCAGTTCCTTCTTTAACACCACCACAAATGGCCTCAGGTGGATGATCAATAGAGTCAACTGACCCTAGACTTTGCTCTGTCCCCTTGGCTCAGGCACCGTGGCCAGCTGGGGAACAATACTGAGTATGCGGAATGCGCTGCCTCCATGGTGAGCACTTAAACCTGCAAATAAAAAGCCCTCTGGCTTGGTTTTAATTGTGTAGGCCTGGTGCTCCAACCAGCCTCAGTGTAGCGGTATCTGCCACTCATTTGGTAGGGATGATATGCATGCAGGTAAGCAGGAGTCTTACCCACAAAGGGTGTCTTTACCACACCCGCCGCAGCCTTGAATTCCTATTGCAAGTCTTTTACTTGCTAGTCCAAGTCTTCTCCAAAGAGATACTTGCAGACTGCACATACTAGCCTTGCACAAAATTGGCATATACTGGTTTGATCTCCGGCCTATACCATCCTAACACAATTTGAGGTTAGACTGTGTATTCCACAAAAGTGCTAAGGCGTCTACTGCAATTCAGAAAACTGAGTTCCCTCCACTGACCTTGCAAATGCAGTAATCCTTTTTTGAGAATTCTCTGAACTCGCTGCAATTTAAAGCCTTTTGACTTTGTTTTACCCTTCAGATAGCCCCAAATCTAGTGGCATTAACCTACGGACCTCCAGTGTCTGTCAGAAATCAGGACTAGCATACTATCCAGCAGTATCCTGCATGAACTTCTCAATCAACTGATGAGAAGTCAAATAACCAATGCTACTTGCCAGTTCTTTCTCTAACGGTTCTTCTATCCCCGAAGGGATGGCAAATTTAGTCACAAGTGCCAGCAGATTATTATGAGACTTGAGTTGAAGCACATCATCCACTTGATGTGGGAATTCGACTTCACTGTCAACTACCTCACAGTCAGAGTCTCCACGAATAATCCTCAAAACACCCCTCCTCAGAGTGGGAGATATCATAATGCAACCCTGAACCAGGTATTGCTGCCACTGATCTCTGACTGGAGCTACCTGTCTCGGTCGCCAGTGTGTGCAACACATTCCCTTCGACCAGCCTCTCAATCAGGCCTACAGATGAAATCCTCAAGGGATGTTGAGGCAGTACCTTCCTGCCCAATATTGTCCTTCTGGACATTTGGTCATTTTGGCTTGGCCTACCCTGAACTAGGGTCGCCAAACTGCTCCCTTACGGAGCTTTTGCTTTTGATTATTTATTTTTATTTATTTATTGATTTAATTTTTACTTTTACAACACGAACCTGCAAGTCAGGTAAAAATGCTACATGCCAGTTCGGCCTTTACTGGTTTACCTATCCCCGAGAAATGATGTTCCAGCGTGCTGGCAACTCGTTTTAGCCGAGCTGAAAGAATTTAGCATTGTGGGAATCCTCAAACCCCCTGCCTCTGAGCAGGAGATATCCTCAAATACCTGAGTTTAACTGCCTCTGTCAATTAAATGCACCTTCCTCACTCTTGGGGGAAGCCTGATAACCTCAATCATAGATGTTGAGGCAGTGCTTCCCTGGCCAGTATGATCCATTTGGACAGCCAGTTTCAAGTTGGTCTACCCTGAACCAGGGTAGACAAGCTGCTCCTTCTGGAAGCTTTCACAGAGGTTGCAGTGCAGGCCACACAGCCAGCGTCTTGAGCCCGGTTCCAACAAGCTGCTCAATTGTTTGGAACTTTCAGCAGTTGCTGTGCAGGCCACCCTGCCAGCCTCTCTGTGCCCGGGTCGCCAACCTGCTCATTTTCAGAGCCAGTGGAAGGTATTAGACAAACTATGCTGCCAGTGTTTCCGAGCCCAGGTCGCCAGGCTGCTCCATTTCGGAGTTTCCACAGAGGTTAGTAAGCAGACCTTACCTGCCAGCGTCTCCAAGCCTGGTGGGACAGGAGCTTCAGGAGCTTCAGGGAAGTTCTTTTTGCAGGCCGTGCCTGTCCACATCTTCGGCCCCACGGTTGTCAAACTGCTCCCTTTCGGAGCTTTTGCAGGTTGCGCCTGCCAACGTCTCTACGCCCGGTGGGACAGGCTGCTTCTTCGTAGCCTTCTGCTCCTTCAGAGCCTTGGTGGAGCTTACTGTGCAGGTCGTGCATGCCAGTTTACTCCGAGGCCATTTACACATTGTAACTGTTTCCACCAGTATCACCTTCACTGGCAGCTTGTTTTGGGATAGCTTCCATCCTCTGTGTTAAATATTTACTCCTCAGCTTTACTGTAGATATCTTCAGCATTCAGACTGGTCTGAAGAAGGGTCCCAACCTGTAACATCATTTGTCTATGATCTCCAGAGATGCTGGCTGACCCACTGAGTTACTCCAGCATTTTGTATCTATCTTTTCTGTACTCAATGCCTCCACCTGTAAAGCAAGCATGTTGAATGGAATCTACACTGTCCTATTAACCTGTGTCACCACTTTCAATGAACTCGTGACTTGCACCCCTAGATTTCTCCATATATCAACACCCCTAGAGTCCTTGTAATTTACTCCATATATCCTCCCAGAATATGACCTTTGCACATGTCTGCATTAAATTCCATTTACTATCCTTCCAGCTGATCTCTGTCCTGCTTATCCTTAGATGATCTTCTTTTCCATCAACGACACTACAAATTCTCATGTCATCTACATATTTACTAATCAGATTACCAACATTCTGGGGTCAAGGAAAGAGCATTCACGTCTCGGTCATGTTTCCACCAATCTTTCCACCACCACGCACAAGAAGCGCATGAAGCGACTAGACAGACACCATTGTATGCAGATGCCGAGAAGTGCGTTCAGCTCTGGCTGAACATCTTCTAATCTTGTGCGTGGAGTCGATAAGAAGAGACCAGCATTCTCATCCAAGTCATTTATATACATATTCCAAACAACAAAGGGGTCAGAATCATTCCCTCTGGTGCACCATTTGTCAAAGACTTCCCATCAGAAAAATACCCACCCATAACTGTGCTCTGCCTTCTGAAACATTTCTCCACTCTTTGCTTACTCAAGCTGATTGTTCTTTGCACACAATGTACTTAACATACAAGTCAACGTTGTTCCCATCACTTGTACTGTTGTGAATTATGCCATCAATTGAATATGCTTGATGTTTTCAGAATGGGTTATCGATATGCAGCTAAATAGCAAAAGGACTTTTTATCAGCTTGTTATCGGTGTATCAAGTCTGCTTAGCATCTGCATTGGTCATCAATAGGTGTTGTCTGATATTGACCTTTATCTTAATATACAGCAGCCTATCGAGGAGTGTTTATCAACAATGCGGGGAAACCTCCCTTCTCTCCAATTTAGTTTTATTCTGCTCCATAGAATGAGCAAAGTTGTAGATACACAAATAGTAGTTGGGTTTCTTCAGCTGCAACATATTTTGTAAGCAAAGGAACGGGGAGGCAGAGCAAGTGCTTTGGAACCAACAAGACCATTTGTGAAGTTTAATGGAGAAACAAGGAACTGCAAATGTTGGTTTACAAAAAGAGACACAAAGTGTTGGCGTAAAACAGCAGGTCAGGTAGCATCTCTGAATCAGTTTGAAGAAGAGTTCCGATGGAAAATCACACCTATCTATATTTTCCAGAAAGGCTGCATGATCCGTTGAGTGTCTTTACATGTGGTTTAGCTAAGTTAAATGAGTGAAGCTACAACAACTGCAATGAATTCAATTATGTTTTATATCAAAAATGCCCGAAGTGCTTCACAGAATTTGTTCACCACTCGTTCTTGAATAAGACTTTGCTATTTAGTTAATAGTGTTGTGGTGTGTAAGGAGGTAGCTAATTAGACCAATCTCAAAATTTCATTTTTCACAAGTGACAGAGGACTACTTTGAATTGGTAGATTAGGCTATTTCAAGGACCCAAATATGCCACGGCCTCATTAAGAAATGTGCAGAAGAGTGTATACCTATAAAAACATTCTAAGTCTTCCCCGACCAGAAGCATTGAATGAATCAAGAGATTTGTAACCTGCTGAGGGATAGATCTGTGGCATTTCAGACTGGTGATTCAATGTCATACAAAAAATCTAGGTGTGACCTCCTGAAGCCCACCAAGAAGACGGAGAAAATTCCAGCCTAAGCTGGAGTCACAGGTGGATGTTGGACACCTTTGGCAGGGTTTGCACATTATCAACTGTCAAAAAAGTCAAAACCAGGCAATGCATCATTTCCAAATGATCTTGATGCGTTTTATGCTGATATAAGGAGTTATAAAAGGAGCTGCATCACAATATTACAGAAATACCATCCAATTAGTTGATAGCTAGATTCCGCAAACAGCAATGTGATAAACACCAGCTTCTCGGATGTTAGTGACGTTGATTGAGAGATAAGTATTGACAAAGTTAACCCCTTGCATGCCTTATGATAGTGTCTTGGGATCTTTTACATCCACTTGAGAGAGAGATTGCTTCTTTATTTTTACATCTCACATAAAAAAAGGTACCACTGACAGCATCCCACTCCCGCAGTACAGCAGTGGCTCACACTTTATTTCTGCCAAAGTCTTTGGAATGGACCTTGAACTACAGCCCTTAACTGATAAATGTCGTTGAAGAAATAATGAAAGATAATAGTAAGATTAAACGAGAACTTACCAGTTCGAGGTTTGATCTTTATTTTATGAGGAGTTACGATGAGGGATTACGTGAAGAAGGCCCACCAAAAGGCCTGCATGTCATACTTCAAAGCAGCTATGTGAAATCACAGTAACTACAGTTAAGTGATATAGTAAGACTCAGAAGACTAGAACTGCCAGATGATCTTTGCGATTATGAGGGTCGGGAACAGAGGGCACGTAATCCCTCATCGTAACTCCTCATAAAATAATGATCAAACTTCAAACTGGTGAATTCTCATTTAATCTTACTATTTTACTTCGGAGTCACGTGAGTGACTACGTGAAGATTTCAAAGCTCTGTGATTTCATGCCGTAGACACAGTTCCATATGACACACTGCCTTGGTTGACACAGGATAATTAATTAACGTATTGAACAATGTTTAAATTATACAATGAACATTTTAAACAATAAAAGAACAGTAATAACCCCTCTTTCATAGGGGGATTACAAAGGAGAACTCAAAGAGAACCCAAAACAGCATGCCCAAATCTTTGCATTGCAAGGACAGGTTTATCATAAACCCTAAAAGGTTCCTTAACTGGACTATCCTGCGGTGAGGATGTGGTCCAATGGCACGTCCTGTGCCTTTGCTGCATACGTTGACACCGCCCTGGTGGAGTGATTTAAACACATCAGTGTCTACTCCAGCATAATGCATACCTGTTTTGGCCATCTAGCAATAGCTTGTACTGACACCTTTGTATGAGGTTTTATGTGGCTGATGACCATCGCTGTTTCAGAGTCTCTGAGACTCTTGATGACCTTGATATATTAGCTCAGATGCGAAATTACATATAGTCTTAGATCAATGGGTATATTTTAAGCTTATTTTGGTTCCAGCCATTCCTGGCCTGCTCTGTTTGATTAGATCATATGCATAAAACACAATATAATCTACAGAAGAATGCATGCTGTCCAGTCATAACTTTTGCAATATTTGGACCCATAGTGCTGCCACTAGCACCATGAACAGGACCACTTTGAGCATTAACTTCTGGAAAGGCAGAGATGTAATTGGAGCCCATTGCCAAAGCAGTGTGAGAACTATGCTCACATCCCAGATTTCCGAATATCTACGTCTGGGAGGGTTTTGTTAAATACCTCCTATGAATCGGGCCACCAATAGATGAGATCCAACAGAGTGTTGTCCGGACCCTTGCCTTAAGTAGGAGGACAAAGCACTTTGAGCATTATAATGGTACGGAAGCTAAGCTGCTCATCAAAATGCAATGTAGTCAGGAACTCCAATACATCCCAAATGCCTGCAGCTTATGATAAGATATATTTGACTGTAAACAGGACATCTCCCATTTCTTAATATGAGATACATATCGTTTTTTAGTACTATCTCTCCAGGCCATCAAAATCCCATTGACGGTCCTACTCGATAGTCCGAGTCCCTGGAACAGTCTGGTCAGAAGATACAAATCAATAGATTAATACGCTCATGTAAAGGGGAACTCTCCTCCTGTCCCAGTGTGAACCACCAAGTTGCTGCAACTGGGATAATCATGAATGCTATGTCATCCATCTCAGAACCAATGGGACCATGCTGTGTGGGCCAGTTAGGAACTGCCAAACGCCTAAGCGTAGTTGTGCTCTATTTTGGTGAGACATTGATTAAATGAGGCAGAAATGGGGAAAGCGTAAGAAAGTACATCCCCAACGTAGCGAGAATGTATCCTCTGCTACTGCCCCTAGATTTGGTTTCCATGCCGAATTTAGGTAACTGGTAATTTAACCCAGATGCAACAGATCTGTGTCTGGCAATCCATTTTCTGCTTGTCATAGAATTTACATGACCTGGTGTCTGCAACTTTCACATTATCTCTACCTGATAGGTAGATATCTGAGACCCAGATGTTTCTTGTAATGCACCAGTGCCAGTTGAGGTTAGGCAGATTGTCACAGAATAATGACCTCATTCCACCCATGTGATTGATATGCAACTGCTGTGGTATTATCAATCTGAAGCTGCACATGCAAATCATGCACGGGAAGGGAATTGAGGGGTATGGTCTGAGTGCAGGTAGATGGGACTAGGGGAAAATAAATGGTCGGCACGGACTGGAAGGGCCAAGAAGGCCTGTTTCCGTGCTGTAATTGTTATATGGTTATATGGTCATATGCATTGTTGAGCAGAATTCTTTAGGCCATAGAATGCAACCAGCAATTCTATGCAGTTTACCCTAGCCTCTGCAGGGTTAACGCTTCTTTCACATTCTATCTGCCGCCACAGCCATACTCGATATTAGTGGCTCCTCATCCTGAAGCTCACATCAGTTTGTAAACTAAAGGTTATTGAGTCTGAATGTCTCTAGTACATCGCGAGACATTAGTTACAATTTTGGCCGTAGGCAAAGTACTGCTGTGTTAATTAACCAATGATGAACCTCAAATAGCCAATCATTCTAAATGGTACTAATCTAAGTTTAATTAGATGGGTGAGGACCTAACCTCTCAACAGGTGTGTGGTAGCTGAATATTATGCATCTTTCAGATCTATGGCTGCCATATAACACCCTTTTTATCCCAGTTACAATACTGAATTCTTTTATTTTAAACCGTTTATACTGGACCTTAAGGGTTAAGAATGTTTAGGCCCAGAATGACTCGACACCCACCATTGTTCTTTTGGCTGGGGAATTGGACACAATTGTTGAGGCTGATATGCATCATTCACCTGCAGAGTTAGTGATATTGAACCGCCATTGTTCCTGCTCCAACCAGTTTTTAGGACTTCTGCAGCCTTAATTCATGCGCCCACATGATGCGCTCCTTTAGAGCGATGCACAGTAACAGGTGTTTGATATGTGAAGTTTCTTCCATTATGAAGTCCTGGAACTGGTGAGAGGCCATTAATTTGTTGGCCAGATTGTCATCCCTGGCTTCACCAGTTCCCGCCGGTATGGCAAATTGCTGACCACATCCGGCACACCTGGAGCATAGCTCATGTGCTTTTGGTGTATGCACATAAGCAGTGACACAGGAGGAAGCAGGGTCAGCTTCCTCCTGCCTTGGCTCTCCCGGATGATGCTCACGGGAGGTCACACACAGCCCTAAATGAGGTGCTGGTGTTCTGGGTCCTCAAACTTCAGGGTCAGATTCCTGCTGCCCTGGCTCTCCTGGGTCATGCTCATGGGAGGTCACACACACAGCCCTAACGAGGTGTTGCTGTGCTGGGTCCCCATGCCCTGGCTCTCCCGGCTCATGCTCAAGGGAGGTCAACACTTCAGGGTGAGATTTATACTGCCCTTGCTCTCTCAGCTCCTGCTTACGGGAGGTCACACACACAGCCCTAAACAGCGTGCTGCTGTGCTGGGTCCCCATGCAGACTCGTTCCTATTCTAGAGATTGTTGCTGAAAGCCGCTGGGGACCCTGGGGTATAACCCCGGCTGGAACTCCTCCTGGTTGTATTATTTCAGCTATGAGGTGTTCCACGTTGTCCAGACATCCCCAATGTTTATTTTAGGAAAGTCTTCTGGCTTCACTCATCAGAGTTGACAGACCTGGACAATTTACTCTTGGCCTGCCTCCCGACAGGAGTGGCCTCAGTGCTTTAAAGCACCGGAGTTGCTGCTGCTGGCTGAACTGCCGGTGACTCTAAAGTCAGTGTCTTCAAAGCCGTCACCATCCACTAACCGCAGCTACGAGTTCATTATGAGGGTTTTTTCCCCTCTACAAGGCTGTCAGAACTTCCTCCACCACAACCTCAGCCTTAATCAGCTGTAATCTCATTAAATGCCTTGACATTACGGTGACCCTGACAAGGGTAATTACTGGATGCTGGACCTGACCAGCGACGGCGTGAATTAAAAAAAAAAAATTCCCCCTCCCCTAAGAGGGGACTTCACCTTTTGATGTCTGGACTGGGCTCCTTGCACCATGCACACACCCTCTTAATTACTCCAGGCTCCCAGTTATGGCTTGGGAGTTTTAGAATAATTCTGCATAGAATGTCCTTTTATTACATTTGTACACCTGTTTTAAAAATGAAATAAACCCCTTGGTGAGCATAGAATAATGCTCAGTGTTTGTGGATCCGGGGTGGAGCAGATGGTTAGCAGGGATATCTCTTACCCGTTGTTAAGGAGATACAATGAACCCTTGCTCCATCAGCTTGCTTTGCTGGGTCCCCATGTCTTGCCCATCCTTGTATTACACGCGGTGTAATTGCATTGTAGCAGCAGATTGGACCCGGGATGTCGTTCCCTCCGATCCCTATCCACCTCCGCATGCAGACTGACCACAGGTGGGTTGCTCTATTAGGCGATATACTCGCCTTAATTTCATAATTTTAACTTTTCCCCTTAGGAAAATGTCCCTGCTGGCTCCTGTAACCAGCCTTACGGGACCTAAGCAAAAACCGCAGCAAGTTTAAAACACTTACCTGCGGGTGTTTTATTTACCGCTGGTGGAGCTGCGCCCTCCAGCCTGTCGGTGCGCCAAACGCTCGGACGTAATGACGCGCCGGCGCTCCGGCGGGCCTTCTTCACGTAATCACTCACGTGACTCCAAAGTAAAATGAAACATGGGGTGCATTAATGTCAAATAAGGTGCATAAAGAGAAGAGTTAACAATGGGAAAGAAAGAATGGAAAGAGAAATAAAGAGAGACACAAAGTGCTGCAGTAACTCCATGGATCAGGCAGCATTTCTAGAGAACACGATTAGTTGATGTTTTGGGTCAGGACCCTTCTTCAGACTCTTCTTTATTTATAAGAAATAAAGAGGTGGATAGAAGAAACATGGAAATAATCTGCCCCATATTTCTTCAGCAATTGGCAATGAATGTGTAAATGTTGTAATCATATGAAACTCATGGTGAGATTGATGGCAAGCTTCCTCTGTCATGAGGTTAGCCCAAGGGCAGAACAACTCATTCACCAGCTTGTGGTGATTTGCAATTCATGGGATATTCCTTCCTCATCATAAGTTGTTGAACTAATTACCTATTAAAAACAACACACGGCTGCACTGTTAAACCTGTTACTATTTTGGCAGCAAATTCTGGCTTAATAGCTCCATTTTTAGACCATTGATAAAGGGTTATGGATCACGTTTCTTTTCTCTCCATTATATTTTTTTTAATCTCCTCGCTTTTCTGTCCCTCCAAGCTTTTATATTTTGGTGTGTCGGAAACCGTTTGGCCAGCCTGCCTTCCCTTGCAAGATGAAGTGAACTGCCTGACCTCTGCATTTCTAGTTAACGCACTGTGCAATGCTGAGAGGTGTTCTGCTGTAGGGTAATGCAAAGCACAAGGCATGAGGTCATGGGCTGTCTGATGCAGGAGGTGGGGGTGGTGTTCAATGACAGTACTCGCTTTGTTTGCTGTGAAATATTTGAGTATAAGAAAAGCAGACTGGTGCTCACAACACCCGCCTGCTTTTCTTATATTCAAATATTTCACAGCAATCAAAGTTCTTTTTACTTTGCCTCGATGACTTGAACGAGAGAGAATAGGCATCTCGGGGACTGTCATTACTGAGATCAGTTTCACAGGAACACTTGGTATAAAGGACATGAACAACAAGGAGAAAGAGCCATGTCACAAGAGAGATTTTGAGCAGCAGCAAATTGCACTTTCACACAAGATATTTAAGTTAATTCAGTCGAGCTCCACAGGCACTAAAGACCTTTAATGAAATTCAGTCCAACATGGAATGAAGAATCGTTCCTTCTTTGCTTTAGCTACTTAATCAAAGTCTTCTATTTCTTTTAAGAAGTGAAATATTGAACTTTGCCACAGGAACTTTTAGAAGTTTTATACTACAAAGATGTGTCAGTGTATCTGTTTTAGCAGCAACAATGCCATATATATATATATATATATATATATATATATATATATATATATATATATATATATATATATATATTGATAGCCAGAAACAGAGTTGACTAATTCTAGTTACTCCTCTTCCATTTGATATGTTTGTTTTGTTCTTCTGCTATCCTTTCATCCAAGTTCTGCTGCTTAATCATCTGTTGGTTTTAGTTAATTATTGTAGGACATTTTAAAAACGTTGAGTAATTTATTGTTCTATTACACCAGACACATTCTGATTACCAATTCAAGCTTCTATTTTTCTGCAACATTACTGACGACGGGTAAGTGACTGGTTTATAATACTTAACAGTAAAAATGGTATTGTGAGCATTTTTATGTGTGATACCAAAGAGAAGAAAAAACTCATGTAACATTCTTCTCATTTACTGGACTTGGCTGCTAGCCTCATGTAGTCCTCTTGTATCTCACCATTCTTCATACAGGTGGTTGGTCGGTGATGACTGAAAGATTATAGCATGCTTTTCCCATTTTACCATTTTAATTTTAATTTTAATTTACATTTTAATTTTCTTCACTCTTGAGGAGAAGAAGTCATGTTTGGGTATCAGTTCAAAGGCATCATTTGCCTTTTCACAATCACAATCATTTGCCTTTTCAACAATCACAAAAGCCATTTAATATACAGGTCTTGGGGTTAGCAAGCTTTTGAATAACATTTAGTTCAGTTTAGTGTGGATACAGTGTGGAAACAGGCCCTTCGGTCCACCAACTCCATGCTGACCAGCAATCACCCATAAGCTCGTTCATTCCAACACAATAGGGACAGTTTACAGAAGCCATTTAACCTACATGCCAGTACCTCTTTGGAGTGTGGGAGGATACCGGAGCACCCAGAAAAAACCCATGTAGTCACAGGGAGAAGGTACAAACTCCATACAGGCAGCATCTGTGGTCAGGATTCAACTCAGGTCTCTGGCGCTGTAAGGCAGCAACTCTACATTGTACCGCTGCCCTAGACCGGGAAGGAGGGTGAAGAACCCATCCAATCTAAGTCCAATTGCCCACTCCTTGTCATAAAATTATGCATCATTTCTGCATCTGTTTGCTAGGAATGTACCTATTCATTTATTCTACCTCTTCTACCTCATATTTTTGTCCAGGTGTGACATTGGAAAAGTCATCAGAGCACTGACTTTCTTTGAGGATTAGTTGCCAAGGGAATTTTGACAGAGTTTGGCTGAAATTAGAATTTCCATTTTGTTGCATTTCAACAATCAAATGCATGGGAGTAAAACATGTGAAGAAAGCATCGCATTTCTTGGGGTTGGAGCTGAAATTACTGGTAGTGAGATCAGTTTCCACCAGTTGCAGTTCCTGCATTAAAATTTATCTTCCAAATCAGTTATAGCCCAGTTTATGTAAATAAATCCATTGGGAAATCACAGAAACCCTGCACCAGGCTGTATTCATTTCAGTTTAAATTAGATTAGATTATTGAGATAATAAACCGATTTTAAGGTCAAATCAGGGGAAACTAAAGTTTACTGCAGATGTGAGAGAGAGGGAGAGGGAGAAGGAGAGGGAGGGGGGGGGAGAAGGGGGGAGGAGGGGAGAGGGAAGGGGAGGGAGGGGGGAGACTCTCCTAGTAATTCCTGCAAGGCATTGTAAGTAATTTTATGAAATCCAGTAAGAATCCAATTGACAGACATCAGTGAAGCACATATGCTTCATTTTCTTTGCAAAGCTTTGCTTTTTTTCAGGTCGGCATAGAAGTCTTTCAAATAGAGAATTCTTTGAATAGAGTAGCTGGTAAAGGTTATAATGGTGTGTAAGCAATTGCTGAGAGAAGGAATTTATATTACAAGCAAAGGTAGACAAAAAGCTGGAGTGTAACAATACATTTATATTCAATAGTGCCTGACTTTTGACTACCAGGAGTGCCCTTGGTTCCACAATGATGTCCGTACACATATGTGCACATATTTAAGAATGCAAAGCAATTGCTTGGTAAAGGGGTTAGCACGTCTGTTTCTAATATTCACCAAGTCCACAAGAAATAGAACTAAGCTTTTCAGTTGCATGAGCTTGCTTTGCCATTCAATAAGGTCACGGCTCATCTACAGTAACTCATCTAACTTTACAAAATCCACTTTCCCGCCCCAACTCTGAAGTCCTTCCTTCCCTGACTGATTACAAATCGTACTGAGCTTTGAATATGCTCAATGCTTCAGCCTCACTGCCTTCTGGGGAAGTAGTTCCAAATGCTCACGTTTTTACTTACATCTTAGACTTATTCAGAGACTATGCCCCCTGACCCTAGACTCTCCCATGAGGGGAATCATATACCCAACATTTCCCCTAAAAATCTTGTATGTTTCAATATGTTTCAATGCACCTCGTTCTTCTAAACTCCAATGAGTGCAGATCAACCCATTTAACCTTTCGTCAAAAGGTAAACCTTCCATACCCAGGATCATCCTAATGAACTCTCTAACTGCCTCCATTGATAAATTATGTTTCCTTAAAAAAACGGAATCAAAACAATATATGTACTCAAAGGTTTCAAAGGTCTTTTATTGTCACGAGTACCAAATAAGGTACACTGATATATGAATTACCATACAGCCATACTAAAAATAAAAGCATCAAGACACACAACTACATAAAAGTTAGGATAAACATCCACCACAGTGGATTCCCCACATTCCTCACTGTGATGGAAGGCAATAAAGTTCAATCTTCTTCCTCTTTATTCTCCCGTGGATGTGGCAATCGAACCATCCGTGGGCCGATTGAAGCTCCGGAAGCCAGTGGTTGAAGCACCCGCATCGGGGCGATCGTAGCTCCTGCGTCGGGGCGGTCGAAGCTCCTGCGGCTTGGAGTTTCCGAAGTTTGTCTCTAACCAGAGACCACAAGCTCCACGATGTTAAAGTCCGCAGGCTCCCATGGTTGGAGCTCAGAGGTCGATCGCCAGCAAAAGGCTGCAAACTTCACGATTTTAGGCCGCATTTTAGAGATCCGATACGGAAAAAAAATCACATCTCCATTGAGGTAAGAGATTTTTAAAAAGTTTCCTCTAACCCCCACCCCCCACATGTAACAAGTTACATTTACTGTAACACATTCTATTAAAACAACAAAGAAGGAAGGGACAGATGGACTGTTGGCGAGGCAGCTATTGCTGGTGCCATCCGGTGGATATTTTTAATGTCATGAGTGCCTTCTCCCCCTTGCGGGCAGACTTCCCTACTCTTAGACTCCAACCTTGGTATAAAACCAACATTCCATATTCTTCCTGACTCGCATCTGTTAGCTTTCTATGCATTATGTTAGAGAATAGCCAAACACATTGCGCTAAAGCTTTCTGCAATTTTTCTGTTTAAATAAATTATTTTATCATTCCTTGCTCCTAATTGAACAACTTCAATTTTTTCCTCAGCGCTCTATTTGCCAACTTTCTGCCCATTTATTCAGCTTATTGCTGTCTTTGTAAGCTGTATTCTTCATGCAGCCGCTTCCACCCTGCAGTTACCCCTCCACCCCATTACTTTTTAAATATCATTAAATTTGGCTGTGATACATTTGCTTCCTTTCTCTAAATCATTAATATAGATTGCACATATCTGCAATCATAACACGATCACTTTGGCACACCACTGAATATAAGTTGCCAACCTCAAAACGATGCCCTGAACATTACTCACTGCTTCCTGCTGGTTAACAAGTCCTTCTTCTTCTTCTTGCGTATGGCGTGCACAGCCTAAAGTTGTAGGACAACTTGTTCTATTTGATTGTGTTACTTGATTATGCACGCCGGGTTGATTGCATTCGTCGAAACAGGGCGGACCACGTGAAAGTTGCAATCTCCCACCCCAACAAGTCCTCTATTTATGTCAGTGTGTTACCAACATCTTTGATCTTGCGAAGCAATTATTTGTTGTGGCGTCTTGTGAACAATGCCTTTTGAACATCAAAAGTATTATGGTCAGTGGCTTTCTCTATCCACTCTGGCAATTTCTTCTTTAGAGAACTGTAATAAATTTGTCAGATGTGATGTCCCCTTCAGAAAGCCATGCTTATTCTGCACAACCTGATTATGACTTTCCAGATGGTCTGTTTTCAACTCCTTAATAATTGGTTCCAACCCCTGTGCCAATGATTAGCCTTAGCCTCCATTATTTTGCCTGACACTAATGTTATAGAAATGGTGATGAAATTTTTATTTCTCCCCTACTTTTACTTGCCATCAGTGGGATGTCCATAACATTTTATACCATAAAGAGTGAACACTTTTGTAGTTGAAAATACTACAAACATCTTCTAACATTTTATTGTTCTCTATACTGTCTCCCCAGAGGGTCATTTCCTGAAGGGCCTTTGTTCATTCAGGACCTGACTCTGTTTATGCAGAATGTTAAAGAATGTTTTTTGTTTTATTCTCTTGCCAATTTATAACTCTTGATTAGTAAGGGTGTCAAGTGTTATGGGAAGAAGGCAGGAGAATGGGGTTGAAAGGGAAAGATAGATTAGCCATGATTGAATGGCAAAATATACTCGATGGGTTAAATGGAGTAAATTTGCTCCTCTGACATATGAACTTATGAAGTTGTCCTCAATTTATTGGGACACTTTTTCTCACAGAGAGTGGTGACTCTGTGGAATTATCTGCCTCCGAGGGCGGTGGAGGCAGGTTCTCTGGATGCTTTCACGAGAGAGAGAGATACTAGATAGGGCTCTTAAAAAATAGCGGAGTCAGGGGATATGGAGGAAAAGGCAGGAATGGGGTACTGATTGGGGATGATCAGCCATGATCACATTGAATGGCGGTGCTGGCTCGAAGGGCCAAATGGCCTACTCCTGCACTGTCTATTGTATATTATCTATTACTTGATTTTATTTTGTCTTCTTCTGCTTGAGTCTGAATTTGTCTCCAGCATCAAACTACTGCTGACCTATGCCACCAAGTTCTTCTCCTTCAATTTAATACTCGTCTTCATTTCCTTGCCTAGTCATAAATGGTTTATTTTCCATCTCCACCCGCTCAGAGGTATGTAGAACAGACATATTATCTGTGCAATGAGTTTTCACCCCGGCAAGGTATTTGGGATCTCAGCATTCCAGCCAACCTCAACACCTAGTCTTCTAATATTGGACACATGTCAAATGTTGTCAACAATACTATCTACTGTCTACTACTAAAGGTCAACAGCTATTTTGGGGACTGTCTGGTTTGGGGACTGTAAAGCCTCTGACTGGAAGTCCGTGCAGAGAGTGGTGAGGACAGCAGAAAAAATCATCGGGACCTCTCTCCCCTCAATCGGGGATATTGCGACCAAACGTTGCATGTCTAAGGCCAGCAGTATTATAAAAGACCCCACACATCTCCATCACGACTGTTCACTCTGCTGCCCTCGGGCAAAAGATATCGCGGCATAAGGAGCAGAACATCAAGGTTCTGCAACAGCTTCTTCCCAGGAGCCATCAGACTCCTGAATGTCATGTAATGGGCTGCCACCATTGTCTATTTATCCATTTTATCCATGTTTATCCTTCTGTTAATTATCGTGTTGCACAGGGAGTCAAATGCAACGGAATTTCGTTTGGAACTTGCATATATCAATCTATTTCTAAATGACAATGAAGTTTGTTTGACATGATTTCATGTTGCTAGTCAACTTCCTCATGGGCAAACCTCAATGTATGAAATGGCAACATTGCATGGTCCTCCCTGACATCCAGCACAGGGGCATTTGCGTGCTCACTCCCCTTGTTCTACTCTATCTACACCTGTGACTGTGCCACCATAAGCAGCTCAAATGCCATCATTAGATCCACTGAAGACACCACCACCATTGGATTGTGGATGGACCAAGGGTAACAATGAATCAGCTTACAGGAGCAAGATTGATATTTTGGTTAAGTGATGCCAGAATAATAACAATCTAGTTCTCAATGTTATCAAGATCAAGGAGATGATTATTGACTCCAGGAATGGAAAATCTAGAGACCATGCACCAGTCTTCATCAGTGGACGGCGTTGGAGAAAGTTAACAGCTTCAGTCTCCTAGTCATGCACATCTCCGATGAGCACTTCCGGACCCAGAACATTGATGCAATCACAGAGAAAGTTTACAATCCGTCTACTGCCTCAGTGGTTTGAGAAGATTTGACATGTTCCCGAAAGCTCTATCAAACTTCTGCAGGTGTATAATGGAGAACATACTTATTGATTGTATCATGGCTGATTCAATACTTCGAATGGTCGAGAATGAAGGAGGCTGCAGAAAGTATAGAACATGCTCAGTTCCGTCATGTATACTGACCTCTGCACCATCTTGGAAGTACTGCTTCAAAAAAGTAGCTAATATCATCAAAGACCCACACCACCCTGGGTGCATGTTCATCTCGCTGCTTGCATCAGGAAGAAGATACAGGAGCCTGAGAACCATTACTTCAAGAACAGCTTCTTCACATCACCCATTAGGCTCTTGAACCACCCTGTACACTCTTAACTTCAACCTTACTTCAGCACTGTACAGCTATGGACCTTTGCCACTCCAAGGTCATAGCTAAAGGAAGAATTGACACAAAATGCTGGAATAACTTAGCGGGTCAGGCAGCATCTCTGGATAGAAGGAATGGGTGATGTTTTGGGTCGAGACCCTTCTTCAGGCTGGATGTTGTTAAACTAGAAAGAGTACAGAGAGGTTATACAAGGATTTTGCCAGGACTTGAGTGACTGGGCTGAAGGGAGAAATTGGGCTGGCTAGAATTTTATTCCTTGAAGTGCAGGAGGCTGAGGGGTGATCGTATAGAGGTGCATACAATCATGAGGGCAATAGATAGGGTATTTTACGCAGTGTAGGAGAATCAAGAACCAGATGACATAGACATAGCCGATATGCAGGAAAGCATGGAGAAATTTGTCAGTGCCTGTGTCAACTTTGGCCTCACAAAGAAAACAGCAATCATGCACCAACCTGCACCAAAGACCCTACGTTCTTGTGAAGGATCAGAGGCTTTCAACAGTGGGCAAGTTTACATGCCTAGGCAGCACTCTCTCAACATTGATGATGAAGATGATGTGTACGATTGCAACCTTCACATAGCCCGTCCTGTTTTGATGAATGCAATCAACCTGGCGTGCACAATCAAATAAGATCAAATAAAACTTTAGGCTGTGCACGCCATACGCGAGAAGAAGAAGGTGGTGAAGATAATGACAGCATAGCAAAAGCCAGCTAGGCTTTCGTAAGACTGAGAAGGAAAGTGTGCGAGTGCAGAGGAATCAGCCTAAAGGCTAATCTGAGGGTGTACACCGTGCTGCTGTCATACCCACATCACTTGCAACACATGAACAGTGTACAGTGGGCATGCCGCATGAGAGCTTATCCACATCCACATGTCCTGGCTGCACAGAATATTTCGCAATAAGTGGCATGACTACATTCTGTTCCAGACATACCTCCCCTACCAGCTGCTAAATGTTGTTGAAAGAATAGTAAGATTAAACGAGAACTTACCAGTTTGAAGTTTGATCTTTATTTTATGAGGTGTCACGATGAGGGATTACGTGAAGACCCCGCCAGCACGCATGCGCGACATTCTTCAAAGCAGTGGTGTGAAATCACAGAACAAACAGTCACAATGACTGACATAGTAAGAGAAAAAAGAGAACTTTCATACCAGGTGATCTTTATAATAGAGGGTCGGGAGCGGAGGGCACGTAATCCCTCATCGTGACACCTCATAAAATAAAGATCAAACTTCAAACTGGTAAGTTCTCGTTTAATCTTACTATTTTACTTCGGAGTCACGTGAGTGACTACGTGAAGATTTCAAAGCTCTGTGATTTCATGCCCTGGAAGCTCCATGCTCACACACCGCTAAAGCTGGGATAAGAGGATGGACGTGATTCAGACACTGGCTGAAAAACAAAACAGGTATTTATTCATACCAAACACAATATTGTGTCCCATAAGGGTTATTTATCTGGCAGCACTTAAAATCCTCCCTGCATAATTGTCAGGGGAGGTCACGGGTTTGTTATAAAAGCGGTGGAAGGTTTTCTCATTGTTCCAACCCGCTGTGGCCAGGATGTGATCCAGTGGTACCTCCATCCTTCTAGCCGCCGAGGTGGATGCTGCCCTGGTGGAGTGAGATTTGTACACATTAGTATCCACCCCCGCCGCATCCAGTACCACCCTTAACCATCTGGAAATGGTTTGCACCGTGACCCTGTGATGAGGCTTCTTGTGACTGACAAGCAAAGCTGTTTCCGTGCCCCTTAGATCTTTAGTGACTGAAATGTATCGCAGAATCAATGTAACGATACAAAGACGAGTGTCCGCTGGGTAAGCCAGGAACTCCAAAGTATGTCCAGACACTCCGGGTCGATCTTGCTTCAATAGTCCCTGCACCTGGAATGTGATTTTCTCACTGGTAATTGCCATGGCATCCAGACTGAGTTTGTGCAGGGACTGGACCCGTTGCGCCGTGATCAGTGCCATTATCATGACCATTTTGTAGGTTAATTTGGCCAAAGGGAGTCCCGTGTTCGGTGTCCATCCTCGCAGCATCGTCAATACCGTGCTGATGTCCCAGGTATGGCTATATCTGGGCCTGGGGGGATTAGAATTAAATATTCCCCTCATAAATTTGGATACTAGGGGATGTGACCCAATTCCCAATTGGTCACTCCCCTTGCCCAAGTAAGACGATAGGGCACTCCTGGCACAGTTAATGGCGCTGTAGCTTAGACCCTCATCGTAATGAAGGGTAGCCAGAAACTCCAGCACTTCCGTGATGGTGGCGGTTTCGTATGTTGTTTTAGTAGTCACGCAGAAGCCTTCCCATTTCCTGATGTAGGTCAGGTACTGCTTCCTTGTGGACTCTCTGCAGGCTCCTGTGATGGTATCAATGGTCCTGTTGGAGAGTCCGAATCCATGAAGTGGCCGTTTTAAAATCTGCAAATTAACAAATCCATGCGGTCATGACATGGATGACATTCTCCTGTAACAGGATGAACAAGCAGGCTTGGTCTTTTATTCACCCTGATACAGGGTTCTGTGGCCATCTTCTGTACCAGAGGGAACCATGGTTGAGTAGGCCAGTCGGGCACTACCAAGATACCCGATGCGGAGTCTTGTTTGATTTTTTGCAAGACCCGACTGATGAGGCAGAAAGGGGGGAAAGCGTAGCAAAATAAATCCCCCCAGTGTAGCGAGAAAGCATCCATCGCTACTGCCCCTGGGTCTGGCTCCCAAGCAACATACGTTGGTAGTTGGTGATTTAGCCTGGACGCGAAAAGGTCGATATCTGGTGTCCCATAACGTTCTACAATATCTGTGAACACATTCCGATCCAACATCCATTCTATGTTGTCGTTGAATTTCCGTGACCTGGTGTCTGCCACTGTGTTTAGTTTACCTGGAAGGTAAGTTGCAGAGATCCAAATTTCTCTTTGCAGACACCAGTACCAGATATTGTTGGCCAATTCATCACACGATATCGACTTTACACCGCCCATGTGGTTAATATAGGCTACCACCGTGGTGTTGTCAATCTGTATTCTAACATGAACTTTGTGCATGTTAGTGCAGTATGCCTTAAGGCCGTGAAATGCTGCCAGCATTTCTGAATAGTTAATCCCTAAGTTTTTAAATAGGGTTAACTCTGGTGCACTCCATCTACCTCCACAGCTAGAGGTAGTGTTAGTAGCTCCCCACCCTTTGGCACTGGCATCCGTTTGTAAGGTGATCGAGGGATTGGTGATAGTTATGGGTTTGGAACAGTTTTGGGCATTACCCATCCACCAATATAATTCGGCTTTTGCCTTTTCTGGAATTTTCATGGGCCTATCAAAATGGCCAGCATGATTTTTGAGCGCCGTAATTTTGGCTCTTTGTAAGTTTTGGTAATGTAAAGGCCCATATTGTGCTGCAGGAAATGCAGCTACTATCTTCCCAATCACCCTGGCCACCTGCCGAATGGATGGGACCTTAATGCCAATGAGGCTCCTGCAAGCCTCTATCAGGTCTTCCACCTTGCTTGGTGGTAACGTGGCAGACATTTGCACTGAGTCAATAATGAACCCCAAATATTTCATGGTGGTAGAGGGTTCCAATATTGATTTATCTGGATGTATCGTAAACCCCAGTTTCTGAAAAATATGTTTCGTGGCTGTGACTGCCAAGGTAGCCATCTCCAAATTCTCCCCCACTATGAGGATGTCATCAAGATAGGCCATAACAGTATGATTCTGTTTCCTTAAATAGGCCAAAGCTGGTTTCAATATCTTGGTAAACAATCTGGGTGCTGACGATAACCCATTAGGCAAAGCTTTATATTGCCATAATTGTCCCATCCAGATAAATTTTAAGTATTTCCTATGATCCTTGTGTATAGGTACTGAATAGTATGCATCTTTGAGGTCAACGCATGCCATGTAGTACCCATTGGCTATAAGCTGAATAGCAGTGTCGAAGGTGTCCATTTTAAAATGAATATACTGGACAGAAGTATTCAGGTCGGTCAAATCTATGATGATGCGGCAACCGCCATCTTTTTTGTTTTTAGTGAATATATTAGACACGAACTCCTGAGGTTCTTTAAAGGCCTTCTCAATTATCCCTTTTTCTATCAACCTCTGTAGTTCAGCATGCCCTGCTGCCTTATCTCTATGAGAAAGGACAAATTTCCGACTAGGTGCATGCTGTACCGGGGTAGGGAGTTCGTGAATAAATTCAATTTTGTAGCCCTGAATACTCCTGAGTATATAAGGATCAGAGGTAAAAGTGAGCCAATTCTCGAGGAACATGTGCAACCTGCCCCCTATGCAAAGTGAATTTGGGTCAGTAGTGTTCTTGGGGATCCCAGACCCACCTACCTCCATGGTTACTGCCGGTGTGGTGGTTTCTGCCCTTGCTTCCTCGGCTGGTTGTAGGTGTTCTGGGAGTGGCGCATCTTCCAAGGAGGCCGGCCTGGGCCTTGGCCTAAAAAAGACCGCTGAGCAGGTATGCCGGCCTTCGAGCTTTCACCACCGGCAGACCTGTTAGGGTAACTCTGCCCGGTGGGTGCGTAGGGGTGCGTTCTGTGTGGGTGATGAGGCTTAGTGTACCCAGGTACTTTAATAAGGCCCAAAGCCTTAGCCTCCTCGTCAAGATCTTTAACCTGTTTGGGGAGATCTTCCCCGAATAGCAGGCTTGGAGGCTGCATCTTCCCAGGCTTACACAACCCCGCGAACTTGGGGTTAAGCGCCGGCTTTATAATGCTTTTCCTGAAATTATTTATTTCATACTGTGTGTTGCACAGTAAGGCCAAAGCATCTTGTAGTTCTTCCGGCATATCCACTCCCACTGCTGTTCTGGCTACTGCAGTAATCCCTGCGGTAAGGAGCTTCAGGATCTTCTGAAGTTTCATCTCCTGCCCTCTACTCGAGGGGCTCATGTTTCCCCATATTGGGTTGTTCACCGCGGGTACATTTAATGACTTGCAGTTTTCTGGCGCCATATATTTATCTGCTGTGGCATTGATGGCCTGTTCCTGAAGTTGGTTAGTGGCCATATAATCAATGCTGGCAGCCAGCTTGGGGTGGATGGGTAGGCCCTTCTGGTTGGGCATGGCATGTTTGCTCACCACATCCATATAATCTTCACACACCCCTGACGCTGCAGGTGCTTCAGCCAACTCCCCTTCTTCTGGGTCAGCCCAGTTCTGACCCTCAATGCTCCCCTGTATAGAAGGGGATACATTAGGCAGTCCTCGAAAGGAACTTGCCGTGGGCCTACTAGGGGTCCCACTGTGATCCTGCCCCTGCTTTAGCAGGTCACGTTGGAGCAGCTGCTCCATCATCCACTCAATGCGGTCAAGGCGACCTCCGTCGCTGCCAGCGAGCGGGGTGCCCTCGGGACCGGACTCCGCTGAGTCGGCCCCGGCCGACTTCCGGGTAGTTTTCCCCGACCGTGGCGTACCAACGGTCTCGAAGTCCGAAAAGTCGGGAGCTGCAGGTAGAACCTGTAGCTCTGGAGAGGCGGTTCTCCGTTGGCTGCTGTCCTTAGCCGCTGATTTGGCCGCCGCTCTCTTTGATTTTCTCCCTTCCATAATGGTCGACTCACTCCTTCGGTGAGACTTACCTGGCGTGAGCTTTTTAAAGCTCACGCTGGAGGAGCCCCGCTCCTCCCGACCGTCGCTTCCGCATGCGCACGACAATATGTCGCGCATGCGTGCTGGCGGGGTCTTCACGTAGTCACTCACGTGACTCCGAAGTAAAATCATAGATTAGATGGGCAGGATATGTCAGAAGAATGTCTGGTAACAGTGGTAAGGTGAACAGCCGGCAGTAGTTGTGCACGTAGGCACAAACGACATCGGGAAGAAGAGGACAATAGACAATAGGTGCAGGAGTAGGCCATTCGGCCCTTCGAGCCAGCACTGCCAGTCAATATGATAATGCCCTATCAGTACCCCGTTCCTGCCTTCTCCCCATATCCCCTGATTCCGCTATCTTTAAGAGACCTATCTAGCTCTCTAGTATTCAGAGAACCGCGAGATTTCAACATGCAGGTAGACTGGGAAAATCAGGTTGGTACTGGACCCCGAGAAAGGGAGTTTGTGGAGTGCCTCCATGATGGATTCTTGGAGCAGCTTGTATTGGAGCCTACCAGCGAGAAGACCATTCTGAATTTAGTGTTGTGTAATGGACCAGATTTGATAAGGGAATGAGGTTAAGGAGCCATTAGGAGGTAGTGAACATAATATGGCACGTTTTAATCTACAATTTGAGAGGGAGAAGGTTAGATCGGAGGTGTCAGTGTTACAATTGAATAAAGGGGACTATGGGGCCATGAGGGAGGAGCTGGCCAAAGTTGACTGGAAAGATACCCTAGCAGGGATGACAATGGAACAACAATGACAGGTATTTCTGGGAATAATACAGAAGGTGCAGGATCAGTTCATTCCAAAGCGGAAGAAATATTCTAAGGGGAGTAAGGGGCGACCATGGCTGACAAGCGAAGTCAGGGACAGTATAAAAATAAACAAGAGAAGTACAACATAGCAAAGATGAGCGGGAAGCAAGATGATTGGATAATGTTTTAAAAGTGCAACAGAAGATAACTAGAAAGGCAGTACGGGGAGAAAAGATGAGGTACGAAGGTGAGTTAGCCAAGATTATAAAGGAGGATAGTAAAAGCTTCCTTAGGTATGTGAGGAGGAAACAATTAGTTAAAACCGAAGTTGGACCCTTGAAGACTGAAAAAGGTGAATTTATTATGGGGAATAAGGAAATGGCAGATGAGTTGAACAGGTACTTTGGATCCGTCTTCACTAAGGAGGACACAAACAATCTTCCTGATGTACTAGTGGCCAGAGGATCTGGGATGAGGGAGGAACTGAAGGAAATCCACATTAGCAGGAAATGGTGTTGGGTAGACTGGTGCGACTGAAGGCTGATAAATCCCCAGGCAGTGGGCATGCCGCATGAGATCTTATCCACATCCACATGTCCTGGCTGCACAGAATATTTCGCAATAAGTGGCATGACTACATTCTGTTCCAGACATACCTCCCCTACCAGCTGCTAAATGTTGTTGAAAGAATCATAGATTAGATGGGCAGGATATGTCAGAAGAATGTCTGGTAACAGTGGTAAGGTGAACAGCCGGCAGTAGTTGTGCACGTAGGCACAAACGACATCGGGAAGAAGAGGACAATAGACAATAGGTGCAGGAGTAGGCCATTCGGCCCTTCGAGCCAGCACTGCCAGTCAATATGATAATGCCCAATCAGTACCCCGTTCCTGCCTTCTCCCCATATCCCCTGATTCCGCTATCTTTAAGAGACCTATCTAGCTCTCTAGTATTCAGAGAACCGCGAGATTTCAACATGCAGGTAGACTGGGAAAATCAGGTTGGTACTGGACCCCGAGAAAGGGAGTTTGTGGAGTGCCTCCATGATGGATTCTTGGAGCAGCTTGTATTGGAGCCTACCAGCGAGAAGACCATTCTGAATTTAGTGTTGTGTAATGGACCAGATTTGATAAGGGAATGAGGTTAAGGAGCCATTAGGAGGTAGTGAACATAATATGGCACGTTTTAATCTACAATTTGAGAGGGAGAAGGTTAGATCGGAGGTGTCAGTGTTACAATTGAATAAAGGGGACTATGGGGCCATGAGGGAGGAGCTGGCCAAAGTTGACTGGAAAGATACCCTAGCAGGGAAGACAATGGAACAACAATGACAGGTATTTCTGGGAATAATACAGAAGGTGCAGGATCAGTTCATTCCAAAGCGGAAGAAATATTCTAAGGGGAGTAAGGGGCGACCATGGCTGACAAGCGAAGTCAGGGACAGTATAAAAATAAACAAGAGAAGTACAACATAGCAAAGATGAGCGGGAAGCAAGATGATTGGATAATGTTTTAAAAGTGCAACAGAAGATAACTAGAAAGGCAGTACGGGGAGAAAAGATGAGGTACGAAGGTGAGTTAGCCAAGATTATAAAGGAGGATAGTAAAAGCTTCCTTAGGTATGTGAGGAGGAAACAATTAGTTAAAACCGAAGTTGGACCCTTGAAGACTGAAAAAGGTGAATTTATTATGGGGAATAAGGAAATGGCAGATGAGTTGAACAGGTACTTTGGATCCGTCTTCACTAAGGAGGACACAAACAATCTTCCTGATGTACTAGTGGCCAGAGGATCTGGGATGAGGGAGGAACTGAAGGAAATCCACATTAGCAGGAAATGGTGTTGGGTAGACTGGTGCGACTGAAGGCTGATAAATCCCCAGGCAGCGGGCATGCCGCATGAGATCTTATCCACATCCACATGTCCTGGCTGCACAGAATATTTCGCAATAAGTGGCATGACTACATTCTGTTCCAGACATACCTCCCCTACCAGCTGCTAAATGTTGTTGAAAGAATCATAGATTAGATGGGCAGGATATGTCAGAAGAATGTTTGGTAACAGTGGTAAGGTGAACAGCCGGCAGTAGTTGTGCACGTAGGCACAAACGACATCGGGAAGAAGAGGACAATAGACAATAGGTGCAGGAGTAGGCCATTCGGCCCTTCGAGCCAGCACTGCCAGTCAATATGATAATGCCCAATCAGTACCCCGTTCCTGCCTTCTCCCCATATCCCCTGATTCTGCTATCTTTAAGAGACCTATCTAGCTCTCTAGTATTCAGAGAACCGCGAGATTTCAACATGCAGGTAGACTGGGAAAATCAGGTTGGTACTGGACCCCGAGAAAGGGAGTTTGTGGAATGCCTCCATGATGGATTCTTGGAGCAGCTTGTATTGGAGCCTACCAGCGAGAAGACCATTCTGAATTTAGTGTTGTGTAATGGACCAGATTTGATAAGGGAATGAGGTTAAGGAGCCATTAGGAGGTAGTGAACATAATATGGCACGTTTTAATCTACAATTTGAGAGGGAGAAGGTTAGATCGGAGGTGTCAGTGTTACAATTGAATAAAGGGGACTATGGGGCCATGAGGGAGGAGCTGGCCAAAGTTGACTGGAAAGATACCCTAGCAGGGATGACAATGGAACAACAATGACAGGTATTTCTGGGAATAATACAGAAGGTGCAGGATCAGTTCATTCCAAAGCGGAAGAAATATTCTAAGGGGAGTAAGGGGCGACCATGGCTGACAAGCGAAGTCAGGGACAGTATAAAAATAAACAAGAGAAGTACAACATAGCAAAGATGAGCGGGAAGCAAGATGATTGGATAATGTTTTAAAAGTGCAACAGAAGATAACTAGAAAGGCAATACGGGGAGAAAAGATGAGGTACGAAGGTGAGTTAGCCAAGATTATAAAGGAGGATAGTAAAAGCTTCCTTAGGTATGTGAGGAGGAAACAATTAGTTAAGACCGAAGTTGGACCCTTGAAGACTGAAAAAGGTGAATTTATTATGGGGAATAAGGAAATGGCAGATGAGTTGAACAGGTACTTTGGATCCGTCTTCACTAAGGAGGACACAAACAATCTTCCTGATGTACTAGTGGCCAGAGGATCTGGGATGAGGGAGGAACTGAAGGAAATCCACATTAGCAGGAAATGGTGTTGGGTAGACTGGTGCGACTGAAGGCTGATAAATCCCCAGGCAGTGGGCATGCCGCATGAGATCTTATCCACATCCACATGTCCTGGCTGCACAGAATATTTCGCAATAAGTGGCATGACTACATTCTGTTCCAGACATACCTCCCCTACCAGCTGCTAAATGTTGTTGAAAGAATCATAGATTAGATGGGCAGGATATGTCAGAAGAATGTCTGGTAACAGTGGTAAGGTGAACAGCCGGCAGTAGTTGTGCACGTAGGCACAAACGACATCGGGAAGAAGAGGACAATAGACAATAGGTGCAGGAGTAGGCCATTCGGCCCTTCGAGCCAGCACTGCCAGTCAATATGATAATGCCCAATCAGTACCCCGTTCCTGCCTTCTCCCCATATCCCCTGATTCCGCTATCTTTAAGAGACCTATCTAGCTCTCTAGTATTCAGAGAACCGCGAGATTTCAACATGCAGGTAGACTGGGAAAATCAGGTTGGTACTGGACCCCGAGAAAGGGAGTTTGTGGAGTGCCTCCATGATGGATTCTTGGAGCAGCTTGTATTGGAGCCTACCAGCGAGAAGACCATTCTGAATTTAGTGTTGTGTAATGGACCAGATTTGATAAGGGAATGAGGTTAAGGAGCCATTAGGAGGTAGTGAACATAATATGGCACGTTTTAATCTACAATTTGAGAGGGAGAAGGTTAGATCGGAGGTGTCAGTGTTACAATTGAATAAAGGGGACTATGGGGCCATGAGGGAGGAGCTGGCCAAAGTTGACTGGAAAGATACCCTAGCAGGGATGACAATGGAACAACAATGACAGGTATTTCTGGGAATAATACAGAAGGTGCAGGATCAGTTCATTCCAAAGCGGAAGAAATATTCTAAGGGGAGTAAGGGGCGACCATGGCTGACAAGCGAAGTCAGGGACAGTATAAAAATAAACAAGAGAAGTACAACATAGCAAAGATGAGCGGGAAGCAAGATGATTGGATAATGTTTTAAAAGTGCAACAGAAGATAACTAGAAAGGCAGTACGGGGAGAAAAGATGAGGTACGAAGGTGAGTTAGCCAAGATTATAAAGGAGGATAGTAAAAGCTTCCTTAGGTATGTGAGGAGGAAACAATTAGTTAAAACCGAAGTTGGACCCTTGAAGACTGAAAAAGGTGAATTTATTATGGGGAATAAGGAAATGGCAGATGAGTTGAACAGGTACTTTGGATCCGTCTTCACTAAGGAGGACACAAACAATCTTCCTGATGTACTAGTGGCCAGAGGATCTGGGATGAGGGAGGAACTGAAGGAAATCCACATTAGCAGGAAATGGTGTTGGGTAGACTGGTGCGACTGAAGGCTGATAAATCCCCAGGCAGCGGGCATGCCGCATGAGATCTTATCCACATCCACATGTCCTGGCTGCACAGAATATTTCGCAATAAGTGGCATGACTACATTCTGTTCCAGACATACCTCCCCTACCAGCTGCTAAATGTTGTTGAAAGAATCATAGATTAGATGGGCAGGATATGTCAGAAGAATGTTTGGTAACAGTGGTAAGGTGAACAGCCGGCAGTAGTTGTGCACGTAGGCACAAACGACATCGGGAAGAAGAGGACAATAGACAATAGGTGCAGGAGTAGGCCATTCGGCCCTTCGAGCCAGCACTGCCAGTCAATATGATAATGCCCAATCAGTACCCCGTTCCTGCCTTCTCCCCATATCCCCTGATTCTGCTATCTTTAAGAGACCTATCTAGCTCTCTAGTATTCAGAGAACCGCGAGATTTCAACATGCAGGTAGACTGGGAAAATCAGGTTGGTACTGGACCCCGAGAAAGGGAGTTTGTGGAATGCCTCCATGATGGATTCTTGGAGCAGCTTGTATTGGAGCCTACCAGCGAGAAGACCATTCTGAATTTAGTGTTGTGTAATGGACCAGATTTGATAAGGGAATGAGGTTAAGGAGCCATTAGGAGGTAGTGAACATAATATGGCACGTTTTAATCTACAATTTGAGAGGGAGAAGGTTAGATCGGAGGTGTCAGTGTTACAATTGAATAAAGGGGACTATGGGGCCATGAGGGAGGAGCTGGCCAAAGTTGACTGGAAAGATACCCTAGCAGGGATGACAATGGAACAACAATGACAGGTATTTCTGGGAATAATACAGAAGGTGCAGGATCAGTTCATTCCAAAGCGGAAGAAATATTCTAAGGGGAGTAAGGGGCGACCATGGCTGACAAGCGAAGTCAGGGACAGTATAAAAATAAACAAGAGAAGTACAACATAGCAAAGATGAGCGGGAAGCAAGATGATTGGATAATGTTTTAAAAGTGCAACAGAAGATAACTAGAAAGGCAATACGGGGAGAAAAGATGAGGTACGAAGGTGAGTTAGCCAAGATTATAAAGGAGGATAGTAAAAGCTTCCTTAGGTATGTGAGGAGGAAACAATTAGTTAAGACCGAAGTTGGACCCTTGAAGACTGAAAAAGGTGAATTTATTATGGGGAATAAGGAAATGGCAGATGAGTTGAACAGGTACTTTGGATCCGTCTTCACTAAGGAGGACACAAACAATCTTCCTGATGTACTAGTGGCCAGAGGATCTGGGATGAGGGAGGAACTGAAGGAAATCCACATTAGCAGGAAATGGTGTTGGGTAGACTGGTGCGACTGAAGGCTGATAAATCCCCAGGCAGTGGGCATGCCGCATGAGATCTTATCCACATCCACATGTCCTGGCTGCACAGAATATTTCGCAATAAGTGGCATGACTACATTCTGTTCCAGACATACCTCCCCTACCAGCTGCTAAATGTTGTTGAAAGAATCATAGATTAGATGGGCAGGATATGTCAGAAGAATGTCTGGTAACAGTGGTAAGGTGAACAGCCGGCAGTAGTTGTGCACGTAGGCACAAACGACATCGGGAAGAAGAGGACAATAGACAATAGGTGCAGGAGTAGGCCATTCGGCCCTTCGAGCCAGCACTGCCAGTCAATATGATAATGCCCAATCAGTACCCCGTTCCTGCCTTCTCCCCATATCCCCTGATTCCGCTATCTTTAAGAGACCTATCTAGCTCTCTAGTATTCAGAGAACCGCGAGATTTCAACATGCAGGTAGACTGGGAAAATCAGGTTGGTACTGGACCCCGAGAAAGGGAGTTTGTGGAGTGCCTCCATGATGGATTCTTGGAGCAGCTTGTATTGGAGCCTACCAGCGAGAAGACCATTCTGAATTTAGTGTTGTGTAATGGACCAGATTTGATAAGGGAATGAGGTTAAGGAGCCATTAGGAGGTAGTGAACATAATATGGCACGTTTTAATCTACAATTTGAGAGGGAGAAGGTTAGATCGGAGGTGTCAGTGTTACAATTGAATAAAGGGGACTATGGGGCCATGAGGGAGGAGCTGGCCAAAGTTGACTGGAAAGATACCCTAGCAGGGATGACAATGGAACAACAATGACAGGTATTTCTGGGAATAATACAGAAGGTGCAGGATCAGTTCATTCCAAAGCGGAAGAAAAATTCTAAGGGGAGTAAGGGGCGACCATGGCTGACAAGCGAAGTCAGGGACAGTATAAAAATAAACAAGAGAAGTACAACATAGCAAAGATGAGCGGGAAGCAAGATGATTGGATAATGTTTTAAAAGAGCAACAGAAGATAACTAGAAAGGCAATACGGGGAGAAAAGATGAGGTACGAAGGTGAGTTAGCCAAGATTATAAAGGAGGATAGTAAAAGCTTCCTTAGGTATGTGAGGAGGAAACAATTAGTTAAGACCGAAGTTGGACCCTTGAAGACTGAAAAAGGTGAATTTATTATGGGGAATAAGGAAATGGCAGATGAGTTGAACAGGTACTTTGGATCCGTCTTCACTAAGGAGGACACAAACAATCTTCCTGATGTACTAGTGGCCAGAGGATCTGGGATGAGGGAGGAACTGAAGGAAATCCACATTAGCAGGAAATGGTGTTGGGTAGACTGGTGCGACTGAAGGCTGATAAATCCCCAGGGCCTGATGGCCTGCATCCCAGGGTACGTAAGGAAGTGGCTCTAGAAATTGTGAATGCATTGGTGATCATTTTCCATTGTTGTATAGATTCACGATGAGTACATGTGGATTGGAGGGTGTTATCCCACTTTTTAAGAAAGGCGGGAGAGAGTAAACAGGGAATTTTGGACCAGTTAGCCTGACATTGGTGGTGGGGAAGATGCTGGAGTCAATCATAAAAGAAGAAATAGCTGCACATTTGGATAGCAGTAACAGGATCGGTCCGAGTCAGCATGGATTTACGAAGGGGAAATCATGATTGACTAATCTTCTGAAATTTTTTGAGGATGTAACTATGAAAATGGACAAGGGGGAGTCAGTGGATGTAGTGTACATGGACGTTCAAAAGCATTTGATAAGGTCCCACATAGGAGATTAGTGGGAAAAATTAGGGCACATGGTATTGGGGGTAGGGTGCTGACATGGATAGAAAATTGTTTCACAGACAGGAAACAAAGAGTAGGGATTAATGGGTCCCTTTCAGATTGGAAGGCAGTGACTAGTGGGCTACCGCAAGGCTCGGTGCTGGGACTGCAGTTATTTTCAATATACTTCAATGATTTAGATGAAGGGAATCAAAGTAACATTAGCAAATTTGCAGGTGACACAAACCTGGGTGGCAATGTGAACTGTGAGGAGGATGTTATGAGAATGCAGGGTGACTTGGACAGGTTGGGTGAGTGGGCAGATGCATGGCAGATGCAATTTAATGTGGATAAATGTGAGGTTATCCACTTTGATAGCAAAAACAGGAAGGCAAACTATTATATAAATGGTGTCAAGTTGGGAAAAGGGGAAGTACAACGGGATCTGGGGGTCCTTGTTCATCAATCAATTAAAGTAAGCATGCAGGTACAGCAGGCAGTGAAGAAACCGAATGGCATGTTAGCCTTCATAACAAGAGGAGTTGAGTAGAGGAGCAAAGAGGTCCTTCTGCAGTTATACAGGGCCATACTGAGACAACACCTGGAGTATTGTATGCAGTTTTGGTCCCCTAATTTGAGGCAGGACATTCTGCGGGAGTGCAGGGTACGTTTACAAGGTGATGGCAGGACTGTCATATGCTGAGAGAATGGAGTGGTAAGGCTTGTATACCCTGGAATTTAGAAGGATGAGAGGGGATCTTATTGAAACATATAAGATTATTGAGGGTTTGGACACGTTAGAGGCAGAAAACATGTTACCGATGTTGCGAGAAGTCCAGAACCAGGGGCCACAGTTTAAGAATAAAGGGTGAGCTATTTCGAACGGAGATGAGAAAACACTTTTTCACATAGAGTTGTGAGTCTGTGGAATTCTTTGCCTTTGAGGGCGGTGGAAGCCGGTTCTTTGGATACTTTCAAGAGAGAGCTAAATAGGGCTCTTAAAGATGACGGAGTCAGGGGATATGGGGAGAAGGCAGGAACGGGGTACTGATTGGGGATGATCAGCCATGATCACATTTAATGGCGGTGCTGGCTCGAAGGGCTGAATGGCCTACTCCTGCACCTATTGTCCATTGTATATGGTCTATTATGCCAAAGCAACTCCTGCATAGAGAGAGCTGACTGAGGGTTAGCGAGGGCTGCACAGAAAAAGAGATTCAAAGAATCCCTTAGAACATCCTTGAAAAACTTTAAGGCTGACACACATCACTCGGAACAACCAGAATTGTATAGTCTTGTTTGGGGTGCTCACATAGAAATTGGTGCTCATTCATATGAGGAGGGTAGAAGGGAGGGGTTTAGGTTAGTTTATTGTCACGTGTACCGAGGTACAGTGAAATGTTTTTGTTGCTTGCTAACCAGCCAATGGAAGGGCAATACATGATTGTAATCAAGCCATCCACAGTGTACAGACACATGATAAAGGGAATAACGTGAATAATGTTTAGTGCAAGATAAAGCTAGTAAAGTCCGATCAAAGATAGTCCGATGGTCTCCAATGTGGTACATAATAGTTCAGGACTGCTCTCTAGTTGTTGTTAGGATGGTTCAGTTGCCTGATAACAGCTGGGAAGAAACTGTCCCCGAATCTGGAGCTGTTGTTTTCATACATCTAGACCTTGAGCCCGATGGGAGAGGGGAGAAGGGGGAGTGCAACTCGTCCTGGATTATGCTGGTGGCCTTGCCAAAGAAGCGTGAGGTGTAAATGGAGTCAATGGAAGGGAAGTTGGTTTGTACGATGGTCTCGTCTGCGTCCACAATTCTCTGCAATTTCTTGCGGTCTTGTATGGAGCTTTCCCAAATCATGCTGTGATACATCCCGATAAATAGAGGTAAAGGGAATCTCGGAAAAAAATAACGACTGATATTACAGCATCCCTGCACCACCACCACTTGGATGAAAGGAACTATCGACACCCAGATTAGTTTAATTTGCCATGTTTGTACACATCTCGTACTACACTCTAAACTAGATGTCATGGTCTTACTCAAGAGTAAGAGTTATTCATGATGAACAACAACTGCTAAGAGCTGGAAACGGTACATTCAAGAAATAACGGAGAAATCCATCTTTGGGTGCCAGCACTAAACAAATATGACAACATCAGCTGTTGGTTGTATGTACTTTTGGTTCACTTGAAATCAATACAATTTCCATTTTATGTGTTCTTAACTCCAATATTATGTCATACTTAATATATTTAGGTATAATTATTATTTAAATATAATTCTTCCCACTTAATGGAGTCACAAGGTATTGTACGGGCCATTAAACAAAATCAAGGAAGTCAATATTTTTTGTACTCACCAAGAACTTGGGGGGAGTATGTGGGGGATCTCCTCACCTCTTGCGTTCTATGTGTTCACCTCATGGTAGTTGGTGCATGGTCCATTCCACGCAGTATTTCCACCACCACTAACGATTATAATGAGCTTTCTGCTCTTGACACAGTGAAGAAAGGAAAGTCAGAAAGGCTCCAAATACAAGGTTCCCTCCCAACTCCCCAGAGAGTCTGAATACGGGTCTCGACCCAAAACGTCACCCATTCCTTCTCTCCAGAGATGCTGTCTGTCCTGCTGAGTTACTCCAGTTATTCCCAGAGAACTGATCATTTTTATGAATGAATATGAATTATTTTTAGGAATGCTGCTCAAATTCACATTGTGGGTTCTGAGTGTGAGGTTTGCAGGAGTGTTGGGACGAGGTGAAGCATATGAATATGGGTTAAGAGCTTTATGGTGGCTAGATTGAGCTCTATGCAAGGATACTTCCACAGCTAATAGTATTTGGAGAGGCATTCACAGTCAATAACACGTGTATGGTCTATAAGAGTTAGTGATGTTGCATCCAGGTCAATGGGGTTGAACTTCAGTCATTGGCCTCCATAACTATCTCTTCCATCATTTGTATGGGATACATCTTGTCTTGAACTCTGTGTATACAAATTGGTTCTTTGCTTATTTGCCTCCTCAAGTAAGAATCTTATTGCAAAGCCTTTGGGCTCAGTATTTCATGGTGTCCTTTGTCATTTGTTATTCAGTTCATTCCCAAAAAATGCCAACTGATTCAATGTCCATGATGTATCTCCTTTTTAAAGAGATCTAGGTTAGCTTCAAGCACGAGATAGTTTTAAGTCAGACTAACATTGGCAGGTAAGTATTATAGTTCAGTTTAGTTTAGCGGTACAGAGTGGAAACAGGCCCTTAAGCCTATCCTGCCCATGCTGTCCAGCGATCAGCCATACACTAGTTCTAATCTCCACACTAGGGACAATTTATAAAAGCCAATTAACCAACAAACCAGCATGTTTTTGGAATAAGGGAAGAAACCTCCTGGAGGAAACCCATGCAGTCACAGGGAGAATGTACAAACTCCATACGGACAGCAGCCGTAGTCAAGATCTAACCTGGGTCTCTGGCGCTGTAAGGCACCAACTCCACCACTGTGCCACTGTGCCACCCCATTTCAGGTCTCCTGTTGATGGTTGTAGCCAATCAACAGCGTGACTACTATTGGCTATGAGGAGCAATACTATAAATAACCACTGAGATCCCCAACTGTTTAGAGGGATTATCTAACTTGACTCCAGATATCCGAGCAGCAGGAATGTCTTTTAAACAATGATCAAAGTTAGCTGAGCCATACATTTTAATTAAACTAATTTGTCTCAGATTAGAGACCTGAATTGGATAGGGAAGAAAACGCCATAATTTGATAGGAAAGCGTGCTAATGCAATATAATGAATTCAGAAAACAACAATAGATAAATACAAAACCAGGATTGAGAATTCCGGTTGAGGTTACACTATAGATCCTGTGTACCCCCAATGGAATAAAGTGGAATTAGCCTCAACAACAAGTTCCTGACATTTTTTCCCATGACTACAAGTTTATGTTGGAGATGATGCTGTCCTTAGTTGGATCAAAATTATTTTGCTGCATTATCTCCAGTGTAAAGGGCCTGTCCCACCAGCATGCAACTCTATGCGATGAACGCGATCAAACTAGAAGCGGGGGCCGCGCGGAGGTCGGGGATCCCCTGTACAGGGCCGTACCCACCAGCATGCGCCTGCATGCGGCAAGTGCAACCAAACCGGCAGTAGGGGCCGCGCGGAGGTCGGGTGAGTGGCGCAACGCGGCGCAAAGTGAGGCGAACTTGGAGCGAAGTCCAAGGTAAGTTCGCCAGGACAGAGAGGGGCACACAGAGAGGGGCGCCGAGGCACATACACACACACACAGGGCCACGGAACCACACACATAGAGGGTCACGGAGGCACTTACAAATAGGTTCACGGAGGCACGATGTTGGGGTGGTGAGTAAATGTCGAGGCGACTGCGAGCCGACAAGCCGTTGCCGCACGGAATTTTTGGACATAGTCGGTTTTTCGGAGCCCCGCGCGGTGTCGGGACGAACTCGGGACGAACTTCGCACAATTCCGCACGGCTCCGGCGATCGAAGTGGGACCGGCCCCGCAACGCCGGACGGCTCAAGCGACCACGTTAGGTCGCGCTAATCGCATAGAGTTGCATGCTGGTGGGACAGGCCCTTAACACTGGAACAGAAGATTCAGTTTACTTTATTCAATTATTTTATGAGATATCATTTAAACAAAATAAATATTCAGCTATATCATTAGCATAGATGGGCATCATTAAATGCAAGGAATCAAAGAAGGGTCTCGACCCAAAAAGTAAAGCTGTTTTTTTGAGTTAATGCAAGGCTCAGAAAAACCCATATAGGGCTAGTTTTCTCATGGTTTACATAAAATCTAAACAGCAAGCTAATCTAAACTAAACTTGAATCACAGCACCTCATCATCCACCAGGACACACTGTAGCTATCAGGTCTCAATATCAAATTCTCGGTCTGGTAAATAGGGCAAATTGTCTTCCTTTTAAGTTACGTGTGGAAAATAGGTTGCCGTTAATCTTGGTAGAGAGGATTAAAAAGTTGCAAGATCAAAGGGTGAATTGCCTTCACTTTAGTGTGCAGACTTGCATTAAGAAGTTGTAGTAAATGCTACAATGTTTTTTTTCAGTCATATTAATCTTCATCTTCAATAGGTCATAGTTTAACAAGATCACAAAACAGTGATGAGCTGAGTGTACAAGATATATAGGAAACCTCAGGAGGTGGGGGAAATGAAATAAGCAACGTATCTTACTTTTGACTTCCCCCAGATATCTGAAACAAGCAGAATTGATTTAGAATGCAGCTGTTCCTTTCTGACAATCCTTTGGATTCCTTTCGTAATTGTAAAGGAAGATTATGCAATCTTTGTCTAATAAATCTTTTGGGAAACATGTTATTGTCATATCATAGAATCATAGAAAATAGTTTCAACAAAGATGTCTTCCGTCTCTAAATATGAATTCTTAGTGGTTATAATGTCAAGATGTTTATAAGTTCTGCATATTTTTATTTCCAAACATTAGTTCTGAGTAATTCAGGCAGGATTATCGCAGTCCATCATATCCTTCAATATATTCTCTCTTTTATGATTTCACTCTCTTCTGAGGTATGTGAATGAACACATAAATGAGAGAGACAAAAACATATTTAGTTAGGATGTTACAGAATGCCTTTAATCTGTTATTTAATGTTCCTCCTGTTTCTCAAATCTGTAATGTTTTTGGTGTTGAGGTCAAGATTAACATTACTCAAAGAGGAATCAATAGCATTGCATTGGAGCAAACCATAGGAATGTCAGGTCAATCCTTTTAATGGAAGAACTACAGAATGGTGCTTACTGAGGAATCTAGGTGTCCTTGTATTTGAAACAGAGAAAGTTAGTAAAGCAGATAATGATGAAGGAGCAAAACTGTTAAAAGAGGATAATACCTTAGAGATATAGAGCCATCCTCTCTCTCACCATCCCTGCCACATACTCCACACGTCACACCAGCTTTTCATTCTCACCTAGCTACAGCTAACAATGGACTGCTTTGTTTATCATTGTTACTTGTTTGCATATCTTTCATTTAGTTGTTCTATATCCCTCAACATTATCATCTATATCTCTTGTTTCCCTTTCCTGTGACTTTCAGTCTGAAGAAGGGCCTCGACCTGAAACGTCATCCATTCCTTTTCTCCAGAGATGTTGCCTGTCCCGCTGAGTTTATCCAGCATTTTGTGTCTATCTAGAGCCATAGAGCTATACATGGAACTGAGGAAACTAACCTTTCGACCCACCGAGTCTATGCTGACCATCGATCATCCCTTTACACTAATCCTACATGAATCCAATTTTTAACCTCCCCCCACTCCCCTCAACTCTCGTTCACCACCCCCCCCCCCCCACCTCCCCTATCATTCTATCACTCACTTACATAGTAGGGGCCACTTACAGTGGCCAATTAGTCTACCAACTGCCGGTCTTTGGGACGTGGGACGAAACAGCAGGACCCAGAAGAAATACGACCACAGGGAGTACATGCAAACGTCACACAGACAAAACCTGAAGTCATGCTGAAGCTTTACCAGCTGGGCCACTGTGCCGCTCTGTTTGGAAAAGGACATTTTTGGAAGGGAATTCAAAATGAAAATAGGGAAGTGCTACTCAGTGCAAATGTAGTCATGTGAAAAACTGCTGTTTTTCTTTATTCAAGGAAAAATATACTTGCGTCAAATTAGTTTCAGATAATGTTCACTGCTTTGATTTCTGAGATGAAGTGCTTATCTTATGAGAAACAATTGAACTTGGTTTGGAGTTGAAATAATGAGAAGTGATCTTGTTGAAGCACATATGATTGCAAATGGAACTTCGAAGGATACATGATGGAACATATTCTCTCTCAGGGAGAAAACCAGAACCATAACGATTCACCCAATTAATGTAGAGATGAGCAGGATTTCCTTCTCGGAGCTATGGATCTTTAGAATTCATTAACCAGAGACCTGTTGATGCTGTCATATCCTTGCTGAGCCTTGGATGTATTCAGGGCTTTGAACTATATGGACGTGGAGGACAGGTAGGAAAATGCTGAGGCCAAGATCAGAACAGCCAACATCATATGAAATACCAGGTAGGATTTCCTGCTTGTAAGGCCTACTCATGACCTATTATGTTTTATACAGTAACATGAGTCATTGAGATTATCAAGTATGGAAAACTATGATTTGTTCCTTTGCTACTGAGCAAGAGTCCAAAATAAAAGTGCATCGCGGAGAGCCAGGATTTTCTCAAAGATTTCAGCAGTGTACATTGATATAATAGACACTAAGTGATGGAGTAACGCAGCGGTCAGGCAGCATCTGTGGTGAAAAGGAATAGGGTCATAACTCTTCTTCAGAGTTTGAAGTCTGAAGAAGGGTCTCAACCCTTCTTCGTGGTATGGCATTGTGGGCGGCATGGCAGCGCAGCAGTCGAGTTGCTGCCTTACAGCGCTTGCAGCGCCAGAGACCCCGGTTCGATCCTGACTACGGGTGCTGTCTGCACATAGTTTGCACGTTCTCCCCGTGAACGCATGGGTTTTCTCCGAGATCTTCGGTTTCTTCCCATACTCCAAAGACGAACTGGATTATAGGTAAATTGGCTTAGTAAATGTGAAAATTGTCCCTAGTGTGTGTAGGATAGTGTTAATCGCTGGTCGGCGCAGACCCGGTGGGCCGAAGGGCCTGTTTCTGCTCTGTATTGTTAAACTAAACTAAACTAAACCCAAACTATTACCTATTTCTTTTCTCCAGAGATGCTGCCTGACCCGCTGAGTTACTACAGCATTTTGTATCTGTCTTTGGTGTAAATCAGCATCTGCTGTTTCTTCCAGTACAGTGATATAATATTTACATTAAATCACAGTGATTGTTTATTCATTTGATTTATTTTCATGAAGTAAAATGCACAGTGTTGATGTCAAAGTTCCGAGCTAAACTGAAGGCTCATATGGATGTTCGTGGCAGGGCCTGCACACCACTTCCTACAAGTTGACATCAAGTGACAGCCATTCATTACTCCAAAAAAAATTCAATGCTTCCTATGCTTGCTTCAAAAGTGAGAACAACGATTTACCTTCACGGCCCCTCACAGCTCCCGATGCCCCTGTAATCACTGTCCCTGAGGCCGACATCTGAAGATCCTTCTAAAGGGAGAACCCACGGAAAGCATCCAGCATCCAGCCCTAATGGTGTACTGGCCACATTCTCAAAACCTGTGTGGACCATCAGCCCGAAGAAAGGTCCTAACCTCAAATGTCACTTGTCCATTCCCTACTCAGATGTTGCCTGACCTATTGATTTCCTCCAGAAGTTTGTGTTTGACTCAAGATTCCATCATAGTGACTTCTTGTGTCTCCTGTGTGAACCAACTGGCTGAAGTTTTCATGGACAACGTCAAACTCCCTCTAATATGATCCGAGGATCTCACCTACTTCAATAAATCATCCATAATACTGGCGCCCATGAGAGTAAGGAGACATGCCTCAATGACTACCAATCGTGACACTCACATCCATTGTGATGAAGTACTTGGTTGGATTTCATGCAAATCAATTCTTGCCTCAGAAATAATACAAATCCCCTTAAATTTGCCACAATTAATTTGCAGCAGAGGTTGTCTCACTGGCTCTCCATTCTGCTCTGAACCATCTGGGTAACAGGAGCATATCCTTCATTAAACATTTACATTCTACGGTAGAAAGCATGGATCAATAACCCGGACACCCAAGAACAAAGGAGGCTGCAGAAAGTGGTGAACGTTGCCTGACCAGCACAGGTTTTGACCTCCCTACGTTGAAGGGATCTATAGGAAGTACCTCCACAAGAAGGTAACTAATATTATCAAAGCCCCACATAACCCTCTTCTCACTGCTTCTATTGGAATGAAGGATCAGGAGTCTGAGAACCATTATCATTAGGTTCTTCTGATCACCCATCAGGCTCTTAAACCTTGCATAACTCTAACCACAAACCAAACTCAGCATGTGTCTATTCACTTTGCAGAACTAAGGTTGCATTTTTAGCTCTGGATTAGCTAGAATAACCGTTAACTTATTGTATCTTTATTGTGGTGTTTAATGACCCTGCAAAGCTGCAACAGCTAAGAATTTCACTGCTTCCAATTCATGTCTGATGCACACAATAAATAATCACACTTCAACCACCTCCTTTTACAGGAACAGTTTATAATTTGTGCATAGAGTCAGGGCCATGGGTTCAGATGGAAACATGGTCTATGATTATTGCATCATTATTTGTGAAAGTCAGATGCTGAGACGTAGCTTGACTTTTATCTGCATTGTTTTTGCCACTCTGGTGACCTCAAAGATTCAGCAAGTACTCTCTGGAGAAAGCAGTATTTGAAAAGCAAGATGATTACCATTTCCTTCACAGGAAATTTTACCAACCAGAACATGACGATACGAAGTGACAAAAATACCCTCATGTGCTTACAATCAGCAAAACAACTTCATATATTTGAGTTTTGGACTTTGAGAGATACAGCATTGTTAACATACCAGCGATCACCCTGTACACTAGCACTTTGCTACACATTAAGGGTAATTTACAATTTACAGGAGCCAATTAACCTGCGATCATGTATGTCTTTGGAGTGTGGGAGGAAACCGGAGCATCAGCAGAAAACCCAAGTGGTCACAGGGAGAATGTAACAAACTCTGTACAGACGGCACCCGTGGTCAGGATCGAACCCAAGTCTCTGGCACTGTAAAGGGCCTGTCCGACAAACATGCAACTCCATGCGATGAGCGCGACCTAACGTGGTCGCTTGAGCCGTCCGGCGTCGCGGGGCCAGTCCCACTTCGATCGCCGGAGCCGTGCGGAATTGTGCGGAGTTCGTCCCGACATCGCGCGGGGCTCCGAAAAACTGACTATGTTCAAAAATTCCGTGCGGCAACGGCTTGTCGGCTCGCAGTCGCTCGACGCATTACACACTGCCTCGACATCGTGCCTCCGTGAACCTATCTGTAGGTGCCTTCATGACCCTCAATGTGTGTGACTCCGTGGCCCTCTGTGTGTGTGCCTCTGTGCCCCTCTCTGTGTGCCCCTCTCTGTCCTGGTGAACTTACCTTAAGACTTCGTTCCACGTTCGCCTCACTTTGCGCCGCGTTGCGCCACTCACCCGACCTCCACGTGGCCTTCGCTGCCGGTTTGGTCGCTCTTGCCCCATGCAGGCGCATGCTGGTGGGAACGGCCCTGTACAGGGGATCACCCGACCTCCACGTGGCCCCCGCTTCTAGTTTGATCGCGCTCATCGCATGGAGTCGGATGCTGGTAGGACAGGCCCTTAAGGCAGCAGCTCTATCGCTATGCCACTGTGCTGTCCCTTGAGCTTGACCCACTGAGTTACTCCAGAGCTTTGTGTCCTTTTGTCTAAACCAGCATTTGCATTTCCTTGTTTCCACATTCTGATGTATGTATGTTACATTGTTTCTCAACACAAAATGTTGGAGTAACTCAGTGGGACAGGCAGCATCACTAGAGAGAAGGAATGGGTGACATTTCCGGTCGAGCCCCTTCCTCAGAATGAGAGTCAGGGGAGGGGGAGATAAGGAGGTTTAAGGTGAGAGGACGAGACATCAAAGGGGGTGAAGTTCAAGGAAAATGTAGAATAGATCATTGATAGCGAGGAGAAGGTAACAACAAAGCAAACAGAGATAAAATGTAATCAAGGACAGTCATACTGCTTGGAGAACTGGGGAGGGGGAAGGATGGCGAGAGAGGGAAAGCAAGGGTTAGAGATCAATATTCATACTGCTTTTTGCCATTTTGTTCATACCGATTCCTTCCTACACATGTTACATTGTTTAATAGAGTATCAGTGCACAAGTGTCAATAGAAGTTATTCCCGTCAATGTAGCAGCTGTGTTCTTCAGAGACAGCGGTATTCGATTACTGCAGGGAGGTTACAAAGAAACATGTTTTTTCCCTCTATACTGTATAAATCCAAAAAGAACTTTTATGCTTGTCAATTTCCAAAGTAACTTTAAAGTGGTTCACTAGTTCTCAATAACAATCACATTTTGTAAACAATTTGGCCTGCGTAATGTAAATAGTGTTTCGTAATTCATCACTCACTTTATATACAATTTTTGTCATAAAAACATGGTTTACAGCAGAATTACCCGTACACTGCTTAAGAAAAGTAACAAAACCCTGTAATTCCAAAATGGCTGACCATTTAGGAACAGACCTGCCATGTAAGTACAGTGAACAATTTATATTAATTAAAAACAATGCACGAAGGCTAAATCCAAACGCTTTCTACACAGATACTGTCTCACCTAATGAACATTTTCACAATTTTCAGTTTTTACTTTAAATTTCTAACACCTGCATCTGAAAGGATAAATCCAATTATACAAGGATACAATTTCCTAGACGCACCTCAACTCACTTCGCCCAAGAGAAATGAAACATTTCTAATGAGAAATATGACTTCCAGTTTTAAATGATGTTGTTTCCACACCTTATCTTATGCTTTCCCTTTATGCCCCATCCCTATCCAACTTCTCTGCTATTCCCTCTACCGTTCCCTACCATTCCCTACCATTCCCTACCATTCCTTGACCTCACCATCTCTATTGCAGGTGACACACTCCTGACTGACATCCACTACAAACCAACTGACTCCCACAGCTACCTGGACTACTCTTCCTCCCACCCTGCTTCCTGTAAGGACTCCATCCCCTATTCCCAATTCCTCCGACTACGCCGCATCTGCTCCCAGGATGACGTGTTCCACACCAGGTCATCGCAAATGTCCTCGTTCTTCAGAGAACGGGGTTTCCCCTCCCCCACTATCGATGAGGCTCACACCAGGGTCTCCTCCATACCCCGCAACACTGCCCTCTCTCCCCATTCCCCCACTCACAACAAGGGCCGAGTCCCCCTGGTCCTCACCTTTCACCCCACCAGCCAGCGCATACAACAGATAGTCCTCCGCCAGTTTCGCCACCTCCAACGTGACCCCTCCACTCGCCACATCTTCCCATCTCCCCCCCTGTCTGCCTTCCGCAAAGACCGCTCCCTCCGCAACTCCCTCGTCAATTCTTCTCTTCCCTCCCGCTCCACTCCTTCCCCGGGCACTTTCCCTTGCAACCGCAAGAGATGCTACACTTGTCCCTTCACCTCCCCCATCCACTCCTTTCAGGGACCCAAGCAGTCATTCCAAGTCCGACAGAGGTTCACCTGCACCTCCTCCAACCTCGTCTACTGCATCCGTTGCTCCAGATGCCAGCTAATCTACATCGGTGAGACCAAGCGGAGGCTAGGCGATCGTTTCGCCGAACACCTCCGCTCGGTCCGCAATAACCAACCCGACCTCCCGGTGGCTCAGCACTTCAACTCCCCCTCCCACTCCGTATCCGACCTCTCGGTCCTGGGCCTCCTCCATGGCCAGAGTGAACAACACCGCAAGTTTGAGGAACAACATCTCATATTCCGCTTGGGGAGTTTGCATCCTCTGGGCTTAAACATTGAATTTTCTCAATTCTGTTAACCCAGACTGCTCCCTCCCCCCCCCCCCCCCCCCCCACCTCTCCCTCAGCCCTCGGGCCCTGACATTCCTTCTCCATCTCCCCCCCCCCCAGTCGCACTAGCTTCTCATTTTCACACCAGAAACAGCTTACAATGGCTTGCTTCCCTTATCACCAATACTTTTTTGCATATCTTTCACTCATTGTTCTTGCTTTATCTCTCCATATCACTGTTTATATCTCTCGTTTCCCTGATCCCTGACCAGTCTGAAGAAGGGTCTCGACCCGAAACGTCGCCTATCTCCTTCGCTCCTTAGATGCTGCTGCACCCGCTGAGTTTCTCCAGCTTTTTGTGTAACCCTAGCTTTCTACACCAGTAATTAATTACTGTTCTAACATCAGTAGCTACAGTGTATAATTGAAGCAGCAAATCGAGTATACAAATGACATCTGCTGGTCTGACAAATCCTCCATTGTATGAAAATTGGAAATAATTTGAGTACGTTGAAAGCCACTTTTTGAAAGCCAGAATATAAATAAACCACACCGAACAACTTTACCTGTTCTTCCTTTCAATAGATGAACAATTTCTCTCAGGAACCTGAGCTGAGTGGATGAGGTGAAAAAATACAAGTCGGGTTTTTGCAGGTATTAGATCCACGAGATTTTCTCATCTTTATTCATTCAGAGGTCCCATGATTACACTGAACATTTACATTGCCACATTTTCACTCACTTTGTTCTTGTCTCCTTCAATTTCAACCATGGCACACTAATTGTTTGGATACTATACAGTGAGAGAGCTTTACAAGAACTGATGAGAAACTGCAGCACCTGACTGCAGCCCTTCTGCTTTCTATTTGTTAAAATCCCAAGCATTTTTAACTGTGTGCTTTCACGGAGATTAATCTTTTTCATCTTGGATTATATTGCACATGAATAAATCCTACTTTGGAACGACATCAAAAATAGACAATTAGCTATTGTTCTTTGTCTTTTGCATCGTGCCTATTAAAAGACATTTGAAATTGTGGACAAAATGTGACAAACTTGGACAAAGTGTCTTTGAAAGACATTTGGACAGATATACACTTTAGAGGGCAATGGGTCAAATTCAGGTAAATGGAACCAGTCCAATATCCCAATGCAATTAGCATGGACAAGATGGATTGAAGGGCCTGTTTTTCTGCTGTACAGCTCTTTGCCCCTATGGGTCTATATGACACACGTAAGTAAAAAAACATGTCAAATTCTAAGGGGCTGTCCCACTTGCGCAACCTAATCCGCGAGTTCTGGCGAGTTTTCCCTCGACTCATACTCGCAGCATGGTCGACACGAGGTCGTAGGAGGTCTTTGTAACTCTCCTTCATGCTCGAGAGTAGTCCCCGCGTACTCGAGGCCTCAGCTAGGTCGCGGCATATTTTTCAACATGTTGAAAAATGCCCGCCAGTAAAAAAAGGTCACCATGGAAAAATTAGATACTTTTTTTACTTGTAGGTTTAGTCGTAGTAGGTCGTAGTAGGTCGGCATGTTAGTCGTAGGTAATCGAGGGTAGTCAAAGGTGATCGAATGTAGTCGTAGATAGTCTTCATCATAGTCGAAGAGAGGTCGAAGGAGATCGAAGGAGGTCGTCTTCACTCGCCACTATTCGGTGTCCAATTTTCCCGAAGTTAGTCGTAACTAGTCTAAGCTAGTCTTCAACATATTCAAAGGAGGTCGAAGGAGGTCTTCTACATAGTCGAAGGAGGTCTTCAACATGACATTTTTCAAACTCTCCAAAACTCTTCTAAACTCGCCAATTAGGTCGCCCAAGTGGGACAGCCCCTTTATTATGCTGTTTTTGTAATTTCTATTAGATAATTGAATTACTTTGCTCATTCACGGCCCATGTTGGCATTGGTTGCCCATTTGGTAATTGCCACACTGAAAGTTGCCTTGCAAAATATTGAGACTGGAAATTGGGTTTGATAGTGATAGTGATTTTACCTTGGAGAAAAGAAGGCTGAGCATGGGGTGGGGGTGGGGGGGGGGGACAGGCTAAAAACTAGAGGGCACATGTTTAAGGTGAGAGAGGGGAGACATAAAGGGAACTGGAGAGGCAGGTTTTGCAGACAGTGGGCATATGGAACAAACTAGCAGAAGAATTGGTAGAGGCTGGTACAATTATAAAATTTAAAAGACATATGGATGCATATGTAAATAGAAAGAAAGTAGAGGGATATGAGCCAAATACAAGCACATTGAACTAACTCAGAAAGACATCCTGTATAATCTGGATGTTTGGCTGAATGTCCTTGTTTCTGTGCTGTACAATTCTGTGACTCTTTGAGAGAATTTGAGAAATAGGAGATGATTAGTGAAATAGTGAAAGGCCTGGATAGACTGGATATGGAGAGGATGTTTACATTAGTGGGAGAGTCTAGGAAAAGAGGCCGTAGATTTAAAATAAAAGGACATACCTTTAGAAAGGAGATGAAGGTGGTGACTGGGGAAATCATTGCCACATAAGGCTTTGGAGGCCAAGTCAATCGATATTTTTAAGGCAGAGATTGATAGATTCTTGATTAGTGTGGGTGTCAGGGGTTATGGGGAGAAGGCAGGAGATTGGGGTTGAGAGGGAAAGATAGATCAGCCATGATTGAATGGCAAATGGCCTAACTCTACTCCTATCGCTTATGAACTTATGATATCTTATTTTAGTAATGGTCCGAAAGCTGGTGAGCATTTAAGTACCTCAGTACACGTGACAATATTAAGCTAAAATAGACTGAACTGTCTCTTTCACTTCCTCCTAAACTCTCAGCATGGTAAGCATCTTCATTAGTTCATTCTCTTAACCTTTTATTTCACAAAAACAGTCGGAGTGCTCATGTTATGACTCAGCTGCTGATCTTTTTCTGCAGCAAATGCACTCTGTGTCTACGTCTACGTGATCTTTTGTGATTCTGTAACTGAAGCAGTTCCGTCCTTTGGTTATGACAAATTGATGCAGGTGTACTGGCTTTCTAGTGGATACAAAAACTCTACAGCATGTGGAAATGAAGGAATAATATTCGATGCTGCTCTACAGAGGAATGCACGATGATTCGCTGGCATTATGAAGTGAGCCAGCAACATTGTTCTAAAAAAAAAACTTTCCACGTGAGGGTTTTCCCTTGCGTCTCAAATTACTCGTTATCATCTGAGTTTCAGTAGCAGGCAACTCCTGTTCAAGTCAGTAAAGTGGAGCTCAATGAACTTCTGTCTGAACCAAAGGTGAGAATCATAACCTGAGTCAAGGCTTATACTTTAGCATGGGGAGTATGATGTTAGTACATTGCTACATCGGTTTTTGTCATTCAAAGAAGCTATGATTTATTCAGTAAGATATAATATTTGAACACAATTGCGATCTTGACTGCCTTTACTGTTACTGGATCCTACCGACTAACGCGCTGTCCGGTACTGTAGGCCCAGGGGGTCATTAGTCCACAATTAATAGATCTGATAGAACCGATTAAAAGGGACATCATATTGCACTCACCTTTACTCAAGAACTTCTGCCTAAAATAGAATAAACTTTAGAAGAGAAATTCCTTCAGAGATTTTTGTTCACCAGGGTGTCAGTTACCGTGCTATTATCTTTGATGATTAAAGCTACATGCAACATTGCTCTCATTATAATTCCTTCCACTTCACCAGAGGGAATTATGGCATTATGCCATTTTTCAGAATATAGATGTAACCAATGGGTAAGTAAGTTATTATTCAGCAGGACGGACACACACACACACACACACACACACACACACACACACACACACACACACACACACACACACACACACACACACACACACACACACACACACACACACACACACACACACATCTTGTTCTCGTGTGCTGTCTGAGTGGACTTTGTACATTCTCCCTGTGACCACGTGGGTTTCTTCTGGGTGTTTTGGTTAGAGATACAGCGCAGAAACAAGACTTCGGCCCACTGAGTCCATGCTGACCAGTGATTCCTGAACACTAACACTATCTTACACACATTATGGGGCGCCGCACAATGGCAGCCTCGCCAACAGTCTGTCTGTCTTGTCATCTTTCTTTTGTTATTTATTGTGTTTTAAAAGTTTGTGTTAATGTTTCTCTGGTTTGTTTTATGTGGGGGGTGGGGTCGGGGAAACCTTTTTCAATCTCTTGAAAATGGGAATGGCATAATACCTTGGCGGAGATGCGAGTGTTTTCCGGATCGTGGAGCTGGTGGCATTGCTCGTGACTGACTTTGAGCCCGTCCATGGGGACGTGGACTTACCATCGGAGCCGATCCCTTGCCTGGGATCAACGCTCCAACCGCGGCCTGTGAACTTTAAATCAGGGAGCACGCAGTCTCGGGTTGAGTCCTACGTTGGGAAGCTCCAAATGCCGCACGACGTTCGACCAGCCCTGACCCGGGGTCGGATCACCCGGCGCGGGGGAACTGAGATTTTCCCCTGATGCAGGAGCTTGATCGCCCCGACGGGGAGGACCGCAGCTGGCTACAGGAGTAAGATTGTCCCGTCAATGGAAGGTTAGAGACCCACGACCACTGGAGGACAAAGAAGGGAGAGATTGAACTTTTTTTTGCTTTCCATCACAGTGAGGAATGTGGTGGATGTTCATGTTAAAATGTATTTTGTGTGTTCTGTTGCTTTTAATGGGCCATGATTGTATGGCAAATGAAATTCCTCGTATGTTGCATAAGTATGATTTTGATTTTAATTAGGGACAATTTACAATTATACCAAGCTAATTAACCTACAACCTGTACGTCTTTGGGGTGTGGGGGGAAACCCGAGATCCTGGAGAAAACCCCACGGTTCACGGGGAGAGCGTACAAACTCCGTACACACAAGCACCCATAGTCCGGATCGAACCCACGTCTCTGGCGCTGAAAGGCAGCAACTCTACCGCTGCGCCATTGTGTCGTCCAGTGCTTTGATTTCCTCCCACATCCCAAAGACGTACTGGTTTGTAGGTTAATGGGCCTCTGTAAAATTGCCCCTAGTGTGTGGGGAGTGGATGAGAATGTGGGATAGCATAGAACTAGTGTGAATGGGTGATCTGTGATCGGCATGGACCTGGTGAGCCATAGGGGCTGTTCTCATGCTGTACCTCTAAAACTAAACTGTATCTCTAAATCTAAAACTAAAACTAATTGCTATTTTTAACAGGTTGAGTGACCTGCTTAACCTTGGGAGCAGTTTATGCTTCTGGCGAAAATGCAAAAAAATAGAACTAAAAAAGTGTTTGAAACCTGCTGGCAATGGAGCAGTTGAAACAATGCAAATTTGTGGTTGAGCATGAGAGACAATGGGAACGGGTTAATAAAAATAAACAATGCACTACAGTAATTCTCAACTGGAAGGACGTACTCTATTTTATTTTGCCAGACTCTGTCTCTGCCCTGCTTTGAGTTCATTTAATAGGTAATAGGCATAGAAACAATAGTGTGGAAATTTGACCAGCATGTACATCTTGCTTTTCATTGTTAGCTGCATAGCAACGTTGCTTGGACTGATACTTGTATTAATATGAAAGTGAAAATACTCCAAAATGCTGGACTAACTCAGCGGGTCAGGCAGCATCTCTGAAGCAAAGGAATATGTGATGTTTCAGGTCGAGACCCTTCTTCAGACTGAGAGACAGGGCAGAGTGAAAACCAGAGTTATGAAAAGGCCAAATGAATGAAAAGTACGAAAAGAACAGATCAAAGCCAGCATCAACAAAGAAACAGAGAAACAGAGAAATGTGCAGGATTAGGCCATTCGGCCCTTCGAGCCAGCACCACCATTTAATATGGTAATAGCTGATCATCCAAAATCAGTACCCCGTTCCTGCTTTTCCCTCATGTCCCTTGATTCCATTAGTCCTAAGAGCTACATCTGACTCTCTCTTGAAAACATCCAGAGAGAGTCTCCCCCATGTTTTGAGATGTGGGGGACATCCCCCCCAAGTTTTTGTAATCTCCGTTTTCCGCGAGACAGTGGAGGTGGGACTGCTGATCGAGGGAGGCGATTGGACGAGAGAGACGTCGGTCAGCAGGCAATGGGGGCGGGACATGATGATTCAGCGCGATGATTGGAGGAGGGAGGAGTGGGGGAGGGGGTGGGACTGAGGATAGAGGGCGGTGATTGGAGGAGGGAGACGTGGCACAGACCGGCGCCTCATCCACAGCCAGGATCAATCCCGGCCGGGTCTCCGGCGTTGTCCCGTCCCCACCCGAGTGCCCCCCCACCCCCCCCACGGGTGGCCAGAGAGGTCGGGCTTGCGGGAAATATGGCCAGCGCGGAGAAGCAGCGCTGGTGTCCCATCAGTCCAGTCAGGGCTGTAGTTAACCCGGTGAGACAGGCAGAGTTGAGCTGCATTTAGCGCTGGATTGAGCCTCCGAAGCCTCGCGCGTGTGTGTGTGTGTGTGAGTGTGCGCATGCGCGCGTGGCCGGCAAAAATTGTGTCTCCCCTGTCCCTTGGTCCCCTCCATGTTTTGATAGTGAGTTCCGCTCTTGGCCTCCACTGCCTTATGTGACAGAGAATTCGACAGATTCACAACTCTCTGGGTAAAAATGTTTTTTCTCATCTCAATCCTAAATGGCCTACCCCTTATTCTTAAACTGTGGCCCCTGGTTCTGGACTCCCCCAACATCAGGAACATTTTTCCTGCAGCTAACCTGTCCAACCCCTTAGGAATTGTATATGTTTCTTTAAGATCCCCTCTCATCCTTCTAAATTCCAGTAAATATGAGCCCATTTGATCCATTCTTTGGGAATGGTGGAGCCCACAATGGTCCATTGTTGTCTGTGGAAAAGGTGATAATGAGGAGATATGAACAGTGTTGAGATTAGTCGGTGATTTGTACTTTAATAATATTTTTACTGCTATATTCCATACAAGTGAATAGTACTTTAGAAAACAAAAACCTAATGGTTTATACTGTGAGAAATGGGCTTCAATGAGCCCAATGTGAAGTGAGGCATGTGTGCCTTATTGCTTAGGATCACTCAATGAATCAGGCATTGGTTTTTTTATAACCTAAACAGGAGAATTATTGCTTAGCTCAGGCTCCATTTCCAAATTATTTTCAACTGGTTGTAACAAGTGTTTTATCAAATGCAAAGTTACCATTAAGGATAAAAATGGGAACTTGCACATGGATGTTATCAAGAAACAAAATGAATACTTTGAAAGCACCCTTGAAGGTAGATACAAAGTAATAGCATGGAGATGCACCCTTGGATTTTGAGGGGAAATACAGGAGAACATCATTGGTGCCATGATCTTCCAAAGCTCTTTGGGTACCAGAGAGTTAGAGAGCAGTAAAGGTTGCTATGTTGCTCATAAGGTGGCGAAGGAATAAGCCCAATAACTCCAGGCCAGTCAATTTAATTTTGGCAGTTTTAGAAACATTGATGTGTGACAGGATTGATGGTCATCTGGAGGATTTGATGAAGGAAAAATATGTTTAATCAATTGGTTTTTGGAAGAACAGATGGAGTTGACGTGGGTAATGCAGCCAATGTGGTGTACATGAACTTCCAAAAGCCTTTGATAAAGTGCCACCTAACAAGGCTAATCAGCGATGTTGAAACACATGGCATAAAAGGGACATTGATAGCAGGGGTATGAAGTTAGCTTGGTAACAAGCGACAAAGAGTCTTGGTGAATAGTGGTGTATCCAACTGGGAGAAGGTGAATACTGTTGTTGGCCAAGGATGGGTGCTGAGTTCACTGCTTCATGTGCGTCGGCAGGCCTGGTCAGCCGCTGTGAAGAAGGGTCCAGTGGGCTGCTGCTTGCAGGGGGAAGCTCAGAAGCCCCAAAGACTGGATAGTCGAGGAGGGAGCCACTGGCGATGACAGATGGCAGGAGTGGGCCAGTAGGAGAGGGTATTTCAGGTACTTAGTTTAGAGATACGGCGTGGAAACGGGCCCTCCAGCCCAGTGAGTCCGCACCGAACAGTGATCCCTGCACACTTACACTATCCTACACACACTAGGGACAATGTACATTTATACCAAGCCAATTATCCGACAAACCTGTACGTCTTTGGCTCCAGCATCTTCGAGGTCGGCCCCCACTGGACACAGAGGTGGTCGGATGAGGAGAGGGATGTTGGGTCGTGGACCTGCAGCAACCTGAGGCTTACCTGGGCTTATCTGGATCGGGGGTGCTCCAGCACTTCCGACATGTGGACTGGACTTTGGACTTTTTCTTTGTAAACAGCACCAAAATATAGCAACTGTGCATTTTGTGAGTGGTGCAAAGGAAGTTCACTGTGTGGTGCAGACGTGACTATAAAGAACCAATTGAACAGTATTAATGACCTGGACTGCAATGTACAAACCACAGCTTCTAAATTTGTGGATGAAACAAAACCTGGGAGCATTGTGAACCGAGAAGAGGATGGTGAGGAGTGGGATATAAACAGGCTGCAGAATTAAAAGCCAAAAAATGCCAGAAACACTCAGCAGGTCAGGCAGAGTCTGTGGAATGAGTAACAGTTAACATTATAGGCTTGAGAATGTTGGTCAGAACTCAGAAAGAATAATTAAAAAAAAAGGTAATTTTAAGTGACAAATAACACACCAGAGAGAATCTGTCGTAATGCGGGACCAGAGTAAATGGGTAATGAGGAAGATAGAGGCTGATAATGCTTTCTTGTCTGTGATATGCATTGTTCATAGCAGGGTTGTAATGCATTCACAGCTGGTTGTGGTGTTCCAGTGGAAAAGTACAAACTGAGCCAAAATCACAAATGGTTCACAAAAAACAGAAATGGAAAATTGTGGTACAGACAGAAAGAATGGGTTACCTAGTTGGACGACATACTCCTGACTCTGGAAGGTTGAGATGTTCCCTGACAGAAGACGAGGAGTTGATCCTCTAGCCTGCATTGCAGGACTCCATGGGAAGATAGGCAGAGGGGGAATGGGATGGAAAGTTAATGTGGCCGGCAACTTGAAGTTCAACATTACTTTTGTGGTCTTAGCAAAGTGATCATCCAATCTGCTTTTTCACTTTATCAGTGTAAAGGAGACCTTATTGCGATTACTGAAAGCAGTACACCAGACTAGAAGTGAATAGCTGCTCCACCTAGAAAGACTGTAGGAAGGAATTGCAGATGCTGGTTTACACCAAAGATATACACAAAATTCAGGAGTAGAACAGGCAACATCTCTAGAGAAAGGGAAATGGGTGATGTTTCAGGTCGACACCCTTCCTCAGACACTCAGAAACCACCCGCTGGTATTAACTTGGTAATACTGCAATTGTTAAAGAAGGTGAGTCATTGTCACTGTCTGCAAAGATAATCAGGGCTGGACAATAAAAAGAAATTGCATCTGTGATATCCGCACCCTGAAAAATGAATGCAAAAATAAAGGATTAGAACCTCTGATATTTCTGTAGTAAATGCCTTATAAGTCCTTGGTGTGTGTGCAACTATTGCATAAGTGTTTTTCCAAGAAACTGAGTCAGTGTTAAAACGTGTTTGTAGATTTTCCCTGTTAAGCCTCCACGCTTGAAGAACATTGCCTTGTGCTGAGCATGGGTGCGGTAAGTAAATAGGATATTTATCTGGTTCAAAAGCAGGTGTTACTCATTTCCCAGGAAAACACATGAATTACAAGATCAGAACCTCGTTGCCACCTTCCCTGTAATAATACCGTATCCCTTAATTTCTTTAATGTCCACGAAAGGATATGGAATCACAGCCATGCGTGCTGTAGAGTTTTCAGCAAAATTTCACATCATACTCTGGTAACAATATTCATAAATTTTTCTTAAAATGTCGCCAGAGACTGGCGACTCTGCATGTTCTTCCCAGGGAAGGATCCACTATCATTTGATACGATCACTCTACTCTTTTGAACCTCTTATGCACCATAAGTATTGGACCATTTAACTATATTCTGCACTCTGTATTCCCCCCTTTGATCTACTGTGTCTACTGTTCTTGAGTCTTACTTGATTGTATTTGTGTATGGTATATCTTGATCGAACCTGGGCCTCTGCCACTGTAAAGCAGCAACTCTCCATTGTGTCACAGTGCACAATTGCGTAGGGCTGGCGCTGCTGCCTTACAGTGCCAGAGACCTGAGTTTAATCCTGACTATGGCTGCTGACTGTACAGGGTTTGTACGATCTATCCCTGACCACATGGGTTTTCTCTAGGCGCTCCAGTTTCTTCCCACACTCCAAAGACCTACAGGCTTATAAGTTAATTGGCTTCAGTAGAAATAGTGAATTGTCCCTTGTGTGTAGGATAGTGCTGGTGTACGGGGTGATCGCTGGTCGGTGCAGACTCTGTGAGCTGAAGGGCCCGTTTCCATGCTGTATCTCAAAAGTCTAAAGTCCAAATCTGATCTATTTGGATAGCAAGCAAAGCAAAGCTTTTCACTGTACCACAGTAATAATAATAACCTAAACCTAGGAGCAACATCTAGAATCTCTGCTGAGTGGATGGAGCTGCTATGAATACATTTGTGGACTGCCAACCGGGTGGATTTGTACAGATTTTTACACCTTTGTTTTCAGATGAAATTAGTAAGAGGCAGCACACAGATGAAAACCAGGTAAAGTCAGGATAGGTCTTTTAAGGATTGCAATGCAGGAGCAGGGAGAGGTGCCGTTGTGGGAAATGAGGATACAAGGATGTTGCCAGGACTCGAGGGCCTAAGCTAGAGGGAGAGGTTGAGCTGGCTAGGACTCCATTCCTTGGATCACAGGAGGATGAGGGGTGTAGAGATCTTACAGAGATGTACAAAATCATGAGAGGAATAGATTGTGTAAACACACAGAGTTTCTTGTCCAGAGTAGGGCAATCGAGAACCAGAGGACATGAGTTTAAAGTGAGGGGAGAAAGATTTAGTAGGAACTTGAAGGGTAAAATGTTCACGCAAATGGTGATAGGTGTATGGAATAAGCTGCTGGAAGGAGGTAGTTGAGGCAGGTACTATTGCAATGTTTTAGAAACATTTAGACAGGTACATGGATAGGAGAGGAATAGAGGGATATGAGCCAAATGCAAACAGGTGGGACATGTTGGCCGGTGTGGGCAAGTTGGGACGAAGAGTTTGTTTCCACACTGTAAGACTATGCTTCTATGACTAAATGATTTGGACATAACTGGACAGAAAAGAATGGAATGGGTTGGAGGAGGCACCATCCAGCTGAAAACTTTGCAGAAGATGGTGTGGTGAATGATATCAAAGACAGAGGGCAGGTCAGGCCACAGATAACTGCTTCTGGACATGAAGCAATCAGTACTACTGCTACTAATCCATATTGCAGTAATGTGCAAATAAGTAAAGGTCAGCTTGAATAAACATCCGTAAAAGTAAACATCATTGATAAATTAAGCACCATTGAAGCAGAAACAAAAATCATAATGAAGCTGAATCGGTAACAGGTAATTTGGACTTTTGTTTCTTTCAGAATGGCTTTATAAATTAGCAAACTGTTATCAGATGTGTTGGCATTTTGGATACAGTAAATGAAATGGATTTAACGTCTGCCTTGTTCTCTATTTCCCTAGAGTGATTAAATATATGTGGGGACAGGATTAGATTGGACTATGTGAACCATAGATAACTAAGAGGATTGCTGGTCGGTGTGGACTCAATGGGCCGAAGGCAGGAGAATGGGATTGAGGGTGGGGGGGGGGGGGGGGGGGAGGGGGGGAGGGAGGGAATAGATCAGACATGATAGATTGGTGGTGCAGACCTGATGGGTTGAATGGCTAAATTCTGCTCCTACGTCTTATTTGGTTTAGTTCAGTGCTGTCACGTGTACCAAGGTGCAGGGAATGGAGGGATATGGACCAGACGCGGGTAGGTTGGTATAACTGGGACATGTTGGCCGGTGTGGGCAAGTTGAGCTGGTTGGCCTGTTTCCACGCTGTATCATTCTATGAAGGGCCTGTATCTCTAAACTAAACTAAACTATGGTGGACCTGTCTAACAACACTTGGTCATGAATAATGGTTATGAGTGAGGTATAGAAGGTACCCAATTTCCTTGGTGCCTTCGGGGAAGTGTGGAGGAGAGATGTAGTTTGGAAATGAAATTCAATCTGTTTTCCACTCGCCACCCTACTGCTCCTAATCTATAGCACTAAATGGGAAGGCTTTTACAAAAGCTGGTATAGGAAAGTTAATTGAAAGAAGGATGGTTTTTCCAGCAACATTTTAAAATCCTAAGCAAAATCTAATTGCTGGAGGAACTCAATTTGTCAGGCAAAATCCATGGAGGGAGCAGATGACTTTTCAGATTGGAGCCCTTCGTCAGACAGGAGATAGCTAGTGGAAAGAGGTGAGGAGAAGGACGGGAGCTGGCTGGTCTGAGGGAAGGGGGTGAGAGCCAACAAGCAGGAAACAGAGTGTGGGGGGGGGGGGGGGGGGGCGTGCATTGGTGAATACTCAATCTACAACTGCATGTTGGGGGGGGGGGGGGGGGTGAGGGGTGGTGGGGAAGAACTATGATTCATGAAGATGTCCTGGAGTGGAAAACCCCACCTTGAAAGCACGTTCGTTTACAAGTTATAGGGGTAGAATTAGGCCATTTGGCCCAGTGAGTCTACTCCACCATTCAACCATGACTGATCTCTGCCTCCTAATCCCATTTTCCTGCCCTCCCCATAACCCTTGACACCCGTTCTAATCAAGAATTTGTCCATCTCTGTCTTAAAAATATCCACTGACGGCATCCACAGCCCTATGTGGCAATAAGTTCCACAGATTAACTACCCTCTGCCTAAAGAAGTTCCACCTCACCTCCTTATTAAAAGAGCGCCCTTTAATTCTATGCTATGACCTCTGGTCCTAGACTCTCCCACTAGTGGAAACATTCTTTCCACATCCACCCTATCTATGCCTTTCATTATTCTGCAAGATTCTGCACGTGCGGCAGAGACTGAGAAACTGCAAGAAAGGGATGGTTCCTTGCAAGAAGCTGGGTTGGAAAAGCTGTAATGCAAGGTAGTGGGCATGGAGACAAATAAATCAAGAAAGGTTAGAGATGTGTAAGAGATGGTCCAAGTGAATTTGAGGGTAGGGTGGAAGTTAGTGAAGTTGATGAAATTGACTCGTTCCATACAGGTCCAGGAAGCAACACCAAAGCAATAGTTAATGTTACAGGGAAAGAAATGGGGAGTGGGGCCAAGGTATGAATGGAACAGAATGTTCAATGTATAGCTGGGGTCTATGTGAGTGCCCATGGCTGTATCTTTGATTTGAAGAAAGTGAGAGGTATCAAAACAAAAGTTGTAAAAGTTGAGGACAAGGTGTCCTCGTCACATACTGATGATCTCCCTACGGTCTCTGTAGACAAAGGAGAGTGTAAGTAGTGTCCATCTTCACTGAGATAGAGAACTGGCTAGCAGGATAGAGAACTGGCTAGCAGACAGGAGGCAAAGGGTAGGAGTAAACGGGTCCTTTTCAGAATGGCAGGCAGTGACTAGTGGGGTGCCGCAAGGCTCAGTGCTGGGACCCCAGCTATTTACAATATATATTAATGATTTGGACGAGGGAATTCAATGCAACATCTCCAAATTTGCAGATGATACCAAGCTGGGGGGTATAGTTAGGTGTGAGGAGGATGCTTGGAGGCTGCAGGTTGATTTGGATAGGCTGAGTGAATGGGCAGATGCATGGCAGATGCAGTACAATGTGGATAAATGTGAGGTTATCCACTTTGGTGGCAAAAACATGAGGGTAGACTATTATCTGAATGGTGGCAGATTAGGTAAGGGGGAGATGCAACGAGACCTGGGTGTCATGGTACACCAGTCATTGAAAGTAGGCATGCAGGTGCAGCAGGCAGTGAAGAAAGCAAATGGTATGTTAGCATTCATAGCGAAAGGATTTGAGTATAGGAGCAGGGAGGTTCTACTGCAGTTGTACAGGGTTTTGGTGAGGCCACACCTGGAGTACTGCGTACAGTTTTGGTCTCCAAATCTGAGGAAAGACATCCTTGCCATAGAGGGGGTACAGAGAAGATTCACCAGACTGATTCCTGGGATGTCAGGACTTTCATATGAGGAAAGATTGGATAGACTCGGTTTGTACTCGATGGAATTTAGAAGATTGAGGGGGGATCTTATAGAAACCTACAAAATTCTTAAGGGGTTGGACAAGCTAGATGCTGGAAGATTGTTCCCGATGTTGGGGGAGTCCAGAACAAGGGGTCACAGTCTAAGGATAAGGGGGAATTCCTTTAGGACCGAAATGAGGAAAACATTCTTTACACAGAGAGTGGTGAGTCTCTGGAATTCTCTGCCACAGAAGGTAGTTGAGGCCAGTTCATTGGCTATATTTAAGAGGGCGTTAGATGTGGCACTTGTGGCTAAAGGGATCAGGGGGTATGGAGAGATGGCAGGTACGGGATACTGAGTTGGATGATCAGCCATGATCACATTGAATGGCGGTGCAGGCTCGAAGGGCCGAATGGCCTACTCCTGCACCTATTTTCTATGTTTCTATGTTTCTATGTTTCTATGTTTCTATCTGAAGAAGGGTTCTGGCCCGAAATGGCACCTATTCATTTTCTCCAGAGATGCTGCCCGACTTGCTGAGTTACTCCAGCATTTTGTGTTCATCTTTGGTATACACCAACATCTGCAGTTCCTTCCTATACGTGTTAGTAGAGGAAAATGCTTTGGTCTCTGTTCTAGGTAAAAACCAAGCCTTTGATGTCTGAAGGGGAATGGAAGTGTGGAGGGACTGGACATCCATGGCATAGATGAGACAGCGGACACCAAGGTATTGGAAGTTATATAAGTGGAGAAGAATGTGTTATGTCCCAGATGTAGATGGAAAGGGGGGACAAGACAGAGGGCGATAAATTAGGCGGGGCAAGAGCAGGCAGAAATCGGCAGTCCTGTTTGGGTAGGATGTAGTAAAGGGCAGTGTGGGGTTGGAGAACTAACGGTTTGGAGACTGTGGATGGGAGGTTGCCAAAAGTATAAGATCTATGATGGTTTAGGAGTCAGTGTCCCGGTGTTCGTCGGTAGGATCATAGTCAAGAGGTGGGTGTGAGCAGGTGTCCGAGAGCTGGCGGCTAGCCTCAGAAAGGTAGTGGTCAGTTTGCTGGACCCCAATGCACCACCCTTTGACTGCAGGTTTGATGACAAGGTTGAGATTGGTGGGGAGTGAGTGGGAGGGCTGTGCGTTCAGAGGGAGTGAGGGAGTGCCCAATGTTGCAATGGCAGTCAGAAATGAAAGAGACAAGAGAAGGTAGATGGCCGGAAAGAGTGAGAGGAATGTAGGAGGTCGTAGTGTGTGACAAGGGCACCTTGCCAAAGAAGTTGGGGGGGGGGGGGGGGGGGGGGGAATGACTGAAGAAATGCATATTGAAATCCTGACTCTTTTTAATAGTAAGATTAAATGAGAATTTACCAGTTTGAAGTTTGATCTTTACTTTATGAGGAGTTACGATGAGGGATTACGTGAAGACCCCGCCAGCACGCATGCGCGACACTCTTCAAAGCAGTGGTGTGAAATCACAGATAGCAATGTAGACTAATATAGTAAGATAAGAGAGAACTTCCATATCAGTTGAACTTTATAATAGAGGGTTCTGGGAGCGGAGGGCACGTGATCCCTCATCGTAACTCCTCATAAAATAAAGATCAAACTTCAAACTGGTAAGTTCTCATTTAATCTTACTATTTTACTTCGGAGTCACGTGAGTGACTACGTGAAGATTTCAAAGCTCTGTGATTTCATGCCCTGGAACGAGTCCATGCTCACACACTGCCATGGTAGTGATGGAGGATGAACATATTTCAGACATGATACTGTGCTGAAAAACAAAGAAGGTATTTAATCATACCTAAAATGATAGGAAGACTTCCGGTGGCGCCATGTTCTGAGAGAGAACAGCGCCAGATCAGCTCCGCAGAAAATCTGAAAAAAATCGGGGGTTAAAGGAGGCTACTAACGGTACTTACTGCAGGAGAGTGATTCTAAACGGCTCCGGTGCGATTGCAAGCATCGTGACGTCATCAGGCGCGCGACTTCGGTAAGAAATTCAAAATGCATTTTGAATGCCTCCTCCCCCCCCCCCACCGACAAAAAAAGGACCTAGAAGGGAGGCAGGCCTCAAAGCCTCGGGCTTGAGTTTGGCTGCCTCCCAGGAAGAGATTTCACAAAGAAAAAGTGAAATGGAAGAACTTAAAAATTCTCTGCTTGGTGAAATGAAGAAACTGATGAAAGAAATGAAAGATTTGAAGAAGGAATATAACGATGAAATAAAACTGCTAAGAACGGATATCCAGGAGACTCAAGAGAGAATTAAAGAAGAACTAAAAAAAGAAGCTACAGAAACGGTAAAGATTATGATGAATGAGTGGAAAATAAAGGCGGATGCTGAGTTTCAAAACCGGATGGCTGAGGTAAATGACAAGATTGCTGAGACGGAACAAATGCTGGATGCGAAGATTGATCCTATCTCAATTTTACTTGACCAGCACAATGATGCAATTAAAGAATTGACTAACTTTGCTGTAACAAGTGCCAAGGAAAATGAGAAGCTACAAAACGAGAATAAACGTCTCTCAGAGCTACTACATAAAATAAATGAGAAATGTATTGACCTGGAGGGACGACAAAGACGTAAGAATTTACGTGTCGTAGGAGTGACCGAGGGGCGGGAAGGAAATCAAGACCCGCGAAAATTTGCTGCAAAACTCCTAAAGGACATTCTGGATTTGGATCAAGAACCCCTGTTGGGCCGAGCTCACAGGGCTTTAAGACGGGTCCCTGGGAAAGGTGCACCGCCAAGACAAATAATTGTAAAGGTGGCCCACGATCATGATTTTGAAGAAATGATGAAGATAATAATAAGAAAGAGGAATTTGAAATACGAAGGAGATAACATCAGCATCTTCAGAGATTACCCGGCGGAAGTGGCTAAGAGAAGATCTTTATTTACAGAAACAAGAGGTATTCTTCGGAATATGAAGGATATAAAGGATCTCAGATATGGTTTGTTGTACCCAGCAACGCTGAGAGTGACCTATGACAACAAAGAATACCGCTTTGTTAAGCATACCAAAGCACTGGAATTCACTCGAAACATACAGAAGGAGGCAGAAGAGGAAGCAGAAGAAGAAGCAAGCGAGGAAGGAGAAGAAGGAGAAGAAGAATGAACTTTTAACATCGACCTGCGGTTATGAATTATTCATCAAGAAAGAGGGGCAATAATGGACATGTTGTTATAGTTTGGTATTAATTAGTAAAATTCAATTGTCCCCCTAATATAGTATTACTTATTATAATATTAATTATAATAGAAAGTAATAACTAGCAATTAGTAATTAGTAATATGAATAATAGAAATAATTACTAAGTACTTAAAGTTAGTACCCCACCCCAATAGACACAGCATTATAGACAGGAGCTGGAATAATTAACATCTTTAAAAAAAAACGGAAGTCACTAGATTAATAGCCACGCTAGTGTGGCTTTCACTAATACACACTACACAATATATCAGTGTAGTTTCTTTTTTTTCTGGGCACCCTGTTAACACCCTTTTTTCTCTTTTTAATTACACTCTGTATTTTTTCTTATATATTAAATATTCGATTTTGTGTTATATGTTATATGAATGTAGTTATAAGCGATATTGTATAATTGCTTTAAGAAGATATGTATATGGATTACTGTGGATAGAAATTCTCATCGGGTTGGCGTTTGGGTATACCGCTAGGCTGGAGGGGTCGAGAAGGCTACTCCAAAAAAAACCACCCTAACAGTAAAATGCAAGACATGAATGTGAAGACTGTGGGGGGTGGAATTACCTTCTGTAGTTGGAATGTTAAGGGAATTAATGAACCAATTAAAAGGGGAAAGGTGCTAGCACTGTTGAACAGATTGAAATCAGACGTGATCTTCCTCCAAGAGACGCACCTTAAAAGAGATTGCGTCAACATAGATTAACAGCAAAATGGATTTCTAAGGTATATCACTCTTCATTTATACACAAATCTCGAGGAGTCGCAATAATTATTCGGAAAGGTATACCCTTTAAACAAACTTCTATAATAGAGGATAAAGAGGGTAGATATGTAATAATTACAGGGGAATTATATTCACAGAAAGTAATTTTGGTGAATATATACGCCCCTAATTTTGATAATCCATTATTTTTTAAGAAAATATTTAATAATATTCCTATTTCCACTCAATATAATTTAATTATTGGGGGTGATTTTAATTGCACCTTAGATAGCTACCTAGACAGGTCTTCTACAAAAAGGAAAGCTACCTCTAATTCAAGTAAACTTATAAATTCTTTTATAAGTACATCGAATGTTAAAGATATTTGGAGGCTAGATAATCCATCCGGACGAGAATACTCGTTTTTTTCGCCTGTATATGGAACCTACTCCAGGATAGATTATTTTTTAGTAGATTCAAAATTACTACCTTTTACATATGACGCAAAATATCATAATATTATTATTTCAGATCATGCGCCACTAACATTCAAGATAAAACTAAAAGATATACTTGATAAAACGACTACTTGGAGATTTAATCCCCAGATATTAAAGGATAAAGACTGTTGTAAACACGTAATGGAACAGATTAAATTATTTTTTGAAACTAATGACAAACCTGAGGTTTCATCAGCGTTACTTTGGGACACATTTAAAGCGTTTATGCGTGGTGCAATAATATCAGCACAGGCTCATTTTAATAAAGAAAATAGAAAGATGGAACAAAAGTTAGAAAATGAGATAAAACAACTAGACAGTGAAAACATAAAACACCCTTCTAAAGAGCTAAGTAATAAAATTGCAATAGCAAAATATAGACTTAATAAAATATATTCTAACCAAGTCATTAAACTATTTCAACAAACCAAGCAAGTGTACTTTGAGTTTGGAGACAAACCACAAAAACTGTTAGCACGACAGCTTAGAAAATCAGAAGATGAAAAATTGATACATAGAATTAGATCTACGGATGGAAATATATTGACGATACCAAAAGATATTAATGACAGATTTTTACAATACTATCAAAATCTTTATTCATCTAAGGTGACAGGCCAAACAGTTGGTATGGATACATTTCTACAAGAGTGTCAAATTAACAATCTAGATCAGGAAGGTAGACATTTGTTAAACGCTGAAATAACAGTAAAAGATATTGAAGAATCAATTAGTTTGTTAAAGAATGGAAAAGCAGCGGGCCCTGATGGCCTGAGTGCCGAATTTTATAAAAAATTTCAAGACTTGATTTCCCCAAGACTACATACAGTATATAGATATGCATATGAACAAGGCAAATTACCAGATTCTTTAAACGAATCCACAATTACACTTATACCTAAGGTAGATAAGGTTTTGGAAGATCCAGGATCATATAGAGCGATCGCACTTCTAAATACAGACCAAAAAATATTAACTAAAGTTTTATCTCAGAGATTAAGTTTAGTGATTTCTAAATTAATACATCATGATCAAACAGGTTTTATTCCAAAACGCTATTCATCCCATAATCTTAGACGCTTGTTTAATATTATATATTCAAAAAAAGTACGGGATGGGGAACTAGCAGTTATATTGCTAGATGCTGAAAAAGCATTCGATCAGGTGGAATGGTTATATTTATTTAATATAATGGAAAAGTATCAATTGGGGGATAGATTCTGTAAATGGATAAGAATTCTATATTCGAATCCAACGGCAAGAATCTTAACTAATCAAATGTTGTCAGCTAAATTTAAACTCTTTAGGGGATGTAGACAGGGATGTCCATTATCGCCTTTACTATTCGCTTTGATGATAGAGCCTTTGGCGGAAAGAATCAGATCTGAACCTGAAATCTATGGCTATAATACCGACACTACAACCAACAAAATATCTTTATATGCAGATGACGTGTTGATTTATATTACAAAACCGGAAATTAGTATACCAAAGCTGTTTAATGTTATAACTAAATTTGGTACATTTTCAGGATAGAAACATAGAAACATAGAAACATAGAAAATAGGTGCAGGAGTAGGCCATTCGGCCCTTCGAGCCTGCACCGCCATTCAATGTGATCATGGCTGATCATCCAACTCAGTATCCCGTACCTGCCTTCTCTCCATACCCCCTGATCCCTTTAGCCACAAGTGCCACATCTAACGCCCTCTTAAATATAGCCAATGAACTGGCCTCAACTACCTTCTGTGGCAGAGAATTCCAGAGACTCACCACTCTCTGTGTAAAGAATGTTTTCCTCATTTCGGTCCTAAAGGAATTCCCCCTTATCCTTAGACTGTGACCCCTTGTTCTGGACTCCCCCAACATCGGGAACAATCTTCCAGCATCTAGCTTGTCCAACCCCTTAAGAATTTTGTAGGTTTCTATAAGATACCCCCTCAATCTTCTAAATTCCATCGAGTACAAACCGAGTCTATCCAATCTTTCCTCATATGAAAGTCCTGACATCCCAGGAATCAGTCTGGTTTAGGATTTAGGATTAATTGGAACAAAAGTGATATGATGCCTATAACAGGAATTAATTTAAACATATTACAACAATATCCATTAAAATTAGTTAAAGACAAATTTAAATATTTAGGAATTCATGTAACTAAATCTTATAATTCGCTAATTAAATCTAATTACCCTCTATTATTAGATAAACTTAAAAAAAATATTCTGTATTGGAAAACACTTTCTATATCCATGATTGGTAGAATAAATGCTATAAAGATGGTGTTTTTACCACAATTATTATATTTGTTTCAGGCTATTCCTTTTTTTCTCCCAAAGACTTTAAAAAAAAAAATAGATAATATTATTTATAGTTTTATTTGGGATTATAAAAATCATAGAATAAGTAAAAAACATTTATGTAAATCTAAGATAAATGGAGGATTAGCACTTCCAAATTTTTTATATTACTTTTGGGCAGTTCAGATTAAGAATATGAATTTTTGGTGGGTAAATGTGGATCAGGAACCAATGTGGTTAAAGATGGAAAAGGAAGATTGTTTACCTTATAAGGTAGGCTCGATTCTCTTTGCTCCAAAGGAAGTACAAAAAAAATGTATAGGGATAACCCTATAATTTATAATAATAGACGTATTTGGAAACAAATAGTTAAGACTTTACAATTAGATAATCTTTCACTCAGACTACCAATAACGAATAACCCATTATTTAAACCCTCTATATTGGATGGAGGGTTTAGACATTGGGATGATTTAGGAATTAAAAGGATAGAACACCTTTATAGAAAAGGAAAATTTCTTTTATTTCAAGAGTTACAAGATATTTACGGACTGTCTCCGCAACATTTGTTTAGGTACTTACAAATTAGAGATTATATAAAATCCAACACACAAGATTACAAAAATAAAGCACCAGGATTATTAGATGATGTGTTTAATTTACATCCAAATACAGAAAAATTAATAGCATATATATATAACATAATTTTGGATAAGGAGAAACCAACAACTGAAACATATCGGCAAGCATGGGAAAAAGAAATTGGGTTATCCATAACAAAAAAAATCTGGGAAGAAAGTTTACAGCAAATACATCGGTGTTCGTTAAATGCCAGACATACATTGATACAATTTAAAGTATTATATAGATTACATTACTCAAAAACTAAATTAAATAGTATCTTTCCCAATCTCTCTGCAATTTGTGATAAATGTAAAAATTTAGAAGCAAATTTAACACACAGTTTTGCTACATGTTCCAAATTGAATCATTACTGGACAGAAATTTTTAAGGTTATCTCTGAGGTTCTTAAAATTAGATTGGATCCAGACCCAAAGATATTAATACTTGGAATTTTGGATTCAAACTCGGTCCTTACAGTAAATCAAAGAAATTTCTTTGATTACTGTTTGATAATAGGGAAAAAATTAATATTGAAATTTTGGAAGGGAACTTTAACCCCCACAATTAAAATGTGGGCGGCAGAAATGTTGGAGACGTTACAATTAGAAAGAATCAGATTTGTCCTACTGGACAAATATAACTCTTTCGAACAAATATGGTCTCCATATATACAGTACCTAGAGAAGTAGCTGCTCTTGACAACACAGCTTGACGGGTACCCTGCGGGACTTGATGAGAATAACATATTCTTATACTAGGATTAATAAGCATGTCTTCATTGATACTATTATTTGTAATAGTTTTAGATAAAACATATTTGGTTGTTTTTCATTTATATATATATATAATATTTTTTCATTTTCTGTTAACCTTATTTCCTTTTTCTATTTTCTTTTTCTCTTTTATATAATCAAATTATTATTTAATCACTCTCTTATTGATTTAAAACTATCTCTATCTTATTTTCCTAAAAAATAGAAGATAATAACTTTCAATGGGTTATTTAAAAAAAAATTTGGAATTAAGTTGATGTTTGTAAAGCTGTTTACAATATTGTAAATCGATTACTTCTAATAAAAGAAATTAAACAAAAAAATAAAATGATAAGCCCCACATTGGGTAAACCATGTAGCAGAAACTTAACATATTCCCCTGCAAACGTCTCAGGAGCGGCCACGGGTTTATAATAGAAGTGCTGAAAAGTCCGTTCACTGCTCCAACCCGCTGTAGCAAGGATGTGGTCCATAGGAACTCCCATCATCCTAGCCGCTGACGTGGATGCAGCCCTGGTGGAGTGAGATTTATATCATCAGTGTCCACTCCGCTGCACCCAATACCACCCTTAACCAACTCGAAGTGGCTAGCACTGTGACCTTATGATGAGGGCGTTTGTGGCTTATGGGTAAAGTCCTCTCCGTGCCCCTAGATTCTTGGTTCCTTCTATATCGTAAATATATGTCACAATGCAGAGACGACTATCTGCAGGGTAGGCCAGAATGATAATTTTAGGCCAGAGGAACTGGGTCGATATAGTTAGAGTAACCCCTGTATCAGAAGGTTATCTACCATAGGTAACACATGGCATACATACTTAGCTTATAAAGACTGGACCCGTTGTGCTGTTACAAGTGCCATAAACATAACCATATTATATGTAGTTATCCAGAGTGAGCCCCGATATTGGTGTCCATCCTCGAAGCATAGTAAATTCTATGCCTAAGTCCCATGTATGGGTGTATCTGGCCCTGGGGAAATAGAATTAATACCCCTCATCAGTTTGATACCAGAGGGTGTGATCCTATAGGCAGGTGATCACCCCCTCGGTCCAGGTTGGTAGGTAGGGCACTCCTTGCAAATTTAATGGCACTGTAGCTCAAACCTTCATGGAATGAAGGGTGGCCAGAACTCCAGCACTCCAGTGATGGTGGCCGAGTCATATGAAGTGTTTGTTCTGAAGACAGAAACACTCCCATCTTCTGACATATGTCAGTGCTGTCCCTGGTGGACTCCCTGCACGACGATGTGATGACATTGATCGTCCTGTCGGAGTATCCGAAGTCCAGAAATGGCCTGTTCAGAGTCAGCATCAATAGGTTCATGCGATCATGGCACGGATGACTTACCCGTCACAGGGTGTGCCAACAGGCCCGGCCGTTTGAGGATCCGAAAGCAGTGTTCTGCGGCCATCTTTGTACTGCTGGGGACCATGGTTGGGTAGGCCAGTCGGGAAACCCGAAATCCCGTTGCGGAGTCTATTTCATTTTTGTAAGACCCGACTGATGAGGCAGAAGGGGGGAAATGCATAGCAAACAATCCCCCCAATGCAGCGAGAAACATCCATCGCTGCTGGCCCCGGGTCCCGATCCAACATCCATTCAATGTTGTCGTTGAATTGCGTGACCTGGTGTTCGCCACCGTATTTAGTTTACCTGAAAGGTAAGTGGCTGAGATCCAAATCTCTCTATCCAGACACCAGTGCCAGATGTAATTAGGCAATTCATCACATGATATCGATTTTATTCCACACATATGATTAATATAGGCCACCACTGTGGTGTTATAATTTGTAACCGTACATGCAACTGGTGCATATCTAAGCAGTAGGCCCGGAGTCCATGAAATGCTCCCAGTATTTCTAGATAATTAATCCCTAGTGCTCCCAACAGGGTTAAATCTTGTGCACTCCATCTGCCACCACAACTAGTGGTGGTATTAGCTGCTCCCCACCTTTAACACTGGCATCAGTCTGTAATGTAACCGAGGGATTTATGATAGTGATGGGTTTGGAACAGAATTGAGCATTCCCATCCACCAATTTAATTCAACTCTTGCCTTTTCTGATAACTTCATAGGCCTGTCGAAATGGCATGGCTTTTGAGAGCTATAATTTTAGCTCTTTGTAGGTTTTGATAATGTAGTGGTCCGAATTGCGCTGCGGGAAAAGCAGCCATTATCTTCCCAATTACCATGGCCACCTGCCGTATGGATGGACCCTGATGCCAGAAAGGCTTCTGCAAGCTTCTATCAAGTCCACCACATTGTTCGGTGGTAAGGTGGTAGACATTTGCACCGAGTCAATGGTGAACCCCAAGTAACCCATGGTAGTAGAGGGTTCCAACTTTGATTTATCTGGATGTATGATGAACCCCAGCTTTTGAAAGGGATGTTTTGTGGCTAGAACTGCCAATGTAGCCGTTTCCAAATTCTCCCCGACAATGAGGATATCATCAAGATAGGCCATAACAGTATGATTTTGTTTCCTTAAATAGGCCAAAGCTGGTTTCAATAATTTGGTGAACAGCCTGGGTGCTGATGATAACCCATTGGGTAAGGCTTTATATTGCCATAATTGTCCCATCCAGATAAATTTAAGGTATTTCCTATGATCCTTGTGTATAGGTACTGAATAGTATGCATCTTTGAGGTCAATGCATGCCATGTAGTACCCATTAGCTATTAGCTGTCTGGCTGTGTCGAAAGTGTCCATTTTGAAATTAACATACTGAACAGAAGTATTCAGTTCGGTCAGGTCTATGATTATGCAGCATCCGCCATCTTTTTATTTTTGGTAAATATATTAGATACGAACTCCTGTGATTCTCTGGTGGTTCTCTCAATTACCCCTTTGCTAATTAGTCTTAATAGTTCAGCATGGCCCGTCGTTCTTTCTTTTTGTGAAAGTATAAACTTTCGGCTAGGCGAATGCTGGACCGGGGTAGGGAGTTCGTAAATGAATTCAATTTTATAGCCCTGAATACTTCCGAGTATGTAAGGATCAGAGGTAAAAGTGCGCCATACTTCATAAAACAAGTGCAACCGGCCTCCCCCATAAGATGAATTTAGACATATGATGTTCCTGGGGGAGGCAGACCCACCTACCTCCAAGGTATTGCCGGTGTTGCGGTCCAATACCACCGTTATTTCTCTGTTGAGTTGCTGCGTTGTAGGGGTGGCACATTTTCCAAGAAGGCCGGGCTGGGCCATGGCCTAAAAAAGGCTGTTGTGCAGTTGGGCCGGCCTTCGAGCTTTCACCACCGGACGATCTGTTGTGATATCGCTGTCCGGTGGGTGTGTAGGGGTGCTGTTGCTGTTGGTAGTGCGGTTTGGAGGTACTGGGTACCTTTATCAGGCCTCTGGCCTTGGCCTCTTTGTCCAGGTCTTTCACCTGTTTGGGGAGGTTATCTCCGCACAGCAGATTTGGTGGCGCAATTTTGGGGTTGAGTGCCGGTTTGATAATGCTCTTCCTGTAGTTATTATCTCAAACTGTGTTACACAGTAAGGCCAGAGCATCCTGTTTGTACCGGTAGCTCTATACCCACCGCAGTACTGGCCACTGCCATAATTCCGGCGGTCAAAAGCTTCAGGATCCTCTGAAGTTTGACTCCTTGCCCTCTAATCGTAGGGCTCATGTTCCCCCAAATAGGGTTATTCACCGCGGGAACAATCAGCGAGTTACAATTTTCAGGAGCAAGATACTTATCAGCTGTAGCATTGATGGCTTGCTCCTGAAGCTGGTTTGTAGTCATATAATTGAACTAGCTGCCAGCTTAGGGTGGATAGATAACCTTTTTGAGAAGGAACTGCATGTTTGCTTACCATATCCAGTAACTCTTCTTGCACCCCTGACACTGTTGGTTGTTCAGCCAACTCCCCCTCTTCAGGGTCAGCCCAGTTCTGACCCCCAATGCTCTCCTGCGAAGAGGGTGAGACATTAGGCAGTCCATAATAGGATCCTGCCGTGGGCCTGCGAAGAGGCCCACCGTGACCCTGCCCCTGCAAAAGCAGGTCACGCTGGAGCAATTGCTCCACCATCCGCTCCATGCGGGTAAGACGACCTCCGTCGCTAACAGCGAACGGGGTGTCCTCGGGACTGGACCCAGCTGAGTCGGCAGTCCCGACCGGCTTCCGGGTGGATTTACCGCCTGTCCGTGGCGAACCAGCGGCCCTCCCGGGCGGGAAGTCAGGAGCTGCAGGTAGCACCTGCAGCTCAGGAGAAAACGGCACGCTGCTGGCTGCTCTCTATAGCAGCAGCTCTTGCCGCTGCTCTCGCCGCGCTCACCACTCCGGTGAGTCTTACCGTTCGTAAGTTTTGAAACTTACGCTGGAGGAGCCCCGCTCCTCCCGACTGTCGCTTCCGCATGCGAACGACGATATGTCGCGCATGCGTGCTGGCGGGGTCTTCACGTAGTCACTCACGTGACTCCGAAGTAAAATCATAAGCCATCACAACTTTAAAAGCTTGTGACTTTCATCTTTGACGACAACAATCAATCAAGGGGAACTTTCTGATTGAAGGCAAAGTGCACTATAGTTGCTTTTTATTTTGCCACCCACCCGCGTCAGTTTTTGTAAGGAATGGTGATACGAGAAACGGATAATTTTCCATTGAGCCCCCCCCCCCCCTCCCGTCCCTTTGTTGCTGTATTCTGATGTCAAAACACGCCGAGACGAGCTGTGATCTGGGGTTACACAAAAAGCTGGAGAAACTCAGCGAAATGCACTTTGCCTTCTTTAACACAACGAGCTGTGATCTGATTGCGGTGTGGTGTGAAGTTGAGTTGTTTTGAGTTTAATACAGCAGTTCTGCATTTGTTTTGTCGCTTGCAGAATGATAGTGAGTGTACAGTACTTTACTAACAACCTTCAGAAATACATGGGGAAACAGTTTCTCAAGTAAGTACTCCAAATTTTCGACCATTTTCTTTCATTGTTCAATTGCCAAGATGTTCTTACTCAGACTGTGAAAAGTTCCTGTACAAACTTGCCAATTCCAAGGGTTTGGACACGAACTATTATTTTAAAATAACTGCGCAGAGTTGACGGTCTAAAATATTATTTGATTGAAATTTCACAGCCTATTGCAATGTGGTATCTAATCAGTTCTTATCTCTGATACTATTTACATTTTTGTTTTAACAACCTTATGCCTTATTGTAACTCTTGTAGCCCAGTTCCTGCATTCGTTTGAACTCTTTTTTTTGGTATCTGTAGACGGCGTTGTCTTGCATATGCATTTCCCACTATTTAGTTGCTGCTCGTGAAAATAGCTGAGAAATGCATCATTTGAGCGGATGGCTTTGTTCGTGTCTTCCTTTAGACGGGGAATTAAACGTTTCAACGGTACAGAAATGGAATATATTACAATTGGTTTTCCGTTGTTTTTGTTTTTCAAAATGAAATATGAAAGTATGCAGTTTACCAGAACTGGTGTATAAAGAACTAAAGCTGTTTTTTTGTTCATGTTTAACTTGATCTTTGTCTCCAGGCTGTGCAAGTTTGCAATCCATTATAGTTCCACAGAGGATTACAAAACGATATGAATGCACCATCAACGGTGGGAACTCAGAACTGTGAATGTTAGCTGCAAAACCTAGCGAGATGAAGGCTGGAATATTTTTGCAAGAGGACTTCTGGATATGTCTGAGTGAAAATGAAGGGTTCATCAGTCTGGTTTTTTTCTGTGCTCGTCTTTTTAATCAATGCTGTGTTATTAAAAACTTCCCAGCTAAATTTGGTGGCCTTAAAACCGAGATTGGGAGGTATGTTAATTTAATCTAGGAGCATTGATTACACTCCTGCCGTCCACTAATGTTGCACTGACTTTACAATGGTCAGTGTCTAGCTGAAAGTAAGTGCATTGTCCTTTAGCTGGCGCAGCAGCAGGAGATGGCATTCGTGAATAGCACCATTTAAAGCTAATCTGCATTGCTTTAAACTTCATTTGCTGTCTTTAAAGGAGAAATACAATGCTGCTGGAGCAGGAGTTGCAATCATGCTGGGTTAACCTGATTAGGGAAACACTGAAAAAATATTGCATGATGAGGAAAAGTAGGCTTCAAGGTTTTTGAATGTTATGATATCAGATGGCACTGATGATTGACATGCAAAGACGGTACAGAATTGGTGGACCGGTAGCACTGTAATTAATTTAAATAATGTAATTAATGCCTTCCCAACATGCTTTGGAGGAGGAGGAATTCAAAGTACATAAGATTTCCTTTAGCTCCACGTGCCAGAAGTCCTCTGGGCGTATACTTGAATGGCAGCTGGCGCAGATAGTTGTTGAGAACGGTGACAAGATCTGGGTGTGGATCTCGATGTGGCATCGCAAGAACTTTGCTGATCGGCATTGAGTGGTCAAGGTTAGCAAATACATCTTTTATAGGCTGATTTATGGAGGGCGGGAAAGCCAACAGTTATTTCCTATCCCCTTGTCGTCCAGGTCTATTGCATAGCACCGACTGAATGTGCTCCCACAATGTTACTAGGTAGGGAGCTACAACATTTTAACTCCATGTCAGAATAGTACGTGATTTGTTGGGGTTTTGGCGGATGGTGGTGCCACCAAATTCCTGTTGCACCTTATTTTACCATAAAGATGTAGAAGCCTTGGCAAGTTGCTGGAGGGCATCTTGTAGATGTGATATACCACACACTGGCAGAGAAGGATTGAAATATTGAAGAGAGACATTGTTGATCTAGTTTCCTGCTTTGTTCGTGTTGACTGTCTCCGTTCTTGTCGACTAGGCTTATTTTTAGATTTGCACTCAACCTTGTAAATGGAGAGTATTTAATAGTTTCTCTGACATGTCGGCTTACATGATAAAAAAATATCCAGTGAGTCATAAGTTGAATCCCTTACTGCAGAATACCCTGTATATGATCTGATTCTCACAATGTAGGATTCATATGGCTGTTCCAGTTAATGTTCTGGTCGGCACTAACTAATCAATGCAGATGGTGATGTCTGCACGTCTTTGGAGTGTGCAAGGAAACTGGAGTCTGTCACAGGGAAAATGTACAAACACGATACAGAAATGACCCTGTAGTCGGGATCGAACCCAGGTCTCTACCATTGCGCCACTGTGCAGCCTAGTGATAAGACATCAGGCACGAATAGAGAGAGGATGTATGGTACAGCTAAATCCAAAGTGATACCATGCGGTAAAAGCTCCAAATAGAATCATTATTGGGCGTGTGACAGGAGGAGATCAACGGCTGTTGTATAAGGAACCAGGCTGCAAAGCCTTCATTCTTCATCATGGAGCATGGACACTGGCAACAAAGCGGTCCATGAATTTTAAAAGATTTTCCAGAATGGAAACGGTCACCGAGCCCATTTGCGCATTTTGGTATCCAACCTTGAAGCAGTCTTCAAATAGAGACTTTGCACATGACAAACATTCACAATATCTAAGTTTGCACTTAGATTGTACTGCTTTTCTTATCTTGACCTCCATATGGTCTGTTCTGCAGGTGAGTCATGATAAATGGATGTATTTTATTTAATACCCTTCAGCAATTACTTAGGAAGTTTGTCATTTTTAACTATTAAGTTCAGTTATCATTGTACAAATGTTCTCTGGCTTAATTTATGTAAGGATCTTTGATTGTGATTTTCTTGTAGTTTATAAAAATATATTTCTCATAAAGAACAACCAAAATCTCCATGTTGGAGATTAAACATGGTGGAGATCGCCTTTAGATCTCCTGAAAAATTGTTGCTAAATTATTTCATATCCGTGCAAGTTTCTACCTTGCCAAAGTTCACGAGTTGCTACCTTGTAAATCAGTGAAATGTGGTAAAGGAAGTAAAATGACCAGGCTTGTAATTTGGTTGTGTAGACAGTGTTCGTGCTTCTTTTTTTCCCACAACTTGCTATCATTGTTACATCTTCCTGTGGGGACGTAGCAAGCTTCCTCGGAGCAAACGTGGGCTTCTACATTGTAAAATGCAACAGAGAGGCAGGATGACTGGAGTGCTTTGTCCGCATTGCTGATTTAGGCTCTGCTGACTATGGCTTTCACTAGTCTAAGATTCCATCATCTGCTGCAATTAACTCTAGTCCTTAGGTACTGTATTTGGTGTTGAAAAGGCTATTTCCGTTTGCCAATTTATGTTTAGTCAAACTGCAATTTTCTTATCTATTTTCCCTCTACCTCCCCAATACACTGCCCACAGAGCTGATGAAACATGAGAATCACTTGCACAGGGGCTTTCATGCAACCCATTTCCTCTGCATGTTGTTTCATTACTCATGTTGTGGATGTAATTAAAGGGATTACAGTGATTTAGCCTCTAACGTTCAAAGAATGCAATCCTGGATGAAGCCACACACACTCTTTGAAATACACAACGTATGGAGCAGTCTGTAAGATTCAAGGCCATTATTTGCAAAATATTTTATCCAGCTAATTTCAACACGGAATGCTAAAATATAGCATTTGACATGAAGCAGATTAAATCTGAAGATAATGACTGCGGTGAGCATTTAGTCTGTGCTGACACAAGGAACTGTAGATGCTGATTAATACACAAACGTCCTCCTCTGTGGGACATGTCGGGACTCTTCAGACTGATTGTAGTTGGGGGATGAAAGCTGGAAGAGAGGTAGGGGCAGGACCAAGCCAGACAATAGGTAGATTCAGGTGAGGGGGGGTTGAATGGCAGATGGGTGGACAAAGGCCAGAGGTAAAGAGGAGACAAAAGGCTGTGAGGTCAGGAGAGAAGAGGCATCAAATGTGAGGCCAGAGGAAGGTGTGAAGGGGAAAGGGATGCACATGCAGGTGGAGTACAAGGAAGAGAAGGGGGAGAAAATAGAGGGGGGGGGGGGGTGGGGAAAGAAGAGGGAGTGTAGGCTTGTTGGTTAGTTACGTAAAATTGGAGAGCGCAGTTCATATTGTTGGGTTGTAAACTACCCTGGCAGAATACAATGTGCTGTTCCTCCACTTTGCGTGTGGCCTCTCTACCTATTGATTTCAATGCAGGCAGCTCACTGATAGTTGAGCATTTTTAATGTCAATGTCCAGCTGCCAAGCAGTGATAATTGTGCTGTTTATTGGCGATTGCTAGTTAAAGCATGACTGAACTGGTTAAAGTCAGCTATTGCCTCCTTGGGATGGGAGTGAGTGAGTACACTTTGGTTAGAGCTAGGATTGTTAATGTAGTAAGGGGGGGGGGGGGGGCGGGGTAGAGGTGGCAGGGGTTGATTTGCCAAAATTGCATACGCCCCATTGTATTAAAATCAGAAGATATTTCAAAGTACTCAGGAGGCTAGGTAGCATTTTTATGAGGAGAAACACAGTTAATCGTTCATGCCATTCTGAAATGTTAACTCTTTTTCTCTCTGTATAGATCTTGCCAGACTTGCTGGCTATCAGTCATAGAGTCCTACACTATGGAAACAGGCCCTTTGGCCCAACATGCCCACACCGGCCACATGTCCCATCTACATTTGTCCAACTTGCCTGCCTTTGGCCCATATCCCTCTAAACTTGTCCTATCTATGTACCGGCCAAAATGTATAGGAAAGAACTGTGGATGCTGGTTTAAATCGAAGGTAGACATAAAATGCTGGAGTAACTCAGCGGGATTGGCAGCATCTCTGGAGAGAAGGAATGGGTGACGTTTCAGGTGGAGTCTGAAGAAGGATTTCAACTACCTCAACTACCTCCTCTGGCAGCTAGTTCCATACATCCACCACCCTTTGTGTGAAAAAGTTACCCTTCAGATTCCTATCAAAAATTTCCCCATTCACCATTAGCAACTTCTTGTCTTCATTTCAGACTTGGAACCTCTCCAAATAAAACAGAAGGTATGGAAAGCCAAGCAACTGTATCCCAACTCTACCGCTCTCCCGCCCACCTGGCCACATCCCTCTCCATGCCCAGTTCTACCTATCACTTGCCGGTCCCACCTTGCTCCTCCCTCTTACCTCTTTCTACTGTCCTTCTCCCCTCCACACTCTCAGTCCTGATCCATCTCTCGACCTGAAACACCGACTCTCACTTTGCCTCCACAGTGCTGATTGAGTTCCTCCAGCGGTTTGCTTTCTTTTGTTGGCTCAGTGGCCTAACTGTCTGTTGAAACTGTGAATGTTGGACTCAGTGATATTTGAGGCACCTTTCAGGGTTTTCTCTGCACGTTTGTTCCTATGCTAATGGGACAACAAAAAATAAAATGTTTTCACAGAGAGAGTTGTGAATTTGTGGAATTCCCTCCAGTGGAGGCCAAGTAACTGGAAGGATTTAAGAGAGAGTTAGATAGAATTCTGGGGGCTAGTGGAATCAAGGGATATGGGGGGAAGGCAGGCATGGGTTATTGATTGGGGACGATCAGCCATGATCACAATGAATGGCGGTGCTGGCTCGAAGGCTTCCTCCTGCACCCATTTTCTATGTTTTTGTGACAGTAGACTTGAACTCTCAATATTTACACATCTTCTAGCTGTGGAGTTTACACCTGTTTGGACTTGACTTGTTGGTTTCATGCATGCTTCATGCTTCATGAAAGGAGCCCAATTGCTACCTGTCTGTAGATAGACACAAAATGCTGGAATAACTGAGCGGGTCAGGCAGCATCTCTGGAGGAAAGGAATAGGTGATGTTTCAGGTTGCAATCCTTCTTCAAGGTTTCAAGTTCAGTTTATTGTCACATGTACCAATTAAGGTACAGTGAAATTTGAGTTACCGTACAGCCATACTAAGTGAAAAGCAACAAGACACACAATCACATAAAAATTAACACAAACATCCATTGCAGTGGATTCCACATTCTTCACTGTGATGGAAGGCAATAAAGTTCAATCTTCTTCCTCTTTGTTCTCCCGCGGTTGGGGCAGTCAAAGCCCCAACAGCCGACGATCGAAGCCCCCGTTGGGGTGATCGAAACTCTCGCGTGGGGGCGGTTGAAACTCTCTCCGTGGCATGGAACCCCGAGTCGGCCCAGAGACCGTGGGCTTCACGATGTTAAACTCCACAGGCCCCCGCGGTTGGAGCTTAGATCCCCGGCAAAGGGATCGCAAGCTCCGCGATGTTAGAGTCCCGCAGGAAAGGTCTCCAGGAGAGGCAGCCAACTCCACGATGTTAGGCCACAGTGGAAACGGATATATGATATGGAAAAAAATCGCATCTCCGTTGAGGTAAGAGATTGAAAAAAAGTTTCCCCCAACCCCCACATAAAACAAACCAAAGAACACTAAAACATACTTTTTTAATACATGCTAAAAATAACAAAAAGAAGAAAGGACAGACTGCTGGCGAGGCAGCCACTGCAGGTGGCGCCACCTAGTGTTCTCCACCACCCGGTCTTCAGAACTATTCTACACCATCTGTGTGTACATGCATAATCTAAACCAACTCTTATGGAGTGCAGCATGCTGAGAGGGTGATGATATAGTGATGTATAAGATCATGAGGTGGAATAGATAGGGTGAACAAAATAGAGAGAGTACAGAGGAGATTTACTAGAATGTTTCCTGGGTTCCAGCAACTAAGTTACAGAGAAAGGTTGAACAAGTTAGGTCTTTATTCTTTGGAGCGCAGAAGGTTAAGGGGGGACTTGATTGTGGTCTTTAAAATGATGAAAGGGATAGACAGAGTTGACGTGGATAAGCTTTTCCCATTGAGGGTAGGGAAGATTCAAACAAGAGGGCATGACATGAGAATTAAGGGACAGAAGTTTAGGGGTAACATGAGGGGGAACTTCTTTACTCATAGAGTGGTGGCTGTGTGGAATGAGCTTCCAGCAGAAGTGGTGGAGGCAGGATCGAATTTAACATTTAAAAGTAAAGTGGATAGGTATATGGACGGGAAGGGAATGGAGGGGTATGGTCTGAGTGCCGGTAGATGGGACTAGGGGAAAATAAATATTCGGCACGGACTGGAAGGGCCGAGAGGGCCTGTTTCCGTGCTGTAATTGTTATATGGTTATATGAATGCACAGAGTCTTTTACGTAGGGTGGGGAAATCAAGAACCGGAGGACATAGGTGTAAGGTGAGGGGAGCAAGATTTAATGGGAACCTGAAAGGCAACTTTCAATTGTGGTTGTGGTTACCATGGTGACAGTACAAGGCACCGACCAACTATCTGCAATTACCACTTTCCTTTTGGGGGGCCTTCTGTCAACTTATTTCATTCTCTACACAGTTCAGAACTAACAAAATTGCTTTGGTTTGCACTGTGTTTTATAATATTACATGCAGGTAAACCCTTCAGGCTGTGTCAATAGTCAATAGTCAGATTTATTCGTCACATACACAATAAAGTGCAGTGAAATGAACTTGGCAGCAGCGGTACAATAAAAAAGAACACACAATACACAATAAAAATTTAACACAAACATCCACCGATGCATTCTTCATTGTGGTGAAAGGCACAAAGTTCAGTCAGTCCTCCTCCATTTTTCCCCATGGTCGGGACCACAAACCTCCGCAGTCGCCGCTGCGGGCGGCCAGATGTGCACTGCAGACCGCGGCTTCAAGCTGATGTAGGCCGCGGGCCAGCAGTCGGAGCTCTTCTCCGGGGATCCCTAACGAGGAATCCCAGGTTCCGGACGCTGCGCCAGCTGGAAGCTCCGCAGACCGGCTTCGGGCTGTCGCGGGCCAGCGTTCAGAGCACTCCCTTCTGGCGACCCCCAGCAAGGGCTCGCCCGTTCTGCGATGAAAAAGTCCACGCCGCGCCCACTGCTGAAGATCCACCGCACCAATCCTTGTTGTTAGGCCGCGAGGGAGGCGACATGGAAAAAGTTGCCTCCCCGTGGAGGAGGCACCCGAAAGCGGTTTCCCCCTTACCCCCCCCCCCCCCCCACACCACCCCCCACACAAGACACACCGAGAGACATTAAAAACACACATTTGGACATACTAGAAGAACAAAATAAATTAAAAAATAAACGTATCTCAGCCACGCTGCTGACCATAATCAATAAAGTTTTAACACACTACGGTCAAGCACTCATTATTGCTTTGACAGCTGTGTTCGCTTAAACTCGGCTGAGGTCATTGCCAGATCAGCTTGGTGGATTTTGCCCTTTGGTGGGTAGGGGAAATTTGTTTGAGTAAAGATTGTCTCTATCGTCAGAGCACGAGGATGCAAGAAATGGGAGCTCTTTTTGCCTGGGATTGAAATCCAGAATGCGGAGCAAGTTCATAAAGTTCAAATAAGTTTATAATTGGCAGAATGCATCGCGTGTTTATCATTATGCAAAGCTAAATTGAATTGGACTAAGTAAATTTGATCATTCCTAGATTTGGTGTCTATTTTTAATAGTTTAGGTTAGCGATAGAGGATAGAGAAATAATAGGCTTTTCATAATTGTGACTTTCAGATAGATATCTAATTCTGTATAAATGAATGATGCAGACATAGAAATGCCATGTGATACAGTAAATTAGCCAAGAGAACATAAGAAAATTGAGCCGTTGGAGTTAATGGGTCCTTTGATTCTGCTTCCCTATTCATTACTATTTTCTGAATCATCTCGATTGGGTTCTTGTAAATTTAACTTAACCTATCATCATGATTTTTTTGAATTATCCTACAAAACTGTTAATTTCTTTAATCATAAGATCAAAAGAGATAGGAGCAGAATTAGGCCATTCGGCCCATCACGTCTACTCCGCCATTCAATCATGGTTGATCTATCTCTTCCTCCTAACCCCCATGCCTTCTCCCCATAACCTCTGACATCCCTGCTAATCAATAATCTATCTATCTCTGCCTTAATACATCCACTGACTTTGCCTCCACAGCCTTCTGTGGCAAAGAATTCCACAGATTGATTCACCATCCTCTGACCAAAGAAATTCCTCCTCATCTCCTTCCTAAAAGAACATCTTTTCATTCTGAGGCTTTGACATCTAGTCCTAGACTCTCGCATTAGTGGAAACATCCTCTCCACATCCATTCTGTCGAAGCCTTTCACTTTTCTGTACGTTTCAATGAGGTCCCTCCTCATTTTTCTAAACTCCAGAAACTATAGGCCAGTGCCATCAAATGCTCGTCATATGTTAACCAACTTATTCCTGGGTTCATTCTTGTAATAATGCAGATTAATGCATACGTATTTTATTGTCTGTTCTAACTAAAGTAAATACTTAAGTGCATATTGAGATTATTAACTGAATATACGTTCTTCAGGTCCGATCAGCCTTCGCCTTGTTAAAAAACGTTAAGTTTATTTGTTCTTTCAGGTTTTGGCTTTGGAGTCCCTAAAGTTCGGTTGATGCTGAAGCTGAATTCTGATCTCGCCTCAATTCAGCGATCCCAGGCATGTTTCGGAAATGCGATGTGATCTCAGTTCACACGTAAGTCGTCTTCCACAGTCATATGTGCCCCTGATCTTTCATGGTACGATAATTCAGAAAGAAATCCTGGCCATCCAGCCACAAGTTTAGCCAATATATTGTAAATCCATGAGGTAACATGAGAACAGGGATTTGATCCTCAATATATTGGTGAGTGAACAGCACTTAAGTTTTGTGGCAGAGTTTTAATGAAACAGAGGGCGGCCACGGTGGCGCAGCGGTAGAGTTGCTGCCTTACAGCGATTGCAGTGCCGGAAACCCGGGTTCGATCCCGACTATGGATGCTGTCTGTAAGGAGTTTGTACGTTCTCCCCGTGATCATGTGGGTTTTCTCTGGGATCTTCGGTTTCCTCCCACGCTCCGTAGACGTACAGGTATGTAGGTTAATTGGCTTGGTTTATGTGTAAATTGTCCCTAGTGTGTGTAGGATAGTGTTAATGTGCAGGGATCGCTGGTCGGTGCGAACTCGGTGGGCCGATGGGCCTGGTTCAACACTGTGCCTCTAAACTAAACTAAACTAATATAACTCCACAGGTCAGGTCAGTTTTGATTCTGTAATGAGTGAGAAATAAATACTGACCAAGGCACGAGGGAAAACTATTGTATGAATAGTGCCGCTAGATTTTGTACAAATGTTGAAATGAGCATTTGGAGCTTATGTTTCAAGCCTTATCCAACAGACTTCTTTATATAACAGTGCCAATTATGTCAGTTATGCCATTTTGGAGTTTAATGTTTTAATTATTTCATACTCTTCATCATTATTACTGAGTGTTAGTTAATTGGAAACACCAATTAGTATCATGCAAAGAGTCCATCAATTACTGAGAGGTTCATTGAGTGCTGGAGCAACTCAGCGAGTCAAACAGCATCTTCTTTAGAATGAGATATCTATCCATGCCTGACCCGCTGAGTTACTCCAGCACTCTGTGTCTATATTCGGTATATGCCAGCAGATACAGTTCCTTTCTGCACATACAAAGAGATTCATTTCTGGGTGATTTCATGTGGCTATTGATATGTTTATACAGGAGTCTTAGTAAAACACAAAGTGTTGGAGTACCTCAGTGGGTCAGGCATGTATGGATATGGATATGGAGACAATGGATAGGTGACGTTTCACCTCAAGATCTTTCATCATACTAACATCATATCCAAAACATTATCCATTTCCTTCAGAGATGCTGCCTGACATGCTGAGTTATTCAAACGCTTTAAGTTTTATTCCAGACTTCTCTATAATCATTTGAACGGCCAGATGAAATCAACCAGAAATGAATCTCTATGTAGTTCGTGAACTGTTTGCATGATTCTAATAGGATCCTATTAACTAGCACTCATAGAGAAGTGATTGAAATAATTGGGACATTAAACTCCAAAATGTATTTCTCCAGCAAAATTGACACTATAACCTGCAGACTGTTTAGTTTATTATTGTCACGTGTTGCGAGGTACAGTGCAAAGCTTTTTGTTGTGTGCTATCCAGTCAGCGAAAAGACTATACAAGATAATGATCATGCTGTCCACAGAGTACAGATACAGGATAAAGGTTACAATGTTTAGTGCAAGGTAAAGTCTGATTAAAGGTCTCCAATGAGGTAGATGGGAGGTCAGGACTGCTCTCTAGCTGGTGAGAGGAATGTTGCCTAAAGTACGGTTCGGTTGCCTTTTAACAGCTGGGAAGAATTGTTCATTGTGCGCAAAGAAATGTTCTTTGTGTGCACTCTATTGATGTCACGGGGACTGCATCTCCCATGATAACCATGAATGATTAACTGTCCTGTTAAAACATGTTAGCTGAGCAGCTTCTCAGAGGTTTTGGTGAGCAATTTTGTTTTGTATAAAGCAGTCATCATTTGTTGGAGCGAGGGATGCACTATATCTACAACTGGGGAATAAAGACCTTTGTTGGGTGACAGTCCATCTACCACCACAACTGGTGTCATTGTCCGTAGCCCCCCCCCCCCCCCCCCCCCCAATCTTTCTTCAGACTGTGATTGAGATGGATGTTCATACAGAGACATTATATATTGGAGAGCTGAAACCGATTTCTTTTGACTAAAAAATTAGTTGTGGGACATTCACTGTAGACTCGCAGAGCATTGAATTAGAAGAGAAACCAATATGAATATTTAAGAGATCTATAACAATAATTGAGTTAATAGGTGACTTCCATTATCTAAGTGGGAAATTTGGGTTAAGGTCAACAGGGATGAGCATTTTAGTTCAGTTCATTCAGTTTATCCTCATTGAGGAAGGAATTGGATCTGATTCTGGTGGATGAAATGGAACCAAAGGGGATTTTTTTAGTGGAGAGGCATCTGAATAATAATGAAAATGAGAAATGAAACCATCAAACATGAGAACATCCAACTGGAAGTGAGCCAATTCCAGTGAAGGGAGGAAGGATTGGGCACAGATTGACTGGGGCAAAGATGATATCCGTGTGGATAATAGCAAATTAGTAGCTACACGACTTGTAAGGTGATATTTTGTGTACGAATTAAGCATGTATTCGTAAAGGCCAAAGATGAAATTCAAATTAAACCCCAAAATTAATTATGACAAAAGTCCTGTCAGAGTATTGCCCAAGAAGTCAGAATGGTGTTTTGTCTGTCCACTGCCTGTCTGAAAGCTTAATCTAAAATTATATTTGAAAGTTACATGAAGATTAAAATGTTTTAACCAAAATGATGATAGGAATAAACAGGTGGATGAAGGGTCTCGACCTAAAACATTGTCTGTCCATTCACGCCACAGATGCTGCCCGACCCACTGAGTTCCTCCAGGACTTGGCGTTTTGCTCAAGGTTCCAGCATTTGCATTTCCATGAGTTTCCAGTCCTGGCATCAATTGGGCAATTTATATATATTTTCCAGAAAGCCCATGCATAGTTTATTCTGCTGCTGTTTTAGCAACAATCCACTAAAGTAAAAAATGTTTTAAAATAGGATGGAGATTAATTTTGTGCAGGAAAGAACCACAGCTGCTGGTTTAAATTGAAGGTAGATACAAAATGCTGGAGTAACTCAGCGGGACAGGCAGCATCTCTGGAGAGATGGAATGGGTGACGTTTTGGGTCGAGACCCTTCTCCAGACCTGCAGATTAATTTTATTCAGCTGTGCTAGAGAGAAGTCCGGTCCAATTTGGATGGTCGTTCTCCTGGCAGTGAACCTGCATCTCTGCTAGTAATCAACTCACCAGAATTTCTTAGCCATTTTAGCTCTAGGATATAATCAGGATGCATTTTCTACAGCTTTTCTCTCTGGTACATATAGACTCCCACTCCTTACTGTATGAGTGGAGTGGAAAGGAAGAGGGCTTTTGAAGTAGTTAATTAGAAATTAGATTGCACACCAATTATTTTTTTAATGTCAGTATTGCACAATCTAAAATTAATGTGACCTGGACTAAATCATTTTCATGATCATTTCAGCCAAAATTGGGCCTGTAGGGATCCACACAGCCTCGTCACATATTTTCCAAGATATATACCTCATAAACGTATTCATGATTTATGCCTTCCCAAAATAAATTGGAGTTGCCAGGTTGATATGATGACTGTTTCACTGTCTCAAACTAGCAACACAACCTAGCGGGTTCGGCAGCATCTCTGAAGACAAAGGATGGGTGGCATTGCCGGTCGGAAACCTTCTTCCGACTGATAGTTTCTCAGTCTGAAGAAGGGTCCCGACCCTAAACATCATTCATCTCTTTTCTCCAGAGAAGCTGCCTGACCCGCTGAGTTACTCTAGCATTATGTGGCTATCTTTACTATATACCAGCATCTGCAGTTCCGTCCAAAGCAACACTGCCTGCTGTATTCCACACCCAAACAACAGTTAAGGAGAACAAGTGTTCAGAACAAGGCAACTCCAATACTTATTGTAGACTGATCCCAACTAAGCCCTACTGCCAGAACTGCCCGACTCTTTAGTGTAGTTTATAGATACAATGTGGAAACAGGCTCTTTGGCCCACCAAATCCACGCCGACCATCAATCACCTATTCACACTAGTTTTTTTGTCATCCCACTTTTGCATCCATTCCCTATACATTTGGGGACATTTTATAGAAGGTGATTAACCTTCAAATCCGTGTGTCAATGGGCTGGAAATTGGAGCACCTGGAAGTAACCCAGGCGGTCACTGGGAGAATGTGCAAACTCCACACGGACAGCACCTGAGCTCAGGATCGAGCACGGGTCTGTGACTATAGATACCTGGAAGATAGAGAAGGGAGGGTGTGTGTTTCTGTGCAGGTGTCAGTGGAAACAAGCAGTGTTTATAATGACATTGCTTTTAATTACACATAGAGTCATGCAGCATGAAAACATGCCCTTTGGTCATCTTGCCCATCCTGACTTAGCCTTCTTGACCACTCTATCTACCTGTGTGGCCATTTTCAGGGAACTATGTACTTGCAGTCCTAGATCCCTCTGCTCTGTAACACTCTCCAGGCCCCTGTCATTCACTGTGAAGGTCATGCCCCAGTTTAACTTCCTAAAATCCAACACCTCGCACTTATCTGCATGCAACTCCCGTCGACTGTTTGCCCAACTGATCAAGATCTTGCCGTAATTTTTGATAACCATCCTCTCCAGTAACATATCTACCACAGACATTAGGTTAATTTGTCTATAGTTCCCTGGTTTTTCCTGGCTGCTCTGAGGTACAACATTAGCCACCATCCAATCTTCCAGCACTTCATCCATGTCTAACGCTGATTCATATAATCAATAATGTCATGACATTTGTAGACAATAGGAAACAGAAGTGAGAGTAGGCTATTCAATCCCTTGTGCCAGTTCCACAATTCTGTAAGATCATGACTAATCTTTTACCTCATTCCTGCACTCTCCCCTCAGTTAATGGTTTGGTCTATTGTATATGTGTTCTCCCATATGTATCTATCACCAGTGCCTCTGTAGCCAGTGTTCCTATATAGGTTGTTGTTCGTCTCTACTAGATCTCCCAGTTGCTAACCATTTTAATTCCACTTCCCATTCCCACACTGACCATTCTGTCCTGTCCTGAGGCCTCACACAAATTGGAGAAATAGCACTTCATATTTTGCCTGGGTAGAACCACCCCCCCCCCCCCCCCATCGCCCTTCTCCCACTTGCACCCCCTTCCTCCACTAAGAGCCGCTTAACCATTTCCACAGGTTGCAACGATGTGTCCCTCTTGGGATAACACTGACCCTCGCCAATAATCTGCCTGTCAGGGAACCTCCCTGATTGAGATTGTCTGTTGCTAGCCTTGATTTGGCCTGATCATTTCTTGCCGACAGTCTCCCCTTCCCCACCCACCCATAATCAGTCTTAAGAAGGGTCCCGACCCAATACGTCACCTATCCATTTTCTCCGGGGGTGCTGCCTGACCCGCTGAGTTACTCCAGCAATTTGTGTCTATCTTTGTTGTTCTTCTTATCTTGTTCAGCAAAGTGATGGCAGCTAAAATAGTAGGGGGTTCACTTGTCAGCACCTATGTGCAGCACAGTTTAATTCCTTTGTGATGGCAAGCATGCTAAAGTTGATGCAAAATATTTTGAACCAGTTTTAAAATCATTTGGGGACCCAGATTTAGTTCCTGTGCTTCATAAGATGGTGAAATGCAATTTCAGGTACAAAACGTAAAGAAATTGTGTTGTGCAAAATCAAATGGACTCATTGTCATGTGACACATCAACAATTTATCTCTCCCCTGCTTGAAAACTAATAAGCCATTGTGGTTCTTTTTAGAAAAAAAGAGATGTTATTAAAGGGCGTCACAGTGGCACAAAGGTAGCACTGTGCTGCAGCGGGTAGAGCCGCTGCCTCAGTGTCAGAGACCCAGGTTGGATCCTGACCTCGGGTGCTGTTTGGATGGATTTCGAACGTTCTCCCTGAAATTGCGTAGGTTTCTTCTGGGTGCTCTGATTTCCTCCCACATTCCAAAGACATGCGGGTTTGCAGGTTAATTGGCCCCTGTAGATTGCCCCTTGGAGTGTAGGGAGTGGCTGAGAAAGTGGGACAACGTGGAACTAATGTGAACGGGTGATCGGTGGTCAGCAAGGACTCTTTGGACCAAAGGGCCTGTTTCCATGCTAAATTATAAACTAAACCAAAGAACGCTGTTTCTTTTTGTTCAAAACCGTCAGTTTTGTTTTTATATATTTATGTCGTCTAAATGGCTATGTACATTCATGGCTTAGGGGGATGCTAAAAATGAGCTGAGTTGGTGCATCAAAGATCTATTTAAATTCATACAGCATTTTGTTTCAAAGTTGACTTATTTTGGTGTCAGCATAGTGTTTGTAGCACACGTTGCAGAATGTGAGTTTCATGCAAGTGCAAGTTTCTAAATGCCAAAGTGCAGCTGCAAGTTTCAAAATGTCAAAGTAGGTTAAATTTGCCAACAAGTAACCATGTACAACTGTGCTTCTATTTACAGGTTTCCTGCACTACCCAGCACTTAATAGTTTGAACCTAACTGGAATAGAAATGGCTATACCTAGATTTGCAGTAATGAAGAAGTTCTGTGTCTTCATGTGTGTCATTACACCTTGCCTCTACACTGTAATCTATATAATATGTTTTCAGAAGGCAAATGTATTGCTTAAAAATGGATTGAACTATGATGAGACCAAGGAACTCCAACATAATGTGATTCAACGTGAAGCACAGGAGGTATTACGTGGTAGGGAGGATGCAAAGCAATTGAGTAATGAAGATGCCAAACAAGGTTCATTTTGGAAACATTTTGAGATAGTGCAGTCAAATTCGAGTGTTATCTTAAAGACAATTGCCAACAGATCCAGTAAGGTAGAAATTCCTATTAAAGGACCTACTGTTTCAAAGGATGTTTTGCCTTCATCTGCAAATACCAAGGATTTAATCAGGGGCCAACCAGTAAAGCATCAAATAATCGCTTCCACCGCAGCTGCACAAGCCCCCAAGATCAACCAGGCACTTAGAAATCAATGGATGATTTGGAATGAAGATAGCTCTTCAAGTAACCTTAATCGGCGCCTACAGACTGTCAAAAACAATTATGTAGCCATGAATAAATATGCTGTGAACTTTACTGGAAAGAGGAGACTGAGGAAATTGAGCAGCAAAGAATTGTTGTGCGAACTGAAGCAGAGAGTGGAGGTGGCTTCCATTCAATTTGGAGACGAGCCCTTCACGACATCCAGGTGGAAGCAATTCTTACCGTCCAGAAATCTTTCCCAAGTACTAGGACCTTTTCAGACATGTGCTGTCGTGGCGTCGGCTGGATCAATCCTGAAGTCAAAACTTGGAAGAGAAATAGGTGAGTTTTACACAAAATCATGTCGATGTGGGGATTCAAGGGTAATGTTTGCCAAGCTTTCTATTTCTATAGAAAAGCAAAATAGCGAACGAGATAGACCTCATCCACGATAACAAGATAGATTCTCAATCCTATTCAACTGAGGTATTGGTAAGTCTGATTTTCACCTTGCTTTAGGGTTACCAAAATAGCCATTTTATCTTGGCTATTTACTGGATAGGGGAACCATTAGAAAGTGGTCTCCAAAATGTTCTTGTCAGTAATAGCTTTTATTCCAAACCTAAACTTTATTCCGAATTTAAAAAAAACCTCCAGATCAAAAACTGCAAAATCTCTTCATACATTCTCAATGTCTATGCACTCAATAGTACCATAATCAGTAGTGTTTGCACTGATCTTTAAACACAAACATCCTTGCCACTCATGTGGCCCCCTGGGGTGATACTCTTCCCCTTGTTCGACAGGTGTTCCAACCAAACTCTGCCCCTCAATGTCCAGCAGTGGCGGGACCCTAGACTGTGGTCTTCCCCCACTGAGCCTTGGCATCGACTGCATCAAGCAAGGTTCAGTGAGTCTCTTATTATGCAGCCTCGAATGGGCCAGTCGGCACCATTTCCTGACTGACATCTCGCTGTGCTGAGAGCCCAACAAGTTTCTTGCAGACCCTAGTACATCTTTCACCGAATTAATGATCTTCCAGTAGCATATAGTATCTATCTCTGAATGTATTGCTGGGAACAGCCCATATATTAGAGAGTCCTCTGTTATGGAGCTGTTCAGGATGAGCCATGACAGGATCCTTGCATCATTCTCCAGAACCACCTCTTTGTGGCAACCATCTCAGGTCAGTAACAATTTGGAACAAATTTTGTTTGTCAGTGAGGCAGAACCTAACAGGACAAACCAATCTCACCAAACTTGCTGTCTCTCCCACATGGATACCTGTTTGTTCCATAGATGCCATTGGTGTCTATAAAGTGTAATCTTTGTATCAAACTGTCAATGTTTTCCAACAGTCTCTCGCATACTCAGGTTCCACCCTGGGAGGAAGGAAATCATTGTTGCATTATGATTCTAACGCAAATTGTGTTTTTTTTTAATTCAGTCAAAGCGGGAAAGTATCAGGATTTATATCTCCTCCATTAAAATGACCCAGTTTCCAAGTGCTGTCTGTATGGAGTTTGCACATTCTCCCCATGACCACATGGCTTTCCCATGATCCTCCCATTTTCCTCCCCTGCTCCAAAGATGTGCTGGTTGGTTGGCTATTCGGCTAAATAACGTCTAGGGCAGTTCTGTGACCAAGGAATCATGGTGGAGTACTGTGCACATTTGCGGGAATAGATTATGGGGAAATAAGCGGAGGAGTGGGATTGCTGACAGAGCTCTGAGGACCAACATACTCTAAATGGGCTGAATGGCCTCCTATGTTTCTTAGACAGTGTGAAAATGTGAAGAATATCAAATTTCATATCCAGCATTTTTAGGTGCGTGGCTTGTGCTGATTGGTGTTTTATGTTGGCACAGCACTGATTGTGAATGCTTTGATTTATATCTCCCCCATACATCTGATATGCTTCTTGATATGTCTGGTCCTGCGAGGACACAATACAAATTTATCCTCAAACTCACCTCAGGTTGACTACTGGAAAAGAGAGACAAATTCCCAACCCATCAAAATCACACACCAGCTAAGGAACAGAATGCACCTTTAATTGCCTGCATAATTTACAAAAACTGCATGTGAGATTTTAAATGGTCTAATAACAAAATGACACCATGGTCACTTGTTATTCCTATTTTTTTAAGTCCACTGAATTAAACAGTCACATTAATGCAGAAGATAGATGGTCTCAGATAATTTGTAAAAGAGCAAAAGAGTTCAGTCTCATGTTGCTTTAACTTCAGAATTGTGTCCACTGTTCTCATCAAAAATATTTTATCAGGTTAATACATGGTTTAGAATGCCTAGTCTTACATAGAGTTGGACCTTTGGCCAAGGTATTGTACATTTGTACAAGGGAGTTTTGCATTGTACCAAGATGTGCATGCCTAATTTTGTTGAGCTGACTTTAATTATATGAAATTTAAATTATTTAATATAATCACAACATTGGAAAATAATGTTTTTTTTATAGGAAAATAGAATAGGTCTTGCACATATCCTGAAATTCTTTGCAGTGTGGGTAGAAGTCTTGGCAGTGAGGTTAGTAATTATTTTTTAATGCTTGTAATAATAAGAACACTTTAAATAGTTAGGTCTCCAAATTCACACATCATAGCAGATCATATCTGCTTCCAGTTTTCCTGTAGTTTAAGGAATGCACAGTAAAGTCATCCCGATAGATCAACTTCCTGTAGATCTTTCCAAAATTGTCACTTAAGACTGTAATTTAGCGTTATTTGCAAAACCATAATTGAAGTCCATGGCTGTGCCGTGTAGACAACTAGCCGTAACTTGGAATTTTGATGGTTGAAACAAGGAACTGCAGATGCTGGTTTACAAACAAAAAGACACAAAGTGTGGAGTCACTTTAAAAAAAAAAAAAATTTTGATAATCCACATGATTTTATTGCTTGATGCAGACTTGAGTGATAGGGACAGAGCATGTGTCCCGTGGTGGGTGATGTTACTCCCACTTGGAACACCAGAGGGCGATGCTATGCTGATATCAGATCGTAGACCCTGGTTGGAAAGCAGTATTCTGCCTCAAAAATAAATAATGTATAGGAAGGAACTGCAGATGCTGGGTTAAACCGAAGATAGACATAAAAAGCTGGAGTAACTCAGCAGGACCAGGCGGTATCTCTGGAGAAAAGGAATAGGTGTTGTTTCAGGTTGAGACCCTCCTTCGGGCCCGAGAATCAGGGGAAAGAGGGGTCTCGACCCAAAACATCACCTTTTCATTTTCTCCAGAGATGCTGTCCGACCCACTGAGTTACTCCAGCTTTTACTTAGATTTATAAAGGGAATCGTCATGGTGATTTTTGTGTGAACTTGAAAATATATTTGCGTGTTCTCTAAAATAATACAGAAGCAAAATCATAATTTATGAAACGTTCTTGAATCAGTTCACTGTTGGTGGGCTCAGTCATCTAAGGCAGCCTGTACATTTGATATCTTTTGTAGTTTCTTAGTTTAACAAAACTGACCTTCAGGTGATGGGAACTGCTTTGGATGCCAGGGAAATGTTGTTTCACCAGTGAGTGAAGAAGTGAGTGTCCCTTTTGGGCAAATATTGGCAAAGTAAAGATGTAGGAAAGAACTGCAGATGCTGGTTTACACTGTAGGTAGACGCAAAATGCTGGAGTAACTCAGCCGGTCAGGCAACATCTCTGGAAAAAAAGGAATAGGCGATGCTTTGGGTGGAGATCTTTCTTCAGACTTCAGTCTTCAGCCTGAAGAAGGGTCTTGACCCAAAATATCACCTACCTGTATTCCTTTTCCGCTGAGGTGCTGCCTGACCTGCTAAAAAACATTATAGATTTACACAGGGTGAATATACAGGGTGAATAAAACCATGAGGTTTAATTATGCTAACCTCTTATTAGGTATGTTACAAAACTTACCTTTAGCGGCGCTGCACTTCTGCCGCTCCCCGTGTGCGCGACTTTCGCGCCTTGCAGAGGGGGGCGGGCTTAAAGTGCCGTTTTTCCACAGGCCTGGATAATCGATGAATCTCGGGCGATTTGGTTGCTGAAGAAAAATCGCTCCGACATTTAATGAATGGTGGTATTTTTAAATTACTCTAGATTATTTATTAACTAGAGTAATTTAAAAATCACCTTCAAAAGCCGTGAGCGCAGACAACCGGAAGCATTTTGCGTAGGGGAGAAAAAAAGGTAAATACTTTATTTTTATATTAAAAGTTGGTTTTTCGGGAGGCATTAATAATATTTTTATGTTGCGAAATGGGGTCCCCAAAAAATGTATGAACCCCCAGTATTTTTCCCCCCGACTTCACCGCTAACTGCAACTTCCAATCCACCGCATTCCACTAAAACCCACTCGCTAGTTGATTTAAATGGCCATTCATTTACAGGCATTAAACACTAAATTCCTTCCATTTGGCCCAGACATTCATGAAAATGAGATTTAAAAATTATGTTATATTGTGGATTATTGTGTGAATGTTATTTGGACACTTAGGCAATTTTAAAAAAGTTTATCTTTTCTTAAGAAATTTATAGATGTTTAGATCTACTCATTGAATTTTGTAATTAGCTACAATTAGATAACTAACTAATTACATGCTTTAATTTCAGGTAATCCAAGTAAGATTGTTTAATATTTGTTTCAGAATGCTTCAATCTATAATAACTGAAAATTTAATTAAGTTCTCTTAATTTTTAAGAATGTTATGGACTTTTAACTTTTCCAGATCACAGCTTTTGAATTAAGTCAATTGAAAGGCAATGGGGAGCAAGATGCTCATTTCCGAGTATGAAAATGGCCATAACTTTCTTAATACTGAAGACATGAAAGTAAATTAGGTGTCAAATTAAACTTCTTTTTATGCTTTATCTGATGGGATAAATTGCAGACTTGATTTTTAAAATCTCAAAATTTTGTAACATTGCTACTCTTATTAACCTATATTTTGATGAAAGAAAGCTTAACAACTTTTTTTCCCCCTGTGATTGCTTCCTATCCTTTTTTCTAGGCAGTACAATGTAAATTTTCTTGGCTTTGTCTAACTGGCCAGATCCATACAAATTATCCTAAAATAATAAATTATTATCCAATTAAAGAAGTAAAACTACTGAAGTAGCTAACTACTCTGTCAGACAGTAGTGTAGGCAGCGAGTTGCTCACTTTTTTGACCGTGTGCAATTTGTCCATCGTTAAGATTTCCCCGCTGATAATACTCAGTCAAATTAAATCAAATTTTGCTTCAATTTTAGCTTTTCGGATCTCGGCAAATTATTTTACGATTATCAGCAAAAGCTGTCTTATCTTAACCATAGTTTATCTGGAACATTTAGAATATTTCTTAAAATAATTTCATAGCTAATATGTAATCCATTTACTATTTCTCGTTCTTGTTGGAAAGTCTGAAATCTTTGTTCATAGGCTTTTTAACCTTTTTCTGATCTGCAGTGTCTGTTTTAGTGTCGTGATCAGCATCTTAGACAGAAGACCCCGCTGATAAACTATAAAATCAAGTCCAAATGCTTTGCTTTCAGCCAATAACATAATAAAGATGTAAAGACTAGTTTAGCAGGGTCAGAGGACCTATTTGTCATTTGTCCCATTAAATTAGCAAGGACTTCAATTTTGCTCATTCCGATAAACATGGTTATTTAAACAAATGGAAATTGCAGAAAGCACTCAGCATTTCAGGCAGCATATCTGTGCAGAGAGAAACAGAGTTAACATTTCAAATTTTAGTCAGCACCTGCAGAGTCTGAAATGCACCTTTAAAACTGTTGAAACTCTTTGAAACAAACTCTGTCTTACAGATGGAGATAAAACCCTCTGAAATAAAAAAACAGCTGGATGTAAGAAACATATTGTTTAATTTTATCTCATGTTTTATTCACTGTTCATACATTTATAATGTCTCCATTGCCTGCATTACTTTGCCAATATGGAGCATTAACTTAATTTATGACTATTTGGACATAATAATAATAAAGAAAATAATAACATGCGCCATAGCAACTGTCCAATACTGTCTGATGCAGATTTTACAGGCCATATTAACACTAGTGGCCTGATTTTAGCACAACTGAACTTCAGCCTTACGACATTATAAATATCCCTGGACGTTTTCTGATTTTATTCAAATTAGAAATTCTGAAAGATATGCAAAGGATCTCTATTAACATATAAAATCGTTAATCCAATTTTTCTACGTCATCCTTTGCCAGCTGTTGCTGAGATCTCTGATTCTTTTGAGGCCTGACCCAATGACTGTTTATGAACCAAACTGGAATTCTGTTGCAGCAGTTCAAAATTGGAGGTTGTGAAAATGTATTGGGGGTTTCTGACTTCATGGCGATTCATAAAAACAATGATTCAAAAACAAGCTTCCATGGAAGAGTATTTCGCAGGCTTGCCACCATTCCTCCTTTTTTCGATCCTAAATGTCTTAAACCGTATCCTGACGCAGTTATCCCTCCTTTCTGGATCCCATCAGGGGAAACATCCCCCCTCATCCTCCCTGTTGGATGATCACTGTTGGATTTTTATTTCACTTTAGTTTAGTTTAATTTAGAGATACAGTGCTGAAACGGGTTATTCGGCCCACTGAGTCCGCGCCGACAAGCGATCCCCACACACTAACGCTATGCTACACACGAGGGACAATTTATAATTTTACCAAAGCCAATTAACCTGCAAACTTGTATGTTTTTGAAATGTGGGAAGAAACCGGGGCACCCGGAGAACCCCTACACAGGTCACAGTGAAAATGTACAAACTCCATACAGACAGGACCCGTGGTCAGAATCAAACATGGGTCTCTGTTACTGTAAGGCAGCAATTCTACTGCTGTGCCACCATTCTGCCATATTTCACTGTTTAGGTAAAGACCTCAGCCCAATCATTCACAGTATCACAGGGGAACTTATGCATATAATCATAATAATCATAATCATAATCATACTTTATTAGCAACATTTTGCAACATACGAGGAATTTGATTTCTCATACAGTCATCATACTAATAAAAAGCAACAGAACACACAAAATACATTTTAACATGAGCATCCACCACAATGACCCCTCCACACTCTTCACTGTGATGGAAGGCAAATAAAAAGTTAAATCTCTACCCTTCTTATTGACATTGATTTTAGGTGCAGGTAGCTGTACTCTAAACCGTTTGGGTGGGATATTCTGTTTTAAATTACATTTATTGTAGCTGAATTCTTCTACCCTTTGAACTTAATGATCTCCTACATCAACATAATAAATGTCCTCTTTATATTATCCTGGACTGCTTTAATTAAAAGCAGTTTCACTTACTGATTGCCTCGGCGAGGGGAAAGATTGTTAGGTGAATGGCGTAAAGCAGGAGACATAATGGACTTGTTCCCAGGGATTGTTAACCAGGGTCAGTGATTTCATTTCACCCGATCATTCTTTGCCTTATCCTTGGCCCATGTTAATGTTGCTCTGGGCATTCACCGGCACCACATTCAGGACATTACCACCTGAGATGGCTATATTTGTAATAGGGAAAATGCTTGAGGTTTCAGTGGAAGTTGCTGTAACAACCAAGGAAGGACATGTTCGTTTTCACACAGACAATAATTTGGAGTTGATCGGTTGCCTTTCATTGAGTGTTTTTGACTTGATTTTGTTTCACAATAGACGTGCAGTTTCTCCACCGTACTTGTGACAAATTAAAGCTGACAGTTTGGGAGCGGTTCCAAGGAGTTGCCCCAGGCTACAGGAACTGGAACCATTTCCGAAGAGCTTTACAGCAGCTTTGCGAATGTTTTGATAAAAAGGAGGACCCATTTACAAAAGAAGTCTAGACTTGAAATCTCATTTCACCATCAAGGACTGCTGCGATTACACATGCTCCGTTTTGTCACCATGCTTCAGCATTTCCTCCGTGGTGCCTGTCCTGTCACAAGATTTAGGGCTTTTTTTCCCCTTCGTGCAAGTCAGATGGAGAGCAGCTGCCCTCTCTGTTGTTTCTGGATGGCAGGGAGGAAACAGAGACTCTCTCCTACTGCGGACCTCCCTTTGTTGCGGCTTAAAATCTCCTTTCACATGGATGGCCGTTCGAATGTCAGTGAAACATATGTTGGGTATTTCCTCTGGTTCTTCCACTTGGGATCACTTTGGCAGTATATCAATGAAAACCCCAGAGCCATCACAGTATCAGAGCTTATAACAAAGTTATACCGATGGAGCTTCCAGAAGAAATGTACACAGAGTTTTTGAGATAGATTTCTACTTTTTTTTGAGTGCTACTAAATGGTTTGTTTGCACATATGTAGAAATAAAGAACAGCAGATGCTGGTTTATACCAAAGATAGACACAAAGTGCTGGAGTAATTCAGTGGGTCAGGCAGTATCGCTGAAGGAAAAGGATGGGTGACGTTTCAGGTCGGGAACCTCCAGCCTCTGAAGAAGGGTCCCGACTCATCCTTTTTCTTCAGCGATGCTGCCTGACCCGTTGAGTTACTTTGTTTGTGCATATATGGGATATAGAGAGAGAGCTTTGCATATTTTATAACAGTAGTTCCCCTTTGTGACATATACATTTCTATGCACCAGGAAAATCCGCTTCAACACTACAGAGAGTGGCAACAGTTGTGGTTCAGATCCTCGTTGACATCATAGAATAAGGCAGTTACTGATCCACAATACCAGGAGAGCTTCATCACAATACTAAACAAAGCACAAAACCAGTTGATAAGGTCCCACATAGGAGATTAGTTGGCAAAATTAGGGCACAAGGTATTGGGGGTAGAGTGCTGACGTGGATAGAAAATTGGTAGACAGGAAACAAAGAGTAGGGGTTAACGGGTCCCTTTCAGAATGGCAGGCAGTGACTAGTGGGGTACCGCAAAGCTCAGTGCTGGGACCGCAGTTATTTACAATATAGAACAATGATTTAGATGAAGGGATTGAAAGTAACATTAGCAAATTTGCAGACGACACAAAGCTGGATGGCAGTGTGAACTGTGAGGAGGATGCTATGAGAATGCAGGGTGACTTGGACAGGTTGGGTGAGTGGGCAGATGCATGGCAGTTGCAGTTTAATGTGGAAAAATGTGAGGTTATGCACTTTGGTAGCAAAAACAGGAAGGCAGATTATTTTCTAAATGTTGTCAAGTTGGGAAAAGGGGAGTACAACGGGATCTGGGGGGTCCTTGATCATCAATCAATGAGGGTAAGCATGCAGGTGCAACAGGCCATGAAGAAAGCGAATGGCATGTTGGCCTTCATAACACGAGGAGTTGAGTATAGAAGCAAAGAGGTCCTTCTGCATTGTATAGGGCCCTAATGAGACCACAGCTGGAGTATTGTGTGCAGTTTTGGTCCCATAATTTGGGGAAGGAAATTCTTGCCATTGAGTGCAGCATAGGTTTACAAGGTTAATTCCCGGGATGGCGGGGCTGACAGAATGGAGCGGCTGGGCTTGTATACTCTGGAGTTCAGAAGGATGATTGGGATTCTTATTGAAACATATATATATTAAGGATTTGGACACACTAAAGGCAGGAAACATGTTCCCAATGTTGGGGGAGTCCAGAACCAGGGGCCACAGTTTAAGAATAAGGGGTAAGCCATTTAGAATGGAGACGAGGAAGCACTTTTTCACACAGAGGGTTGTGAGTCTGTGGAATTCTCTGCCTCAGTGGAGGCCGGTTCTCTGGATACTTTCAAGAGAGAGCAAGATAGGGCTCTTAAAGATAGCAGAGTCAGGGGATATGGGGAGAAGGCAGGAACGGGGTATTGATTGGGGATGATCAGCCATGATCACATTGAATGGCGGTGCTGGCTTGAAGGGCTGAATGACCTACTCCTGCACCTATTGTCTATTGACTAGAAAAAACTGGCTGCTCAATACAATAAAATATGCTGGAACAGCAGTTGCTGGTTTATACCAAAGATAGACACAAAATGCTGGAGTAACTGAGTGGGTCAGGCAGCATCTCTGGAGAAAATGGATAGATGACATTTTGGGTCAGGACCCTTCTTGGAACCCATGTTCTCCAGAGATGCTGTCTGACCCGCTGAGTTACTTCAGCATTTCGTGTCTATCCTGCTCAAACCAAAGCTTCTGTTTGAAACTTTGGAATTCAGTGGGGCAAAGGACTCCTTTTTAATCCTTCTTTGCCTTTAATGTACTTGGGATCAAGAAATCAAAAGTTTTGTGGACATTAGAGTATAATTTTAATAATACCATAGAGAGTTAAGATGAAGTTAAAACATGATATAGTTTTGTGCCCAGGCAGCAAGTTAAAAATCTGCTCCAGCTGTTTGGTAAAGAGAAGCTGAAGTCTCTCTGACTGTAAAAAAAATACTCAATTTAATTTGCCTTTCACACCCCAAGTTGTTCCATGACAATATAGGAACTGTAAAATTCTGCTTTATACCGAAGGTAGACACAAAATGCTGGAATAACTCAGCAGATCAGGGAACATCTCTGGAGGAAAAGAATACAGGGTTTCTGGTCGGAACCCTTCCTCAGACTGAAATTTAAGGTGGAAATAAACTGGAGGCGAGAAAATGCCAGAACAAATCATGGCCGGCAACATGTGACCTCAGGAAAGGTGGAGTCCATAGGGCCCTTTTTTATCACACCTCCTCCAGTCACCGGTGGGCCATTATGGGCTCCTCCCTGAGGTAGTCTGTTGCCAGCCCCGATTTGTTATGGCCTTTTGTCGCATCGACTTTATTTCCCTCCACCCCACCACTACTTTCAGTCTGAAGACAGGGTTCCAACCCGAAACGACGCCTATTCTTTATCTTCAGAATAGGCGTCATGAGGCCAGAACAAATCAGGGCTGGCAACAGATTACCTCAGGAAGGATGGAGCCCATAATGGCCCACTGGTGACTGGAAAAGGGCCATATGGACTCCACCCTTCCTGAGGTCACATGTTGCCAGCCATGATTTGTTCTGGCATTTTCTCGCCTCCAGTTTACTTACACCCTCCGACGTCTAATTTCAGTCTGAGGAAGGGTTCCGACCAGAAACATCACGTATTCTTTTACTCCAGAGATGTTGCCTGATCTGCTGAGTTATTCCAGCATTTTGTGTCTACCTTCGGTATAAAGCAGAATTTTACAGTTCCTATATTGTCATGGAACAACTTGGCCCTGATTTGTTCAGGCCTTTTCTCGCCTCCACTTTATTTCCATCCACCCCCCCCCCCCCCCACCCCACCTCTACATTCAGATTGAAGAAGGTTTCCGACCCAAAACATTACCTATTCCTTTTCTCTAGAGATGCTGCCTGTAAAACCCATGGAAGGTTTCGACCCGAAAGGTAACATTCCTTTCCCTTCACAAATGCTTCTCAACCCATTAAAGTTCCTCGTTCCTCCAGCAGATTGTTTGTCACTCCAAACTATCACCTGCTGTTTGTAGCCACTAGAGGGAGACCTCTTGATTAAGAAAAATAGAGACTGTTGCCTCACAGTTGGAATGTATTTGACAAAATGAGTGAAATTTTTTGGACCATTTTGGTCTTGGGTTAATTCCAGTTTCCCATTTGTGCCTTTTGAAGGTGCTGTTATGGTGAAACAATCTGGGAGTTTTAAATCATTGGCCACTGGGCAGTAAAGGCTATGGGCACTTTCCCAGCATTTGAGAACTCCAGTCTTAAACTGTGCAGATTCTAATAATTTCCGATATAAACCAGCTCACTAAGAAATCAATATTAAAATTTAATTAGTTCATATTTAGTTATGCCAAGAATGAGTAATGCAAGCCAGTGGGCTGATGATTAGATATTAACACCAATTCTCCCTTGAGTTAGGTATTGAATGAAATTGAACATTGGGCTGTACAGCTTAGGCTGGGCCAAGAATTTGAAAGAAGATTAAAACCAAATGAAATGCGGTTTGTTTCTGTGCATGAACTGAAACTGAGTCTACAGAGTTAATGAGTCCATGGAGTCGAATGGCAATATGCAACAGACCATCCACGGAGTCAGTGGATTGATTGAAGAGTATGAACTGGACAGATATTTGCTGAACGGCCCATAGCTTTACTTTTTTATTTCAACTTATTTTTTGATGCCATACCAGATTTTTCCAGATTAGTTTACCAAATTTATTTGTCATCACTTTTGTCTCCTTTATTTTGACTTCATCTACCTTTTCCTCCTGTCTAGCTGTCTTTCAGTCATTGGTTCCTATTCCATGTGCAAATGCAGTCTTCCCATCTCTTTTTTTGGTTTCCTTTTCTTCGTTTCATTCATATCACGCAATATTTCCACCTCTTGTTCTCTGTCCCATAGCCACTATTTCTTTCTCACTGTATTCTTTCTCAACCGCTAATAATTCCAATTACCTCCAACTTTAATTTAATCTGTCTCTTTCTTAGAATCTTCCATCTATCTATCTATCCAACTATAAAAGTCTCATCTTGTGTGTTGTACGTATGTATGTTTGTATGTTTTGGATCTTCCCCAAAACACAACGCACTTAAATTTTACATATGCTGAGTCACATTTTTGCCCTCCATGCTGTAATCAGGTTCACTTAACATTTGATGATATATTTCACATTATTGATGATTAAAGCTTTTTTAAAAAGCCAAATTTAACGTTATTTACTGTTGAAATCCTTCCTGCCAGCTTCCAACACACTTTGATACAAAGTTGCAAGACAGGAACACTTCAATGGGATATCACAGCAAGTGGTTCAACAGGAGGGGGAGGGCAAATTGGTATTGCAATTGAAACTGCTGTGGCAGGCAGGGGAAGTGCAATTGGAATTTTTTTTTAAAGTCCACTGCTGACGGAGGCAGGGGAGTGCTGGATTCTTACCTTCGGGAATGGGTTGAATTGGGGGACCACGCCTCCCGTGGGGGCAACGGGTTAGTGGTGCAATATTGCGTTGGGAAATGGGTTGCGTTGGGGGACCAGGTCTCCCATGTGACAGGGACCCAATGGGTCCCACTTGGTTTAGTATACCTATAAAAATGTCATCTTGTATGTGTGTGTGTGTTGTATGTATGTTTTGTATCTTCCTCTAAACACTACGCGCTAGCGCTGAAATTTTTACATATCCTTACTCACATTTTTCCCGTCCATTCTGTAATCAGGTTCACTTAAGATTTCATGCTAGATTTCACATTAATGATGATTAAAGTTTAAAAAAGATAACTTTAACAAGATTTTTACTGTTAAAATCCTTCCTGCCATCTTCCAACAAACCTTTGATACAAAGTTGCAATACACAAACACTCTGTGCTTCCATCAACTTTTCACCTGAATGGGATATCATAGCCCTCCACCTGACATTTGCAACAATGTTGCCATCATAGCTCCTGGGAGGACAGGACGGGGAGGGTCAATTGGTATTGCAATTGGGGTAGTGCAATTGGAATTTTTTTTTAAAGTCTGGTGCTGGCAGAAGTAGGGGAGTGCTCGAATCATACATTCGGCAATGGGTTGAGCAGGGGGGCCATGCCTCCCATGGGGGCTACGGGTTAGTGGTGCAATATTGCGTTGGGGAACGGATCCCAGTGGTCTACTAATTATTAAAAGTTATTTCATTTTGAAACAATTTGAATCCTTAGCATTTGTCGCCCCCTGTGTTTTGAGGTGATCTCCAACTCTGGTTCATTTGTTAAATTGCACACTGCTTCACTTGGTTGTAAACTCCATGAATATTCTCCGTCCTGTAGATTTATCAATGCAAAATTCACTGACCAAAATCTCAACCAAAAATAAACATTTGGAATCTACTTGTCCCCTTCTCTTATTATCAGATGCCCACGACGCCGTTCTGAGGTTCAATCGGGCACCTACCATTGGATTTGAGTCTGATGTGGGGAACCGTACAACAATTCGGATAGTTAATTCACAGGTAACGTCAAACAAGACTGGCATTTGTGCTTACGGCAATGAGGGAAGAAACCTTCACTCCCACAGGTCAAAAGCCTTCAAATCTCTCATTTACTTTCTCCAGATGATCCCTACTAAGGATCACTTTGGATGCTTATTCACAGAATGTGTGATTCAGAGGCTGCAACTTATTACTCTTGCATCTTATAACATGTAATGACCCAGTAAGGGTTGATAATATACCACAGTGGCATTATTGGATCTTTGTATCAGGGTGCTGGATAGCAGGTCTGGGATACACCTAAAACAAATTAGTCTCTGCCTATAGAGCGGCACAGTGGCGCAGTGATAGAGTTGCTGCCTTACAGCGCCAGAGACCCAGGTTCGATCCTGACTACGGGTGCTGTCTGTACAGAGTTTGTACGTTCTCCCTGTGACCTGCATGAGTTTTCTCCAAGAGCTCCGGTTTCCACCCACACTCCAAAGACGTGCAGGTTTGTAGGTTAATTGGCTTGGTAGAATTGTAAATTGTCCCTAGTATGTGTAGGATAGTGTTAGTGTGTGGGGATTGCTGGTCGGCGTGGACTCAGTGAGCCGAAGGGCCTGTTTCCGTGCTGTATCTTGAACTAAACTAAACTATAGTGCAACCTGAGTTCATTCACAGTTTGATGGGGCTCATAGTAAATAGTGTATGTTGCGGCAGCAAGAGCACATAAATATTTACTTACACAATGGGCAGTGACAAAGTATTTGCCAAGGTAGAAAAATCAAATACGAGAGGGTATAACTTTTAAGGTATGTGGAACAAAGGTTAAAGGTCATGTGTGAGGCAAGATCTTTTTCCACAGAGGGTGGTGAGCGCCTGGAATGCGCTGGGGGGGGATTGAGGCAGATATGATGGTGGCATTTAAGAGACTTTTGGATAGCCATGTGGATCTGGAGGGATTTGGATTATGTGCAGATAGAGAAAAGTTGGTCTTGGCATTATTTTCGGGATAGGTATTGTGGGCCGGAGGGCTCGTTGTTGTGCTGCATTGTTCTATGTTCTATTTGGATCTGCAGGGAATGAAGAGATACGGATTATGTGCAGGCAGCTAAGATTTGGTATTGACATCGGCATCATGTTCGGCACAGACAGTGGGCCAAAGAGCCAGTTCTCATGCTGTATTGTTCCATGTTCCATTTTATTTTACATGGGATAGAGCTCTTAAAGATAGCGGAGTCAAGGGATAAGGGGAGAAGGGAGGAACAGGGTACTGATTGTGGGTGATCAGCCATAATCGCAGTAAATGGCGGTGCTGGCTCGAAGGGCCAAATAGCCTACTCCTGCATCTATTGTTTATTGAAATGGTGCCAGTTTTGACCATAGTGATTCCATTCAGCCATTGACTGCTGTGGGAGTGATAGGGTGGAGAAAGGACAGCCTTCCAGAACTAATCAAGGACTAATCTGAGGGGCGGCACAGTGGCATAGCAATAGATTTGCTGCCTTACAGTTTGAGAGGCTCTGATTCGATCCTAACTACAGGTGCTGCCTGTACGGAGTTTGTATGACTGCGGGTTTTCGCTGGGTGCTCCTGTTTCCTCCAACACTCCAAAAACGTACACATATGTAGGTTAATTGGCTCCCATAAAATTGTAAATTTTCCTTAGTGGGTAGGATGGTGCTAGTAGAAACATAGAAAATAGGTGCAGGAGTAGGCCCTTCGGCCCTTCAAGCCTGCACCGCCACTCAATATAATCATGGCTGATTGTCCAAAATCAGTACCCCAATCTGTTTTTTCCCCCATATCCCTTGATTCCCTTCGCTCGACGAGCTAAATCTAACTCTCTCTTGAAAACGTACGGGGAACGCTGGTCGGTGCAGACCCAGTGGACCGAAAGGCCTGTTTCCATGCTGTATCTCTAAGGCCTAAAGCCAACAGAAGTCTTCCGGTCACGTTATTGCAAATGGTCTTGTCAACCCATAGCTTTAACATATAACATATAACATATATATATAACAATTACAGCATGGAAACAGGCCATCTCGGCCCTTCAAGTCCGTGCCGAACAACTTTTTTCCCTTAGTCCCACCTGCCTGCACTCATACCATAACCCTCCATACCCTTCTCATCCATATGCCTATCCAATTTATTTTTAAATGATACCAACGAACCTGCCGCCACCACTTCCACTGGAAGCTCATTCCACACCGCTACCACTCATGGAGTAAAGAAGTTCCCCCTCATGTTACCCCTAAACTTCTGTCCCTTAATAATAAATTCATGTCCTCTTGTTTGAATCTTCCCTATTCTCAAAGGGAAAAGCTTGTCCACATCACCTCAGCTATCCATCTCATCATTTTAAAGACCTCTATCAAGTCCCCCCTTAACCTTCTGCGCTCCAGAGAATAAAGACCTAACTTATTCAACCTATCTCTGTAACTTAGCTGTTGAAACCCAGGCAACATTCTAGTAAATCTCCTCTGTACCCTCTCTATTTTGTTGACATCCTTCCTATAATTGGGCGACCAAAATTGTACACCATACTCCAGATTTGGTCTCACCAACGTCTTGTACAATTTTAACATTACATCCCAGCTTCTACACTCAATGCTCTGATTTATAAAGGCTAGCATACCAAAAGCTTTCTTTACCACCCTATCTATATGAGATTCTACCTTCAAGGAACTATGCACGGTTATTCCCAGATCCCTCTGTTCAACTGTATTCTTCAATTCCCTACCGTTTACCATGTACGTCCTATTTTGATTTGTCCTGCCAAGGTGTAGCACCTCACATTTATCAGCATTAAACTCCATCTGCCATCTTTCAGCCCATTTTTCCAACTGGCCTAAATCACTCTGTAGACTTTGGAAATCCTCTTAATTATCCACAACACCCCCTATCTTGGTATCATCTGCATACTTACTAATCCAATTTACCACCCCTTCATCCAGATCATTGATGTACATGACAAACAACAAAGGACCCAACACAGATCCCTGAGGCACCCCACTAGTCACCTGCCTCCAACCCGACAAACAGCCATCCACCATTACCCTCTGGCTTCTCCCATTCAGCCACTGTTGAATCCATCTTGCTATTCCTGCATTTATACCCAACAGTTGAACCTTCTTAACCAACCTTCCATGAGGAACCTTGTCAAAGGCCTTACTGAAGTCCATATAGACAACATCCACTGCTTTACCCTCGTCAATTTCCCTAGTAACCTCTTCAAAAAATTCAAGAAGATTAGTCAAACATGACCTTCCAGGCATAAATCCATGTTGACTGTTCCTAATTAGACCCTCTTTATCCAGATACTTATATATATTATCTCTAAGTATCTTTTCCATTAATTTGCCCACCACTGAAGTCAAACTAACCGGTCTATAATTGCTAGGTTTATTTTTAGAACCCTTTTTAAACAATGGAACAACATGCGCAGTACGCCAATCCTCGGGGACTATTCCCGTTTCTAATGACATTTGAAATATTTCTGTCATAGCCCCGGCTATTTCTACACTAACTTCCCTCAATGTCCTAGGGAATATCCTGTCAGGACCTGGAGACTTATCCACTTTTATATTTTTCAAAAGTGCCAGTACTTCTTTTACTTTGAAACTCATAGTATCCATAGCTACTCTACTAGTTTCCCTTACCTCACATAATTCAATATCCTTCTCCTTGGTGAATACCGAAGAAAATAAATTGTTCAATATCTCCCCCATCTCTTTTGGCTCTGCAGATAGCTGTCCACTCGGTCTCTCCAATGGACCAATTTTATCCCTTGTTATCCTTTTGCTATTAACATAGCTGTAGAAACCCTTTGGATTTACTTTCACCTTACTTGCCAAAGCAACCTCATATCTTCTTTTAGCTTTTCTAATTTCTTTCTTTAGATTCTTTTTACATTCCTTATACTCCTCAAGCACATCATTTACTTCATGCTGCCTATAATTATTGTAGATCTCCCTCTTTTTCCGAACAAGATGTCCAATTTCCCTTGAAAACCAGGGCTCTTTCCAATTTTTACTGGTTCCTTTCAACCGAACAGGAACATAAAGATTTTGTACTCTTAAAATTTCCCCTTTAAATGTCCTCCATTTCTCCTCTACATCTTTCCCATAAAACAAAATGTCCCAGTTCACTCCTTTTAAATCATCTCGCATCTCGTTAAAGTTAGCCTTTCTCCAATCAAAAATCTCAACCCTAGGCCCAGTTCTGTCCTTCTCCATAATTATATTGAAACTAATGGTATTGTGATCACTGGACCCGAAGTGCTCCCCTACGCATACCTCCACCACCTGTCCCGTCTCATTTCCTAACAGGAGGTCCAGCACTGCCCCTCCTCTAGTAGGCACCTCTATGTATTGCTGCAAAAAACTATCCTGCACACATTTTACAAACTCCAAACCATCCAGCCCATTTACAGAATGTGTTTCCCAGTCTATGTGTGGAAAGTTGAAATCTCCCACAATCACTACCTTGTGCTTACTACTAATATCTGCTATCTCTTTACATATTTGCTCTTCCAATTCTCGTTCCCCATTTGGCGGTCTATAATATACCCCTATAAGTGTTGCTACACCTTTCCCACTTCTAAGTTCCACCCAAATAGCCTCCCTAGATGAGCCCTCCAATCTATCCTGCCAAAGCACTGCTGTAATATCTTCCCTGACTAGCAATGCAACACCTCCACCTCTTGCCCCTCCAATTCTATCACACCTGAAGCAACGAAATCCTGGAATATTTAGTTTCCAATCACAGCCCTCCTGCAACCATGTTTCACTGATCGCCACAACATCATACTTCCAGGTGTCTATCCAGACTCTAAGCTCATCCACCTTTCTTACAATGCTCCTAGCATTAAAATATGCACATTTAAGAAACCCCCCATCTCTTATTCTCTGTTTATTTCCTTTTTTTTCTTTCTCCTCTTGTGTCCGAGTGCTTCCCTTTTCTGCTTCCTGCCTCCCATTCTGTCTACTAGCTTTTGCTATTTGCATCCCTCGCCCCAACCATTCTAGTTTAAAGTCTCCCCAGTGGCCTTTGCAAATTTCCCCGCCAGGATATTGGTCTCCCTCGGGTTCAAGTGCAACCCATCCTTTCTGTACAGGTCCCACCTACCCCAAAAGAAGTCCCAATGATCCAGAAACTTGAATCCCTGCCCTCTGCACCAGTCTTTCAGCCAAGCATTTATCCTCCACCTTGCTTCATTTCTACTCTCACTGTCACGTGGCACAGGCAGTAATCCTGAGATTGTTACCTTTTTGGTCCTTTTCCTCAACTCCCCTCCCAAGTCCTTAAATCCTCCCTTCAGGACCTCTTCTCTTTGGTTGATGCTGTTAGTTAGTTTCTTGTCACTTGTACCGAGGTACAGTGAAAACCTTTTGTTACGTGCTAATCAGTCAGTAGAAAGACATTACATGATTACAATCGATCCATTTACAGTGTATAGGTACCTGATAAGGGAATAATGTTTAGTGCCAGGTAGCCTGATGGGATGAGAGAAAGTCCAATAAGAAAAAGAGCAGTGAGGTGCCAGAGACATTGTAAGATGCAGGCATGACTCCATCAACAAAACAGTTACCACATACAGTTGAGTACTGGAGACTTCTGTAATATAAATTGACTATACTTCAAGAACTGTTTGTACATAACAATGGAATTAATCATCAGTTCCTCAAAAAACATCCCGCAAAACTATTTCTCTACGTGAACAACTTTAAGCATTAATTTCACAAAACACTTGCCCCTCAGTTTGAATTGTAAGGTACAAGGTTACTCTTTTAATATTAAATGTAGAATGTACATTAGGTGACGAGATTAAAATTAATGACTTTTTCAGAATAACACGCTCCAGTCACTAGTTAACTAAGATATTTAATAGTGATCTTACATGACATCATAAATTAGTGGAATTGGCCCATGCGACCCATCATGATAATTCCTCCATTTAATCATAGATCTCTCAATCAGGGATGACATTTTTATAAGGTTTGGAATTATATGCTTCACCAATTAGTCTGTACCTTCATCAGATGATTTGGCCAATTGTCCACACAACTGAGCAGACGTCTGTCTACATTCACAATGAAGTTGGGTTTCCTGGGAATATGGTAGTCAAACAAACTGGTCCTTAAAAAACATAGAGAAATAGGTGCAGGAGTAGGCCATTCCGCCCTTTGAGCCAGCACCACCATTCAATATGATCATGGCTGATCATCTAAAATCAGTACCCCATTCCTGCTTTTTCCCAATATCCCTTGATTCCTTTAGCCCTAAGAGCTAAATCCCTCTTGAAAACATCCAGTGAAATGGCCTCCACTGCAGATCATTCCACAGATTCACAACTCTCTGGGTGAAATAACTTTTCCTCATCTCAGTCCTAAATGGCCTACCCCTTATTCTTAAACTGTGACTCCTGGTTCTGGACTCCCCCAACATCGGGAATTTTTTTCCCACATCTAGCCTGTCCAATCTCTTAAGAATTTTATATGTTTCTATAAAGTCTGCTTTCATCCTTCGAAATTCCACTGAATACAAGCCCAGTCGACCTATTCTTTCATCATATGTCAGTCCCGCCATCCCAGGAATTAACCCGCTGAACCTACGCTGCACTCCATCAATAGCAATAATGTCCTTCCTCAAATTAGGAGACCAAAATTGCACACAATACTCCAGGTGCGGTCTCACCAGGGCATCATGTCTTTTGCACCTCCCCTTTTCCTAATCTGACACCATTCAGATAATATTCTGCCTTCCTGTTCTTGCCACCAAAGTGGATAACATCAAATTTATCCCCATTTTACTGCATCTGCCATGCATCTGCCCACTCACCCAACCTATCCAAATCACCCTGCAGCCTCATAGCATCCTCATCGCAGCCCATACTGCCACCCAGCTTTGTGTCATCTGCAAACTTGGAGATGTCACATTTAATTCCCTCGTCTAAATTGTTAATATATATTGTAAATAACTGGGGTCCCCACTAGTCACTGCCTGCCATTCTGAAAAGGACCTGTAAATTCCTACTCTTTGCTTCCTATCTGCTAACCAGTTCTCTATCCATATCAATACCCTACCCCCAATACCATGTGCTCTAGTTTTGCACACTATTCTCTTGTGTGGAACCTTACCAAAGGCTTCTTGAAAGTCCAGATACACCACATCCACTGGCTCTCCCTTAACCATTCTACTTGTTACATCCTCAAAAAATTCCAGAAGATTAGTCAAGCACGATTTCCCCTTCATAAATCCATACTGACTTTGACCGATCCTGTCACTGCTTTCCAACAATGGAAAATGATCACCAATGCATCCACAATTTCTAGGGCCACCTCATTAAATACTATGGGATGCAGACCATCAGGCCCTGGGAATTTATCTGCCTTCAGTCCCAACAGTTTACCTAACACCATTCCCAGACTAATGTGGATTCCCTTCAGTTCCTCCCACTAGATCCTTGGTCCCCTAGTATTTCAGGGAGATTGTGTCTTCTTTAGTGAAGACAGAACCAAAGTACTTGTTTAACCAATCTGCCATTTCCTTGTTTCCCATTATAAATCCACCTGTCTCTGATTGTAAGGGACCTACATTTGTCTTCACTAATCTTTTCTTTTTTACATATCCAAAGAAGCTTTTACAGTCAGTTTTTATATTCCCCGCAAGTTTTCTTTCATGCTCTTTCTCCCCCCCCCCCCCCCCCCCCCTCTTAATTAACCCCTTTGTCTTCCTCTGTTGAGCTAAATGTCTCCCAGTCCTCTGGTTTGATGCTTTCTCTGGCTAATTTATATGCCTTTTCCATGGATTTAACACTGTGCTTGATTTCCCTCGTTAACCACGGTTGAGCCGCCTTCCCCATTTTATTTTTTCGCCAGACAGGGATGAACAATGTTTGGAGTTCATTCATGCAGTCTTTAAATCTTTGCCATTGCCACTGGTACACGTGACAATAAAAGACCTTTGAAACCTTTGATACCTTTAATTCCTGTCTCATACCTTCAAAGTCTCCTTTCTTTAAGTTCAGGAGTTGGAAGCTACTGCTCAGAATTCACTTACAATGTGTCTGTAGAATGGTCTTGACCCGAGACGTCACCCATTCCTTCTCTCCAGAGATGCTGCCTGTCCTGCTGAGTTACTCCAGCTTTTTGTGTCTATCTACAATGCGTTTATATTTGCTTGAACATGAAACTAAGAGAAAAATGAGATCTATTTGGCAATCTCAGTTCTTATCTGTCCCAATGGCAGACTAGGTGTCTGAAGTTATGAAGCCAATGGTTTACAAGCAGCCGAGCTGTCCACTAAACTTGTGTCTGACCTAATTTTTTGTACATTGCCAGCAGCAAGAAAGTTTAGCGATCACCAATGTCACGCAGACAAATCCAAAACCTTGTTTCAATAATGACAAGACCATTTGAAAATCTGTAAATTTGGAAATCTCTTTGAAAGCTGCAGTGTCCCATCGGTGTTATGTAGGGATTGGTAGCTCCATCCATTAAAAATTGTGAAATGACTATCTGGCTTCGATCCAGTGACTTGTTTCCCCCTGACTATTGCATAACTAGGCGGATTATGGATTTGAATTTGCCCAGCAGTAAAGTGTTATCTTCGGTGGCTGCCAATTAATTTTTTAATTTACATTGTGGGTTTGTTTTTCCATTTGAAAAGTTGAAAATCGTGATCACACCTCCAGCAGGGCTGCATAACTCAAGATGAATCAAAACCGACCCAAAATATTGACTGAAATTTGTATCCCAAGTGATGATGGTAGGGTCGATAAGAAAATCTTGAAGCTATTTGTTCAAGGGATATGAGGAAAAAGCAGGAACGGGGTACTAATTTTGGATGATCAGCCATGAGTATATTGAATGGCGGTGCTGGCTCGAATGGCCGAATGGCCTACTCCTGCACCTACATTTCTATGTTTCTATCCAAACAAAGGCCTTTTTTTTCTGAACCCTTGCCAATGTAACGATGTCTCCAAAAGTTGCACATCTTGCACATATATCAGGATGATTCTGGTCTGGCAGGATCAGGCTTCAACTGGCATTTGAAAGTGTAATGGTTGGGAGTAAAACTCATTCACAATTTTTTACATTGCTTGTAAATTTAAACATTTTCAACATCTAAGCATCATTGTTGTGCTGATACAGAAATACAAAGTGCCGGAGGAACTCAGCGGGTCAGGCAGCATGGACAGAGGATGTTTTGGGTTAGGACCCTTCTGCAGATTGATGGCAGGGGGGGGGGGGGGGGGGGGCAAAGCCTGGAAAGTGATGTGTGGATGCAAGTGAGGGGGATTAGTTTTGGATCTGAATTTGGACTTTGCAAATGGGGACAAAATATGGTGGTGCCCGCTTGTGTAAATATGCAACAACAAAAATTCACAGTGCAGTTGCACGTGTGACAAATAAAGCAGCATTGATTAGCAGGTGGGTGGAGCAAATGGCAAAGGCTGGAGGTGAAAAGAGGCAAAATGGTGTGAGATAAGGATAGAAGAGGAGGAGTGAAATGTAAAGCCCAACGGAGAGATATGGGTGCTAGGGGATGGGGGGGAGGGAGGAATGGAAAGGATAAAGGGGAGTATAACATTGGGCAATGAGCATATGGAGGAGGGGAAAGGAGCAGAGTGACTGGGATGATGGGAGAAATGTGTGCACACTGCCATGGGGGCTAGGGCAAGAGAGGGAGCTATTACTTGAAAATGGAGAACTCAGTTTTATCCAAACATTTGGTTGTTTCATGTACTATCTTAACTGTTTGTATTCATATTACCTTATTTGTGATGTGGGATTGCTTTAAAGATTTCTTTCAAAGAGCAATTGGTTGTATTTCTGTGTGAGCTTGCAAATTATTTGCTATTGGTTCGGTTCAGTCTCAACTCAAAGATTACATTGAACTGCAGAAGACTAGGAAATGGAAGTGTGTGGACCAATAAATGTGGCATGGAATATAAAGAGATAGAGTAACATCTTCAGTATATTCACAGGTGGCTTTAAGATTGTCAGTGTATCCTTCCGATGTGCGTGGTTTTGGGGAAAGTAAAATTCTGATCATGTCAGTTAGTGTAACGCAGACTTTTTTAATAAATAGTATGGGATACTGCAGCTTTAAAACTTGGAATTAATTCCAGTTTATAAAAGGGAGCTAAATAATAATCCTTATTTATATTTTGTAATCCCATAGCTTTAATGAGACCTCATAGCATAATCTCTCAGACAGCTCTCAAATATAATTACAGGACTATTCTTTAAGTATTTTTATTCAAACAGTGTAGATTTTGCTCGGTTATGAAAGTAAGAAATTCAATGATCAACTCGCCCATTCTGCTCTTCCTTCACTGATATAAATGGATGCTGAGCATACATTTTGCATGTGCTAAACCAGAACTTTTCTCCACAGGTCCTTTCAAGGCGAGAGCACAACTTTCACGGTGACAGTATGTACAAAACAGGTGTCTTATTAGTCTGGGACCCAGCACCATATTCAGCTAATCTTACCAAGGTACGGTCTAATTTACATGCTAGAGTATGCTCTTACCTTTGAGGAATTTCAAAAAGCCCTTCATTTTTATGCTTACCACAAACATTAGCAGTCCCACACTCGCATAGAGCAGGCAAGTGTATCCAACAAGAATGTTGTTGAATGCAGGTGGAAGGACTGCTTGAGTGTGGCATTGCTTACATTTGTTAGAAAATCTTTTACGGTGCCCAGAGAACTCGCTCTCTTTCCCTCTCCCTCCCCCCCTCTCTCTTCCCCCCCTCTCTCTTCCCCCCCTCTCTTTCCCTCTCTCTCTCTTTCCATCCATCTCTCTTTTCCTCTCTCTCTCTTTCCCTCTGTCTCTTTCCCTCCCTCTCTCCCTCCGCCTCTCTCTCCTTCTTCTACCTCTCCTTCTGCCTCCCTCCTTATTTCCCCCCTCTCCTTATTTCCCCCTCTCCTTTTCCCTCTCCTTTCCCCCCTCTCTTTCCCTCCCTCCTTCTTTCCCTCTCTTTCCCTCACTCCCACTTTCTTTCCCTCCCCTTCCACTCCCTTCCTTTTTTCCTCCCTCCTTCTTTCTCTCCCTCTCCCTCCCTCTTTCCCTCTCCCTTCCTTTCCCTCCCTCCGCATCTCTCCTTCTTTCCCTCTCTCCTTCTCATACCTATTCTTCTTCCCCCTCTCCTTATTCCCCCCTCTCCTTCTTTCCCCTCTCCTTTCCCCCTCAACCTCTTGCCCCCCTCCCTCTTCCCCCTCTCCCTCCATTCTCTCTCCATCTCTCTCCCCCCACCCGTCTCTCTCACTCTCTCTCTCTCTCCACCTCTCTCTCTGTGTTTAGTGTGTAGACATCTTCTATTTGGAGAAGGCACCTTTCCCACACCCAACTTTGTGACTGCTACATTTGCAATGGTCTCATGACATCCACGAGTTCCAAGATTACCAAGTTTTAAAGACCTGTTTCTTCTTCACGCCAAGCATGACCTTCACGTCTTGATCCCTTCTGGCTGCTATTATTCCGCGGCAGCCTGATACCCAATGTCAGGAAGTATGGTGAGTGAGGGAAGGGCACAGTGCTCACTACATACCTTAAAGATGTGTGTTTCACTCAAATACTCCTTGGCAGGACCTGAAGAGGAAAGTTAGCTACAGAGATTATTTCGATTCCATTTTCTGTACATCCAAATCAAAGACTGCCAGATACTTTGCGTTTGGAGTTTTATTTCTTGAAGGGTCTTTGAATTATGGAAAGTTCTGTGGTTGCTGAAATTGTTGCTTTTTATTTGAGCATGACTACTTCGTTCTTCTCAATTTGCAAAATAATAAAGTTGAGTTTTGCTTCATGAATTTCTACCCTCTGAGAAATTGTTGAGATTGATACAATATCGGTTAACTATTGTCTTTTTAAGGGGCAAGGTCAGATCTGGATGTTGGCAATAACTGACTTTAGGCATGGAAGTAACTAGCAGATTTTTCCACCTGGAGAAAGAATGTTTGGAGACACAATTGTACATAACATGTATAATGTCCACATTTGCCAGGCAGAATCATAAAAGAGTCCAGTTGAATTAATTTTTAATTTTGGAGGTGAGGTAGGCTTTGAATAAAAGGAATTCAAACATCATATAAACATGCACAAAACATTGGTCCAAATTTTTAAAGAAAATATTGGCAGTTTTATATGTTCCTACTTAAAGTCTCACTCTTTAGCCTTTTCAACAACACCGGCCACCATGTGAAATCTCAAACAGTGCAGCTTTTCCCATTCATTGTCACAGAAGGCTGTGGAGGCCAGGTCAATGGATATTTCTAAGGCAGAGATTAATAGATTCTTGGTTAGTTAAGGTGTCAGGGGTTCTGGGGAGAAGGCAGGAGGTTGATGGGGAAGGTAGATCAGCCATGATTGCATGGCGGAGTAGACTTGATGGGCCGAATGGCCTAATTCTGCTCCTGTCACTTATGAACACTTATTTGCCTAGAGATGTTCGTGCAGAATCTTTAGCTGGCACAGGGACACCGCTCACATACATTTAAATGGAGAGGGAACCTTTTACTTTCAAAATTTTGATTTAATTAAGTGAGATGTCTTTTTATTCAGTATTTTTATTGGTTTTGTTTTAAAGTTTCAAGTTCTTTTAATGCCAGAAAATCATCAGAAACATTTCCAGGCCTTGTCCTTGATAGAATTTGGCTGCTGAGGGAAACTTCACAGAAACACAGACACTTTCAGTAGACGGTAAAGAGCCTTTTTTGGTGCAGAAGAATTTATAATCCAACTAATTCTCCTTTGACGTACTGATCAATGCACATTGGAAAGTGGGCAAATTGTTTTGGACATTCAAATCTGCAGATCAGCAAAGGCTACACACACACACCAAAGCAAACATGAATTATTCTGAAGATCATTTTAAAATGTCACAGTCTTATCTGGGTTATATATGACACACATTGTTACAAATAGGATTTGGATTTATCTACAATTCTTAATCGGAATCACTGAATTTGTAAACCAGCATTTGCAGTTCCTTGCGTCTACATTTTTTTGCCACTCAATTAATAAGTACTTCTGGTTATGCACTGGCTTGTAACGATACTGGTTCTTAACATTTGACAAGCATATTTTATGAAGCTGCTGGATTTTATTAACATTGTTTCTAACTTTGCAGTCATGCCTTTTGTTGTTGGCACTGGGAATGTGATCTTTTGCACATGACAGGTCATGCATGCACCAGTTATTGTGCAAGGGAGGTTAACGCTGAGGACAAACAATGCATTTCATCTGTGAAGGGCTTTGCTTAAATGCCTGTTCACAAAGTCTGGAGGTTAGATTTTGTCCTTGAAACTCATGAAAATACCTAGTGCAGGAAAAGCTTTACGCAGATGACAAAGGAACTCCAAAATTCTTGTTCGAAGGCTTCATTACCAAGAATGACTGTCTAGGATTGCCTGAAATGTCAATTGTGTATTCCACTTGTAAAAGTTAAAAACGATAATGGAGAGATCTGATATATTTCAGCAGGACAGTCAGCTATGATGGGACGTCATTGGTCGATCCTTTGAATAGCACAACTCTTCCTTATAATTCAATGTAGGAGATGAAAACAAGTGGCAGGCTACACCACAGGCTACACCACAGTATTCATCAAAGATCCTATAGCTATAGGATCTTTGGTATTCATTCCTGTATTTTCTTTCCTCCCTACCCTCCAGTGGTTCAAGCAGCCAGACTACAATTTCTTTGAGAATTACATCAAGTACCGTGAAAAGAATCCCGATCAGTCCTTCTACATTATGAATCCCAAAATGCAGTGGCAGCTTTGGAACATCTTGCAGGAGAACACGGCAGAAGATATCCAGCGTAACCCCCCATCCTCTGGACTAATGGGTGAGTGAACATCCTTGTGCGGTTCAGTCATGCACCTGGTTCAGTCATGCACCTGCCCATCTTGAGAGATTGCGTGTTACACAAAAGGCTGGAGAAACTCAGCGGGTGCAGCAGCATCTAAGGAGCGAAGGAGATAGGCGACGTTTCGGGTCGAGACCCTTCTTCAGAGATTGCGTGATTGTTCCCTTTGGTGCCTTTGATGTTGTTTCCTTTGATGCCTTTTTCAGCATAACGACCTCACGGCCCTCGACAACAGCACATTGAACTGGCTGCGTTACATAACCTCTGCTGCCTCAAACGCAAGAAGCATAACGAGATAACTTTATTGTGTAGGAAGGAACTGCAGATGCTGGTTTACACAGAAAACCTGCATCGTTTCAGGGGGTCAGGCAGCATCTCCGCAGAAAAGGAATAGGTGACGTTTCGGGTCGAGACCCTTCTTCAGAATGAGAGTCAGGGGAGAGGGAAACTCGAAGTGTGAAAAAGTACAGAACAAATTGGAGTCGGCACCGAGGGCCAAGCAGCTCACAATGATCCATTGTTGACTGTGGAGGAGGTGATAATGAAGGGATGGGAACAGTGAAACAGTGAATCGACGACTAGGATGGGGAGAGATGGAGAGAGAGGGAGTGCATAGCTTACTTGAAATTGGAAAAATCAATACCTATACCGCTGGGTTGCAAGCTGCCCAAGCAAAATATGAGGCGTGTTTCTCCAATTTGCCTGTGGCCTCACTCTGACGGAGGAGGAGGCCCAAGACAGAAACGGCAGTATGGGAATGGGAAGGGAACATGTTTGGCAACTGGGACATTCCATCGGCCAAGGCTTTATTGTTGCATATTAGTTTTACAAACATGTAAGTTTGGCCTCTTGAGTGCTCCACTATTCAACACACCAAGGCAGATCAGACGATAACAGTGCACTGAGTGCCTGTGTGTCCCTGGTAAACTTTCACTCCTCCTACCTGCCTTGCTTGTCAAGCACCTAACTACATTTACCTTAATAGTCAAAGATCCTGCTACATTCCCTGTTGATGAAGGGGTGGAAACTAACAAAGGGGAAAAAGAACATTTTTTTGTCTGTCATTAATGGGGTACCTCTTATTTTTAAACATGACCTCTGGTTTCTAAATTCCCACATCCTCTCCACTTTCATCTTATCAAGACCGGTCAGACTCATTTAGATTTCAATCAATACCCTATGATTCTTCTGAATTGAGGTGAAAGCACCATTCTTGAGGTTACAGGACCAATCCCTATGTATCCATTCTGCATATTTTAAAAATATGTTGGAAAAAAGAGTGTAGAGAATAATAAGCATTAGATTAGCACGCAGGAATGTCCCACATTCCAAATTTAAAGGCAAGCACAGGAGCAAACTATACGGTTTCATATAAGAATATTTTTAAATTTATGAAGTGACCATGGTCAAAGCTGAAACCAAATTCATCTTAGTTTAGTGTAGAGATACAGTGTGGAAACAGGCCCTTCGGCCCACCGATCCATGCTGACCAACAATTATCTGTACACTGGTTACTCCTTCAGGTTCTAATTAATGCGAAATTATAGCACAAAATGAAAAATTATTTTGTTTTATAATTGTCACGTGCATTGTTTGCGTGCTGGTATTGTGTTCAGTTCTGGGCACCATGTTATAGGAAAGATGTTGTCAAGCTGGAAAGGGTACAGAGAAGATTTATGTGGATGTTACCAGGACTCGAGGGTGCGAGCAACAGGGACAGGTTGAGCAAGTTAGAACTCTATTCCTTGGAGCACAGGAGGATGAGGGGTGATCTTATAGAGGTGTCAAAATCACGAGAGGAATAGATCGGGCAGACACATAATCTCTTGCCCAGAATAAGGGAATAGAGGACCAGAGGATATAGATTTAAGGTGAAGGGGGAAAAGATTTACTAGGAATCTCAGGCATAACCTTTTCACATAAAGGGTGGTGGATGTATGGAACAAGCTGCCAGAGGAGGTAGTTGAGACAGGGACTATCCCAACGTTTTAGAAACAGTTAGACAGGTAAATGAATAGGACAGGTTTGGAGGGATATGGGCCAAATGCGGGCAGGTGGGACTAGTGTAGCTGGGACATGTTGGCCGGTGTGGGCAAGTTGGGCTGAAGGGCCTGTTTCCACACTGTATCACTCTATGACTCTATATACTACACGCTAGGGGCAATTAAACTACAAACCTGCACGTCTTTGGAATGTGGGAGGAAACTGGAACAACTGGAGAAAATCCACATGGTCACAGGGAAAACGTACAAACTCTGTACAGACAGCACCTGTAGTCAGGATCAAACTTGGATCTCTGGTGTTCTAAGGCAGCAACTCTACCGCTCTGTCATTTCTATTTCCGTCTGTTAGAATGCGTTTATTAGAGAGTTGTGAGTGTGTGGAATTCTCTGCCCCAGAGTGTGGTGGAGGCTGGTTCTCTGGATGCTTTCAAGAGTGTTAGATAGAGCTCTTAGGGATAGTGTAGTTAAGGGATATGGAGAGAAGGCAGGAACGGGGTACTGATTGTGGATGATCAGCCATGATCACATTGAATGGCGGTGCTAGCTCAAAGGGTCGAATGGCCTACTTATGCACCTATTGTCTATTGTCTATTACCTGAATGAAATCAATAAGTAGAAAATCCTTCAATTAGGTACAAGCAAAAGCAAGTGATCCTCTGCATGAAACTGCACAATTGAATAGGATTCAGCAGCAGTGATATTTTTAACACTGCCAGCTATTTGCTTTGAATTTAAATGAAAGAAGCTCTAATGCTTTTTCACAAACATTTCCTTTGAGAACTTCATCCATTGTAGTTTCTCCATCTTTGTTACACAGCTCTTTACAAAGTTACTGGATGAGATGCCTTCCCTTACTATGGGTGGTGTTTGTTTTATTTTGTGTATTTGTCCCCTCGCTTATACCACTACTTGCCTATTCTGTGATTGCACACTGGCCCTCTGCTTGCCATCGTCCACCTTTGGTTGATCACCATCTGCCATTTTCACCAATTCCAACTCAATCTCACCATCACCTTCATCTTTCCTTTGTTTTCCCACTTGCTGAAGAGGTGGTTCCCTTCTCAATATTCTGTTCGACAATGAGATTCGAACCCTTTGCATGTCACCTTCGCTTGGAAATATGTGCAATGCGATTACCTGCTCTTCCGCTCCTCTCTTCCCAATGTCTAGTGCCCACAGATTCTTTCCAGAGGAACAGCAATTTAGTTAGTTTTAGGAATGCGGCATGGAAACGAGCTCTTCGGCCCGCTAAGTCCACGCCGACCATTGATCACCCGTACACTAGTTCTATGCTATCCCATCCTACATACTGAGTGCAATTTGCAGAAGCCATTTAACCTACAACCCTGCATGTCTTTGAAATGTGGGAGGAAACAAGGAGAAAATACAAACTCCGCACATACAGCGACCATAGTCTGGAATTAACCCGGGTGTCTGGCGCTGTGAGGGAGCAGCTCTACCGCTGTGCCACGGTGCCACTCAAAATGACAATGATGATTGTATATAGAGATGATTGCATATAGAGATGATTGCATATACTGTACTTCCCCTTAATATAGTGTGTAGTATTTGTTGTTCATTGTTGGGTGACCACATCTAAATTCAGTAATCACTGTGCTGAACACCACAAACAGTCCTTGGACTCATTTGCCTGATATTTGCCTAGCACTGTCTCATTCCCACTTTGACCTCTGCCCTTACTCTTCTCATGAAGCATCAATTTGAGGAACAGCTCTTCTTGCTTGAGGTGCACACGGACTTCCAAACTCACGGCTGGGATTAGCACTCTGAGATTGTACCTGCAATCCTTATTTTTATTGTACCAATGCTTCTGTTATTTCCATTTATAGCTCCACTAAATCACTTATATTTACATTCTACTGTATTCCATTCCATTCCATCTTACCCTCAGCAATCATCCTTGCCATTTTGTTCTCTTTCTCCCCAATGCATCACCAACTTTCCCCGTGACTGAGTGCAATGAGGGTATCCGGCGTGCGGGGATTTCCAAGAACAGAGGGGAGCCCGGTACGGGATGGGGGGGCGGGCTGCTGCCATGTACGGCAGCAGGCAGTAGATAAGACTGTTCAGTACTTTTGCACTTGTGTACGGCCTAGGTTGCATGCAAAACGAAGCATTTCATTGTACGTAAATTTCAGTCATTCACTCACTCATTCAATTTTCTTTCCTCTTCTTTCCCTTCCCTTGAACTCATACTTTAAAAAAAAGACATATCTTCACCCAATCAATTTTGATGAAATATCATCAACCTGAAATGTTAACTTGGTTTCACTCTGCACAAATGCTATCAGTATGGTTGTCAGCTGGCTAAGGGTAGTAGGCAGGAGAATGATATAGATCAGCCATGATTGAATGGCAAAGTATACTTGATGGGCCAAATGGCCTAATTCTGCTCCACTTATGACCTTATGACAGACCTGCCGTGTATCTCCAACAATTATTTCAGACTTGCAAAGTATGCCATCTCTTTCTTTGCTCGGTTTATGAGGTCAATGAATATGCAATGTGGAGGAAGTGAACAGAGCTGCCACGATATGAGGCATGATGCCCATAAGTAATCATCTGATTTAAAAACAATCTCTATTAAACATGCAAGATTGGTTTATGTTGAGTCTAGTTCTGCATGTTCACATGTGTCTGCACTCTTAGCTGAATTTGCAATTCACGGCTAACATGTGTTTGTTTTTCTCTCTCACTGGCCCATTTGCCATAATTTAAAGTATTTCTTTCATTCTCAGGTATCCTGTTAATGATGTCCGTTTGCAATGAAATAGACGTCTATGAATTCCTTCCTTCACAAAGACAGACTGATCTCTGCCATTATTATGAAAAGTTCCAAGACCAAGCCTGCACCTTGGGTGCTTACCACCCACTGATGTTTGAGAAAAATATGGTGAAACGTATAAACCATGGTTCAGATAAGAATATCTACGTTCAAGGCAAAGTCACCCTTCCAGGGTTTCGAACATTCCAATGTCCTAATTCAGATTAAATACATTAAACCCTCATTATTATGGACCATGGGGATAGGGGGGGACTGGTGTCTGTTACTGCCATTTGTCCTCTATAACCTAGTAGGGTATTATGATTGTATGAGGTTAACATAGAAAATAGGTGCAGGAGGAGGCCATTCGGCCCTTTGAGCCAGCACCGACATTCATTGTGATCATGGCTGATCATCCACAAAGTAACCCTTGCCTGCCTTCTCCCAATACCCCTTGATTCCGCTAGCCCCAAGAGCTCTATCTAACTTTTAAATGCATCCATTGAATAGTCCTCTACTGCCTTCTGTTGGCAGAATGACACAAATTCACCACTCACTGGGTGAAAAAGTTTTTCTCATCTCAGTTTTAAATGGCCCCTTTATTCTTAGACTGTGGCCCCTGGTTATGGACTCCCCCAATATTGGGAACATTTTTCCTGCACCTAGCTTGTCCAGTCCTTTTATAATTGTATATGAAACCAAGAACTGCAGATCATGTTGAATACACAAAAAAAAAACAAAGTGCTGGAGTAACTCGGCACGTCGGCAGCACCTTTGGAGAACATGGATAGTTGACATCGGGACCCTTCTTCAGACTGATCCAATCTGCTATGTTACATCAGCACTTTGTGTTGTTTCACCTAAAAACCAGGCATCGATGACTTTGGTCTGCACCAGCGAGCCTTTCTTCACCGACTGCTGCACGGTCTGGTTGAAGTGGTTGTTGTTGCAGCTCAAGTCGTAGTCCCTGTGGACAGCACTTTCTTCAGGCCGCCGTCAATGACAAGAAGCACTCGGACATCGTGTGCTCCCTCTACTCTCACCAGCTTTCCCTTCTTCCTGTCGCCCAACAGTTTGTTCCCCCCTTTCCTATATGGAGTATGTCTGCGACTCCGTGGGAGGAGGAGGAGGAGGTGGGGGGGGGGGGGGGGGGGGGGAAGAAGGCGAGTGGACAGAGTTACGGGAAAAGGAGGAGGAGGCGTGAGCAGCGGGGAGCAGACAGCAGAGAAGTGACAACTGGTTAGAGGAAAGGGAGGCCCATGGTGACTGGGCTCATCCTATCAGTGCAGTGACTACGGTGGCACAGCGGTAGAGTTGCTGCCTTATAGTACTTGCAGCGGCAGGGACCTGGGTTCGATCCAGACTGCGGGTGCTGTCTGTACGTACGTTCTTCTTGTGACCGTGTGGATTTTCTCCGAGATCTTCAGTATCCTTCCACACTCCCCAGACATATATGTTAATTGCTTTGGTATGTGTAAAAATTGTCCCTAATTTGTGTTTAGGATAGAGTTAATGTGCGGGGATCACTAGCTGGTACGGAATCGGTGGGCTGAAGGGCCTGTTTACGTGCAGTATTTCGAAACAAAACCAAACTAAAAGGAAAGCACTGTCCCCAGGGGCTACAACATGAGCCGCAACAACAGCCACTTCAAACAACCATTCTGTATGAAGAAGGACTTATGGGTTTTTTTGTATGTACAATACTAAATTATTCAAAACAAGCCCAACACCACAATACAAGCAAAACAAATATACTAAACTAGACTAAGCGAGATCCGTTGGGTCACATGTTCACACGGGAGTGCTGGTCCGCCATCGCAATATTCCACCTCTCCACCAATTCCAATATAGGTGGCCAGTGGAGGGGGGGGGGGGGGGGGGGGATCTGGAGTGCTGGTATGGGTGTTGTGGGCTGAAGGGACTGGTTTCCAGAGGACTAGTATGGACATTGTGGACCAAACGGATTCTTGGGGTGGCAGCTCAGTCACTCAAGCCTGATGTGCTGGCAGCTCACTCACGGCTGGTGGGCTGGCAGTTGACTCACGGCAATTCCTTGACATTCCATTTCAAGCAGGGTGCAAGCCCACCAAATTCAAATTCAGTTTCCTACCACTTCAAGCAGGGTGCAAGGCCACCGAATTCAAGTGCAATTTCTTACCACTTCAAGCAGGGTGCAAGGCCACTGAATTCAAGTGCAGTTTCATACCACTTCAAGTAGGGTGCAAGGCCAATGAATTCAAGTGCAGTTTCATACCACTTCAAGCAGGGTGCAAGGCCACCAAATTCAAATACAGTTTCATACCACTTCAAGCAGGGTGCAAGGCCACCAAATTCAAGTGCAGTTTCATACCACTTCAAGCAGGGTGCAAGGCCACCAAATTCAAGTGCCATTCAAATTCAACCCAACCAGGACGTCTTCTGCCCTACCCTCTCCCATGCGCACAGGATGTCCAAAGATGCAGATGGTGAGTGTGAAGTGCAGCCAGAAGGCTGAAGAAGGCCTCTTGGGGGTAGTGTTGGAAGCCGGGGCCAGGAAGGCATAGGCAGGCCCATCCGCTATAACTGAAATCCATTATAAAGGGTCTGTTAAAATGAGGGTTTACTTTATAGCATAGTAAACTGTGAATGCTTGCTTTATTGGTCTAGTCTGTACATAATAGTAAAATCAGTTTTACTTTTAATCTTATTCAGATAAATAAGTTTTGACTCTGAAGATATTATAGTATTTCTACCTGGCAGTGTGGTCGATTGGTCCATTGTAAAATAGTTTTCATATTAATAGTTTATATATAATGTTTTAAATTAATTATTTTTATCAATGAAGGCTCAGTTTCTGTGCGTTTGTGTCATATATGTTAACACTGTCTTGATTTAATGCAGTTGTTGACATGTACAAATTGTGGTTGTTGTGTGGACATTTGGAAAATGATGAGGCCCAGCATTAAGGAGGTTCCTGGTACATCTTTAGCCTGGGAGAAATTTATATGCCAACTAACAGGTATTGGTGAATAAAATATATTTTTTAAAGTCCGTAGTTATCATTGAAATCGAGCTGGGGACACATTTGCTGATGGTTTACACTTGCACCTCTTTGCTAATACCCTTACTGCAGCATATTTAATTTAATTGTTAAATTTCTCACTCATACAAAATCGTGGCAGTGATATTTTCCTGAACAGCTCTCAGTATTCCAACAACTGCGTCAAAGATTTGGGATCTTGTCAAGAGCCACTTGTTGAACTAAGATTCGCACATAATGAAAGGAAATTTGCCTGATTGCTTTGAATTCTTGGGCATAATATGCTGTGTATGAAGTCTTTTGCTGCTGACCTTGAATGATTGTAATGTAGAGAAAAAAATAATTTATCAATAAATTTCAAAGAAATGATCAAAATCAAAACTGGCCTGGTCAATGACCACTCAAGACTTTGAAATGACAAGATCTGAAAGACCTTTGCAGTTTCTTTGACATTAAGTTGAAGTATAATTCCAATTTAATTTTTTTATCATACTTGCCCAATGCTTTCATTAACATCAATGGACAGAGAGCAGAAAGGAAAAATGGGGACAGATCCAGTTACATTTTAACATTAAAAAATCGAGAGATTAGATGGTTATTATGAAGCCGAAGCAATTTTTCGTGATCTCTTGTAAGAAGTTTGACATAGTCAGAAGTACATCAACCAAGAGATTAAAGGATAACCTGCTGCAATGGTATGTTTCTTCAGTGAAATAACCGAGTGTTCATATTTGCAAGAACATTCACATAGCTGGTCAACATCACTGGAAGATTTAAAATGTCAGCAAGATTTAATTTAAAGGTGATTACCAAAACGGTTCCACATGAGTTATTTAATTCAGGTCAGCAGAAGTATATGGAAAGCTGTATCAGTAGGCAAAATGGTTTTTCGTAGACAGTTTTCTCTAAGGGTTACATTTTCTTATATTCCTGTGGACCTTTAATTCAGAAATGGAGCAAATATTGGCATTATCGTCCTTTCAGCCTGCTGTGCCATTCAAGGAAGGCAGATTATTATCTAAATGGTGTCAAGTTGGGAAAAGGGGAAGCACAACGGGATCTGGGGGGGGGTCCATGTTCATCAGTCACTGAAAGTAAGCATGCAGGTACAGCAGGCAGTGAAGAAAGTGAATGGCATGTTGGCCTTCATAACAAGAGCAAAGAGGTCCTTCTGCAGTTGTGCAGTTGTGCAGACCACACCTGGAGTATTGTGTGCAGTTTTGGTCTCCAAATTTGAGGAAGGACATTTTTGCTATTGAGGGAGTGCAGCGTAGGTTCACGAGGCTAATTCCGAGGGATGGCGGGACTGTCGTATGTGGATAGAATGGAGCAGCTGTGCTTGTATACTCTGGAATTTAGAAGGATGAGAGGTTATCTTGTTGAAACATATAAGATTATTAAGGATTTGGACATGCTAGAGGCAGGAAATGTTCCCGATGTTGAGGGAGTCCAGAACCAGGGGCCACAGTTTAAGAATAAGGTGTAAGCCATTTAGAACGGAGATGAGGAAATACTTTTACACACAGAGAGTTGTGAGTCTGTGGAATTCTCTGCCACAGAGGGCAGTGGAGGCCAATTCTGTAGAAACATTCAAGAGAGAGTTAGATAGAGCTCTTAAAGATAGTGGAGTCAAGGGATTATTGGGAGAAGGCAGGAACGGGGTACTGATTGTGGATGAACATCCATGATCACATTGAATGGCGGTGCTGGCTCGAAGGGCCGCATGGCCTACTCCTGCACCTATTGTCTATTGTCAATATTAGACAATAGACAATAGGTGCAGGAGTAGGCCATTCATGGCTGATCATCCCCAATGTGATCCCCACTGTGGTCGCTGGTTCTGGACTCCCCCAACATCGGGAACATGTTTCCTGCCTCTAGCGTGTCCAAACCCTTAATTGAGACTCATTGGTTATCTTGACACCATTCTCCTGCCTACTCAACCTTTAATCGATTCCTCAACTAACCAGAAATCCATCAACCTCTCCCCAATGTAGTCAGACTTTGAAGTTCCACACCGTTTGGGGATGAGAATTTCAAATATTCATCATCCTTCTTCTTAAAATAATTTCTCCTAATTTCAGTCTATGGTACTGATGCGCTACAATGCTGAGAACAATATGGGCCTAATTCTGCTCCTATAACTTATGAACATCAGAGATTGACAGATTCTTGATTGGTGCAGGTGTCAGGGGTGATAGGGAGATGGCAGGAGAATGGGGTCGAGAGGGAAAGATAAATCAGCCATGATTGAATGGCTGAGTAGACTTGATGGGCCGAGTGGCCTAATTCTGCTCCTATAATTTATGAACTTATATTCTGCACTCTATATCTTACACTTTGCTCTATCAATTGTACTTGAGTTTGACTTGATTGTACTTATGTATAGTATTTCTGATCTGACTGGATAGCATGCAAAACAAAGCTTTTCACTGTACCTCAGTACACGTGACAATAATAATAAACATACCAAACCTAAAACATAAAACCTAAATGGCATCCCCCTTTAGTTAGCGTTTGTGATCCTTAGCCTAATCTCCTTAGCCAAGGTAACATCCTCCACACATTAATCCCTCATGAGATAATGAAAAATGTTATACGACTCATTCTTCTTTTTCTCAACCCTAGAATTAGAGGCCAAGCCCACTCCATCTCTCACAGACCAGCCATCCAGGTCCTCAATATGGTGAATCTTCATTTCCACTATAGCAAATATATCCTTTTTAGGGCAAGGAAATCAACAATAACCATATAACCATACAACAATTACAGCACGGAAACAGGCCATCTCGGCCCTTCAAGTCCGTGCCGAACAACTTTTTTCCCTTAGTCCCACTTGCCTGCACTCATACCATAACCCTCCATACCCTTCTCATCCATATGCCTATCCAATTTATTTTTAAATGATACCAACGAACCTGTCGCCACCACTTCCACTGGAAGCTCATTCCACACCGCTACCACTCATGGAGTAAAGAAGTTCCCCCTCATGTTACCCCTAAACTTCTGTCCCTTAATTCTAAAGTCATGTCCTCTTGTTTGAATCTTCCCTATTCTCAAAGGGAAAAGCTTGTCCACATCACCTCTGCTATCCATCTCATCATTTTAAAGACCTCTATCAAGTCCCCCCTTAACCTTCTGCGCTCCAGAGAATAAAGACCTAACTTATTCAACCTATCTCTGTAACTTAGCTGTTGAAACCCAGGCAACATTCTAGTAAATCTCCTCTGAACCCTCTCTATTTTGTTGATATCCTTCCTATAATTGGGCGACCAAAATTGTACACCATACTCCAGATTTGGTCTCACCAATGCCTTGTACAATTTTAACATTACATCCCAGCTTCTATATTCAATGCTCTGATTTATAAAGGCTAGCATACCAAAAGCTTTCTTTACCACCCTATCTATATGAGATTCCACCTTCAAGGAACTATGCATGGTTATTCCCAGATCCCTCTGTTCAACTGTATTCTTCAATTCCCTACCATTTACCATGTATGTCCTATTTTGATTTGTCCTGCCAAGGTGTAGCACCTCACATTTATCAGCATTAAACTCCATCTGCCATCTTTCAGCCCATTTTTCCAACTGGCCTAAATCACTCTGTAGACTTTGGAAATCCTCTTCATTATCCACAACACCCCCTAGCTTGGTATCATCTGCATACTTACTAATCCAATTTACCACCCCTTCATCCAGATCATTGATGTACATGACAAACAACAAAGGACCCAACACAGATCCCTGAGGCATCCCACTAGTCACCTGCCTCCAACCCGACAAACAGCCATCCACCATTACCCTCTGGCTTCTCCCATTCAGCCACTGTTGAATCTATCTTGCTATTCTTGCATTTATACCCAACAGTTGAACCTTCTTAACCAACCTTCCATGAGAAACCTTGTCAAAGGCCTTACTGAAGTCCATATAGACAACATCCACTGCTTTACCCTCGTCAATTTCCCTAGTAACCACTTCAAAAAATTCAAGAAGATTAGTCAAACATGACCTTCCAGGCATAAATCCATGTTGACTGTTCCTAATTAGACCCTGTTTATCCAGATGCTTATATATATTATCTCTAAGTATCTTTTCCATTAATTTGCCCACCACTGAAGTCAAACTAACCGGTCTATAATTGCTAGGTTTACTCTTAGAACCCTTTTTAAACAATGGAACAACATGCGCAGTACGCCAATCCTCGGGGACTATTCCCGTTTCTAATGACATTTGAAATATTTCTGTCATAGCCCCGGCTATTTCTACACTAACTTCCCTCAAAGTCCTAGGGAATATCCTGTCAGGACCTGGAGACTTATCCACTTTTATATTTTTCAAAAGTGTCAGTACTTCTTTTACTTTGAAACTCATAGTATCCATAGCTACTCTACTAGTTTCCCTTACCTCACATAATTCAATATCCTTCTCCTTGGTGAATACCGAAGAAAATAAATTGTTCAATATCTCCCCCATCTCTTTTGGCTCTGCAGATAGCTGTCCACTCGGTCTCTCCAATGGACCAATTTTACCCCTTGTTATCCTTTTGCTATTAATATAGCTGTAGAAACCCTTTGGATTTACTTTCACCTTACTTGCCAAAGCAACCTCATATCTTCTTTTAGCTTTTCTAATTTCTTTCTTAAGATTCTTTTTACATTCCTTATACTCCTCAAGCACCTCATTTACTTCATGCTGCCTATAATTATTGTAGATCTCCTTCTTTTTCTCATAAAACAAAATGTCCCAGTTCACTCCTTTTAAATCATCTCGCATCTCGTTAAAGTTAGCCTTTCTCCAATCAAAAATCTCAACCCTAGGCCCAGTTCTGTCCTTCTCCATAATTATATTGAAACTAATGGTATTGTGATCACTGGACCCGAAGTGCTCCCCAACGCATACCTCCGCCACCTGTCCCGTCTAATTTCCTAACAGGAGGTCCAGCACTGCCCCTCCTCTAGTAGGCACCTCTATGTATTGCTGCAAAAAACTATCCTGCACACATTTTACAAACTCCAAACCATCCAGCCCATTTACAGAATGTGTTTCCCAGTCTATGTGTGGAAAGTTGAAATCTCCCACAATCACTACCTTGTGCTTACTACTAATATCTGCTATCTCTTTACATATTTGCTCTTCCAATTCTCATTCCCCATTTGGTGGTCTATAATATACCCCTATAAGTGTTGCTACACCTTTCCCACTTCTCAGTTCCACCCAAATAGCCTCCCTAGATGAGCCCTCCAATCTATCCTGCCAAAGCACTGCTGTAATATCTTCCCTGACTAGCAATGCAACACCACCACCTCTTGCCCCTCCAATTCTATCACACCTGAAGCAACGAAATCCTGGAATATTTAGTTTCCAATCACAGCCCTCCTGCAACCATGTTTCACTGATCGCCACAACATCATACTTCCAGGTGTCTATCCAGACTCTAAGCTCATCCACCTTTCTTACAATGCTCCTAGCATTAAAATATGCACATTTAAGAAACCCCCCATCTCTTATTCTCTGTTTATTTCCTTTTTTTTCTTTCTCCTCGTGTCCGAGTGCTTCCCTTTTCTGCTTCCTGCCTCCCAATCTGTCTACGAGCTTTTGCTATTTGCATCCCTCGCCCCAACCATTCTAGTTTAAAGTGTCCCCAGTGGCCTTTGCAAAGTTCCCCGCCAGGATATTGGTCCCCCTCGGGTTCAAGTGCAACCCATCCTTTCTGTACAGGTCCCACCTACCCCAAAAGAAGTCCCAATGATCCAGAAACTTGAATCCCTGCCCTCTGCACCAGTCTTTCAGCCAAGCATTTATCCTCCACCTTGCTCCATTTCTACTCTCACTGTCGCGTGGCACAGGCAGTAATCCTGAGATTGTTACCTTTTTGGTCCTTTTCCTCAACTCTCCTCCCAAGTCCTTAAATCCTCCCTTCAGGACCTCTTCCCTTTTTTTAACCTATGTCATTCGTACCTATATGTACCACGACCTCAGGCTCCTCTCCCTCTGATTTGAGGATATCTTGGACACGTTGAGACACGTCCGAGACCTTGGCACCAGGGAGGCAGACCACCATCCTGGTCTCCCGACTGCGTCCACAGAATCGCCTATCCGAGCCCCTAACAATAGAGTCCCCAATTACTATTGCCCTCCTCTTTTTTTCCCTACCTTTCGGAGCAACAGGGCCGGTCTCTGTGCTGAAGGCCCGTCCGCTGTCGCTACCCCCGGGTAGGCTGTCACCCCCATCCGTACTCAAACAGGAGTACTTATTTGCCAGGTGTACTGACATTGGAGTACTCACTCGTTCATGCCTCTGCCCCTTGCCCTTCCTTAGCGTGACCCACATGTCTCTCTCCTGTGGTTTTGGAGTGACCACCTCCCTATAACTCTCCTCTGTCACCTCTTCACTCTCCCTGACCAGGCAGAGGTCATCGAGCTGCTGCTCCAGGATCCTAATACGGTCCCTTAGGAGCCCCTTCTCTCTGCACCTGGTGCAGATGTGGATGTCAAGAGGGCCATCCGACACCGTGACCTCACACATCTGACATGCAGTACAGTACACTGCTCTGGCTGACATTCTCTCGCCTTACCCTGGATCCGATACCAGTATAATATAATGGAAACTGCTGTGAGAAATCAGCAAGTATTTGACTCAAACAGCTGCTCCCTCTTGACCTTTAAACTACACCATTATACAAACCAAAAGCACTGTACCATTACTCACCCACTGTACCTTTACTCACCCACTGTACCTTTAACCAGAAAGCAGAAATACTAACCAGAGGTTCCACCCAATCAGCTGCTTCCTCTAGTCTGCTTCCACCAATCAGTGGCTTCCACCAGAAACCTCCCTATTCAGTATGGAATGTTCCGGATTTCGGTAAAAACAAGCCCCGCGCTGGGTTTATCTACTCACCGACCCTGACCCTCCTCCACTCGCTCCAACGGTCCCGGGCCTCTGTAAAAACAAGCCCCGCGCTGGATTTATGTACTCACCGCCCCTGACCCTCCTCCACTCGCTCCAACGGTCCCGGGCCTCTCTCCAATGGTCCCGGGCCTCTGCTCAATATGCCCAGTACTGCTGATGTGGTCACACTCTGCTTATTTCTATCATAAAGGATCCCCACCATCGCTGCCCTGGTTCCATCAGGTAGGAGATACAGGAGACTGAAGTCCCACACCACCAGGTTCTGGAACACCTGCTTTCCAATGACCCTTCATGTTCTTGAACTGCTCTGCACAACCCTAATCCTAGCTCTGTCATGGTGACCTCTTGCACTACCACAGACTTGTTTTGTTTGTGTTTTTGCACTAATGTCATGTTTTTGCACATTGTACGTGTACCTCACTACTCGCACTTCAGTCTCACATTTTCTGTTTGTATCTCTGGTCTTTGTTGCAACCATCTGCCTACTGAAAACCTCCCTCACCGGTGTGCCCGTATTACTTGCCAGACTTCGTCCTGCCTCTCCTCTCTTCCAGGATTGAGTTTCTTCCCCCAACCCCACCTACAATCAGTCTGAAGAAGGGTCCCAACCTGAAACGGTCACACATCCATCGTCTCCAGAGATGATGCCTGACCCGCTGAGTTACTCCCAACATTGTGTCGTTTTCTACCAGTTGTTTGTATTACCAATACAATCATCAAGCATAAAACAAACACTACCGAGTGAAAATATTGTTTGCAAAATTGTTCTTGTTCATTCTGAAGTAATGAGGAGGCAACTGGCTAGGTAGGTTGTACAATCTCTGCACGCTCATTTCCACTGTGCAGGGTTAGTGATTCCAGCAATTGCTCCACTAGGTACAAACCTTCAAACGATGACTCATTAAACAACAACGTAGATATGGTCAAAAATCTCTTAATATATTCACATATTATCATTAACTTCATATTGTTTGGACTTTTGCTTTTGAAGTATAATTGAAAGCTTAAAATTAGGAGGAGGAGGAGGAGGAGAAGGAAAAGCAATTGGAGGAGAGAAGCGAGAGGGTTGCCTCGAGGTGAGGAGTATGGACTCAATACTCAATGAGTGTGATTGCATAGGCAAAGATTTCCTGTCAAAGATAGACACAAAATGCTGGAGTAACTAAGCGGAACACGAAATGTCCCCCTTTCCTTCCCTCCAGAGATGCTACCTGTCCCGCTGAGTCACTCCAACATTTTGTGTTGATCATCGGTGCAAGCCTAAAGATTTCCCATCTTCAACCTTGTCACTCGTTTGTAGTTCCATTAGATGTTGGAGAAGTTGCGCCATCTAGTGCTACAACAAGGATCTACATGAGCAGCTTTGTGATTTACTGAAGACCTAAGGTCTTAATATGTAAACTGTACTGTCATAGTCTTTGAGGCAAATTTTACAATATTATTTACTGGTATTAATACAAGAATCAAATCAGATCAGCCAAGGTGAATTTAAGATGTGGATACAAGGATCTGCAGATGCTGGTTAACAAACCAAGATGCAAACTGCTGGGGTAACTGAGCAGGTCAGACAGCATCTCTGGAGAACATAGATAGGTGACATTTTGGGTCAGGACCTTTCTCTGCCTGACCCGCTGAGTTACTCCAGCAATTTGTGTCTATCTTTGGCGCCCTTCTTCAGAGAGTTCAGAAGTGTCCCGACCCAAAGCGTCACCTATCCATATTCTCCAGAGATGCTGCCTGACTCGCTGATAGGCTGTGGGCCGAGGTGCTTTTTTGTCTAAGTTCGTGACCCAAATCACGTAACTACCTGAATTTTTAACATATTGTGAGAACATATTATATAAATCATACCTGAAAATCGTCAAGAACAAAACCTGCACATATTTTTTAAATATGAGAAAAACCTCCAATTTTCCGAGGAGTTTTTGACCAATAAAGCACGTTTGACATTGAGTCAAATGCCAATTGATCAATCCCGCCCATTTTTCAGGCTAGCTAGGCAGGGAGCACACATCATGGCGGAGAGTATTTTTACTGACGCCAGTGTTACCGGAGACTCCGATGAAGGTTTTTTTTTGTTGTTGTGTGGAATACATGTCATGGCAACTCACAGCAAGGTAATTGAATTTATTGAGAAAAGCATTAAGAAGTCTGAAGAATGTGCAGCTAAGTGGATAGAAGTGGAAGAAAGTCTTGAAACCAAAGTCGCTGCTAAGGTGCTGCAACACAAAGAGGACAGCCAAGTCGTGAAACCAGTGAAACATTGTGAGTCAACTGGAACTGAAAGGTAAGATCTAAAGTCTGAATTTATGAAAATTAATCTGTATGTACTTTAATTTAATTTCTAGAAATTAAATGGTTCAGAACCGGGTGAAGGATCGGTAAAGATACGAAATAGGTAGATCTCTCCCAATTTCTTTTCTTTCTGCTTTCTCTTTTTCTTTCAATCTTCTTAGCTTTTTATCTCTGCTCTTTGTCTCTTTCGCTATCTGTTTCTACTCGCTTGTCTATCTATTTCGACACCCTTTATTTCCCTGTTCTTTCCCTGTTTTTTTATTATTAAATTAAAAATAAGAAGTTGTACAAGAATGGTAATGTGTATAGACCCAGACCCAAAATTAATAATATTCGGAATCCCGGAGCCAAATTTGGTATTCACGGTTAATCAAAGAAATTTTTTTGATTACTGTTTAATAATAGGGAAAAAAATGATACTTAAATTTTGGAAGGGAACATTATCTCCAACAATTAAAATGTGGAAAGCAGAGATGTTGGAGACGTTGAATTTGGAAAGAATTAGATTTGTCCTTTTGGACAGGTATAATTCTTTTGAATCGATATGGTCTCCATATATACAGTATTTAGAAAAGTAGCTATTCTTGGAATCACGGCTCGACGGACACCCTATGGATCCGATGCGAATAACTTACTTATAATTGATATTATTGTGCATTTATTAGAGATATTTCTGAATGAAATAGTATTTCGTATAATGACTTTAGTTTTTGTTTATATATATGTAATATTTTTGTTTTTCAAATTTTCCCTTTTTATTTTATTTTTATTTACGATTGAAGTATGTGGGAAGAATAATTTTTATTTTTTTTTATTTTTTTTTTTTTATTTACTCTTTTTTCTTTTCTCTTTTATATATCTTTTTCTTTATTTCCAAAAAATAGAAGATATTAAGTATTGATATGTTATTTGTAGTAATATTGAATTAAGGTGTTAGTTTATAAAGTAAGCTTTACATTGTAAACGGTTTACTTCAAATAAAAAAAATATTACACAAGAATGGTAATGTGTATGTATGTATTAGATACTTAGGTACCACACTACTGTACTTCTAACAAAAAATAATAATAATTAATTTAATTTAAACCGCTTATAATGTGAAAAATTGGATCTGGAGGCTGAAGTTGAGGGCCTAAACTATGTCTATCATAACAATTTAAATTAAAAGTTGTCACTAATGCCAGCTTGTTGAAGTCAAATAAGTCTTCTTTAACATCTAATCTTGGAGCTGTCTGCAATCATTTACCGAGAAAAAGTGCTCCATCTGTGCTTAATATAGTGCATATGTGCTTAATATAGTGAAGCCACGGTCTCCGGTAAGAAACGGACGATTCGGGAATTTGGAGCCATGGAGTGTATTGGATCATCTCCGCGGGGGGTGGGGGGAGGCTGTACATAGTGCCGTCCGCAGCAGCGACTGCGGAGGGTTCAAGGCCCCGACCACGGGAGGACAAAGGTGGAAGATTGACTGCACTCTACTGGCTTCTATCGCTGAGAAAAATGCTCAGAATGTTGAAATCAATTGGTGTATGTGAACTTGAACTAACTTATCTACGGTAGTAGTTTACAGTGTAAGTCTCATTAACAATAAGAAGAGGTTGACATTTTATGAATTGAAGTCCATGCAGACTTAAGTACTATGAGATGTTTTTTTCTGTAACTATTCTGTAGCCTCTGCCACTTGAACTTGAACTAACTTATCTACGGTAGCAACTTATAGTGTAAGTCTCATTAACATTAGGAAGAGGTTGACAATTTATGAATTGAAATCCATGCAGACAAGTACTATGAGGTTTTCTTTCTGTAGCTATTCTGTAGCCTCTGCCCCTCCACTCTTCAGAGCCCTATGCACATTCACACACAAAAGTGTTTTATGTGTGGACATGCACTGTGGACATACACATAATGAACATTAATTTGATAATTTACTGACTTGCTATCCCATCTACCTGGACATGCATACATGTATATTTCCCCATTGATATGTTGATATTGTCTTACATAATATAAAACAGGAAAAGATGTAAAATACTCCCCGACATATTTTATCTTCTATTATTAGGAAGCAGCAGTGTATCCTGGGTTATCATGCCGAGTGCTATTGTCATTTCTGCAACATAACAACAATAAATCGAGCTAGAGCAAGGTCTCGAAGGAAGAATGGTAATGATAGGACTCAAACAACAATTCTTAGTATTTACGGACATATGATGGTACATTGAACATAGAAACTTAGAAAATAGGTGCAGGAGGAGGTCATTCGGCCCCTCGAGCCAGCACTGCCATTCAATATGATCATGGCTGATCGTCCACTATCAATAACCCGTGCCTCCCTTCTCCCCATATTCCTTGACTCCACTAGCCCCAAGAGCTCTATCCAACTCTCTCTTAAATCCATCCAGTGATTTGGCCTCCACTGCCCTCTGGCAGGGAATTCCATAAATTCACAACTCACTGGGTGAAAAAGTTTTTTCTCAGCTCAGTCTTAAATGACCTCCCCTTTATTCTAAGACTGTGGCCCCTGGTTCTGGACTCACCCAACATTGGGAACATTTTTCCTACATCTAGCTTGTCCAGTCCTTTTATAATTGTATATGTTTCTATAAGATCCCCCCTCATCCTTCTAAATTCCAATGAATACAAGCCTTGTAGCGGCACCATACGTGGTGAATAAAGGTGAGACATCAGGCAGGTTCAAAGTGTTGTTTATTCAGTGGGGACACGTTAAGTTGGTGTGCTAACCATATTACAATGTTGCTGTAGCTGAGCGAGGTTGTACTCTCGGGCTCAGCTACCTGTTGACTGCTTAAGGTCTCGAGGTGAGACACCTTAAGTACCAGGACACTCCCTCTAGCCCATGACGTCATGTGCCACCCTCGTATCTCCTGATGAGGGTTGGAGCATAGGTGGCCCGTGTTTAGGCTGACGACACAGGCTAGTCTTTTCAATCTTTCCTCATATAACAGTCCCACCATCCCAGGGATCAATCTCGTGAACCTACGCTGCACTGCCTCAATCACAAGGATGTCCTTCCTCAAATTAGGAGACCAAAACTGTACACAATACTCCAGATGTGGTCTCACCAGAGCCCTATACAACTGCAGAAGAACTTCTTTACTCAAGTACTGAAATCCTCTTGTTATGAAGGCCAACATTCCATTAGCTTTCTTCACTGCCTGCTGTACCTGCACGCCAACTTCCAGTGACTGGTGTACAAGGATACCCAGGTCTCGCTGTGCCTCCCCCTTACCTAACCTAACCCCATTGAGATAATAATCTGCCCCCTTGTTTTTGCCACCAAAGTGGATAACCTCACATTTATCTATATTATACTGCATCTGCCACGCATCTGACCACTCACTCAACCTGTCCAGGTCCCCCTGCAACCTCCTAACATCCTTTTCACAGTTCACACTGCCACCCAGCTTTGTGTCATCCGCAAACTTGCTAGTGTTGCTCCTAATTCCCTCTTCCAAATCATTTATATATATGGTAAACAATTGCTGCCCCAACACCGAGCCTTGCGGCACTCCACTCGCCACTGCCTGCCATTCTGAAAAAGGACGCGTTCACTCCTACTCTTTGCTTCCGGTCTGCCAACCAATTTTCTATCCATGTCTACACCCTACCCCCAATACCATGTGCTCTAATTTTAGTCACCAGTCTCCCGTGCGGGACCTTATCAAAGGCTTTCTGAAAGTCTAGATACACTACATCCTCTGGCTCCCCTTCATCCATTTTACTTGTCGCATCCTCAAAAAATTCCAGAAGATTAGTCAAGCATGATTTTCCTTTCATAAATCCATGCTGATATGGACTAATCCTTTTACTGCTATCCAAATGCCCCATTATTACCTTTTTAATAATTGACTCCAGCATCTTTCCCACCACCAAAGTCAGGCTAACTGGTCTGTAATTCCCCGTTTTCTCTCTTGCTCCTTTCTTGAAAAGTGGGATAACATTAGCTATCCTCCAATCCACAGGAACTGATCCTGAATCTATTGAACATTGGAAAATGATCACCAATGCATCCACTATTTCTAGAGCCACCTCCCTGAAGACCCTGGGATGCAGGCCATCAGGCCCAGGGGATTCATCATCCTTCAGTCCCATTAGCCTACCCAATACTATTTCTCGCCTAATGAAAATTTATTTCAGTTCCCCTACCCCCTTAGCTCCAGTACATCTGGGAGATTGTTTGTGTCCTCCTTAGTGAAGACAGATCCAAAGTACCTATTCAACTCTTCTGTCATTTACTTGTTGCCCATAATTATTTCACCCATGTCTGCCTTCAAGGCACCCACATTTGACTTTGCTACTCTTTTTCCTTTAACATATCTAAAGAAGCTTTTACTGTCCTTTATATTCCTGGCCAGCTTCCCGTCGTACTTCATCTTTTCAGCCTGTATTGCCCGTTTTGTTTCCTTCTGTTGTCCTATGAAAGTTTCCCAGTCCTCCGGCTTCCGGCTACTCTTTGCTGTGTTATACATCTTTTCTTTTAGTTTTATTCTATCCCTAACTTCTCTTGTCAGCCACGGTTGCCTCCTACTCCCCTTAGAATCTTTCTTCCTTTTTGGAATGAAATGATCTTGTGTCTTCTGGATTATGCCCAGAAATTCCTGCCATTGCTGTTCCACCGTCATTCCTGCTAGGATCCCCGTCCAGTCTATTTGGCCAGCTCCCCTCTCATGCCTTCATAGTCCCCTTTGTTCAACTGCATCACTGCCACTTCCGATTTAACCATCTCCTTCTCAAATTGCAGATTAAAACTAATCATATTATGATCACTTCCTCCAAGCGGTTCCTTTACCTCGAGTTCTCTTATATCTGGTTCATTGGACAACACTAAATTCAGAATTGCCTTTTCTCTGATCGGCTCCATTACAAGCTGCTCTAAGAATCCATCTCGGAGGCATTCTACAATCTCTCTTTTTGGGGTCCTGAACCAACCTGATTTTCCCAGTCTACCTGCATATTGAAATCCCCCATCACCACAGTGGCATTACCTTTGTTACATGCCAGTTTTAACTCCTGCTGCAACTTACACCCTACATCCAGGCTACTATTTGGGGGTATGCAAATAACACCATTTAGTGTCTTCTTGCCTTTACAATTTCTCAACTCAATCCACAGTGACTACCTCATCAGTCCGTATGTCTTCCCTCGCAAGGGACTGAATTCCATCCATCACCAGCAGAGCTACCCCCCCCCCCCTCTGCCCACCTGCCTGTCCTTTCTATAGGATGTATAACCCTGAATATTAAGTTCCCAGGCCCGATCCTCCTGCAGCCACGTTTCAGTAATCCCCACAATGTCATATCTACCAACCTCTACCTGAGCCTCAAGCTCATCTACTTTACTTCTTATACTTCGCGCATCCATATACAAGACTTTTAATTCCTTACGCATCTCACCTTTCACATCGAACCTTATTACACTTGGCCATACTCTCCTATCCTTTTGTGAGCTTCCTTTCCCATTAATTCTGGGGTCATTAACCCTCCCTTAACTCTCCTTCCCTTTAACTCCATCCTCGACTATCCCATTTGACACCCCACCCCCTTTATTCAGTTTAAAACTACCCGTGTAGCAGTGGCAAACCTGCCTGCCAGAATGCTGGTCCCCCACCTGTTAAGATGCAATCCGTCCCTTTTGTACAGTTCCCCCTTACTCCAAAACAGATCCCAGTGATCTTAGAATCTAAATCCCTGCCGCCTGCGCCAGTTACTCAGCCACACATTCTGGTCCCGTATCTCCCTGATCCTGCTCTCGCCAGCACGAGGAACTGGAAGCAAACCGGAGATGACAACCTTGGAGGACCTGCTTTTCAGCATTTTTCCGAGCTCTCTAAAGTCACGCTGCAGAATATTCATCCCCTTCTTTCCGACATCGTTTGTGCCGGCATGAACTACCACTTCCGGCTGTTCACCTTCGCCCTTGAGGATTTTCTGCACTCTGTCCGTGACATCCTGGATCCTGGCACCAGGAAGGCAGCACACCATCCTCGAATCTCGTCTGTTGCCACAGAAACCCCTGTCCGTACCTCTCACAATGGAGTCTCCAACTACAATGGCGTTGCCTGACATTGGCCTTTTTGTTTTTGGCTCAACAGCCCTTTTTGCTTCGCAAGCCAGTCCGCCGCTCAGTGTTTTAACGTCATCTGTCCCAACAGCTTCTCAGCGGGTGAACCTGTTCACAAGAGGTACAGCGCCGGGGGACCTTTGCATTCCAAGTTTCCCTCCCTTTCTCACCGTCACCCACTTTTTCCCTTCCAGTACCTTAGGTGTAACAATCTCACTGTAGGACTTGTCGAGGAACGACTCCGTTTCTCGGATGAACCTGAGGTCATCCACTTGCTTCTCCAATTCCCCAGCACTGTCCTTCAGGAGCTGTACCTGGATGCACTTCTCACATTTGTAGCAGCCAGAGGCACCAGCAGTGTCCTTAACCTCTCACATACTGCAAGCATCACACTGAATCAGCTTGTTTGACATCTCCTTCTTTCGTCTCTCCCTCTCAAGCGTTTTGCGTAGCCTCCTCTCTCCAGCCGAAGACTCTCGAGCCAAAGACTCGCACTTCCGTCACAGGGCACTTCCCTCACAAGGCCGCTCCCTAAGAGCTGCCTTGCTTATATTGACTGATAAATTGCCTAATTTACCAATATACAAACCAAATTCCTCAGTTTTCCCCCTCTGACTGACTTCTAACTCTCCTCCCACTCGGGCTAGAGCCAATCAGTGTTTTCTCCTGCTTCTCTTTGTTGCTGTTGCTTCCAAATCCACGGGAGCTCTGAGTAAAGTCTGCCTGTGAACAATGAAAAGATATATTTGAGGATGTTGATTTATTTTATTTTTCATTCCTTTTCTTTGTCTCTTTTAATTTAGTTCAATCCACAGACGCTGAAAAGCCTAAAGCAGGTGAATCACCTCAAGAGGCAGTTCCTGGTGGTGAAGCAGATGTGCCGGCCCCAAAGAGACAGCTTTGATCCATGACACGTGATGTTCAACCAACAGCAACTGTCGAGCACGTTGACCTCAGGCATGTCCTACCAGTGCATTGCATCATCTGTAAAGGTTCGACGTACACAAAAAAAAACACGAGAAAAAGAAAAGTGGAGAAATTAATGCAATGTGAAACAAAACAAGGTGGGCAGTTGATAACTGCTGCAATCATGAGGAAAGATGAAGCTTTGCTGTTACACATAAGAGATAGAGACCTTGTAGCTATTGAAGTGAGACACCATACATCATGCTACCAGAGATACACCAAAGTTGTCACAAATTTTGCACAATTTTGTAAACAAGATAATCAGTAGCAGGTGTGTGAGAAGTCCTACTTTAATTTCTGCAAGAGAGTCATCGAGGAGAGAATCATCCGTGGTAACGAAATCTTAAGACTTGTTAAACTTAATAAACTTTTCATAAGTGAGGTTCGATAAGTTGAGGGCTTGGATGCATCATCTCACATGACAGACAAGGTTGAAGACATCCCATCCTCTTATGTTTCACAAGTCCACTTAGGCAAGTAGAAAGTGAAATTGTATTCGTGGAATCACTTGGTGTTGAAGAGCTGGTTGAAGGTGTTGTAGAAGATAATTCAGCAGAGGACAGTGAGAGCAGCGAAATTGTCGGTAACAATCTACAAGGAGGATCATCGTCCCATCACCTCAGAGACATGTTTCATGCAGCCCAGATGGTGCAGAATAGCATCGTCAACTCAACAGTCGGGGGGGCATCCAATGGCCCCCGACTTCTGAAGACACTACATTACATAAGGCTGAAGAGATTGTCCCAGATAAACTACAACTTTTTGGCATGGACCACTGGAGCAAGCAATGAACCCACTGGGAAAGTTGATGTGCCTGACGAGATGCATCACCGTCTGCTGTCAATAGCCCAAGATATCATGTACCTGAAAGCCAAAGGAAGGATACTCCTTCCAAAACACACATCTCTCTCCATGGCAGTCAGACATTTAACAGGCTCAGCAAGGTTAATCGGGCTGCTCAATGGATTTGGCCATGATTCATCAAATTCATTCACCTTGGAACAAGACACTGCACTGGCAAAGAGGCAGATAGAAGAGGGGATTGGCCTACTTCCAGCTGATGCTCAAACAACCTTTACCACATTTGTATGGAACAACAATGATTTTGGAGAAGAAACAGTAAGTGGAAAGGGAACCACACACAATACAAATGGCATTCTTCTTCAGTGGAGCCCATCTACCACCTCTACATCAACCCAGTATGTGCCCAGTGCAAGAGATAGATGACGATCTATCCAACTGCCATCTCCTAACATCAAGAAATATCTTGGGAGCAAAAGAATTGGACCAAAATCTTACAGCGAGAAGGTTGATCTTCTGGACAGACATTATCGATCAGTCCAAAGTTCTGCAAAATTACTTGACCTGGCTCTTTGTGTGATGAAATTGGCGGATTTATTTGAGAGAATCTTCCCTGGATGGACAGGCTGCAATACTCCTCTACAAAATGATATTCCATGAATGTGTAACATCAGCTATCTACCAATTATAGATGCTAGTCCAACTGCGTATGACACAGTCTTCACCGTTCAGGAGAAGTCTATTCAAATTGCCGATGCCTTGAAGCAAGAACAGGTGGTTGTAGTGTTTGATCCAGCCATATACTCAAAAGCACAGCAAATCGGATGGAGTAATGAGAGATTTTGCGATCAGATAGTTCTCCGTCTTGGTGCCCTTCACACTTCTTTAACCATGTTAGCTTGTATCGGTAAATGATTTTGAGATGCAGGTCTTGAGAACTTGGTGGTAGAAGCAGGGATCATTCCACAGGGATCTTTGAATGGTGCAATGAACGGGCATCACTACAATCAAAGTGTCCGTATGCACAAGTGTTTGGTGGAAGCAATGGAACGCGTCCGCCGACAGAGCTTCCTTGAATCCCTTACAGAAGAGGATAAACATCAAGCACAAACATTGATGAGCCAATTGAATGCATCCTTTCCAAAAGAGGCTTTCACACTTGTGTCGTCAGATGAATTTCACAAGATGACTACATCTTGTGAAATATAGTCTGTTGCTCTGTTGCTGGAAGCTTAATCACCAAAATCTACAGTGGAGACCAGCAAGTACCTCACCAATGGAAGAAATGTCTTGCATGTGATGACAACAAATCAGAGCTTATCAGGTTCCTTTTTCAGACTTGGCAGAACAAACCATCTGCATGGCTGAAGAATGTGACAGTGTCTGTTGTTCATGATGTGGAGTGTCACGAGTTGACAGTTGACAGATGACAATGGGAAAATGAGTGCTCACTTGGTACCAGAACTGGAGTGAAACCATGAAGAAGCAGACACTCATCTTTTTCTTCATTGTTAGTATGCTGCTAGTCATCAACCATCAACTTCAACGGATACAGCTAGATACCCAATTATAATCAGGAGTCCTGACAGATGTGTTTGTGATTGGAGTCGCTGTGTCTCAATACATTGGAGCAGACTTATTATTGCACACTGGAAAAGGCAACAGTAGAAGGAGTTTGATTCTACCAAAGATTAGCTCACATCGGGAACCAACCGTCATCTTTGCACCGTTTCACAGGCTGCGATTCAGTTAGCTCATTTCATGGAAAATCCAAATCCAATGCCTTCAAGTAGCTTGCAAGTGACACAGCGACCCAGGCCACCTTTCATGAAATGGGAAGCTCATTCACTGTCAGTGATGAATTGGTGAAAGGTGTAGAGAAATTTGTTTGCAAGTTGTATGGGAAGGCTGTGAGTAGGCAGATGAAGCTAGATACAAAGTCAAAGTCAAAGTCAATTTCATTCGTCACATGCACCCAAAGGTGCAGTGAAATGAATTTGTTTCTTATGTTAACAAAATCAGAGACACGTCTTCCACCAACAGCAGGCTCTCTCAGAAAGCATGTTATGGGAGTAAATTACCAGGCCGCTGTACATTCAAAATGTCTGGAATAGTTTCCACAAATTCCCAGTCCCTAGAGACATGGGTGGACAATTGTAGGTGGTGAATTGGACATTGACTGGTCTGATCTGCCCCCAGCCCCAAGCACGTTGCTAGAATTAACATACTGTTCATGCAAGAAAACAAGCTGTGAGAAGTCAAGTACAGGGAAAGGAAGGTGCTCATGTCAACAGCATGATGTGCCATGTACAGAATTATGTAAGTGTGTTGACTGCAGAAACTCTCTTACTACAAAAGATTTGGAATCTGATGAAGAATATTCAGAAGATTAGATGGAATGTAAACCAAAAGATTGGGGAAATAAATGATTATAAAACGTCTTCTTTTAATGAGGAGTGTTTTACTGTTTATTGTGTCGAATTATTTAAACAATGAGTAAATGACATGATTATGACGTGCTGGTGAATGACAGTGTGACAGTGCGACAGTCCACTCACTCATCCACCCACACATACATCCAAATACACATACATCCAAATACACATCCACACACACATCCACACATACATCCATCCACATACACATCCATCCACACACACACATCCACACACACATCCACACATCCATCCACACATCCATCCACACATCCATCCACACACACATCCACACATCCATCCACACATCCATCCACCCACACATCCACACATCCATCCACACATCCATCCACACACACATCCACACACACATCCACACACACATCCACACACACATCCACACATCCATCTACACATCCAACCACACACACATCCACCCACACATCCATCCATACATCCATCCACACACACATCCACACACACATCCACACACACACATCCACACATCCACACACACATCCACACACACATCCACACATCCATCCACACATCCATCCACACACACATCCACACATCCATCCACACACACATCCACCCACACATCCACACATCCATCCACACATCCATCCACACACACGTCCACCCACATGTCCACCCACATGTCCACACATCCATCCACACACACATCCATCCATACCTCCATCCACACATACATCCACACATCCACCCACACATCCACCCACACACACATCCACACACACATCCACACACACATCGATCCACACACACATACTTACACACATCCATCCATCCACACACACATCCATCCATCCACACACACACATACATCCACACACACATACATCCACACATACATCCACACACACATACATACATACATCCATCCATCCATACACACATCCATCCACACAGGCACACACAGATACAAACACAAACTACAGATACACAAACAATGCAACACTTTTTGGGTTATTTTAGGTTCAGGGTAATAGCCCTCATTTGTAAATGCCCTACTCATGCACCTATTGTCTATTGTCTATTGACTCCCGGCGGAGGCCCGGCCCAACCCACCTCCAGGCGGAGGCTCAGCCCAACCCTCACCTCCCGGTGGCCCAACCCTCACCTCCCGGCAAAGGCCCAACCCTCACCTCCCGGCAAAGGCCCAACGCTCACCTCCCGGCAAAGGCCCAACCCTCACCTCCTGGCGGCCCAACCCTCATCTCCCGGCGGAGGCTCGGCCCAACCGACAGACTGACGGACAGACATGGGTCACAAAAGTTAAATTCTAGACACATTTTCAATGCTCGGCCCACATCATTCAGGCAGTAAAACCTGGCCTGTTGCTCATTGTTGAATGTGTAACGTACATTACTCACACAGCTTTTGATCTGCCATGCTCACTGTGCTGCACTCTAATTAATTTGCTGCCAAACTGTGACATGCATTCGGCACTGGAGGACTTTAAACACAAGGAGACATCGCCAGTGTTGCTACTGCAGCAAATTCCTGGATTTTGGGGCTGCATCCATGGAGCTTTTATTACTAGCTTCATCCCCATACTTGATATCTGTGACGGTTTCAACAATCACTGTAATTATCAATTACAACCTCACAATTGACCTTGATAATTACTAATGTTTGCTATTGGCTTTCAACCCAAATGGAAAATAAAACATTTTTGCAAAGCTGCACAGAACCCGATAGTAGAATTTACTCTCATAATACACAATGTGTGTAATGCACATGATAGATTATTTTAATAAGATTCAGTTGAACATTAAAATATTCTAGGTGTGGGAATGTTGAAATTTGAATAACACAGTTGACCAGATGAATATCAATACAGCGTTATTCTAGTAACAGATTGTAGCATCTTCAAATAAAAGTATTATGCGGGTAATTTTCCTTTGTACTCCCCACCATTATGGACACCAGTATCAAGCAAATTTATTTTACTCTATGCAAAATAATGAAATAATGAGATCCATTTAATGGTGTGTGCTCTGAAATATCCCAGTAACAATGCAGGAAGTGAACTGAGCAGCTGAGTTCACCCGCCTTCTGTTGGGCATTCCAGTACTGTGATATTAGCAACTGTCTTGTAATATGGAAAATTGTATTAAGAAATATAAGCCAAGATAAATTGAACTCACTGTTTACTACTTTATCATTTCCCTGCCAACCAGTAGTAAAATAATCAATAAATTAACAATGAAATCGATACCGGTTCATTGATCGACACAAAGTGCTGGAGTAAATCAGCAGGTCAGGCTGGATCTCTGGAGAACATGGACAGGTGGCGTTTCCGGTCAGAATCTTTCTTCGAACCAGAAATGTCACCTGTCCATGTTCTCAAAGTGCTGGAGTAACTCCATGGGTCAAGCAGCCTGTCTGGAGAACATGGATAGGTGGCATTTTGGGTTGGTACAGTGATGCTTTCTGAAGATAGACACAAAAAGCTGGAGTAACTCAGCGGGTTAGAAATAGAATAGATGATTTTTCTGGCACTTTAAAGATGTTTTCTGACCTGCTGAGTCACTCCAGTACTTTGTGTCGCTTTTGTAAACTAGCATCTGCTGTCCAGTGCTTCTACCTCTCATTAATAATCTGTTCACCAGAACTCAGTTTCTGTTCTCGTTACAACCTTCATCAGAATGTAGATACTTGAATTAAATGGAAGGGAAGTGGGCAGAAAGTTTGTGCGTGTATGGTCCATCCATAATAGATCATAACAGATATAATTTCTACTGATTTCAATGCAAAATTTATACATAGAAAATATATATATCTGCATCAGTGCAACTAAATGTAGACTGGGCGACCATTTGTCAGAGCATCCACAATGGCCATCACAATGGCTCACAATGGCCATCCTGAGGGCCCGGTTACGAGCTTTATGAATTGCTCTCTTCTATTCCCACACTGACCTGTCTGTGCTTACTCTTCTTCCCTGCCTGTTGAGGCCAAACGCTATCTACAAGAACTACACCTCATATTCTGCTTGGGTAGCACATAACCCAATGGTGTAAACCAGTGCTTCTTAAACTGGTGAATTAAATTATTTTGGGGTGAATGAAACTAGAGGGGTAAATGAAGGGTGAATTACTTAATTTATTCAGATATGTATGTATTTTTTCTATACTTAAAAAAACCAATTTCATTAAAGTGGTTAGTAAGCTCTTATTGGTTTTAATGGCAGTGGAACTGGAAATTTGAAGTTTTTTTCTCTCTACCTATGGTTTTCTAATTTAAAAGTAACAGGATATTTCCCAAATTTACTGTAATATAACCTTTTAGGGAAGACTGCAGAAATCAAAGCCCGAAAGGGTAGGATGGGGCTGAAGGCCAGTGTTTAGACCTTGGAATGGTGTTTTATCATTCTAATCGAATGATTTTCCAACTCAAGTGGTAATTAAAGATTTTTTTTTTCACTCCTAGATTTTACATATTTTTAGGATGTTCAAAAAGTTGAATAAAAGAAACACTTGAGTTAATTTATGTTTTTTGCTCATGTGATAAAATAAATTATATATAAAATTATACGCAAGGGAGATTGACGAAAATTACCAAAAAAAAAGAAAATTTAGTCGAGGGTGAATGAAATTTATTGATAAAGACTCAATGGTGAATGACACTGAAATAGTTTAAGAAACATTGGTGTAAATGACGAATTTCCCAATTTCAGGTAAACGGCATGCCCCCCCCCCCCAAACCCCCACAGCCCCCCCCCTCATCTTTCCCGTACATATCCCATCTCTCCTTTTTTTTAAATCTCCTTATGTATTTCTACCTATCGCTCACCAGCCTCTGCCTAACCCAATGCCATCCCCCCCCTTTGCCCCATATGACTCAACCTGCCCACCAACACCTTCTGTACCTGGCTCTACCTATTGCCTCCCAGTTCCTTCCTCAAATTGGCCATTTCCCCTCCACAGTCTCAGCCCGATGGAGGATCTCGACCCAAAATATCAACCGTTCGTTTGCTTCCACAGATACTGTCTGACCCATGAGTTCCAGCAGTTCAATTTTTGCTCGGGAAAATAAATTTGGTGGACTTTGCACTGAACAAACAATGCCCTTCTCAAGCAGTTCCTTGTGCCTAGAATGCCTAATGCCATTTAACCATCCAGGCAACAAAGCAGAAATTCATATTGGCATATTCTGTTCTTATTCCCAGCATCTGCAGTTTTTTCCCCGATTTTCATTTGACAGTACTATATTTGTTAGTGTCTACCGTTCAGATGTTAAGGCAAGAAATCCCAAGGAGGAATCAACATTTTTGTGGCTCTCAAAGAAGACAAAAAAATGTTGGAACTTCTACTTTACACAACAGGACCTATCCCACTGTACGAGGTAATTCAAGAGCACTCCCGAGTTCAAAAAAAAAATCAAACTCGTGGTAAGTATGTAGAATGTACGTAGCGGGTACGTCGGAACTCAGGACATCTCTTAGCAGCTCGTAACGCTAACGGCAGATACTCGGGAAATGCGGTAAGCTCATGAAGATTTTTCAACATGTTGAAAAATGCCCACAAGCCCCACTGTACGAGGTAATTCAAGAGTTCTCCCGAGTTTCACCTGATTCGAACTCGGAGACTTACGGTAATAGCCCCGAGTACCTAAGAGCGGCTATTACCGTAAGTCTCCGAGTTCGAATCAGGTGAAACTCGGGAGAACTCTTGAATTACCTCGTACAGTGGGACAGGCCCTTAACTGAAATAATGGCAGTTCCTTCTCCTATATTCTCCTCAGCATTCTAGTCATCAGAGATACCGTAAAATCATTTCCAGTTGGAGAGCTTACATTGAGAACTTACATTCATAGCTTGCTATAAAATTCACATCGATCCCTGGCATGGTAAATAGCACCTTGTTGAATCAAAGCAATATCCTTCACACATATTTCAAAATCCCATTGTTCATTCACAAAAAAAGTGTTAGCAAACAGAACACTTTCTTTTTTAAAGAACCATTGAATTTCATTGCCCTCACCCTTTAATTCAGACATTATTTAAGTGAACAACATAATGGGGATAATAAAATTATAACAAAATAATATATAATAAAATTACATTGATCAGTATTATTGTTGGAAACAATATGATCTGGGAAATAAATCCTTGAGTGTCAAAAAATCATGTAGGTCTAAAATACACATCAAAACAATATGTTGCACATCAAACATCATGCTTAGATTTCAGATCTGTGTACTTTTGAATGGTAGCAGTGTGTGAAAAATCTATTCAAGAAATCTGAACTGTGAAGGGATTTGTAATTAATCTCAATATGTATCCGAAAAGATTTCACGAGATAACGGCTCCATACTTACTTAATTTATATACTCATGCCTTTAAAGAAAATAAATTACTAGAAACATTAGCTGAATCAACTATTATGCTTATACCAAAATAAGATAAAGATTTAGATGAACCGGGTTCATATAGAGCTATATCACTTTTAAATACAGATCAGAAAATTATAGCAAAGACCTAAGCAAGAAGATTGCGTAAATATATTAGTAAATTGATAAATCCTGATCAAACGGGGTTTATACCCAAAAGACATTCATCTAATAATTTGAGACGCCTGTTTAATATAATGTACTCACATAAAACAGAGGAAGATATATCAATTGTTTCTCTGGATGCAGAGAAAGCATTTGATCAGGTAGACTGACAGTATTTATATAAAGTATTGCAAAAATTTAATATGGGAGAGAATTTTATTGTATGGGTAAAATTATTATATGATAAACCGATGGCAAGAATATTAACCAATAATATGTTTTCTCCAAAATTTCAATTATCGAGGGGCAATAGGCAGGGATGTGCTTTATCACCTCTGCTATTTGCCCTTATGATAGAGCCCCTGGCTGAAAGTATAAGAATTCATCCGAATATTCAGGGATATAATACTAGGGACTCAAATAATAGAATTTCATTATATGCAGACGATATACTTTTATACATTACAAATTCACAAACGAGCATACCAAGCTTATTAAATTTAATAAAGGAATTCGGTTATTTTTCTGGATATAGAATAAATTGGAATAAAAGTGGAATCATGACGTTAAAACCTCAAGAATCTACACACCTATTAAAATTCCCCTTTAAAATTGCAACAGAAAAATTTAAGTATTTGGGTATTCAAATTACCAGAAAATACAAAGCATTATTTAATGCTAATTTTATGCCTTTATTAAATAAACTCAATGCGTTGATTAAATTCTGGAAAACACTTCCATTATCACTAATAGGCAGAATAAACGCTACAAAAATGATTTTTTTACCACAAATATTATACCTATTTCAATCTATACCATTATATATACCAAAAAACTTTTTTTTAAAAACTAGACTCTAATATTACCAATTTTATCTGGGATTATAGATCACACAGAATTCAAATAAAACACTTGTGCAAACCAAAAGACGTTGGGGGATTTTCACTTCCGAACCTTTTGTATTACTATTGGGCAGTGCATATTAAGAATATAATTTACTGGTTGGATAGTTCTACCCAACAGACAGAATGGATAAGAATGGAGAAAGAGGACTGTAACATAGGAGCGATCCTCTTCTCCCCGATAATACTGAACAACACAATATATAAGAATAACCCAATTATACATGATACAATAAGAATTTGGAAACAAATAAAATTATCCTTAAAATTAAGAAACCTATCATTGGTAATGCCAATAGAGAATAATCCTTCATTTAAACCATCTCTTGTTGATAAAACATATAATCAATGGGAAAGAATGGGAATTAAAAGGACCGGTGATATGTATGAAATGGGAAATCTGTTATCATTCCAACAATTACAATTAAAATTTAAACTGAAAAATAACCAATATTTTAAATATCTTCAGATGTGCGACTTCATGAAGAAATACATACAAAGATATCAAAACATAACTTTTGTTCCACTGGAAGAAGCAATGAATATTAAGGCTGACTCACAGAAATTAATATCATATTTATATAATAGTATTTTAAATCTAGACTTACCATCGACAGAGGCACTTAGAGAAGAGTGGGAACGAGAATTAATTATAAAAATTACGAAGGAAACATGGGAAAAGTATTTGATATATATACACAAATGTTCGATTAATGTAAGACATAATTTAATTCAATTAAAAATTTTACATAGATTATATTATTCAAAAACTAGATTGAATAGTCTATCCAAATACTTCCCCCATTTGTGATAAATGTCTATCCCAAAATGCAACTATAACGCACTCTTTTGTCTTCTGCATAAAACTTTATAAATTCTGAAGTGATATTTTTGAAATATTTACAAAATTATTCAAGATAAAAATGGAACCAAATACTGAAATGATTATATTTGGAGTAATGGAAGATGGGAATAAATTGAACTCATCTCAAAATGTATTTTTTAACTATGGGTTAATAACGGCAAAAAAACATACTTAACTTTTGGAAAAAATACATCCATACCAACGCTTAAAATGTGGATTTCAAACATGTTGGACACCGCACATCTTGAGGAAATGGGATTCCTCCTAATAGATAAATCTAACCAATTCTGAACAAGTTGGTCTCCATTTGTCGATTTTTTGGAAGCATATGGTGCAACAATATCATAGAAGCTAACTGTTTCAGGATTGGGTGAGGGATGGTTAAGAATATAGATAATGATCTCCTTAATCTCTTACTTTCTACTCTTTTTCTTTCTTTTTTTCAATTTTCTTCTTTCACATTTTTTCCTTTTCACACACTATATATCACACGTTTCTCTATCTTTTATTATCTATTCTCTCTTTTTCTTTTTCATTAATTAAAAAAAATATAAGGAGCTGTGCATAAAATGTAATATGTCAATATATATTAGGCACCTTGGTGCCATATTCCTGTACTTACTTCTAAAACATTTTTTAAAAATTAAAAATAAAAAAAAATAAAAATGTATCCGTAAGTGCTTATTTATATCTGTTTAAGAAGGAACTGCAGATGCTGGAAAATCGAAGGTAGACAAAAATGCTGGAGAAACTCAGCATGTGAGGCAGCATCTGTGGAGCGAAGAAAATAGGCAAGGTTTTGGGTCAAGACCCTTCTTCAGACCTGTGGTATGTTAAATATGCTATGAGACAATCTGACATTGCTACTATGGGCTTACCAATTTCTTGCGGTTTTTAAGAACTTAAAAATCGATACAAACTTGTACAAAATCTTGGTCTGTTTGCCCATGCCTATACAAATCTACAGCAGGGTGCAGATTTAGTTTGCACCCGTAGGAAGTAGTGATTTGCTGGAAAAAACAAATTGTAAACGGTTTTGCGAGACATGTTTTGCTCGTGCAGTCTACAATAAATACATTACTTAAATCAGAAAATTTCCACACTCTTTTCAAAGAGGTTAGGATGTCAAGCTTGTTGAAAAGTACCTAGAGCCTTCACTCATATAACATTTTACAAGGTGCCACCAGTGTGCTGAAGGTGTCTGACGTGATGCCTTTACAATGTTCAATGTATTGGGGCATGAAGTGCAAACCATGATAGAGGACGTTGTGGTTTAGTCAGAGTCATATGCTTAATCGCTGTTGTCTGAATTAGTATAAAAATATGTGAAGTAATTTAATAGTTTGATTTTTCTGGATCATGAAAATGTTTTCTTTAATTTAAGGTTTGGTGCCTTTATAATGACTCTTACTGCTTACATTATAGAAAATAGTGTATTTCAATAAATCATCTCAAGCTAAAGGTTTATACATTACATGTAAATTCAATATGTTATACATTTGTGGTATCTGTCGATTTGGAATATGCACATGGTCTATATCCTTCCAGCTCTTGTCTATCTCCATGCCTCTTAAATGCTGCTACTGTATCTTAGGTACTGAACACTTTTCACCTTGGTTAAATAAAAGGAGACGATCAGCCATGATCGCCATGAATCGAAGGGCCGAATGGCCTCCTCCTGCTCCTATTTTCTATGTTTCTATGTTTCTATGATGGAAGTCTGTGATGTCAAAACTGCCATCTCGGCTATGGGTAGAGAAGAACTGCAGATGCTTGGTATATACTGAAGATAGACACAAAGCGCTGGAATAACTCAGAGGGTCAGGCAGCCTCTCTGGAGAAAAAGGATGGGTGATGTTTCGGGTCAGGACATTTCTTCAGACTAAGCAGCTCAGGCAAAACCAGTTTGAAGAAGGGTCCTGTCCCGAAACCTCACCCATCCTATTTCTCCAGAGATGTTGTCTGACCAGCTGAGCTATTCCAGCACTGTGTCTATTAGGCTGTAGGCCGAGGTGCTTATTCGTTTAAGTTCGTGACCCAAATCACGTAACTACCTGAATTTTTAACATATTGTGTAAAAATAATATAGAAATCATACTTGAAACTCGTCAAGAACAAAACCTGCACATATTTTTTAAATATGAGAAAAACCTCAAATTTTCCGAGTAGTAATTGTCCAATCAATGCACATTTGACATTGCGTCGAACGCCAATTGACCAATCACACGCTTTGTTTCATGGTAGCTAGGCAGCGAGCACTCTGGGATCATGGCTGCCTCCTAATTACTTCAAAACAATAGCAAGGAATAAAGGTAATGCTAACCTTGCTGATAATTTTGTTTTACAATTGATCTATCTTTGTAAAGTTATGATGTGAACTGTTAAATAAAAATGTAGAGTTAGGGTTAGGATTAGGGTCAGTCGGTCTGTTGGGCTGTCGGGTCCCGTGGATGCTGTGAAGGATCGGTCGGGCTATCGGGCCCTGGTGGATGCTGTGAAGGGTCGGTCAGGCTATCGGGCCCTGGTGGATGCTGTGAAGGGTCGGTCGGGCTATCGGGCCCTGGTGGATGCTGTGGAGGGTCGGTCGGGCTATCGGGCCCTGGTGGATGCTGTGAAGGGTCGGTCGGGCTATCGGGCCCTGGTGGATGCTGTGGAGGGTCGGTCGGGCTATCGGGCCCTGGTGGATGCTGTGAAGGGTCGGTCGGGCTATCGGGCCCTGGTGGATGCTGTGGAGGGTTGGTCGGGCTGTCGGGCCCCGGTGAATGCTGTGAAGGATCGTTCGGGCTGTCGGGCCCTGGTGGATGCTGTGGAGGGTCGGTCGGGCTATCGGGCCCTGGTGGATGCTGTGGAGGGTCGGTCGGGCTGTCGGGCCCCGGTGAATGCTGTGAAGGATCGGTCGGGCTGTCGGGCCCTGGTGGATGCTGTGGAGGGTCGGTTGGGCTGTTGGGTCCCGTGGATGCAGTGAAGGATCGGTCGGGCTGTCGGTAGGCCGGTGGGTGCTGCAAGAGGTCGGTCGAGCGAGCTGTTGGGCTGCCGATGAGTGCTGCGAGGGGTCGGTTGTGCTGTTGGGCCTCCGGTGTTGCAACGAGCGAGCGGGCGGACTGTCGGAGCCGGCGCTATGGGGGTGCTGGAGGCGGACCGGGCGGCGTGCTCACCACCATCATCACCATGATGATTCAGAAGGGCATGCTGGCTGAGGTGAACGCGCTGAGCGACCACACTTACGGAGCCTGCAGCCGGTCCCAAAGCGGCTCCAGCTGCGGGCAGTTCTGGAAGGAGGGTAAGTTAGGGATAGGGTTATGCATTTTCCTCTCAGTGGAAGATGCCTTAGCCTTCCCCCAGCCTGGCACTGCCCCAGTCCCACTATGGCCGTGACCCCCATTCTGCAAACTGCCGGTCAGTGGGGTTCAGTAAATGGGGGAACCCACAGGATCTGCTCTCACCCATTAATTAGGCTGGTTCAGGAGCCGTACCTTTGCGGCAGTCTCATGCCAAATACACACTTACAATTATATTCATATTATCTAGAAAATATAATTATATATAATTATATATAACTCCAGTCATATTCAAGTCATGTATATGTATATATATGTGTATATATATACATATTATTCGAGTCATATATATATATATATATTTCAATATAGTATAATAATAATAGTTTAAATAGACAGCAGCATGGAATTACGCTCCCAAGGAGTAATATGAGCATTGAACACTAGGTGGTGCTTACCTTTCTCACTCATTTTCTAATTAGCCTATATCTCTGCTATGGGATAACTGCACTTTCCGCTTGATGCTAAATAACTATTTGAAAGAGAGCACAAGCGCTTTACCAGTCTTCAGCTCACACCCAATCTCACTGAAAACAGTTAACTGTCGCAAACTCATGGCTCAGTGGGAGTTTGTTTTGCTCAAACTGACTGCAATTTTCCCTTCACCAGAGGGAAGTTGGCTTAAAAAGAGTTTGGTACATTCTTAATCTTAATAACCAATAACCGATTATCAAATATTTATCACGAACTGAAAGCAAACTGTTACAATCATGACATTGTATTATGTTTTATATATTATAGTCCGATTCACAAAAGCATTTCAGTATGAGGGCTACATTATATATTTGGCACATTTTTGCAGGCCGTAGGAAAAAATTAAAGAAAAGTCAGTTTTATAAATTTAATGTCTCTCTCCCTCTCTCTCTCTGTGTCTCTGTCTCTCTGTGTGTCTGTCTCTTTCTGTGTCTGTCTCTCTGTTTCCCTCTTGTCTCTCTCTCTGTCTCTCTCTCTGTTTCTCTCATTTCATTTCGGAGTCACGTGAGTGACTTCGTGAAGAGCCCGCCGGCGCGCATGCTCGACATATCGTCGTACCGCGTTGCTGCGACGGCTGGCGGCTTCAGAAGGGGCCACGGAGGTAAGTATTCTACCTTTAGTTGGTGGTCCTTGTTGTTGGTTTTGTCTTGCAGCAAGGACATGGATGGGAGTTCCAAGGACCGGAGGACGTCAGGACGAGTTCGCCGGTCAACAGTTCCGGGGCCTTTACCATTGGCAGTACCTGCATCGCAGGCCGGGACTCAGGCGGAGATGTGGGTAAGCCCTGTGTTTACAGGTCCAGATCCGCCAGCACACCACAGCTCGGAGGAGTTCGACGAGGAGGAGTGTGGTGTGCCGCCAGAGCAGGGGGACCCTGCCATGGCAGTCAGGTCGTCAGCGGGCTCGCTGGCGACCTCGAGCTGGGTGCGTGCGGCTGCACGGCCTGTTCCACTCAGCCTTCCGAGAAGGGGAAGGGCAGGAGCCCAGAAGCCTAACTCTACCAGGGCTAAGGCATTGCCTGACACGGAGGAGTGGTCAGGTTCCAGGGAAAGACCCGGGGCGGCTGTGAGGTCCAGCCGGCACGCCCCGACTCTCGACGCCGGGACGGGTCGGTCGAGTCGGGTCTCGTCACGGTCGCCGAGCCCCCCATGGATGGGTGGGCGAGACCATGCGTCGGCAACGTCCACGATGTGGGCAGCCGGCAAGACTGCGCGGGCCCCAGGCAGCCATGCTTCGGCTGGTGCCGACACCTCGCCGCAAGTGCCCTTAGTGGCAGCGGCTTCAGCTCCCGCTAAACGGAGGCGGTTGAACACGCCCGCGCAGGAATCGCGCAGTTCGCCTCGGCGGCTGTTAGCGACAACTACCGGCACCGGCAGGGCCTCGACGAGGTGCGGGCCGATGACAGGAGCCCGGTTTTCTTTTCAGAGCCGGAGGACTCCGACCACCTGAGTGTTCAGGGTGAAGGGCGTATTGACCGTATGGAGCGGCTGCTGGAGCTCCTGCTTCAACGTCAACAACAGCAGGGCAGCAACAGGCACAGGGCGTCTTCACAAACATCTACTATCAGCCTGGAGCAGCAGGAAGAAGTCCTCATCCAGGCAATGAGCCGTCACAAGGCTCCATCCAATTGCAACTCCCTCAACGTGCCTGTGGTCAATACGCCGATATGGGGCAACATCAGTGCGGCTATCCGTCAACAGGAGGTAAAACTGCAGCGGATCCTGAAGCTCCTCACAGCCGGTATTACCGCCTTTGTGCGGTCGGTGGACGGGGACGAATTGAATTTGGACCAGGGAGATGCCCTGGCCCTCCTGTGCGCGACCCAGCACGAAATTAACGGGTTTCGCAAAACCAGCATCCGCCCAGCGCTCAATCCAAAGTTTGCAGGAGTGTGCAAACCACCGCCGCCGCCCCCGCCCCGTCAGCTCTTTGGGAAGGACCTCTCGAAGAGAGTCAAAGAGCTTGACGAGCAAGCCAAAACGGTGGGGATCATGCGCCCTCAGAGTGCCCCCACACCGTCAGGCTCAAAGTCTCCATACATTCGATCACGAGGGTCTGCCAGTACCTCGATGAGGACCCACCCTCAAGCTCCACAACGACAGCAACATCAGACCCAGCACCAGGGGTCTTTTTTAGGACAGGGTCGGCAGAAACCCTGGTGGAAAACGAAGACGCCGCACCCTCAAGCCAACCCAGCACCTCCACGTCCACACACGCGTGTCAAGGACCGCCGGTAACCACGGAGGTGAGGGGGTCTGGTTCTCTCTTTTCTCTCTGTTTAACTTCACATGTTGGTGGTCACCTTCGGTGTTTTTTTGGGTGCATGAGGTAATTTCACTGGTGACGAGTATGTGTTGCAGAATATTCAGGGGCATAAAATTGAGTTTATTAATGGCGACATTCCTCCATCCCAGCACATGCCCGCTCGAACATTTAAAATTATCTGCTGCAGAACAGGCAGCCGGCTATAAGGAATTGTTAAGTCTTGAGCAAAGGAGTGATTAAGAGAGTGGTGCATGAGCCAGTTGAATTTGTTTCGAACATATTCACCAGACCTAAGAAGGATGGAAGTTGTCGTGTCATTATTGATCTAACCCGTTTGAATACTTTTGTAACATATTCTCATTTTAAAATGGATACGTTGAAACAACCAAATCATTGATTTCTCATGGTTGTTTTATGGCATGCATCGATTTAAAAGACGCATATTATTCCGTATCCGTCCAGAAATGTGACAGAAGGTTTTAAAATTCATCTGGATGGGGCAACTCTGGCAGTACAAGGCTTTGCCTAATGGGCTCACCACAGCCCTAGATTGTTCACTAAATTAGTGAAGCCAATTATGGCTTATTTGAGACAACGACACCATATAGTATGGCCTATTTAGATGATGTCTTAATTGTGGGCCACACCCTGCAATTGGCTGAACAGGGTGTTGCAGCTGCTGTCAATATATTTCAACAATTGGGGTTTATTGTCCATCCAGAGAAATCAAAGTTCTACCCTGCCCAGGTGATTAATTACCTAGGGTTCACGGTGAACTCTATAAGCATGAGGGTTACCATTCCAATTAACAAGATTGAGGAGGTTACCCAGGTGTGTCAAGATTTAATCCGCACCAATATACCATCGATTCGGCACTTAGCTACAATAATTGGGAAGCTGGTAGCTTTGTTTTCGGCAGCGCGATATGGACCTTTGCATTATCAGAATTTGCAAAGAGCTAAAATTGCTGCGTTAAAACAGAACGCTGGTCATTATGATCGGTCCATTCAGCTGCCGCCCGAAGCGATAAATGAGTTGCAATGGTGGGTGTGTCACATTAGCAACTCATTCAAGCCTATTAGGGAGGCTAATCCGGTGGTATATTTGCAAACTGATGCAAGCTCCAATGGTTGGGGATCCACGAATAATTGCTCTAGTTGTGGTGGCAGATGGGACACCCTTGAATCAACGATGTTGTTAACTCAAGGGATTAACTATTTGGAGTTGCTGGCAGCATTCCACGGACTTCGTGCGTATTGTTCTAAGCTTGTTGGAGCACATGTCCGTCTCCAAATAGACAACACCACAGCAGTAGCATATTTAAACCATATGGGTGGTACCAGGCCAGTTTCGTGTGACAAATTGGCAAACTCAATTTGGCTCTGGTGTGTTCAAAGAGACATTTGGATTTCAGCTACCTATTTGCCAGGTGAGCTTAATACTGTGGCGGACACCAGGTCACGCAAATTTAATGACAATATTGAATGGATGTTGCATCCTGAGATCTTTTCTAAAGTCACAGCCAAATTTGGTAAACCGGACATTGACCTCTTTGCGTCACGGTGGAACCATCAGGTACCAACCTACGTTTCATGGGAACCAGATCCTGGGGCAATAGCGCTAGATGCATTCTCGCTGGACTGGGGGAAGTGGTTTTTCTATGCCTTCCCCCCATTTTGCCTCATCAGTCGGGTATTGGGAAAGATTCAGGCAGATGCTGCCAAGGGCATCCTTATTATACCCGACTGGCCCACACAGCCTTGGTATCCGGTGGTCTTTGACATGCTCAACGAACCTTGGGTCCTTTTGAAGGGTTGCCCACAATTGGTTACTCACCCTGTCTCAGGGGAGCCGCATCCCTGCCATGGCTATTTAAATTTGTTGGCTTGCAGGTTCTGAACAGGCCGTTAGTCCAATACGGCCTCTCGGCTCGGACCATGGATACCACCGGGGCGTCGTGTCGAGAGTCTACAAGGCGAAGATACCGCTCGCATATTAAGAAGTGGGAAGCCTACTGCAGCCGCTCTCGCATCACGTACGATGACGTGACAACAACCGACGTCCTGGAATTCCTCGCGGGGTTGCACCATGATGAACACTTAAGTTACAGTGCCATCAACAGCGCCAGAAGTGCGCTATCATTCTACCTCAGTTTGGAGGTAGGATCCAACAGGCTAGTGTCCAGACTCATGCGGGGTATATTCAATATGAATCCGCCTACACCACGCGATAATATCACCTGGGATGTCAGGGACGTATTAACCCTGCTCAGGACGTGGTCACCCATGGAAGGGCTCCAACTGGACCAACTCACCATGAAGCTGGTGATGTTACTAGCGCTGACTTCAGCTCAGAGGGTACAGACACTACACAAACTTCGTGTCGACAGAATGACGTCTACCCCCACAGAAGTAGTCTTTTTCATTGACGAGCTACTAAAGCAGCATAGACCTGGGTGCACAGGGCTGCAGCTGAAGTTCCCGGCATACCCCGCAGATGCTAGGCTATGTGTAGCCTCACATATCCGCCACTATGTCAAGGTGACGGCACGCATCAGAGGAATGGAGAGATACCTGCTTGTCACTCATAAGAGACCTCATCATCGAGTGACAGTCCAGACGATATCCATGTGGCTTCCAGTCGTTTTGGGTAAGTCAGGTATCGACACTAATGTGTTCAAGTCTCTTTCCAACAGGGCTGCATCGACGTCAACGGCAAGGGTCATGGAGGTGCCCATGGACCAAATTCTCGCCACAGCAGGATGGGCTAATGAAGCTGTGTTCCAGCGTTTTTATAACAAGCCTGTTGCTGCTCCTCTACAGTTTGCAGAAGCCGTGCTGAATGCAGGTCACGAACGTGGAGATGTCCCCGCATGAGGGGTTTTGATTTGTTATTAATAACTCTGCTCTTGTTTTGCAGTATGAACTATTGAGCAAGTTTGTTCCTCCCATCCATCCCTGGTGGTGGTGTGTCAGCATGGACGTGGTCCAGGGCGTGTAATCACAGAAGCTTTGAAGTCTTCACGAAGTCACTCACGTGACTCAGAAATGAAATAGTAAGATTGAACGAGAACTTACCAGTTTGAAGGTTGATCTTTATTTTATGAGGAGTCGAAGTGAGGGATTTCGTGCCCTCCTCGCCCAACCCTCAATCACCTTCATCTGGTAATCTTAGTCACTTCAATCTTACTATGCGAAGTCATTTCTTTGTTGGTTTCTGTGATTCCACGCCGCTACTTTGAAGTATGTCGAGCATGCGCGCCGGCGGGCTCTTCACGAAATCCCTCACTTCGACTCCTCATAAAATAAAGATCAACCTTCGAACTGGTAAGTTCTCGTTCAATCTTACTATTCTCTGTCACTCTGTCTCAATTCAATTTCAATTTTCAATTTAAAAAACTTTATTGGCATGATAAAATACATCGTTATATTGCCAAAGTATAAAACATAACATACATATTTAAAATGCATAAATATAAATACAAGTATACAGTGCATGGATAGATATGTCCCTGTACATATACTCGTAATAGACCTATAGCCCTTTATTGATTGCTACACGTTCTTGCAGCTGTTAGCAGTATAACAGAATAGCAAGTACACAAGAGTCTGGAGAAACTCAGCGGGTGCAGCAGCATCTAAGGAGCGAAGGAGATAGGCGACGGTTCTGGTCGAGACCCTTCTTCAGACTGGTCAGGGATCAGGGAAACTAGAGATATATATGGTGATGTGGAGAGATAAAGAACAATGAATGAAAGATATGCAAAAAAGTATCGATGATAAAGGAAACAGGCCATTGTAAGCTGTTTGTAGTGTGAAAATGAGCTAGTGCGACTTGGGTGGGGGAGAGATAGAGAGAGAGGGAATGCCAGGGCCCGAGGGCTGAGGGAGAGGTGGGAAGGGGAGGAGACAGCAAGGGTTAACAGAATTGAGAACATTCAATGTTTAAGCCCTGGGCATCTTTAACAGAATAGCAAGTTTAGAAATTCAATATTAATTTCTTAGTGTCAGTTAATGTCAATTCGTGTGCGTGCATTTGTGCATGTTGGTCATTCACCGTCTCAACCTGGTTGTTACATAACATGCTGTTATGTATTGTGCACCAAGATGTGCCTTATTTCCTTCACCAAAGGTTATACTTAGTTTTGATATATCATCTAGTTCTTTAAAATCAGGGGTTGCATGACTTAGTTTTCCTTGTTTTGTAAATTTTTTTGCATTTTAGGAGGAAGTTTCAACCTCATCTGTCAAACAGTGGCCGCATATTCTATTTTATCTTGGTTGCCTGAATCTCTTCTGTCTTCCTTTTTCAACTGCGAAATCGTGGACACTTAACCTGTATTTTGTGAGGGTCTGTCTCTGCTTTATGTCTCTAACAGTTGAGAGATAGTCTGCCAATTTATAATCTCTTTTTAGGGCACGCTAACATTCTAATCTGCTTTGGCTTTTGGTTTCTTTATCCCAATGTTCCAAATAAGTTTCTTTACATTGTTTGATAATTTGGTTCACTCTAACTGGTGAATGGGGATCAGTATTCATCTGAGGCAGGTCGGGATTTAACTGGATAGGGTTTATCTGAATAGGGGTAGTTAGTTCCAGTACCAACTGACACAGTGAACTATTTTCTGGGCTCCTCTCTTGTGTTTGAAAGGCTTTAAACTGGAGGGTATCTTGGGGGGCTAGATTTAAGGTGATTCCAAAAATGTAGTGCTCTTTTCTGGATATTTATTATCAGTGGGTATCTGCCTAATTCCGCCCTACATGTGTTTGTTGGTGATTTTCTTTGGATACGGAGAATGTTCTGACAAAATTCCGCATGCCTCTGTTGTATGTTTTTCCCATTTACTATAACTATGGTGACTGTCTCTTTTTTTTTTTTTTTTTTTTTTTCATTTCAAAAACTTTATTCAACACAAATCATAAAATACAACACATCAAAACACAATCAAAAATCACACTATAATGAACAGATTATTGTAGTACAACAGTACATTCATTTATAATCGCCTCAACCCCACGCGGCGACCAGCGCTGACGGAAGGCCCCCAGAGTCCCCGTGAACACCGCGTGTTCCCTCTCCAGGGACACACGTGCACGGACGTAGGACCGAAAGAGGGGCAGGCAGCCGACTCTCGCCTGACCGTCGACCGCCCGCTGCCTGGACCCACGAATGGCCATCTTGGCCAGGCCGAGGAGCAAACCGACAGGTAACTCCCCCCCCCCCACACTCGGCTCTCCCCACTCCCTGCCTTGTGTCCAAACACCAGGATTGTGGGGCTAAAATGCAGCCAGAACTTGAGGAACAGCCCCTTCAGATATTGGTACAGGGGCAGTAACCTCACACACTCCATATACACATGGAATACGGTCTCCTCCTCTCCGCAGAAAATACATGCGGCAGACGAGCCCGTGAACTGACTCAAATGTTTATTACAAACCACCGCTCCATGCAGCACTCTCCACCCCAGGTCCCCAATATAAAGGGGTACAACTCCCTTATAGAAGGACCCCCACTAGGGCCCCCCGCCGCCTTCGGATGGTAACACCGTCCTCCATGGTGAGTCAGGACGGGAGACGAAGGCACGGTGGTTCAGAATGTGCAGGAGCATCGTGTACAGTGCGCGTCTCCTTGCATCACAAAATGGCACGCTGGTCATCTCAGAAAGGCAGCTCAGATTATGCGGAGCCGGAGGCCGAGAAGTATCCCGAAGCCTAGGCCCGATGAGCAGATCTGACGGAGCGGGGGTAAGCTCTATCCGAACCACTCTAGGCTCGCGCCTCTCCTCGGCAACCACCATGACAGGATGAGGACCAGCCACACCCGCAGCCACAACATCCCCCTCTCCTCGTGGAACAACACTCTGGCTGAACACCACCAAATTCCTCACTCTTAACACATCCCTGTAGAAAACAGGCAAGCCCCTTAGAGCGGGTCGACTGACGCCCGCCACCGGGAGCCGCGAGACCCCCCTTAGGCAACGACCCTGACGAAAAAAATACGTGGCCAGAGCGTGCCATCTGGGAGGGTTCTCTACATACATGTATCTCCGCAGAGTCCTGAGACGGAGAGCCGCCACCTGGGTGCGCACGCACACCAAGGACTGGCCGCCCTCCTCTAACGGAAGACTCAGGACCGCCGCGGAAATCCAATGCTTCCTATTTCCCCAAAAGAAATCCACCAGCTTCTTCTGTATAGCAGTTACAAATATAGAGGGCGGGACAAGAGTAGCCAGCCGGTACCATAACATAGAGGCCACCAGCTGGTTTATGACCAGCACCCTCCCCCGAAAGGAGAGAACTCCAAGCAGGCCTGACCAGCACCCCAGCCGAGCAACCACCTTCGTCTCCAACTCTTGCCAGTTTGCCGGCCAAACATCCTCAGTGGGACTCAGGTACACCCCCAGATAGAGGAGGTGCGTGGTACTCCACGCATACAATGCCATCTCCTCCGGCAGGGAGTCTACCCGCCACTGACCCACCAAAAGTCCAGAGCACTTACTCCAGTTAATCCTAGCAGAAGATGCAGCCGAGAATATCTCCTGGCAGTCTCGCATCCTCCGCAGGTCACCAGGATCAGTGAACATAAGAAGTACGTCATCGGCATACGCCGATAGAATCACCTCAACCCGCGGGCCAGGTAGGGCCAGGCCTGTCAACCTCCTCCGAAGAAGACACAGGAACGGCTCCACACAGACCGAATACAACTGGCCCGACATAGGGCACCCCTGGCGGACCCCCCTCCCAAAATGAAAAGGAGCTAGCACCGCGCCATTAACCTTTACAAGGCACTCCGCAGCAGCGTACAAAAGCCGGACCCGGGCCACGAAGTGTGGTCCAAACCCAAACGCTTGCAACGACCCAAATAGGTATTCATGCTCCACCCTATCAAAAGCCTTCTCCTGATCAAGAGACAGAAAAGCAGCTGACTCACCAGTACCCTGGACTAAATGAATCAGGTCCCTAACCAGGTGGATGTTATCCTGGATGGACCGGCCAGGGACTGTATAAGATTGATCAGGATGAATCAATTGATGCAGCACGGAGCCCAGGCGATTTGCCATTGCCCGTGCAAAAATTTTATATTCTGTGCAAAGGAGAGAGACTGGACGCCAGTTCTTCAACAAACGGAGTTCGCCCTTCTTAGGCAGCAAGACAACAACCGTCCTACGCCACGAGAGAGGCATCACTCCAGTCGCCAGGCTCTCCCCCAAAACCAACATATAGTCACCCCCTAGGACGTCCCAGAATGCTCTAACAAACTCCACCGTCAACCCATCCAGCCCGGGGGACTTACCCCTCCTGAGCTGATGCAAGGCGCGAGTCAACTCCTCCAAAGATAAGGGGCCATCAAGAAGATCAGCCTCCCCCCTATCTACGGTCGGTAGACCCTCCCACAGATCTTGCTGAGCCTCCACACTGAATCCTTCCGCAGAGAACAGGGACCCATAAAAGGACCTAACCAAGGCATTAATCCTCTCTGGATCAGTGACAGAGGAGCCGTCATCTGCAAGCAACTCCACGAGCTGTTTTCGAGCTCCCCGCCCCTTCTCCAAAGAGAAAAAGAAAGGCGACGCTCGGTCCAGCTCGTACAGCATCTGGACCCGAGACCTCACATAAGCGCCTCGAGATCGCTCAAGCAGCAGACTCCTCAAAACCTCCTTCTTCCTCTGAAACTCTCCCCATTCGCTGGAGTCTTCACCAAACTGACCAAGGCGAGACTCAGCGTCCTGTATCTCCCTCTCCAGCTTCTCGACCGCTGAGTCCCGCCTCCCAGTCGACCCCCATGTATATTCCTTACAAAAGAGACGGATGTGAGCTTTACCCACATCCCACCACTGCCTAAGGGAAGAGAAGCACCTCTGCCTCTCCACTTCACCCAAAACCGAGTGAATGACTCCCGGAAACACCGATCCTCCAGCAGCCTGTTGTTAAAGTGCCAGTACGCGGACCCAGCCCGAGCACACGTTGGATTAAAATCCACACGCACCAGACAATGGTCCGAGCACGGCACCAGCCGCATTGAGGCCGCTGAGACACGGGAAACAAACGCTCGGGAAATATAAAACCGATCAATGCGGGAACCACCGCCCTCAGACCTCCGCGAAAAAGCAGTGGAATCAGGGTGAAGGTCCCTCCAAACATCAACCAACTCAAAGGAGTCAATCAAGCCTCTCAGCTTCTTCGCTACAGCAGGCACACACTGAGTACCAGAACGGTCCCGCACCTCAAGTGTGCAATTAAAGTCCCCACCAAGGAAGACACACTCTCCCCTATCAATAGTGCCCAACAGAGCATTCACCTCCCGAAGTAGGCCGGCCTGCATCGTGCCGGAGCTAGGGGCATACACGTTAATGAAATGCAACGGCATGCCATCCAGGCTCACGGCCAGATGGAGCAAACGTCCTGGCACCACTTCCTGCACTTTTAAAATGCTTGGCAGAAAATTTGGGGCCAACAGAAAAGTCACCCCACTCGAATTTGAGCTGAGATGGCTCATATAAACCCTCCCTTCCCACTCCAGTTGCCAGGTAGGTTCATCACTAGCAACGGTATGTGTCTCTTGCAGATAACAAACTGCAAATCTCCCCTCCCTTAGGGCTGATAAGAGCTGAAATCTTCGAAAACTCGCTCTACTCCCATTTAAATTTAATGTAGCTACTGTGAATGTGTAGGCACATTAGATTGAGACCCTCACACTCCCTGTAGTCTCAGGAACTCCTTTTCTGAGGACCTTCAAAAAACCCCGAAACTGCCCCAAATCCGAGTCAGAAAGACCACTATCCTTGTTACTAAGGATAACCTCGAGACTCGCCTGCAAATCTAGACAGTCCCCCCACCGCCTTGCAGCAGCAAACCATAATGTTTTGGAAGTGCGGCTCGTTTTTAGGAACTCTCGCACCTCAACAATAAGCTTCGCCTCAGACACGGCCTTGGAGTCTGGGCTCACAGCCAACCCGCTCGCACCTGAATCAACAACCCCAGAAAGACCAGAACTCTCTGACAAATCACTCTCTGTGCCACACCCACTGGCCGCATCGCTGTCCCCCTCCTCAGCCATGACACGACCCCCCGGATCAATGCTGGGGGTGGGTCCCGACACCCCTGCCTGACACTCGCAGCCCTCTGAATGGCTGGGCTCCTGCACGCTACCATCACCCTCCTCTTCTGGGCCTGGGGAAGCAACAACAAGAGGCATCCCCAGGGCCTGTGGAACACTGACACCCTCGGAGTCTGAAAGAGGATCACGACCCATAACAGCCCTGACCTCCACATCATCCAGAGTGCCCTCTCCACAGGCATCACCCAGAGAATCACCACCTGCTATTAACCTCACCCCAGACAGCGCATCCGGTGAGGCATCCCGCCCCCCAGCACCTCCACTGGCACTGATATGGAGCACAGACTTGAACGACAACACCCCCGAAACTTCCCCCTCGGCCTGACTCTGCACATCCCCCGTCACAGAAGGCACACTACCAGGGGAGCCAACCACGTCACCTAGCGTGCCAGCACCCTCAGTAGGCCTCAGAAACGAGGGGACCTCGTCAGACCCAGAGGGTACACACCCAAGAGAGCTAACCCCAACACCCGCCGAGATAACTCCCTCAGAGGGCTCCTGAGATGAAGGGACAGACTCCCGCCCAGTGGACACAACTCCACCGGAATCAACTTCAGCACCCAGTCCTGTGACACCCTCTGTAGATCCATGAAGAGAAGGCCCAACCACCGACCCAGAAGACACCAGGTCAAGACCACTTTCAGCCACCTCAGTGGTGGAAAGCCCGGAGAAAGACATCCCCTTCGCTCTGGACCCACGCCCTTCCTCATCTTCACCAGGCAGATGCCTCCTTTTAGTCCCACTCGCATGCGGAGGTGCGGTAACCTCCATAAGGGAAGGGTCATCCGCCTCCACATTACCCCCATCCACTTTGCCACCCACACGTTTAGGCTTCTTTACCCCCTTCCGAACCACCGCAACTCCCCCCTGGGCCCCAGCAGGCGCAGTCTGCACCACACTGGAGCTAAACTCACCCGATTGCACTTTCTTCGCTCGGGCGGCCCTATACCTCTCCTTCTTCTTGTTGTGCTTCCCCTGCTTCTCCCAAAACCCCCCCTCAACACTCCCCTCCTCCTGCGCCCCACCTCCATCCGCCGCCACAGGCGCAAGACGTGGGGGACGTGGGGGGCGTGGGCTCTCACTGCCCAGGGTCCCCAAAGCGGAACCTACGGACCCAGAAGGCTTCGCACTGCCGCCCCGGGTCACCAAGGCAGAACTGGCAACCTTAGCCGGGTCAGCAGTACCACCCCGCGCCGCTGAGGTTTGACAAGCCACCCCAGATGGGCCAGCAGCGCTTTCCTGGGCCACTGCACTAGAACCTCTAGCAGTGCCCCCGCGAAAAAGACACTCCCTACGGAGATGTCCAAATTCGCCGCACGCATGACACCGTGCCTTTCCCCAACTCCAACGCACGGTTCTGGGGACACCCTTATGCACCACCTCAAAACTCCCCTCGGCACCATCCCCCTCACCCACCTTCATGAACACCCTCCTCTTGAAACTGAAGACCCCTTTTTCCTCCGGGTCCCCCCCGGGATGCAAGAGACGAAAACATTTAGACCGCACCTCCCCGAACTTGGACAGGTGTGGAATAAGTACTGCATCCGAAAAATAAGTGGGGCAGCTCCGCAGGAGAACCGGTCTCACCCTTGATACCCACGGATCCACCTGTATGTGGACCCCCCCCACTGAGATCCCCTCCTCCAAAGCTCGGGCCACACACTCCCGGGTCTTAAGTATCATCTCCACCTTTCCTCTTTCGAGCTCAGAAGAGACAATAGCCCCCCTCCCAAGAAGTTCATTCATGGCCTTCGTAATTTCCCCCCTCGACATCATAGGCCCAGTTTGAACAGAAATACCAAAACTGTCCCCATCCAAGTCAACATGAGGCTCAAGCTCAGATGGCCTCGCACCCGCCACTGATGCCATCGCTGCGTAGGTCCGGACCTTCGGCCGCGCCCCCTCCATCGCCATCCTCACAGAGGCACAAACCAGCTCCAGGCACCTCAGCAGCACAGCTCCAAGTTAAGTCCCAAAGACAGTCACAGTCAAAGACAGGCAGCAGAAAACAGAAACCTCCACCAGAAGCAGGAAAGTCCCCAGGATCGTCCACAGCCAAGAGCAGCTTTTGGAAAGCTCTATCGCAGTCTCGCCGGAAGCACAAGTACCTTCTTCACATTAAGCCAGGCAGCCGCACTGAGCAAAATGACTTTAGGGCAGAGAAACGGCGCTAAAAACAACAAAGACACCGCCAATATTCCAAACCCACGATCACAGGCACTATTGGCAATCCGCCAACGACAACTGCACCCTCGACAATGTGGAGAAACTCAGGAATCTTCACACAGATGGAGGCTTCCCAGACCAGAGAAAAGCTTCAACAGCCCAACAATAAGTTGAACTATGAAGCCCCCCTGGGTCTGTGCCTTCTCCAACGGCAAAATCCTTGAAAGGCTGCTTCAATCCTTCTCAACTGCAGAGCTGAGAAGAAAACACGACCTCTTTTTTTTTTTTTTTTTTTTTTTTTCCATTTCAAAAACTTTATTCAACACAAATCATAAAATACAACACATCAAAACACAATCAAAAATCACACTATAATGAACAGATCATTGTAGTACAGCAGTACATTCATTTATAATCGCCTCAACCCCACGCGACGACCAGCGCTGACGGAAGGCCTCCAGAGTCCCCGTGAACACCGCGTGTTCCCTCTCCAGGGACACACGTGCACGGACGTAGGCCCGAAAGAGGGGCAGGCAGCCGACTCTCGCCTGACCGTCGACCGCCCGCTGCCTGGACCCACGAATGGCCATCTTGGCCAGGCCAAGGAGCAAACCGACAGGTAAGTCCCCCCCCCACACTCGGCTCTCCCCACTCCCCGCCTTGTGTCCAAACACCAGGATTGTGGGGCTAAAATGCAGCCAGAACTTGAGGAACAGCCCCTTCAGATATTGGTACAGGGGCAGTAACCTCACACACTCCATATACACATGGAATACGGTCTCCTCCTCTCCGCAGAAAATACATGCGGCAGACGAGCCCGTGAACCGACTCAAAAGTTTATTACAAACCACCGCTCCATGCAGCACTCTCCACCCCAGGTCCCCAATATAAAGGGGTACAACTCCCTTATAGAAGGACCCCCACTGGGGCCCCCCGCCGCCTTCGGATGGTAACACCGTCCTCCATGGTGAGTCAGGACGGGAGACGAAGGCACGGTGGTTCAGAATGTGCAGGAGCATCCTGTACAGTGCGCGTCTCCTTGCATCACAAAATGGCATGCTGGTCATCTCAGAAAGGCAGCTCAGATTATGCGGAGCCGGAGGCCGAGAAATATCCCGAAGCCTAGGCCCGATGAGCAGATCTGACGGAGCAGGGGTAAGCTCTATCTGAACCACTCTAGGCTCGCGCCTCTCCTCGACAACCACCATGACAGGATGAGGACCAGCCACACCCGCAGCCACAACATCCCCCTCTCCTCGTGGAACAACACTCTGGCTGAACACCACCAAATTCCTCACTCTTAACACATCCCTATAGAAAACAGGCAAGCCCCTTAGAGCGGGTCGACTGACACCCGCCACCGGGAGCCGCGAGACCCCCCTTAGGCAACGACCCTGACGAAAAAAATACGTGGCCAGAGCGTGCCATCTGGGAGGGTTCTCTACATACATGTATCTCCGCAGAGTCCTGAGACGGAGAGCCGCCACCTGGGTGCGCACGCACACCAAGGACTGGCCGCCCTCCTCTAACGGAAGACTCAGGACCGCCGCGGAAATCCAATGCTTCCTATTTCCCCAAAAGAAATCCACCAGCTTCTTCTGTATAGCAGTTACAAATATAGAGGGCGGGACAAGAGTAGCCAGCCGGTACCATAACATAGAGGCCACCAGCTGGTTTATGACCAGCACCCTCCCCCGAAAGGAGAGAACTCCAAGCAGGCCTGACCAGCGCCCCAGCCGAGCAACCACCTTCGTCTCCAACTCTTGCCAGTTTGCCGGCCAAACATCCTCAGTGGGACTCAGGTACACCCCCAGATAGAGGAGGTGCGTGGTACTCCACGCATACAATGCCATCTCCTCCGGCAGGGAGTCTACCCGCCACTGACCCACCAAAAGTCCAGAGCACTTACTCCAGTTAATCCTAGCAGAAGATGCAGCCGAGAATATCTCCTGGCAGTCTCGCATCCTCCGCAGGTCACCAGGATCAGTGAACATAAGAAGTACGTCATCGGCATACGCCGATAGAATCACCTCAACCCGCGGGCCAGGTAGGGCCAGGCCTGTCAACCTCCTCCGAAGAAGACACAGGAACGGCTCCACACAGACCGAATACAACTGGCCCGACATAGGGCACCCCTGGCGGACCCCCCTCCCAAAATGAAAAGGAGATAGCACCGCACCATTAACCTTTACAAGACACTCCGCAGCAGCGTACAAAAGCCGGACCCGGGCCACGAAGTGTGGTCCAAACCCAAACGCTTGCAACGTCCCAAATAGGTATTCATGCTCTACCCTATCAAAAGCCTTCTCCTGATCAAGAGACAGAAAAGCAGCTGACTCACCAGTACCCTGGACTAAATGAATCAGGTCCCTAACCAGGTGGATGTTATCCTGGATGGACCGGCCAGGGACTGTATAAGATTGATCAGGATGAATCACTTGATGCAGCACGGAGCCCAGGCGATTTGCCATTGCCCGTGCAAAAATTTTATATTCTGTGCAAAGGAGAGAGACTGGACGCCAGTTCTTCAACAAACGGAGTTCGCCCTTCTTAGGCAGCAAGACAACAACCGTCCTACGCCACGAGAGAGGCATCACTCCAGTCGCCAGGCTCTCCCCCAGAACCAACATATAGTCACCCCCTAGGACGTCCCAGAATGCTCTAACAAACTCCACCGTCAACCCATCCAGCCCGGGGGACTTACCCCTCCTGAGCTGATGCAAGGCGCGAGTCAACTCCTCCAAAGATAAGGGGCCATCAAGAAGATCAGCCTCCCCCCTATCTACGGTCGGTAGACCCTCCCACAGATCTTGCTGAGCCTCCACACTGAATCCTTCCGCAGAGAACAGGGTCCCATAAAAGGACCTAACCAAGGCATTAATCCTCTCTGGAACAGTGACAGAGGAGCCGTCATCTGCAAGCAACTCCACGAGCTGTTTTCGAGCTCCCCGCCCCTTCTCCAAAGAGAAAAAGAAAGGCGACGCTCGGTCCAGCTCGTGCAGCATCTGGACCCGAGACCTCACATAAGCGCCTCGAGATCGCTCAAGCAGCAGACTCCTCAAAACCTCCTTCTTCCTCTGAAACTCTCCCCATTCGCTGGAGTCTTCACCAAACTGACCCAGGCGAGACTCAGCGTCCTGTATCTCCCTCTCCAGCTTCTCGACCGCTGAGTCCCGCCTCCCAGTCGACCCCCATGTATATTCCTTACAAAAGAGACGGATGTGAGCTTTACCCACATCCCACCACTGCCTAAGGGAAGAGAAGCACCTCTGCCTCTCTCTCCACTTCACCCAAAACCGAGTGAATGACTCCCGGAAACACCGATCCTCCAGCAGCCTGTTGTTAAAGTGCCAGTACGCGGACCCAGCCCGAGCGCACGCTGGATTGAAATCCACACGCACCAGACAATGGTCCGAGCACGGCACCAGCCGCATTGAGGCCGCTGAGACACGGGAAACAAACGCTCGGGAAATATAAAACCGATCAATGCGGGAACCACCGCCCTCAGACCTCCGCGAAAAAGCAGTGGAATCAGGGTGAAGGTCCCTCCAAACATCAACCAACTCAAAGGAGTCAATCAAGCCTCTCAGCTTCTTCGCTACAGCAGGCGCACACTGAGTACCAGAACGGTCCCGCACCTCAAGTGTGCAATTAAAGTCCCCACCAAGGAAGACACACTCTCCCCTATCAATAGTGCCCAACAGAGCATTCACCTCCCGAAGCAGGCCGGCCTGCATCGTGCCGGAGCTAGGGGCATACACGTTAATGAAATGCAACGGCATGCCATCCAGGCTCACGGCCAGATGGAGCAAACGTCCTGGCACCACTTCCTGCACTTTTAAAATGCTTGGCAGAAAATTTGGGGCCAACAGAAAAGCCACCCCACTCGAATTTGAGCTGAGATGGCTCATATAAACCCTCCCTTCCCACTCCAGTTGCCAGGTAGGTTCATCACTAGCAACGGTATGTGTCTCTTGCAGATAACAAACTGCAAATCTCCCCTCCCTTAGGGCTGATAAGAGCTGAAATCTTCGAAAACTCGCTCTACTCCCATTTAAATTTAAAGTAGCTACTGTGAATGTGTAGACACATTAGATTGTGACCCTCACACTCCCTGTAGTCACAGGAGGTCCTTTCCTGAGGACCTTCAACAAACCCCAAAACTGCCCCAAATCCGAGTCAGAAAGACCACTATCCTTGTTACTAAGGATAGCCTCGAGACTCTCCCGCACATCTAGCCAATCCTCCCATCTCCTTGTAATGGCCCACCATAATGTTTTGGGAGCACGACTTATTTTTAAGAACTCACGCACCTCAACAATAAGCTTCGCCTCAGACACGGCCTTGGAGTCTGGGCTCTCAGCCAACCCGCTCGCACCTGAATCAACAACCTCAGAAAGACCAGAACTGTCTGACACAACACTCTCTGAGCCCCCCCCACTGGCCGCATCGCTATCCTCCTCCACAGCCATGACACGACCACCCGGATCAATGCTGGGGGTGGGTCCCAACACCCCTACCTGAGACTCGCAGCCCTCTGAATGGCTGGGCTCCTGCCCGCTACCATCACCCTCCTCCTCCGGGCCTGGGGAAGCAACAACAAGAGGCATCCCCAGGGCCTGTGGAACACTGGCACCCTCGGAGTCTGAAAGAGGATCACGTCCCATAACAGCCCTGACCTCCACATCATCCAGAGTGCCCTCTCCACAGGCATCACCCAGAGTATCACCACCTGCCATTAACCTCACCCCAGACAACTCATCCGGTGAGGCATCCCGCCCCCCAGCACCTCCACTGGCACTGATATGGAGCACAGACTTGAACGACAACACCCCCGAAACTCCCCCCTCAGCCTGACTCTGCACATCCCCCGTCACAGAGGGCACACTACCAGAGGAGCCAACCACGTCACCTACCGTGCTAGCACCCTCAGTAGGCCTCTGAAACGAGGGGACCTCATCCGACCCAGAGGGTACACACCCAAGGGAGCTAACCACAGCATCCGCCGAGATAACTCCCTCAGAGGGCCCCTGAGATGAAGGGACAGACTCCCGCCCAGTGGACACAACTCCACCGGAATCAACTTCAGCACCCAGTCCGGTGACACCCGCTGTAGATCCATGAAGAGAAGGCCCAACCACCGACCCAGAAGACACCGGGTCAAGACCACTTTCAGCCACCTCAGTGGTGGAAAGCCCGGAGAAAGACATCCCCTTCGCTCTGGACCCACGCCCTTCCTCCTCTTCACCAGGCAAATGCCTCCTTTTAGTCCCACTCGCATGCGGAGGTGCGGTAACCTCCATAAGGGAAGGGTCATCCGCCTCCACATTACCCCCAACCACTTTGCCACCCACACGTTTAGACTTCTTTCCCCCCTTCCGAGCCACCACAACTCCCCCCTGGGCCCCAGCAGGTGCAGTCTGCACCACACTGGAGCCAAACTCACCCGATTGCACTTTCTTCGCTCGGGCAGCCCTATCCCTCTCCTTCTTCTTATTATGCTTCCCCTGCTTCTCCCAAAACCCCCCCTCAACACTCCCCTCCTCCTGCGCCCCACCTCCATCCACCGCCACAGGCGCAAGACGTAGGGGACGTGGGGGGCTTGGGCTCTCACTGCCCAGGGTCCCCAAAGCGGAACCTCTGGACCCAGAAGGCTTAGCACTGCCGCCCCGGGTCACCAAGGCAGAACTGGCAACCTCAGCCGGGTCAGCAGTACCACCCCGCGCCGCTGAGGTTTGACCAGCCACCCCAGATGGGCCAGCAGCGCTTTCCTGGGCCACTACACTAGAACCTCTAGCAGTGCCCCCGCGAAAAAGACACTCCCTACGGAGATGTCCAAATTCGCCGCACGCATGACACCGTGCCTTTCCCCAACTCCAACGCACGGTTCTGGGTACACCCTTATGCACCACCTCAAAACTCCCCTCGGCACCATCCCCCTCACCCACCTTCATGAACACCCTCCTCTTGAAACTGAAGACCCCTTTTTCCTCCGGGTCCCCCCCGGGATGCAAGAGACGAAAACATTTAGACCGCACCTCCCCGAACTTGGACAGGTGTGGAATAAGCACTGCATCCGAAAAATAAGTGGGGCAGCTCCGCAGGAGAACCGGTCTCACCCTGGATACCCACGGATCCACCTGTACGTGGACCCCCCCCACTGAGATCCCCTCCTCCAACGCTCGGGCCACACACTCCCGGGTCTTGAGTATCATCTCCACCTTTCCCCTTTCGAGCTCAGAAGAGACAATAGCCCCCCTCCCAAGAAGTTCATTCATGGCCTTCGTAATTACCCCCCTCGACATCATAGGCCCAGTTTGAACAGAAACACCAAAACTGTCCCCATCCAAGTCAACATGAGGCTCAAGCTCAGATGGCCTCGCACCCGCCACTGATGCCGTCGCTGCGTAGGTCCGGACCTTCGGCCGCGCCCCTTCCATCGCCATCCTCACAGAGGCACAAACCAGCTCCAAGCCCCTCAGCAGCACAGCTCCAAGTTAAGTCCCAGAGACAGTCACAGTCAAAGACAGGCAGCAGAAAACAGAAACCTCCAGCTGAAGCAGGAAAGTCCCCAGGTTCGTCCACAGCCAAGAGCAGCTTACGGGAAACTCGATCCCAGTCGCGCTGGACGCAAAAGTACCTTCTTCACATTAAGCCCGGCAGCCGCACTGAGCAAAATGACTTTAGGGCAGAGAAGCGGAGCCAAAAACGACAAAGACACCGCACAACTTCAGCCCACGGAGATCACAGGCACTCTTGGCAATCCGCCAACGCCAACCGCAGCCTCGACAATGTGGAGAAACTCAGGAATCTTCACACAGATGGAGGCTCCCCAGACCAGAGAAAAGCTTCAACAGCCCAACAATAAGTTGAACTATGAAGCCCCCCTGGGTCTGTGCCCTCTCCAACGGCAAAATCCTGGAAAGGCTGCTCCAATCCTTCTCAACTGCAGAGCTGAGAAGAAAACACGACCTCTCTCTCTCTCTCTCTCTCTCTCAGTCTCTCTCAGTCTCTCTCTCTCAGTCCATCTCACTCTCTCTCAATCTGTCTCTCTCTCTCTGACTGTCCATCTCACTCTGTCGGTCTCTCTCTCTCTCTCTCTCTCTGTGTCTCTCTCTCTGTCTGTCTCTCTCTGTCCGTTTCTCTCACTGTCTCTCTCTCTTTGTGTGTCTCTCTCTCTTTGTGTCTCTCTCTGTCTCTCTCTCTCTCTCTGTCTCTCTCACTGTCCGTCTCTCTCACTGTCTCTCGCTCTTTGTGTGTGTCTCTCTCTCTCCCTCTTTGTGTGTGTGTGTCTCTCTCTGTCTCTGTCTCCATAACTGTCTCGATGTAAACTACCGCAGGCCCCGTCTTCTCCGGCAGGGCGGTGATGATGTTGGGTGTGAGTGTCCCTGGAGCTGAGGGAACGGGAGGGAGAGGCCGAGGGTGCCCAGTGGGGTTGCAGCTGGTGCGGGGACCGGGGGTGGGGAGAGGCTGCGCCGGGTACCCTCGACCTCTGCCGGCTCCAGGACGCTCGCCGCCGCCTCCCCTCCCTCCCCGACGCAGGGCGGCAATGTCTTTCCCGGGGGGGGCAGAAAAGGATACTTACCCGTTTAGTAGATGGGTCCCTAAGGGGAGGGGGAAAAAAAGATTTTGACACCAGTCAGGTAAAGACAGGAGGGTTGGGGGCCCTGTGTTATCTCGCTAGCACAAAATCCGCTACCACACAAACCCGCTAAATAGCCCGCTACACGGAACGTGTTAAGAGCTTGCTGCAGGCCGGATAAAATCTCGTGGCGGGCCGGATGTGGCCCGCGGGCCATAGTTTGGATATACAGCGCGGAAACAGGCCCTTTGGCCCACCGAGTCCATGCCGACCAGCAATCCACGTATACCAGCACATTCCTACACATTAGGGACATTGTTTACTGAAGCCAATTCGGTGGCAATTTCCAAAACAAAATGATAACAAATTTTAAATGAATTCCTTTCATTTTCTATTTATTCAACAATGATATCTGCACAAAGCATATACCTCCTGGGAGATTTCAACTGGCCCAATTACTGTCTCGCAAGTTCACGTTATAGTAGAATCAGGCCATTTGGCCCATTGTATCTACCCCGCCATTCAATCATGGCTGATCTCTGCCTCTTAATCCCATTTTCCTGCTTTCTCCCCATAACCCTGTTCAAATGAATAATTTCTATCTCTGCCTTAAAAATATCCACTGATCTCCAGTAACATGACTACAGTCCTAGAGGCTTCAATGCTGTGCCCATTCAGCAAGATCTCATGGTCCATCAGCACTCATCTGCCCTTAGATAGCCCTGACTGCGGCTCCATACACTGACTACCTCAAGGTGCTTTTTAGAAGACATTTCCCTCTGTTTGGCAACATTGGAATAGTATGTTAAAAAACCCGAAAAAATAAATGCAATGGACTCATTTTGATATATATTAACTTCAAAAAATTAATGTTCATTAAAATAAAGTAAAACGAACAAACCACTTTATTTACATTTTTGTTGTAAGTCACATAATGACCGTCTGCCCATGTGACAATAAAGAACCATTGAACCATTGGTGTCAACGTGGGAGAGTAGCTAAATCAACATTATATATATGATCTGACCGTGAGAAGCAGGACAAAGCAGCAGTTAAGGAGCCTTACTAAGAACAGCAAAGAATAAACAGACATTATTTTTATTGAAGAACTTTCCAGCCTGATAAGGAAAAAAGATGTGTATTGTTTACCCATTTCTCGAACGAGTGACAACTTGAATAGTTCAAAGTTGTGTAAATCATGGGCTGGCGTAAGAACAAAGAAAGCCTTTAGACTAGAGAAAAATCATATAATAGAAAGGCTGCCTGAGATATTGGTAGCGATAATCTGCAATCAACCATTGCAAGAAGAAACTCGGTTTTGAACTCAAAGACTCTCGTCCATGTCAGAGTGAGCCTGGTCAGTTCATCTCACAGATACTATTTGAGTCCACAGTGTCTGAAGATGGGTCTCGACCCGAAACGTCACCCATTCCTTCTCTCCAGAGATACTGCCTGTCCCGCCGAGGTACTCCAGGATTTTGTGTTCGTCCTCCACATCATGAATCTTAGGAACAGTAAATCAAATGCAAGGTTATGAGAAATCAATAGTGTACTTGCATGCTTAAGTAACTGGAGTGCAACCCAGTCGCAGGTTCGAACCGTTGGTCTCCAAACCAGGTCGCTTCCTAAACCCTTAGGAGGAGATCTGGAAATTAACTGTACAGTAATGGATGAACGCCCAGTGTGAGAATAGATACTTCATGAGTATGTTAATTGGATTAGGCTTTCTTTATTAGCTTGCAACAAAGAAGCTGTTCATTATACCTTGGTAAACACGGCAATAATAAACTAAACTAAGCATTAGTTGATGCCCTATAGAGGTTAAGGTGTCAACAAAAAAATACCCATCACTATGAGGGATGTTGGAGACCTACAGCACGGAAACAGGCCCTTCAGCCTAACTTGCCCAGGCCAACCATGGTCCCCCATTTACACTAGTCCTACGTGGCCATATTTGCCCCATGTCGGGTATGTGACAGTGTGGACTCTGTGGGCTGAAAGGCCTGTTTCTGTGCTGTATCTCCGAACTAAACTAAAAATATATGTTCTTTTTAATAAATTAAAAATTTATTTTAATTTATTTTAATAAATGACTACACACCAGAATTTGTTATTGTCTAACAATCTCCATTTATTTTAGTTTTGAGATGTCAATAGCAAAACGCTTCAGGTTACTAACTTCAATGTTTGCTCTCTCATGAAATCTATCTATAATTTTAATCATGATGGACAAGTAGGCCCGATCAATGAATTAACATTCTGTTGGATATTTAACCATTATAGCACAAGAAAGTTTTGATGGAAAACATTCTAGATTTAACAACCTTTTCGTGGGTATATAAAAGAATTTCACTTCAGTAATGACCCAAACATTTATAGTTCCATAGGCTTTTGGGGTTGAATCCAGACTTTGTGGAGCCAAGGTTGGTACTTCCCTGTCTAATTCTTGTGGAGAGCCACAGCACTGGGTTTCATGAACGGAAACAGTTCATTTCCTTCAGCTTACAGACGGTTTTAACAGTTTGTTTAACATTTATTCAAAAGTCCCTTATTTTCTCATTGCATGCCAGGATACGAGTTGGCCAATTTTTGTGGGTTTGTAGGTGTTAGTTGCTTGTACTGTATAACGTTGCCTATTTCCTTCGAATCATAGATACTGCCGCACCCGCTGAGTTTCACCAGCATTTTTGTCTACCTGTACTGTATAACTGACTGCCTTTCTTAATATTGATTTACTTTGAATTAATTGCATATTTGCTCCAGGTTTGACTCACTGGAAATTGTTACAAGCACTGATCCTCTCACACACATCTTCAAAAAGCCATAGCACACACTAATGAACAGTAAGACTATGATAGTAAATAAAAGTCAAAAGTTAACATTCTGTACTCGCCTAATGGTGTCTGAGAAGTTATTCACAAATAGTAAGACTAAGATAGTAAATAAAAGTCAAAAGTTAACATCCTGTACTTACCTAAATGACTAATTGTATCTCCTGAGTTATTCACAAACTCTCCCGAGTTTTCAAACTCGCGGAATGTTCGTAACAAGTCCGTAGGAGGCCGTAGGAGTCCGTGGATATATCGTAGCGGCTCGTAATGCCAGCCATAGGTACTCGGGGCATCAGGTAAGTCGGGACGTTTTTTCAGCATGATGAATAATGTCCACGAGTAAAAACATAGCCCCCAGTACCCCAGCTGGCATAACGAGTTTGTGAATAACTCGGGAAAGTGGGACAAGCCCTTAAGGGTTTTATTCAATAACTGATTCTTGAATTCCTCTGGGTTTCTTTTTGACCCTTCATGGATGATGGGCCTGACACAAGATGTAAGGGCAGCAGAAATTTAGATGGGCCGTACGGCTTTGTTGTTCCTATGCTTGTACTTGTAATTTCTTTAGCTTTCAGCAATTTTACAGATACAGCGTGGAAACAGGCCCTTCTGTCCACCAAGTCCACCCCATACATCAACACAATCCTTCACACTAGAGATAGTTTGCAATTTTACCAAAGCCAATTAACCTAAATCCTGTACGTCTTTGGAGTATGGGAGCAAACCGAGCACCGAGAGAAAACTCATAGGATGACATGGAGAACGTACAAATTCACACAGACAGCACCCATAGTCAGGATCAAAACCGGGTCTCTGGCACTGTAAGACAGCAACTCTACCACTGCGCCACTGTACCACGCTAATTGTTTCAGTATGACACATATTCCCCTTCTTCCTCAGGTTTTGACCACTACACCACGCGAAAGTTGCTCCACCTCAGTGGAGACAGTTGGATTTTCACGCAACAATTAAAAGCTTTAAAATAAATCGCTGCCACCACTACAAAAAAATAGATTAGAGTTGATGGGCCACTCAGAATATGCTTGGTCAGGAGAGGCAGATAATCCTGCTTAATCCGTGCATTTGCATATACAGTGGCTTGCAAAAGTTTTCATACCCCTTTAACTTTTCCACATTTTGTCACGTTACAACCACAAACATAAATGTATTTTATTGGGTTTTTATGTGATAGACCAACACAAAGAGGTGCATAATTGTGAAGTGGAAGGAAAATAATACATGGTTTCCAAATTTTATTACAAATAAAAAACTGAAAAGTGTGTCATGCAAAGGTATTCAGCCCCCCTGAGTCAATACTTTGTAGAACCACCTTTCGCTGCAATTACAGCTGCAAGTCTTTTGGGGTATGTCTCTACCAGCTTTGCACATCTAGAGACTGAAATGTTTGCCCATTCTTCTTTGCAAACTAGCTTAAGCTCAGTCAGATTGCATGGAGAGCGTCTGTGAACAGCAATTTTCAAGTCTTGCCAGAGATTCTCAATGGGATTTAGGTCAGGACTTTGACTGGGCCATTCTAACACATGAATATGCTTTGATCTAAACCATTCCATTGTAGCTGTGGATGTATGTTTAGGGTCGTTGTCCTGCTGGAAGGTGATCCTCCGCCCCAGTCTCAAGTCTTTTGCAGACTCTAACAGGTTTTCTTCCAAGATTGCCCTGTATTTGGCTCCATCCATCTTCCCATCAACTCTGACTAGCTTCCCCGTATCTGCTGAAGAAGAGCATCCCCACAGCATGATGCTGCCACCACCATGTTTCACAGTGTGGATGGTGTGTTCAGAGTGATGTGCAGTGTTAGTTTTCCGCCACACATAGCATTTTGCATTTAGGCCAAAAACTTCAATTTTGGTCTCATCAGACCAGAGCACCTTCCTCCACATGTTTGCTGTGTCCCCCACATGACTTGTGGCAAACTTCAAACAGGACTTCTTATGGCTTTGTTTCACCAATGGCTTTCTTCTTGCCACTCTCCCATAAAGGCCCGATTTGTGGAGTGCACGACTAATAGTTGTCCTGTGGACTGATTCTCCCACCTGAGCTGTGGATCTCTGCAGCTCCTCCAGAGTTACCATGGGCCTCTTGGCTGCTTCTCTGATTAATGCTCTCCTTGCCCGGCCTGTCAGTTTAGGTGGACGGCCATGTTTTGGTAGGTTTGCAGGTGTGCCATACTCTTTCCATTTTCGGATGATGGATTGAACAGTGCTCCGTGAGATGTTCAAAGCTTGGGATATGTTTTTTTATAACCTAACCCAGCTTTAAACGTCTTCACAACTTTGTCCCTGACCTGTCTGGTGTGTTCCTTGGGCTTCATGATGCTGTTTGTTCACTAATGTTCTCTAACAAACCTCTGAGGCCTTCACAGAACAGCTGTATTTATACTGAGATTAGATTACACACAAGTGGACTCTATTTACTAATTAGGTGACTTCTGAAGGCAATTGGTTGCACCGGATTTTATTTAGGGGTATCAGAGTAAAGGGGGCTGAATACTTTTGCACGCCACACTTTTCAGTTTTTTATTTGTAAAAATTTGAAAACCATGTATCATTTTCCTTCCACTTCACAATTATGCGCCACTTTGTGTTGGTCTATCACATAAAATCCCAATAAAAGACATTTACGTTTGTGGTTGTAACGTGACAAAATGTGGAAAAGTTAAAGGGGTATGAAAACTTTTGCAAGCCACTGTAAGTGTATGGATTTCCACCGCGCTGTTCATTTAGAAGTAATGGAAGTAGACAACAGAACCATAGCTCTCCTTCCCTTGATGTTGAAAACACTACAGACCTTGCACCAGGTGCCGCAGAATGACGGAGTAACTGGAGATCTTGCAAGGATGTACTGACGTCGGCCATGCCGGCTCATGAGACTTCCCCATAATTGTAATCATGATGGACAAGTAGGCTAGATCAATGAGCCCTGGAAGACCTTTCTCCCCCACCACCCCCCTCCCCCTCCCCCTCTCCACCCCCCCTTCCAACAAAAGTCCTTCAACAACCTTCACAATTCGTAACTAAAGGGCCTGCCCCACTTAGGTGACTTATTTTGCGAGTGCAGGCGATTGTCATAGTCTTGTTGAATTGCCAAAAAAGTGAATGTATCAAACGCATCCGTGAATGTATCAAACGCATCCTACGACTATGTAGAAGACATCCTACAACTATGTAGGACAAGCTACGACTATTTACAACTTAATCGCCGATGAACACATGACAATTGGAGACCCAATAGTGGGGACTGAAGATGACCACCTTCGACTTACAGACGACTACACCTGCGATCACAGAAAATAAGCTACAACAAGCTACGACTACAGTCGTAAGATCACCTAAAAATGACGTTAGATTTTTCAAACATGTTTTTTTAAATTCAGTTTGTTTTAGTGTTAGATTTATCGAGATATAAAAATAAAATCCTTTTAAATACAGTGTATTTGAAGTGCTTGTGTCTGTTTTCTGCATCAAAATAAATGTGAAAAGCCAAGCTTTAAATACAGTGCATTCCTTTCGTGCGTTTGTGTGTTTCAATGATCTAAGTATATGAGAAATGAAATACGAGATATAAGTGATGACATGAGGGACTACTATGAAAAAGAATGATATTCATACATCAATTTGAGGTTAAAAAGTCAGGGATTTCCTTCATTGGTAATGAAACAAACAAATGTTGATAACAACCTGGTGGGTGGTGTTGAGGTTTGGGCCCCGCCCCTGCACTGAAGCCTTCTCCTCGGAGCCATGTCTCACACCGTCTGATCCACTGAAAGAAAAATTGCGCAATGACCGCGCACTGGAATGACAGCGCATCATGTGCTGCTGTTACATACCTTTTTCTTCTCAATGAGCCAATGAAAAATGCAGGAAGCATTTTTCAGATGCAGGAAGATTGTTCCCGATGTTGGGGAGGTCCAGGACAAGGGGTCACAGCTTAAGGATAAGGGGGAAATCCTTTAGGACCGAGATGAGAAGGACTTTTTTCACACAGAGAGTGGTGGGTCTCTTTTTCACACAGAGAGTTAGATGCGGCCCTTGTGGCTAAATGGAGGCCAATTAGGAAAAGGGGAGATGCAACGCGACCTGGGTGTCATGGTACACCAGTCATTGAAAGTAGGCATGCAGGTGCAGCAGGCAGTGAAGAAAGCGAATGGTATGTTAGCTTTCATAGCAAAAGGATTTGAGTATAAGAGCAGGGAGGTTCTACTTCAGTTGTATAGGGTCTTGGTGAGACCACACCTGGAGTATTGCGTACAGTTCTGGTCTCCAAATCTGAGGAAGGACATTATTGCCATAGAGGGAGTGCAGAGAAGGTTCACCAGACTGATTCCTGGGATGTCAGGACTGTCTTATGAACAAAGACTGGATAGACTTGGTTTATACTCTCTAGAATTTAGGAGATTGAGAGGCGATCTTATAGAAACTTATAAAATTCTTAAAGGGTTGGACAGGCTAGATGCAGGAAGATTGTTCCCGATGTTGGGGAGGTCTAGGACAAGGGGTCACAGTCTAAGGATAAGGGGGAAATCCTTTAGGACCGAGATGAGAAGGACTTTTTTCATACAGAGAGTGGTGGGTCTCTGGAACTCTCTGCCACAGAGGGTAGTTGAGGCCAGTTTATTGGCTATATTTAAGAGGGAGTTAGATGTGGCCCTTGTGGCTAAGGGGATCAGAGGGTATGGAGAGAAGGCAGGTACGGGATACTGAGTTGGATGATCAGCCATGATCATATTGAATGGCGGTGCAGGCTCGAAGGGCCGAATGGCCTACTCCTGCACCTAATTTCTATGTTTCTATGTTTCTATGAAAATGACCGGTCAGCAAAGGCGATTAACTAAGACTACTTACGACTATCACGACTACCTATGATTACCTACGATAACATGGCGACCCCACTACGACGAGACCTACGGCTACAAAAGTATCAATTTTCTCCATGGCAACCAATTTTTGGTCGCAGAAAATGTTTCAACTCCTCCCGACCATGAAGGAGATCATCTGCGACCATTAGGCGACCTTGTGGTGAGCACAGAGTTTCCTGCACTCACCAAAGGAGTCGCCTAAGTGGGATAGGCCGTTAAGTATCCCTTTTTGACTCACACCTGTTTCTACTTAGCCTTTGTCCACCAATCTGCTTATTAACAGCCAACCTCGCCTGAAAACATCTGTAGCCGACCGTGATTTGTCCAGCCCCTTCTCTCCTCCAGCTTTCTTTCCTGCTCTCCCCTTCTGAAGAAGGGTCCTGACCCAAAACATCAACTGTTCACATTCTCCAGGGATACTGCCAGACCTGCTGAGTTACTCCAGCACTTTGTGTCTTTCTTAGGCCAGTTCAATGTTTTAGTTTTAGCGATACAGGCTGGAAATAGGCCCTTAGTCCCATGTGTGCGTGTATATGTATATGCATATGTATATGTAAGTATGTGTATTTATACACACACTGAACTTTTTTTTGTCTCGTTTATTATATTGTTTACAGTGCACTTATTTACATATTCTGTGTCGCTGCTGCAAGAATTTCATTGTTCTATCTGGGACATAAGACAATGAAACATTCTCGACTCTTGCCCAGTCTTGCTGGAAAGGTGGAAGATTCTCCATTAGCGCAGTGAGGAAACCCTGCCATCGAAATTGCTCTGCAAACTTTGGCAGCCAGCAGAACCACTCTCCGGCTTTGCCAACTGAGAGTGACTTGGAATAGTTTTCAAATGGCTCCGACAACCAGTGACATTTTTAAACTATTAACATTAGAGTTCCAAACCAAAAATAACAATTCTTAAAAATATTTTGCTTTTGGTCCCACAGTTTCACTGAAATCACTTGAGTTCCCAGATCCTGTGCTGATGTCCCGGGGTGTCAGAGATGTGACTAAATGTTAGTAGTTTCAATGTGGTTTCAGCAAACTTAACTAGAGAGATCCAGACAACAGTGTTGTATTCAGTTCTTTTTTCTTTGCTTACAGTGCCACTGTATATTGTAAATATGAATGAAATAAAAACACGAAAAGGAAACTAAAAGTGCAGATGGAGGAACTCAAGGTTTCTGGTTTTCAAGGTCAGTTTATTGTCACATGTACCAACTAAGGTACAGTGAAATTCGGATTACTATACAGCCATACTAAGAAAAGGAACAAGACACACAACTACATAAAAGTTAACATAAACATCCACCACAACGGATTCCCCATGTTCCTCAATGTGATGGAAGGCAGTAAAGTCTAATCTTCTTCCTCTTTAATCTCCCGCGGTCGGGGCAGTCAAACCATCCGTAGTCGAGGCGATTGAAGATCCCGCAGCCGGCGATCGAAGCTTCCACGTTGGGGCGATCGAAGCTCTCGCGTCAGGGTGGTCGAAGCTCCTATGGCTTGGAGCTCCCGAAGTCGGTCTCTGACCGGAGATCGCGAGCTCCACGATGTCAAAATCCGCAGGCCCCCGCGGTTGGAGCTCACAGGCCGATCCCTGCCAAAGGGACCGTGGGCTCCACGATGTCAAAATCTGCAGGCCCCCGCGGTTGGAGCTCACAGGCCGATCCCTGCCAAAGGGACCGTGGGCTCCACGATGGTAAGTCCGCAGGTTCCCACGGCGGAGCTTCCAAAGTCAGTCTCCAACAGAGGCCGCCAACTCCTCGATGTTAGGCCGCAGTGCAGATGGAGATACGATAAGGAAAAAAAAACATATCTCTGTCGAGGTTAGAGATTAGAAAACGTTTCCTCAAACCCCCCCCCCCAACCCCCACATAAAATAAGCTAAAGAACCCTAAAACATACATTTAACACATAACAACAAACAACAAAAGAACGAAGGGACAGACAGACTGTTGGCGAGGCATTTAGACAGGTACATAGATAGGACAGGTTTAGCGGAATATGGGTCAAACTCAGGCAGGTGGGACTAGTGTAGATGGGCAAGATGGGACGAAGGGCCTGTTTCCATGCAGTATGACTATGACTATTATGGAGCAATATGTTGGTATTTGTTGGTATTGCTGTTGGTTTATTATTGTCACGTGTACTGAGACAGTGAAAAACCTTGATCCGCGTGCTATCTGGGCAGATCATACTACACATGAGTGCTATCGCACCATATTTGAGCACATCAGTTAGTGCAAAAGAGAAAGGAAACAGTACAGGGTATAGTGTTACTGCTACGGAAAATGTTTCCATGTTTCTATCCAAGTGTCCTTTATATGCTGTTATCGTACCTGCCTCAACTGACTTTTTTGGCAGCTCGTTCCATTTACCCACGACCAATTTTTGTTAAAAAAAATAGAAAGAGTTTGTTTAAATTGTGAAAATCTGAAAGGTGCTCGTTTTCGAAAGGATTTGGATGTCTATAGATACTATTCACTGAAAGCAAACATACATGCACCCCACGGAAGGCTGCAGGCAGGCATACATCTTTGGAAAAAAACTATGTTAGCCTTTATTGCAAGAGGATTTATATACAAGACCAAATATATGAACACTATATCAGGCCCTTGTTGTATGGCATCCAAATTATTGGGCACAGATCTCTTCTATATTTGTAATAGTGGGTTCTCCAGATTGATTTCTGGGAGTGTGGCATGTGAGGAGAAATTAAGCAGACCTGACCTCTATTCTAAAAGTTAAAAAAAACAGAACATGCTGGACACATTTGGGTAGCATCTGCAGATAGAGAAACAAGTTAATATTTTAAGTCAAAGGTCCTTTCGCAGAACTGAGAAGTTATGGGCCTGTCCCACTGAGGCGACTTTTTAGGCGAATGCAGGGGACTATGCAGTCGCCATATGTTCGCGGGTGGGTGCCAAGGAGTCGCCTTCATGGTCGTGGGGAGTTAGGTCACTCATTATGGTCGCTGTGAATTTTTCAACATGTTCAAAAATTAGCGGCGACTAGAATGAAGCTGCCATGGAGAGTAGCAAGAATTCTCGAGCCGTAGGTGGGTCGCCAGGAGGTCCCAATGGGTTGCCAGGAGGTCAGGTTAATTTCTCCTCACATGCCACACTCCCAGAAATCAATCTGGTGAACCCACTATTACAAATATAGACGAGATCTCGTAGGAGGTTCTCGTAGGTTGTAGCTGGTGCTGACCGGTAAATGTCATTTGCTCAATGGGAAAAAAAGGTAAGCAGTAGTTTTCAGAACCAAGGATAACTGACTGGTAATGTTAAATGTCCGCCAAGCTTCACAGCTGTGTATCTCTGGCTTCTTAAAAGTCTCCACCCCTTCTTCCCCCTCTGCCCCCCTCTTCTCTCCTCTTTTAAAGGACTTACCGCACACTGTGCTTTAGCTGTCTTTTTACAGCACCAGTTCCTGTTCATTGTGGTGTGTGTCTGTTTCACCTTGGCTTTGAACCGTGTGAATTTTTGAGACAGCGCTCCCTCTTCTTGCCCTGTTCCCCGCCTGCATTATGGGCTGGTGAAGGAAGCAATGCGTCTGTGTGTACGTGTGTGTTCCACTCTGACAGTCGCTGTTTCAGTTGCCGGTTTTTCAGGCGATGCTGGCAACTTGACAGTCGCCAGCAGTCCACTGAAAAATCACCTAAGCGGGACAGGCCCATCAGGAAGGAAAGTAGGTTGAGAAGATTAAAGAGATAGGCATGATAAGGACTAAGTCTGAAAAAGGGTCCCGACCCAAAACATCGCCTATTCAAGTTTTCCATGCTGCCTGACCCACCCAGTTACTCCAACACTTTGTGTTCTTTTTTGTAAACCAGCATCTGAAGTTTGTTGTTTCTACAAAGATAATATCTCTGCCAGGTCAGGTCCAAGGAGGCAATGGGCACATGCTGTTTGCAAAGCCATACAGTTGTTAACTTAATGAGGGCAGGCAGAGAGAGAGAGAATACAAATTGATATGTATAAGCTGTGAATTGCAGGTCAGAGCTGTTGTACAGAATGGAAATCTAAAGAAGAATATCAGAAAAGCTCAGCAGATCAATGGGTCCCCTGAGAAAGAAAAACAGCAAAAATTACAGATGGAAATTGTAGATTGGCTATTTCATACTTGTCAATTTTAATGTTTTTTAGTAGTTTGTTAGTTGCTGCTGCTCCGCCAGCAGTCTGTTTTTTCATTATTTTTGTTATTTTTAGTGTTGTTAAAAGTTTGATTTAATGTTCTTCGGTTTGTTTTATGTGAGGAAGGGGGGAGGGGATCGGGGTAAACTTTTTTTTCAAGTTCTTACCTTGCTGGAGATGTGATTAATTTGCGGATCACATTCTCCGGCGCGCTCTGCAGCCTTCCATCGATGGAGCTGGAAGTCTCATCGGACTGACTTTGAGCCCTATCGCGGGGCACGGACTTAACATCGGAGCTGATCCCTTGCCTCGGATCGCTCCCACCGCGACCACCGCAGCCTTTACCATCAAGAGCTCGCAGCCTCAGGAGAGACCGAGTCGGGAGCTCGAACGTCACAGAAGGTTCGACCAGCCCGGACGCGAGGTTCAATCGTTCAGCACGGGGGAGCTGACATCCCCCCGATATGGGTGCTGATCGCCTCGATGCGGAGGGCCCAAACACCGCTGGTTATGGGAGTCAAGATCGTCCAGTCAATGGGGGCTCGAGGCCCACGACCGTGGAAGAACTAAGGGAAGAGACTTGAACTTTATTTTGCCTTCCATCACAGTGAGGAACGTGCAGGAGTCACTGGGGTGGATGTTCATGTTAAAATGTGTTTTTGAGTGAACTGTTGCTTTTAATTGTATGACTGACCTGGCCAATGAAATTCCTAGTATGTTGTATGATTCTGACTCCGCCTACTGTGTACTTCATATTATCAAGAGCTTGCTTACGCTAGTTAAAATGAATAGCAGCTCGGAGATGTGATGACTGTAGATCCTTGCTGTACGTAGATTTAATAAATACTAGACTAAGTGGGACCCATTCGGTCCCATGTTCACACAGGAGGGCTAGTCCCCTGACGCAATATTCCACCTCTCCACCAATTCCAATATTGGTGGCCAGTGGGGGGGCTTTCTGGAGCGCTGGTGTAGTTTCTTGGGGTGGCAGCTCAGTCCCTCAAGCCTGATGTGCTGGCAGCTCACTCACGGCTGGTGGGCTGGCAGTTGACTCATGGCTATTCCTTGAAATTTCATTTCAAGCAGGGTGCAAGGCCACCAAATTCAAATCTATTTTCCTACCATTCCAAGCAGGGTGCAAGGCCACCAAATTCAAGTGCAGTTTCATACCATTTCAAGCAGGGTGCAAGGCCCCCAAATTCAAATGCAGCTTCATACCATTTCATACAGGGTGCAACACCACCACATTCAAATGCAGTTTCATACCATTTCAAACAGGGTGCAAGGCCCCCAAATTCAAATGCAGCTTCATACCATTTCATGCAGGGTGCAACGCCACCACATTCAAATGCAGTTTCATACCATTTCATGTAGGGTGCAAGGCCACCACATTCAAATGCAGTTTCATACCATTTCAAGCAGGGTGAAACCACCATAAAACCACCATAAAACCACACAAAACACCAAACTAACAGTTCAGTAGACATTCAGTGTGTTCAGTTGATTCACAGCTCAGACAGTTGTGACCTTTCCCTCCCCTATCATGCAGAGACTGGTTATATAAACCCTCCCCCTCCCACTGGAAAAGGTGTGGCCTTCATGGTGTGATTGAGAGGAGAGAGATTCTCAACATTTTTTAAACACTAATAACACTTTTATTTGTCATTGATGGGAAGAATCCTCTGCACCTGCTGAGCGTAGGGGGCCTGAGTAAGATGGCCAAAAATCACAGCCGTAAGTGGTAGCGTTTTATCTAAAATCAATATACAGTGCAAACAGGAAATTACCCAAAGCACCAAACCACCATTTGCAGTAGTGCCTTTTGCAGTGTAGCAGAGGTGGCAGGACAAATCAAAATAGGACATACATGGTAAATGGTAGGGAATTGAAGAATACAGTTGAAGAGAGGGATCTGGGAATAACCGTGCATAGTTCCTTGAAGGTGGAATCTCATATAGATAGGGTGGTAAAGAAAGCTTTTGGTATGCTAGCCTTTATAAATCAGAGCATTGAGTATAGAAGCTGGGATGTAATGTTAAAATTGTACAAGGCATTGGTGAGACCAAGTCTGGAGTATGGTGTACAATTTTGGTCACCCAATTATAGGAAGGATATCAACAAAATAGAGAGGGTACAGAGGAGATTTACTAGAATGTTGCCTGGGTTTCAATAGCTAAGTTACAGAGATAGGTTGAATAAGTTAGGTCTTTATTCTCTGGAGCACAGAAGGTTAAGAGGGGACTTGATAGAGGTCTTTAAATGATGAGAGGGATAGACAGAGTTGATGTGGACAAGCTTTTCCCTTTGAGAATAGGGAAGATTCAAACAAGAGGACATGACTTTAGAATTAAGGGACAGAAGTTTAGGGGTAACATGAGGGGGAACTTCTTTACTCAGAGAGTGGTAGCGGTGTGGAATGAGCTTCCAGTGGAAGTGGTGGCGGCAGGTTTGTTGGTATCATTTAAAAATAAATTAGATAGGCATATGGATGAGAAGGGTGTGGTATGAGTGCAGGCAAGTGGGACTAAGGGAAAAAAGTTGTTCGGCACGGACTTGAAGGTCCGAGATGGCCTGCTTCCGTGCTGTAATTGTTATATGTTATATGGTTATATGGTTTTAACTTAAACCCATAGCACCCAAACCACCATTTGCAGTAGTACTTTTAACTTCAACCCAAAGTACCCAAACCACCATTTACAGTAGTGCCTTTTAACTTCAACCCAAAGCACCCAAACCACCATTTGCAGTTGTGCCTTTTCACTTCAAGCCAAAGCCCCCAAGCCACCATTTGCAGTAGTGCCTTTTAACTTCAACCCAAAGCACCCAAACCACCATTTGCAGTAGTGCCTTTTAACTTCAACCCGAAGCACCCAAACAACCATTTGCAGGCAGTGCCTTTTTACTTCAAAACAACCATATTTTCATTTTCAAACCACATTAAGGGCACTCATAGTTGAGTAGACATGTGTTCAGTGTTATTCAGAGCTCAGAGAGACATGACTCTCTGGCTTTCTCCATCTTGCAGAGACTGAGTGAGGCACACCACTTCCGGGTTTTATAGTCCCTCCCCCCTCCCACCAGCAGGGGAAGCAGAGAGAATGGCAATTTAAAAAAATACATTAATATCTCTCTGATTTTTCATTGATGGAAAAATCCTCCAGTCCTGGAAGGCGGAGGGGGGCTCTGAGCGAGGTGGCCAAAAATGACGGCCGTAGGTGGAGGCGTTCTCTCAGAGATCACAGCACAGTGAGCCAAAAGCAGTCAAGATTTAGTAATACAGATGTGTTGTATCTTAATGTGTGTTCGAGTCGACTCATTACAGGGTCGCTCAAATTTCTGAGAATGCCCTTTGGCATCAACTCCGCCAGTGCACTATGTAACAACTGTTTGCAGTGTACCCATGCGCTATCATTGTTGATGATATTCACGTCTACGGACACGATCTGGCTGAACATGATGCCAATCTGAAGAAAGTACTTGACCGTGCCAAAGACATTCATCTCAAACTGAATCCCCTGAAGTGCAAGTTTCGAGTTCCAGAGGTTATTTACGTCGGACATGTGTTCACAAGTGATGGTCTCAAACCATCGAAAACTACAGCTATCAACGAAATGCCTGTTCCTACTGACGTCGCAAGCTTACAAAAGTTCCTCGGAATGGTCAACTACCTGGGTAAATTTATTCCGAACCTCAGTGTCCCCCTATGAGAACTGACACACAAGGACGCGGCGTGGTCCTGATACCCGCATCACCAAACAGCTTTTGACACTCTCAAATTGCAGCTAGCTAGCACACCTACTCTCGCCTACTTTGCTTTGGAATTACCAGTAACGCTCACCTGCGATACATCCCAGTGCGGCTCAGGTGTAGCGTGCCTACGGACCACTACCGATGGAATTTTCAAACCCGTTTCGTACGCCTCCCGTAAGCTGACTGACACTGAACAGCGTTACGCCCAGATCAAAAAGCAACCACTCGCAGTGGTTTTCGCCTGCGCTAAATTCAAGGACTTTATCTTTGGAAAGTCTGTGACTATCGAGACTGAACACCAGCCGCTGGTCACTAGTTTGAACAAACCCATCCACGCTGCCCCAGCACGACTACAACAAATGATGATGCAACTACAACAATTTGATTTCAACATTGTCTACAAGAAAGGTAAAGATATGCACATAGCAGACACGCTATCTAGAGCCCCGCGTAAAACCAACGAACAACAACTCTATGAACAAGACCAATTCTCAGTAATGTAGGTTTCGTTTGTGCCAACTGACTGTTTGAGCAGCCTAGCAGAACACACGGCTGCTGATGAGACCTTACAATTGCTGTCTGCAGTCATCCGATGCGGCTGGCCGGATAAGCAGCACAACTTTCTGGTTCGCCCATACTTCCTGGTTCGCGATGAACTAGTATTACAGAACGGAATTAGGGACCACAAGGCAGTCCACAGGGGCCACCCTGGCGTGCAGGCAACCCTCCAAAGGGCGCAAAGCATGTTTTACTGGCCCAGAATGACCAAATACACATGAGAAAAAAACTAAGTTTGCACCGTCTGCAAACCCCCTCTCCTGTGGACCACATTAGCCACTGACAACTTTGAATTGCATGGGAAACACTATCTGGTCCTTGTAGACTCTTATTCTGGCTGGCTCAAAATCGACTTACTTCAAACCACTACTTCTGAAGTAGTAATCGAAAAGTTGCATCGCCACCTCTCTATGCACCGCTCCCCTGCACGTATCCAGTCCGACAACGGCAGACAGTTCACCAGCCAAGCTTTTAAAAACTTTGCACAACGATGGGACTTTCAACATATTACTAGCAGCCCTGAATTCCCACAGTCCAATGGACTCGCCGAACATGCGGTCCGGAGTGCAAAATAACTCATGGAGCGGTCGTACGTTGCCAAATCAGATGTGTAACTGGACCTGCTCAACCTAAGGAATATTGCATGGTTCCCATACTGGGTTCTCCAGCCCAACGACTGATATCTCGCCAAACCCGTGCTCCTCTGCCTGTGTCCCAGCAGCTTTTGCAGCCACAAGTTTGTTCCCCGACTGCAGTTCAGAAGCAACTACAACCCAAAAGTGACACACAGAAACGCTTCTTCGACAAGTCCAGCAAACCAGTTAAACATCTCGCTCGTGGACAAGTGGTCCATCTCCAGACATCCAAGGGCTATGCACGTCTGGGACACATTTATGGCCCTGCCAAAAAGCCGCGCTCTTATCTGGTCGAAGCGGACGGAACCATCTACAGACACAACCGTCAACATATCCTTCCAGTGAAGGAACAGCGTCCTGCAACTCCGTATCCTGATGTCTAGCGTTTCGTATACCCTCCCACGGTCGGTCCCGCATCCCCACTGCTGCCTATTGTTCCCACTGCGGTTTCCCCGCGGCGTTTAGCGTTTAGCTCACCAATCTCATCTCCCTCCCTGCCTGTCGGGCTGCCGGTCATTTCCGCATTTCCCGGTCGTTTCCCCATTCGAGTCGACTCAATACAAAAATATTATACAACTGAACTGAGGAAAGTACAGGGAATGGAGGTATATGGATCATGTAGAGGCAGTTTATCGGCATCGTGTTCAGCACGGACATTGTGGGATGAAGGGCCTCCTAATCTGAGGAAAGACATTCCTAATCTGAGGAAAGACATTCTTGCCATAGAGGGAGTGCAGAGAATGTTCACCAGACTGATTCCTGGGATGTCAGGACTTTCATATGAGGAAAGACTGGATAGACTCGGCTTGTACTCGCTGGAATTTAGGAGATTGAGGGGGGATCTTATAGAGACATACAAAATTCTTAATGGGTTGGACAGGCGAGATGCAGGAAGCTTGTTCCCGATGTTGGGGAAGTCCTGAACAAGGGGTCACAGTTTAAGGATAAGGGGGATGTCTTTTAGGACCGAGATGAGAAGATCATTTTTCGCACAGAGAGTGGTGAGTCTGTGGAATTCTCTGCCACAGAAGGTAGTTGAGGCCAGTTCATTGGCTATATTTAAGAGGGAGTTAGATGTGGCCCTTGTGGCTAATGGGATCAGGGGGTATGGAAAGAAGGCAGGTACAGGATACTGATTTGGATGATCAGCCATGATCATATTGAATGGCGGTGCAGGCTCGAAGGGCCGAATGGCCTACTCCTGCACCTATTTTCTATGATTCTATGATTCTATGAACTGGTCCTTCTGAAACAAATAAAAAGAGGAAATTACCTGAAACTGTTGAATTCAATATTAAGTGTAGAAAGTTGCAATATGCTCAGATGCAAAGTGAGGAGTTGTTTCTAAAACTTCCACAGGGCCTTGTAGGAACAGCACAGGTCATAGACAAATAGGACAAAATGGTCCTTGAAAGTGGCATCACAGGTAGATAGAGCGGCCAAGAAGACTTTTGGAACATTGGCTTTCATCAGTCAGAGTAAAAGACCGAGTCTTTTAGACCTGAGAAAGGGTCTCGTCCCGAAACGTCATCTATTCCTTGTCTCCAGAGATGCTGTCTGACCCTTTGAGTTACTCTAGCTTTTTGGTCTATCTTCGGTTTAAACCAGCATCTGCTGTTCCTTCCTGCAACTGAAACCTTAACTCTCTTTCTCTTTCCACAGATGCTACATTACCTGCTGAAAAGGATCTATCAAAGATCTTGTCAAAGATCTATCTATAATCTAGATTAATTGCATGTTACATTGGAATCTTATACCTTTAACAGAATGTTTGCAGGGATTGCTTTGTTACATTGTCATTATCTTAGTCAGAAGAAGTAGGAATGGATGCTAAATCGGATTCTCGTTGCCAATGCAACACAAGTGTTAATTCAGAAATTCAATATTCCTAATGGATTTTTAATATTAAAAAATAATGCAGGTTGGTGTTTATAAACAATTTCCTTGTCATATATTTCAATGGTCAAAAAACATATCCCACATTTGTATTGAAACTATTAATACTTGATAGTTTAGTCAGATTATTATTGGAAACAAATATTAATTGGAAGAAATATATTGAAATACACTGAAATTATTCATAATCATGTACATCTAATATATAATTGGTGGTGGAGGCAGATACAATAGTGGAGTGTAAGAGGCTTTTAGATAGGCACATGGTAGTGCAGGGAATGGAGGTATATGGATCATGTAGAGGCAGTTTAACGGCATCGTGTTCAGCACGGACATTGTGGGATGAAGGGCCTGTTCCTGTGCTGTACTGTTCTATGTCCTTTGTTATATGTTCAATGTCTTATTGCTGATGTGAAGCCAGGCTCCTTTCTTTAAGAACTGGTAAAAAACAAACTGGTGAGAATTTCTATTGAGTAGCATTTGTTTTTAATGCATTCCACAAAACCTCTTCCATTGAATGCATTGATTTAAGTTGCAAAGCAAGGCACTTTGCAGAGCATGCAGCATTCTTACGCTTTTATATCCACTTTTCTCAATAACTAAATTGTTAATGAAGAATTCAGCGCTGCTGAAATTCTGCCTTCTCCAATTTTCATCTTACTTTTTTCGGTCCATCTTTTCGGTTGCCAAATTCTTGAAATCTGGAATTTACTTCCCACAGTTTAGTTTAGAGGTACAGCATGAAAACAGGCTCTTCGGCCCTCCGAGTCCACGCCAACATTATGATCTGATTTTCAACAGCATTAGATTACTGAAGCCCATCCTGAAGGTCACCACAGAATAGTGAGCGTGGATTAAAGATAGCAAGCAGAAATTCAAGTTTATGAGGCATCTGCTTTACAATTTCTCAGAAGTGACAATCGCGTCAAGCCACTATCATCTAGTGTGGAAATGGGGTTATAGAGCAAGGGCTAGGTCTTTATCTTCACTTCCTGACCATTGTTGATGCTTCACTGCATTAGATTGTGGTCAGGCGATGCTAATGAATGTCTACTTTATTTTTGTCCAGAAATCATTTAAAGTTTGGAGTTTAATGATACGACGTGGAAACTGTGAGGCAGCAGCTGCATCACTGTCCTTCTAAAACTTTCCTATCCATGTTCCTTTCCAAATGTCTTGAATGTTGTGATAGTACCTGCCTCAACTCCATATACCCACCACCCTTTGTGTGCAAAAGTTGCCTCCCAGATTCCTATTAAACCTTTCCCCTTTTGCTTTAAACCTAGGTTCTTGAATCCCCTACTCTGGATAGAAACATAGAAACATAGAAAAATAGGTGCAGGAGTAGGCCATTCAGCCCTTCGAGCCTGCACCGCCATTCAATGTGATCATGGCTGATCATCCAACTCAGTATACCGTACCTGCCTTCTCTCCATACCCCCTGATCCCTTTAGCCACAAGGGCCACATCTAACGCCCTCTTAAATATAGCCAATGAACTGGCCTCAACTACCTTCTGTGGCAGAGAATTCCAGAGACTCACCACTCTCTGTGTAAAGAATGTTTTCCTCATCTCGGTCCTAAAGGAATTCCCCCTTATCCTTAGACTGTGACCCCTTGTTCTGGACTCCCCCAACATCGGGAACAATCTTCCAGCATCTAGCTTGTCCAACCACTTAAGAATTTTGTAAGTTTCTATAAGATCCCCCCTCAATCTTCTAAATTCCAGCGAGTACAAGCCGAGTCTATCCAATCTTTCCTCATATGAAAGTCCTGACATCCCAGGAATCAGTCTGGTGAATCTTCTCTGTACCCCCTCTATGGCAAGGATGTCTTTCCTCAGATTTGGAGACCAAAACTGCATGCAATACTCCAGATGTGGCCTCACCAAAACCCTGTACAACTGCAGTAGAACCTCCCTCCTCCTATACTCAAATCCTTTCGCTATGAATGCTAACATACCATTTGCTTTCTTCACTGCCTGCTGCACCTGCATGCCTACTTTCAATGACTGGTGTACCATGACACCCAGGTCTCGTTGCATCTCCCCTTTTCCTAATCTGCCACCATTCAGATAATAGTCTACCCTCATGTTTTTGCCACCAAAGTGGATAACCTCACATTTATCCACATTATACTGCATCTGCCATGCATCTGCCCATTCACTCAGCCTATCCAAATCACCCTGCAGCCTCCAAGCATCCTCCTCACATCTAACTATACCCCCCAGCTTGGTGTCATCTGCAAATTTGGAGATGTTGTATTAAATTCCCTCGTCCAAATCATTAATATATATTGTAAATAGCTGGGGTCCCAGCACTGAATCTTGCGGTACCCCACTAGTCACTGCCTGCCATTCTGAAAAGGATTTGTTTACTCCTACCCTTTGCTTCCTGTCTGCTAGCCAGTTCTCTATCCACATCAATACTGAACCCCCAATACCGTGTGCTTTAAGTTTGTATGCTAATCTCTTATGCGGGACCTTGTCAAAAGCCTTCTGAAAGTCTAGATATAACACATCCACTGGTTCTCCCTTATCCACTCTACTAGTTACATCCTCGAAAAATTCTATCAGATTTGTCAGACATGATTTACCTTTCGTAGATCCATGCTGACTTTGTCCAATGATTTCACCACTTTCCAAATGCGCTGCTATTCCATCTTTAATAACTGACTCTAGCAGTTTCCCCACTACCGATGTTAGACTAACTGGTCTGTAATTCCCCGCTTTCTCTCTCTCTCCTTTTTTAAAAAGTGGGGTTACATTAGCTACCCTCCAATCCTCAGGAACTATTCCAGAATCTAAGGAATTTTGAAAAATTATCACTAATGCATCCACTATTTCTGTGGCTACCTCCTTGAGTACTCTGGGATGCAGGCTATCTGGCCCTGGGGATTTATCGGCCTTCAATCCGTTCAATTTACCCAACACCACCTCCCGGCTAACCTGGATTTCACTCAGTTCCTCCATCTTATTTGATCCCCGTTCCACTGCTATTTCCGGCAGATTATTTATGTCTTCCTTAGTGAAGACAGAACCAAAGTAGTTATTCAATTGGTCTGCCATGTTCTTGTTCCCCATGATCAATTCACCTGTTTCTGACTGCAAGGGACCAACATTTGTTTTAACTAGTCTCTTTTTCTTCACATATCTATAAAAACTTTTGCAGTCAGTTTTTATGTTCCCTGCCAGTTTCCTCCTCTGCTGGATTCTGAATTTCTCCCAGTCCTCCGGTAGACTGCTTTTTCTGGCAAATTTGTATGCCTCATCTTTTGTTTTTATACTATCCCTGATTTCCGTTGTTATCCATGGATCCACCACCTTCCCCAATTTATTCTTTTGCCAAACTGATATGAACAATTTTTGTACTTCATCCATGCAGTCTTTAAATACCTTCCATTGCACATCCACTGTCAACCCTTTAAGAATCACCTGCCAGTCTATCTTGGCCAATTCACATCTCATACCTTCAAAGTTCCCTTTGTTCAAGTTCAGAACCCTTGTTTCTGACTTAATTTTGTCACTCTCCATCCTAATGAAGAACTCAACCATATTATGGTCACTCTTGCCCAAGGGGCCACGCACAACAAGACTGCTAACTAACCCTTCCTCATTACTCAATACCCAGTCTAGAATAGCCTGCTCTCTCGTTGGTTCCTGTACATGTTGGTTGAGAAAATTATCCCGCATACATTCCAAGAAATCCTCTTTCTCAGCACCCCTGCCAATTTGATTCACCCAATCTACATGCAGATTGAAGTCACCCATTATAACCGTGTTACCCTTGTTGCACGCATTTCTAATTTCCTGTATGATGCCATCCCCAACTCCAATACTACTGTTAGGTGGCCTGTACACAGCTCCCACTAATGTTTTCTGCACTTTAGAGTTTCGCAGCTCTACCCATATCGATTCCACATCCTCCACACTAATGTCCTTCCTTTCTATTGCATTAATCTCCTCTCTCACCAGCAACGCTACCCCACCTCCTTTTCCTTTTCGTCTATCCCTCCTGAATATTGAATATCCCTGGATGTTGAGCTCCCAGCCTTGGTCACCCTGGAGCCATGTCTCCGTGATCCCAACTATAGCATAGTCATTAATCGCTATCTGCACCTTCAACTCATCCACCTTGTTACGAATGCTCCTCGCATTGAGACACAAAGCCTTCAGGCTTGTTTTTACAACACTCTTACTCCTTATACAATTATGTTGACAAGTGGCCCCTTTCACATCGATCCCTATTACATTTGGCCATACTCTCCTATGCCTTTGTGAGCTATCCTATCTCCTGAAGTGAGCTATCCTACCTCCTATATCCTATCTATTTGTGAGCTATCTCCTATCCCTTGTGGATAAATTGATCCATGTAACACAAAAATTAATTGACATCAAATCTTCTAGTAAAAGTTGGTGCTGTAGGCCACAATTGCTTCCGTCTTGACCAGCACTCCAACTCATACTTCGAGATGCATTGTCACTCATGTAAAAGCTTGTGATATAAGATTGGGTGGCAAATGGTAGAGTTACTTCCTTACAATGCCAGAGACTGGCTTTTATCCTGACTATGGGTACTTGTCTGTACAGAATTTGTAGGTTATCCCTGTGACCGCGTGAGTTTTTTCTGAGTGCTCCAGTTTTCTCCCATACTTCAAAGACGCACAGGTTTGTAATGGCCCTGTCCCACTGTGCGAGTTCACCCAAGAGCTCTCCCGAGTTTAAAAACAATTAAACTCGTGGTAAGCACGTAGAATGAAAGTAACGGGTATGTCAAAGCTTTGGACGTCTCTTAGCAGATCGTAATGCTAACGGCAGGTACTCGGGAAACATGGTAACTCGTGAAGATTTTTCAACATGATAAAAAATGTCCACGAGTAAAATATACTCGGGATGTAAAAATTTGATACTGTTTAACTCGTAGTTATACCGTAGTAGCTCGTAAGTTTACCGGAGTAGCTCGTGAGTTTACCGTAGTAGGACCTGGTGTCCTATATCACTATTGTATGTTCATGATGGAAATAAGAATACTCAGTATATTCATTACCTTTGAATTGGAGTTTTAAAGAAGAACATTTGTTTTACTAATTTACAAGCAAGGGCTAAGAAACACTCCTGAGTTGAAGGCCTATTGTTTTAAGTGAGCATTTTGCAGCAACCTCACCTTATATTCTGGTTAAATATTATTTCCACGGAATCTCCTATTGCACTTTGAAATTATATTGATCACACTTCAGGAGAATGAGAGGTGAATCAAATTTTACTTCGGAGTCACGTGAGTGACTACGTGAAGAAGACCCGCCAGGCGCATGTTCGGCATTACGTCGACGCATGTGGCACCGACAGGGTGGAGAGCGCAGCTCCCACCAGCGGTAAGTTTAACCCGCAGGTAAGTCAGTGTTGAATTTCTTGCGAGTGTTTTTTAAACTCTGTAAGTCTGCAGAGCCAGCTAGAGTGTATATGTATTGTGGAAATTTTTTTAAAAACTCTATAAATCTGGCTTGATAATACGGAGCCAGCTGGAGTACAAGTATTTAAACTGCGGTAATTGAATGGAACGCGCTGAAACTGCAGTTTCCGATTTAGATCGGATCGGGAGATAAGGCTGATTTAAAAGCCGGTTCCCGCTATTTACCGCTATTTAGATCGGGTTTGGAGATAACGGCTGCACTAAATGCCGGCTCCAAATACCCACAATGGTAAAATAAAGTCTGCTCTGTGTATATGTTACCAGATTCAGTTTTCCTTTATGGAAATGTATATAACCCTGTGTGATACTGAGGTTAATACTAATATTCTGCAAGCAGAATGTGCCTCTCAGAATTATAATTTTAAAGGTATATGATTTATGCACAAATACAAAACAGTAAAGAAAGTAACTCTCCTCCAAGGGAGGACAAGAATGAGGGGAAGGCTGGAAATGGAGAAAATGCTCCACACTTGACTTAGTCAAGGGTTCTAAGACGCATGTATGTCTTCCTGTAAGGCAAGCTCCAAAGGAGTTTCCATACGCTGAGTATGGTGCCTATGAAAATGGAATTCTGATTCTCCAGTACCTTGGTTAGGTCTGGATGAGGTCACTAGAGCAAGATAAAATGCTCAAAATTTTAATCAGTCAAGGGCTTTAAAGACCCACGAGATTCTAAGGCAGGCTCTGTTGGAGTTTCCATACACCAAGTATGGTGCCTATAAAGAATGAGAGTCTCATTCACCAGTGCCTGGCATAGGTCTGGATGAAGTCTCCCTAGAGCAAGACTCGGGAGTACCAGGGCAGGATGAAACTGACCCTGAAGCAGGTGTCCCTACTTATGTGTATACATCAGACCACAATAGAAATATTCCGGGTGTTCCCGATGTAGCACCAAGTTTTGCTATATCGGTATGGACTGGTGAGGCTATGGATGAACCTGGCGGCCAACATTATTTGGTTTCTCACCTACTCCAAGATACTGTTATGACTGAAACAGTAAATAATATATAAAAATATATAAAACACCCGTCTATTGTGCTTTGCTCAGGGTGCCAACAGTAACTCAGTAATTAGGCACCCATGAGTCAATGATGCGAGGACATGAAATGTGTTCCAGTATGTCTAGCTGATATTCAGTTGGCATCATTGTATTTGGGGAAGACATACATGGGTCGATAATGTCCAATACGTTTAAGACATGCTTGCGTTACTCTGCAATGCATATTCGAACCCAGTTGTATGATGCAAATTGCCATTTGGCTAACATTATCCCCAAAAAGTACAGGATTATGTGGGCAAGCTATAACCAGATTTATGATTGATGAAAATGAACCCCTATATTAAGAAGAAGGAGATCTTCTGGTTCATTTACGGAAGTACAGAAACGTCATTCCATTACACATGGAATTTCTGGGGAAACAACCTCTGGTTGGTTAAGATTACAATTGTTTTGTAATTCTGCATTAATCTGATCGGCTTGGTGTTTGAATGTACCAGAAACTCGTCAGGTAGAGATAATATATCCCAGACACAAGTATGGGGGTTGCAGAGTCATTAGAGGACTCACAAACTTAAATTTATAGTTCAGTATGAACATTTAAAAAAGTACACTTCAGCATTATAATGAAGTTGTTATCACAAGGCTGCTATGTGGTTATTTTTTAGATTTAAAAAAAGATGCCTTATTATTCAGGTACTTCAATTAATTGGATGGGTCAGTTGAAGGAATTACCTAATGGGTTAAATTCAGCCCTCAAATTGCTCACACAATTATTGAAACCAGCACTGGTGTTAATGAGGACTCAGAATCACATTGTAATGACTTATCTAGAGGATATGTTAATTGTAAATGGGAGACAGCTGAAGAACTGAGTTCAGCAACCATAAGCCTATTGAAAGGCTAAGGTTCTGTACATCCAAACAACATGGAAGTTACAGGCATCCCAAACAGTTGGTTATTTGGGGTTTGTCTTTAATGCAGTTGATATGTGAGTAACTTTATCAACAAATTAAGGTTGGGGATGTTACAAATGCCTGTATTTGTCTTGGGGAAAAAAACATTATCCCACCATCCAAGAAGTAGCTATTGTTACTGGTAAAGTGATAGCAGCATTCATGCTGTCAAATTGGGACCTCTGCATGATCAAAGTCTGCAAAGACCAGAGTATAAAAGTAAAAAGCGTGCAGGTTATTGATTAGGTCCATGCAGCTACCAACTAAAGGTTGAGTTGAATTCAATGATGGCTTCTCAATGTTGCACAAGTTACTAGAAGTAAAAATGTGCTTGTTCAGAAGTCCTCAGTGTTATTACAGACTGATGAGAGTGCTCTCGGATGGGGAGCTTAGGACAGCCACACCAGTTGTGGTTGTCGATGGACTGTCCAAGACGATTAATTCTCCAAATACATGGTTGAATTATTTGGAGTTATTGGGGCCGTTTTATGCATTGATAGCTGTTGTTCTACAATAAAGAACTTACATGTTCAATTACGAGTAGGCAATACCACAACTGTGGGAGAATACAATACTGTGGTAAGACAACAGATCACGAAAATACAAATTACAATACAGAATTAATGTTAAAATCAAAAAGTTTCAAAAAGATTGTCATACAGTATGTGTACCAAATGTTGATCTGTTGTGTCTGGATTAAATCTCCAGTGGTCTAAATGTGTCTCGTGGGAGTCAGACCCAGGAGCAGTAGCGGTGGATGCATTCTTGCTACATTGGGGAAGTATAGTCTTTTATGTTTTCCCCATTTTGTCTGATTAGACAATGTATCACCAAAATAGAGCAAGTCTCCGCCGCAGGCGTTTGGTGGTTCCAAATTGGTATTGTTCTCGGCCTTTTGGCTAAGATCAAGTGTAGTATCTGTTCTTATCAGTTAATATCTGATACGTCCCTTATCTAGGGACCATTACTACACAGCCATTGTTCCCATTGGTGCTCAGAATAATTATTCAGACATTCATGACAAATACCAGGTGCAGTAATTGTTGGTACATCCAGTAACAGCAGAAGTCATCCATTACATGACCATATTAATTGTTAATCTGCAGGTTCTGATGGAATGTTGAATAGGACCATGGATGTCATAACTGCAGCTTGGAGAGATAGCACTAAGAAACAATATATGTGTCATATAAGGAATGGGAATTTTTTTTGTATACAGTCAGATATATTTTATTATACTGCAAATATATCGGGTGTATTGGAGTTCCTTGTTATGTTGCACCTGAGTTATAGTACCATGAATGGAGCTCGGAGTGTTTTGTCCTATTTACGACTATTTCAGAATCGACAACTATCGGTCTCATCTGTTAATATCCCGATTTATGAGTGGAATTTCAATAAAATCCTACCAAACCCAGATATTCAGAAATCTGGGATGTCAGTATAGTTCTCACATTGCTTCGGCAATGGACTCCAATTACGACACTGTCTTTTCAGAAGTTAATATTTAAAGTGGTTATGTTCATACGATTAATATCAGCACAATGAGTACAAACATTACAAATGTTGTGGTTAGATTGTATACAGTTGGCTGTAGGTAAAATAACGTTTTATGGCAATGATCTAAGCAAGCAAAGCAAACCAAGAAAGGCTGGAACCAATGTAATCTTTAAGACATACACTGTCAACTAAACAGTGTGTGTGATTAAGCATCTGAATTAATATATATTGAATTAAGAGTCTCTGAGATTGTGAGACACCAATGTTCATTGCCCACAAGAAACATATAAAAGTGACAGTACAACTATTTCTAGATGGATAAACAGGTCCTGGATTAACTGGAGTAGACACTGATGTGTATAAATCTCACTCCACAAGGGCGGCATCAATGTCCGTGGCGAAGGTGCAGGACATGCCGCTCAACCAAATTCTGGAGACTGCAGGATGGTCTAAAAAATGAACTTTCCTAGTTTTATGATAAACCTGTTGTTACAATGCCAGAGTTGCACATGCTGTGTTGGGTTCTGTTCAAAATTGTTTCCTTTGTTGCTATTTCCCCTGGGATAGAGGGGTTATTATTTTTCGTTTTATTATTGTTATTTTAAATAAATAAATTGAATAGAATATATATACAATTGCTTTGCAACTGCTTTGAAGTATGCCAAACGTGCGCCTGGCGGGGCTTCTTCACGTAATCCCTCATCGTAACTCCTCATAAAATAAAGATCAAACTTCGAACAGGTAAGCTCTCGTTTAATCTTACTATTATATTTGATTTTTTTTAAACTCGGGAGAGCTCTTGGGTGAACTCGCACAGTGGGACAGGGCTTTCACTCAATTGGCTTCTATAAATTGTAAGTTATCCTTAGTGTGTGTAAGATAGTGCTAGTGTATTGGGCGATCGCTGGACACCATGGTCTCAATGGGCTGAAGGGCCTGTTTCCACACTGTATCTCTAAAGTCTAAAGTAATAAGCTGTTTTGCATTCTCCATTTGGGACCTCCACCAAGTCTACAAAGCCACCAGTGTCACCTCCAAAGATACAGAGGTATGAACAGGAGAAGATTATTTTGTACTTACCAGCAGTTCCAAAGATGAACAATGGTGGTTTCTTATGGTTACAACTGAGATCATTTGCACCCTGACCCCCCAAAAAAGTAAATAGATTTGGTATGCCTGGAGATCCAATTTAAGCCCCATTTCCTACGTTATTTTCTGGTAGAAATATACAGTAGAATTTCAGCAGGGAGCGATAGGAGGACTGTTGTGCAATGATTCCTATAATTATGAATGCTTTATGTGCTCTATGCTCTCGTGCACTACATGAATGGTAATGCCAGTAAGAATACTGCATGCTCTGCAAAATGCCTTGCTTTGCAACTTAAATCAATGCATTCGATGGAAGAGGTTTTGTGGAATGCATAAAAAACAAATGCTACTCAATAGAAATTCTCACCAGTTTGTTTTTTACCAGTTCTTAAAGAAAGGAGGCTGGCTTCACATCAGCAATAAGACATTGAACACATAACAAAGGACATAGAACAGTACAGCACAGGAACAGGCCCTTCATCCCACAATGTCCGTGCTGAACATGATGCCATTAAACTGCCTCTACATGATCCATATACCTCCATTCCCTACACTTCCATGTGCCTATCTAAAAGCCTCTTACACTCCACTATTGTATCTGCCTCCACCACCAACTCTGACAATGCGTTCCAAGCCCTCACCACAGTGTTGGACATTTCCGTCCTGGTTAACTCAATAGAATTAGAGAAAAATAGATCCTGAAGGATAGCAATACTCCTAGCTTTGATGATCTTTTCCTTAAAAGATATTGAGTTGTAATTTGATGAATAAATTGACTATCTTGAGTATGTTCAATGGGATTATTTTGATAAAACAGTTGGCAAAACTAGCTTGTGCGTTTAACCACGTTCTGTGTTCGTCTAAAGAATTGCAGATGTAGCAAGCATTGTATAAATCAATAATTTTTGTTATCATGATTTTGAAAATGTCACCATGCTGCACATCAAACCATTTTCAACTCGAATGAATCCAGTTAGGAAAGCAAATGGAATTGTCAATAGAGTAAACTAAAATCAGGTACAAATTCCTAAATAGTTATATCATTAAATGTTTAATTCACTTATTATATTGAAATTGTGTGACTGCTTATTAGTCTGCAATTTCTATTGTTGTAGAGGATGGATGGTTCACATCTAAGACATGACTGCAATCTTGTTAAAATGTTACTAAATTATGCATCATAGTATCTTTTCAAATAAAATTTTATTTTCTATGCTCGATGTTTCATTCTTTTTCCAGAGGGCATAGTAGTCAATTTATATACTCCATATCTGCTTTAAAACATTAAATTGAATTAGTTTCTTTAAAATGTAATTTAACTACATTTGCGCTTCAAATCTTAATCCGTTAAAATATGATGAACGTCTGTAATCCTACTCATGCAAGCCATAATGAATCTTAAAGTCTGTAGTGTCAATTAAAGTACTGCTGCCTAACACTAAATACACAATGCCTGCAAAAGGATTTAAGCGACAGCAGTGTGGAACATGTTTTTACAAACCAAGCCGCAAGCATTGTTTATTTTTTAAAGAGCTTTATTCTCTGGTGCATATGGAAGTAGGTGAATCATAAGTCTACTAAGAAATTTAATTTAAAATCAATGCAAGTGGAATATGTTCAGTGATCAAATGTATGTACCGGGGATTTTATTGTAGTTAGAAATGGGCATTACAAATATATATGTCAGGCATGCTTCAACTCTAAGTCTGAGCTGTTGTGAGTTTGCATCCCACTTCAGAGAATCAAAATCCTACTGGAGTAAAAGTCAAATAATAAGTTATTAATGTAGAACTTCTCAAGAAATTCTAACAAGGTGATGATACTCCCAAATTGAAATTTGCAAATGGATGTATTTTGCTTTTGCTAAGTTAGCAGCTTCCCTTCAATGTATGAAATTCCTGCCTTTTCTTATGTGTTGATTGCTCCAGTGCTAATTCTATACTCATTCCAAAGCAATTTGAATGCTAATTGGTATATTAGCCTTCATGAAAGAGGATTTGTGTACTAGATTATGAACTATATCAGGCTCTCTGGAGACCGCACCTGGAATATTATGAGCAGGTCTAATATCAGCACCTATGACATTGGAGTGCTTTGATTCTAGGCTTGTGTCCTGTTTATGAGTAAAGAGTCAAGTCAAGAGTGTTTAATTGTGATATGTTCCAGAGAACTTAAAAATACTGGGCCTATGTGCTCTACACTTCAGGAGAATGAGAGGTGAACATTTTGGAACATAAAAAATGCTAAGGATAAGGGGGAAATCTTTTAGGACCGAGATGAGAAAAGCATTTTTCACACAGAGAGTGGTGAGTCTCTGGAATTCTCTGCCACAGAAGGTAGTTGAGGCCAGGTAATTGGCTATATTTAGGAGGGAGTTAGATGTGGCCCTTGTGGCTAGAGGGATCAGGGGGTATGGAGAGAAGGCAGGTACGGGATACTGAGTTGGATGATCAGCCATGATCATATTGAATGGTGGTGCAGTGCCGAATGGCCTACTCCTGCACCTATTTTCTATGTTTCTAGAGTGGGAGTACAAATTCGCCCTCAGAGATCTTGCTATTTTGGATGATTTACTACCCTGGTATCCATTACATGTAGATACAGAAATCCCAAGGCACTATTTCAAAGTAGACCAAGTACGATTTCACCAGTGCCTTGGCCAACTATCTGCTGACATTAATGAAATGTCTTACCATGTTATGAACATGTTACTGCCTATGAGAGTTTGCTTTGCATAGAGTGATCACTGTCCAAGAACAAAAGAGTAGAAGCAGGAGTCTACTACTATCTAGAGAATTACAAAGAGTTGCCACCAATGGGTGGAGGTCCTTCTTCTGTTCTGTCCTAAGTGACCAACCCCTTAATTGTGATCTAGATATCTCAATCAAGAAAAATATCATCCCTGCATCCACCTAGAGGCCTGTCTCACGGTACGAGTCGACCCACGAGGGACCCCGATTTTTCACGTACAATTAATGTAGCGGGAACGTCGGAACTCGCGCGCGCAACTTAGTGACTCGTGGCGCTAACGGCATGTACCCGTGAAACTTGTTAACTCGTGAAAAAATTCAAACATGTTTGAGGTTTTCCACGAGTCAAATTTCCTGTTCAAGTTAAAAATTGAAACATTTAAATTTGTTGTAATAACGTAGTCGCCCATGCATTTATCTTAGTGACTCGTGAGTCTACCATGGCACCGTCAATAGAAACATTTAATTTCCCAGGTGGGAATGGAGTTACCGGGGCCAGACTCGTGCTTTCAATATTCATTTTACACCACGTATTGTGACTTTGTCAAGACCCTTCTGGAAGTCCGTATTCAGGTTGTTAAGGTTTGCCCTCAGCATTCATTGCTTCCCTTTGTTGCTTAACTCCAGCTTCCCTTATTTGGTTCTAATCTAGTTTTCACGGAATAATATGGAACTAGTTGTTCGTCCAAGCTAACATCAATTTTCAAAGAGAGGAAGCAATCAAATGTATACACGACCGGGATTAACCATAGCGAATGGGGGCAGGCAGCATCCCTGGAGAAAAGGAACAGACGACGTTTCGGGTCGAGACCCTTCTTCAGACTGTGAGTCAGGGGAAAGGGAGATGAGAGATCATTTTCCCCTGACCCTCAGACATCAGGAATCACATTGGATTAGACCTGGACCATCTCCGCTGCATGGTGGTATCGCAGTTAATGCTGCTGCCTCGTGGTCTCAGGTTCGATCCTGAGCTCAGCTGCTGTCCGTGTGGAGTTAGTGACCAAGAGGCTTTGCATCAACTGCGGGTAGAAGCGTCTCCTTTTTGAATTCCCGCAAATAGCACAAGGTTTAAGTCAACATTTTAAAACCATTTTAAACAACATAGGTTAAAATACAGTAAAGGATTATGTTTAACGCAATCACTGGGCGCTAGTGTTGTACCATTACAAAAAAAATTGTTAAAACGTGCTGCACCTCTGGTCAGTACAAATATCTCAGAAGTAAAGCAGCATTTATTTGAAAATGAGATATTTATACAGATTATTCCTGAAATATTTGAGGTTTATTATTTGTATTTCAGTAAAATGGCTCTGGCTAAAATCAACACTTCACACATTAATAATAAGAGTCAAAGGCAAGTTACTGCAGATACTGAAAATCAGAAAAAGATAGAGAAAAGAGTAGAAAATGCTTCACAACTGAGGCTGCACAGAGAGCGAGTCATGCACACACAGACACGGGTCAACGTTAATTAAAACTCAAAAGAACTGTAGCTGCTGGAAATATGAAGTGAAAACAGAAAGGGCTGGAATCGCTGAACAGGTCAGTGGAGAGAGCGTACTCTTTCCTTCTGCCTTCATTGCCCAAACGTCCTTGCATGACATAAAGGGCAGCTGCATACAGCACTCGAATAAAAAAAAACCATCCTGGACTCCAATTGCCTGCTTGCAGCTATGTTTTCAAATGAGCCGATTTAAACAAGGGAGACTTTTTATAGTGCAAAAAAAAACAGCATGACACAAAAGTAACGCGGGAGACAAACTTGGAACATCACAGAAATGACAAGTAAACGGCAAACGTAATCTTACCCGTGGGAACTCGGTTAAACTCCTGATCATACACTTGGAATCTCGTACAAAACCACGAGTCTTTCACTCGGGGTACCTCGTGGGTCAACTCGCACCGTGAGACAGGGCTTTTAAACCCCTGTCTCACGGTGCGAGTTGACCCACGAGTGACCCCGAGTTTTCACTCGTGGTAATCACGTACAATCAACGTAGCGGAACGCAAGCAACTTAGCGACTCGTGGCGTTAACGGCAGGTACCCGCGAAACTTGTTAACTCGTGAAAAAATTCAAACATGTTTGATATTTTCCACGAGTCAAATTTACTGATCAAGTTAAAAATGGAATCATTTAAACTCGTTGTAATAACGTAGTGGCCCGTGCGTTTACCTTTGTGACTAGTAAGTCTACCGCGGGCACTCTTTAAATTATTTCAGTGGCATTCACCCTCGAGTCTTAATCACAAAATGTAATTCACCCTCGACTAAATTTTCTTTTTTTTGTGGTAATTTTCGTCTTATTTTCCCTTGTGTACAATTTTATATATAATGTATTTTTGTCACATGAGCAAAATACATGAATGAACTCATTTCGTAAGTGTTTATCTTATTCAGCTTTTTTAACATCCTAAAAATATGTTTAAAAAAACTAGGAGTGAAAATTACCACTGGAGTAGGAAAATCATTCTATTAGAATGATAAAAAAAAAAAAAATTCCAGCATCTAAACACTGGGCCCTATCCTACCCTTTCGGGCTTTGATTACTGCAGTTATTTCTTGGAAAATTAGCTATAAAAACCATGGTGTGTGATTTAATATATTTTTCTCCAACTAATATCTTTCTATATCCCTCCCCGAAAGCTCACAAAACCACCAAATATCAACTTTGGTAGCTACATTTCTACACAAAATTAAGTTACAGTTCAACAGTTGCATACGGCGATCCTCCAGTATTGCCATTTATAAATGTATGATCACACTAGCTTGTCTGGTCTTCCCTAAACGGTTATATTACAGTAAATTTGGGAAATATCCTGTTACTTTGAAATTAGAAAACCATAGGTATAGATAAAAAAACATATCAAAGGACCAGCTCCACTGCCATTAAAACCAATGAGCTTACTAACCACTTTAATGGCAATGTCTTTTTTAAGTATAGAAAACAAAATCTGGATAAATTATGTTATTCACCCTTCACCCACCCCTCTAGTTTCATTCACTCCATAAAATAATTTCATTCGCGCTTGGGTGAACCATTCACCAGTTTAAGAAGCATTGCATCCGAAAAGTGAAATCAGACTTCAGGAAGGTTGCCCGAAACTTCCGGACAGCAACAGGCCGTGCGTCGCTGCTTTCTGAGATGAATCAATGAATGTTGGGTTTTCCTGACGTGTAGATTTACAACCAATAGCGATTACAAGATCACAAGTTTCCTGATTTACAGCTTGTAAACGATCACAACCATCACTCGATCACAGCCCACGTTGATCAGTCCGAACTAACATCATCAGCGTGAATAGAGTATTCACAAAGGGATTTTTTTTTCCTCTTCCAAGTACATTCTATAAATCGATTGCTGGGTTTTCTCCGCTCTCTTTCGCTCAGGCGCCTTTCCTCCCCTTCCATCAGTTTACGATTCACTTCTCTCCACTATCTTTCCTCTCAGATCACATTCTTGCTCTTTTTTTACTCAGCGGGCAGGCAGCATCTCTGGAGAGAAGGAATTGGTGATGGGGTGACATTGTGCTGTTTGATCGCCCCCTGTCAGCTCCAGCTTTTTGTGTCTATCTTCGGTTTAAAAAAGCATCTGCAGGCAGTTCCTATCCTACACTTTATTTCTTTCTTGGCGTCTTCTGGGCAAATGTTGCCTTCTACACAAACAGTCTTGGATGATATTGTTTGTGTGTGTGTGTGTGTGTGAGAGAAAGAGAGAGAGAATTAATGTGTGTGTGAATAGGCATATTTTGGGAGATGCCACTGTTTACATTGGCATTGCCCTCTTGAGATGCCTTTGTGGCGGAGAGCACTGACTGGTAACCCAGGGTTTTGCGGTCCGGCCAAGAGGAGGTGATGTGGACACTGTTTCAGTTGTAGTTCTAGAGGAACATTGCTTCCGATCGATGTCTCTTATGCACTCCTCAGAAGAACTGGGTGCACTCTTCACCTTTATGGCTCACAGCCTACAGGTTTCTGATCTGAACAACTAACTTCTTCCCTATTTCTCCTCCACTCACCCCCCACCCCCCCATTTCCCTCTCCTCCTCCTCGGCGCTCTTGTTCACTCACACCTTCCCTCCCTCCCTCCCACTCGCAGGGCTTGGTTCGAAGGGGGCAACGAGCCAAACGGGGTGCGGTCTGAACCCTTTCTGAAAACGAGCGCAAAGAGAAAAAAAAAGTATTGTCAAGTGCACCAAACTTCGTTTAAAATAAGTAAATGCGGCCTTGGCTAATAATTTAAAAAGAAAACCTTATACAAAACCAACACCCTACAAACTCTCTGTCTCTCACGCTGCCTGTTGTCTTGTGGGGGGTGTGTGTCGGAGAGAGGGGGTGTGGGTGTGGAGGGGACCCGATGTGAATGTTACCACTATAGGATGATGAGGTTGGGCTCTGAGCTGCAGTGAGAGAGAGAGTGCGTGTGCGCGTCAGCAGCAAAGTTAGATACAACGGGCTTGTACGCGGTGGCAAGAGCGATTTCCTTTGTTCTCGTCCGGGGCTTGAGTGGGATCTATTGACCACTGACACTGCCTGACCCACTGAGTTACTTCAGCACTTTATGTTTTACTCAAGATGCCAGCATCTGCAGTTCTTGATGTCTCCAGTCCCACATTAATCTTGGAGCAATAAATTGGGTTTCAAGGAACAGAATGTAATAATTATCTTTATGGAGTAGACCTCTTTGTGCTATTGAATTAATGTGTTATTTGAGATTAATATGCCTTCAACTAATAGGAACTGTGGAATACCCTCCTCAAATTCAGACACCACAAATATTAACTTCTGTCTTATTCTTGCCCTACTTGCATGCTGGTGTGATATTAAATCAACAGGTTTATACTGGAATAATTCTTAGTGAAGCCTGGTGTCAAACAGGGCTGAATTGTTACCCCAACAACTTTCTCAATCCTCCTTGCCACAATATTGCATCTCAACTTCAACAAATTTTCCACAGGCATGTAGGTAATGTTCAGAAGTAATGGGAGGTTGATCAACTGACGACAAACATACGCCAGAATCAAGCATACACAAACCTCAAGCAGGTTGCAACAAGCAGAAAACAGTTGTACTTTGCACGGTTTGAGGGAACTCCATGTCATTGTCATCATTTTCAGTGAACCATAAGAGAGGACAGGCCTTTACACTCATTATCTGCAGGAGAGAGGCCCTCTGCCAACCTGCTGCCCACTGCAATATTCTATCCTCCAACAAAGAGCGAGATCCTGTAACTCTCTATATAGAAACATAGATATTTTTCATAGAAACATAGACAATTTATAGAAGAGCTGAGGAAGCATAATTGCTCAGTATATTCAAGATATCCTAAAATAAATGAAAAAGGTTGGGGGCTAGTGCAGAAAAATAGTGCTGAGGTAGAATATCAGCCACGATCTTATCAAATTGCAGAGCAGTCATGAGGGTCCAAAAGGCCTCTTCGTGCTTCTACTTCTTGTGGTATTTTGTTCTGATAAAGCAAACCCTCACAAGCAGTAGCATGCTCATAACATGAAATGATAACTCACTGACATCAATTGGTGGCATACGTTGACCATATCGCTGGAGAAAAACTACGTGGTCTACTTTGAAATACTGCCATGGCATTTGTGTTTCTACATGTACAATCATCCAAAATAGCAAAACCGCTGAGGGAATGTTTGTCCTCCCATTCTAGAGTGAGAGTCAAACCCACAAACCTGCAATATACAAAATAACTTTATACAAAATGAGTCACAAAGGACACTATAACATTTGTGACCAGGACTTATATATCTACATACAAGGTTATCAGTCCCCAAATCAGCAAATATCAGAAAAGATAATCGCTCTCCACCTACAGTATGTGAGCTCAAGTAAGAGCAGCCACCTCCAACCTATGCTGAGAGCAAGAGGTAAAACCACAGGATGAATAATGCACAACATCATGTTGCACATATCTATCTGATAAAGGTTCAAAGGTTATTTATTGGTCACATACACCAATTGGTGTAGTGAAATGTTTCTTGCCAATGCAGCACATAAAAAATAATACAGACATAACAATAATAAAGAGATAAAAACATAAAAAACATCCCCCCACAATGGTTCCCACTGTGAGGGAAGGCACAATGTCCAGTCCCCATCCCATGCCCACCCACAGTCGAGCCTATTGAGGCCTCCGCAGTCGCCTTCACGGAGGCCCGATGTTCCAGCCAGTTCTTGCTGGGTAATGGGGCTCCGGCGTCGGGAAAATCCTCTCAGCGGCTTGGGACACCTGGAACGGCCGCTTCCTTACCGGAGTTCGCGGCTTCCGAAGCCAACAAGGCCGCGCTGGATGGAGCTCCACCACTGGCTCCCGATGTTAAAGTCAGCGCCGCCGCTCCACAGACCGGCAGCTTCGCGATGCTTTTCTCGGCGGTCTCAGCTCACCGGAGTTCCAGCGTGGCGACCCGGGCTGCGCCACCGCCAAAGCCAAGGTTCTGGGCGGTCCCCTCAGGAAACGCTGCTCCAGGCCCGCTGGTAGGCCAAGAGAACGGGTCGAAAGTACAGCCCGGAGAAAAGCTGCCTCTCCGACCAGGTAGGGACCCTGAAAAGTAGTTTCCCCTTTCCACCACCCCCACATAAAAAAGACTAGAACTCCAAAAACAAAACACTAAAACTCACTAAAAAGAAAAAAAGAGTGAAAAACAAACAGCTGCAGGCTGGGCAGCCATACCATACAGGACGGCGCCCCCTATTTGAATGATAAGGTATCTTATGAACTCCCTAATGTGTACCTTTATTATAAAAGGTTTTTTCAAAAGGGTAGTTTACACCCAAGCAGAACATTGACTTCTCTAACTTCAAATAGCCCTTGCTTTCCCTCTCTCCATCCCCTCCCCCTTCCCAGTTCTCCTACTCCTACTTCTGTCTCTGACTACATTTTATCTCTGTCCTGCCCATTCCCCTGACATCAGTCTGAAGAAGGTTCTCGACCCAAAACTTCTCTCCAGAGATGCTGCCTGTCCCGCTGAGTTACTCCAGCATTTTGTGTCTTCTTTCATAAATGTTATTGGGCAAGTCCACAACAGACATGTGGGAGTTGTTTAAAGGTCGGCTGATCAAAGTGCAGGATCGGCATGTTAGAGGAAGGATAAAGACATCAAGGGAAAGGGAGCGTGGAGACCAAGGAGACTGTAAACTTGGTCAGGAAGAAAAAAGGAAGCATATATTAGGTTCATGAAGGTGGTGACAGATGCGGCTTGAGGAATATAAAGTGAATTGGAAAGAAGGCAATAATGAAGGCAATGTCATTGATGAAGGTGGCATGAAGCAGTTGAAACTGAAAATTCAGGCCGTCCAGCTAATAATTAACAATGTAGCCAATGTGTTAGTTTGCTATGGATAAAACTGTGATAGTTTAAATGAGTTGAATCTATTGAAAGCTGAGAGAAGAGAGACATTTTAGAAAGTAACGCAAGACTTCAGCCTTTGCTTGATATCCGTGTTGAAGATTGGACTGAACAAAAATAAAGTTTAGTTTAGATTCATTCAGAGATACAGTGCGGAAACAGGCCCTTCCGCCCACCGAGTCCGTACTGACCAGTGATCCCCGCACATTAACACTATTCTACACACTACAGACAATTTACAATTTTACCAAGCCATTAATCCACAAACCTATGTGTCTTTGGAGTGTGGGAGGAAACCAGAGACCCCGGGGAAAACTCGTGCATGTCACGGAGAGAACATGCAAACTCTGTACAGACAGCACCCACAGTCAGGATTGAACCCGGGTCTCTGGCGCTATAAGGCAGCAGCTCTACTGCTGCACCACTGTGTGGCCCAAATCTAATTAAATATTCACTTTATCCAATCTCTAATTCTGAATTAGAGAGCCCAGTGGACCGATACATTTGGGGCAAAGTACTATTGGTAACAAGATAGATATGAAAAAGGACTCTAAGTGCAGAAGATGTTAGCTTCCAAGATTGCTGTTAGAATGAAGGTTGAGATACTATCAGTGGTCGAGATACTATCAGTATTAAAAGTTATGCTATTTATATAATCAGCGAAGGATGGTTTTTATTTCATCTCGATAGCAATAGCTCACAAACTTAAGTGTTACTTTCCCTTATTATTTTAAGCATTAAAATAAATAACTACTCATTTTACCAAGTCCATTGCGCTGCCTGTGTCAAGTAACATCAGTCTGGTTTGCCATTGTAATTCAAATGCAGGAATGTGGGACTAAATAAATAATGTATATGAGTCCTGCTATGATCTAGTCTTAAACCAGTCCTTAGTGTGTACTTTGTTGATCCACTGACATTATAAAATAGGTCAGAAGCGCCATTTCCGAGAAATTATTTTGTCCATCTCATTGTCACGTGGTAACTAATTAGTGCAATGCATTAAATTTGTGTGCAGCAATCAACTCATTCCATGACACAACAGGGTAGGAAGAAATCAATATTTCCAGTTAAGGTACGTATTAATTTTACATTGTAAGTTCTATTAAAATATGGTTTGCTCCCTACTTCTTTGCCAGTAGTAATCATGGAATGCATGCAACTCTGGTGGAAAGGACATTTATTTTCTCAACTAGGCAATTTTTTAAAGTTTTGCTTATTTCGCTCTCACCATTTCAAAACAGCTGCTCTGTTGGGTTTCCTGGTTCACCACCATAATCCTTTAAACACCATGCCATTCCTTAGAATGTGGTATTAAAATCTCACTACTATTGCCTTAACTAAAGCACTAAAATGTTTAGTGAGCAGCAAGGGCACAGCGGTAGAGTTGCTGACGTACAGCGCCAGAGACCCAGGTTCGTTCTTAACTACGGGTGCTGTCTGTATGGAGTTTGCACCTTCTCCCTGTGCACACATGGGCTTTCTCCGGGTGCTCCAGTTCCCTCCCACACTCCAAAGATTTGGACACAAAATGCTGGAATAACTCAGCAGGGCAGGCAGCATCTCTGGAAAGAAGCAATGGTTGACTTTTCGGGTCGAGACCCTTCTTCAGACTGAGAGTCAGGGGAGGGGGAGATACAGAGATAAGGAAATGTAAGGTGTGAGAATGAGACATCAAAGGCAGTGGAGATGAAGGAAAATGTAGAAAAGATTTAGGCGGACTGAGCGGAGGTGTTCCGTGAAAGGATTGCCGACCCTGCACTTGGTCTCACCGATATCTGACTCACATAGTCATCTGACAGTCCCTGATTACATTTTATCTCTGTTTGCTTTGTTATTACCTTCCCCCAGCTAACTAGATCTATTCTAGATTTTCCTTCATCTCCACCCCCTTTGATGTCTTGTTCTCACACACTTCCTTATCACTTCCCCTGACTCAGTCTGAAGAAGGGTCTCGACCCGAAACGTCATCCATTCTATCCTTCTCTCCAGAGATGCTGCCTGTCCCACTGAGCTCCTCCAGCATTTTGAGTCTATCTTCGGTTTAAACCAACATCTACAGTTCCTTCCTTCACAGGTTTTAGCTTAATTGGCTTTGGTAAAATTGTAAATTATCCCTAATGTGTAGGATAGTGCTAGTGTGCGGGGATTGCGCGGACTCGGTGGGCCGAAGGGCCTATTTCCGTGCTGTATCTCAAATGTTTCAAAGGTTTCAACGGTCTTACCACCCATCGGGGCGAGCAAAGCTCCCGAAGCCGGCGGTTGAAGCCTTCGCGTCGGGGCGATCGAATCTCCCTCGGTTTGGAGCTCCCGAAGTCGGCCTCCCACCAGGGACCGCAAGCTCCACGATGTTACAGTCCGCAGGCTCCCGCAGTTGGTGCTCCGAGGTCGATCCCCAACAGGGACTGCCAGCTCCACGATGGTAAGTCCTGTAGGCTCCAGCGGTTGGAGCTCCCAAATCAATCACCAGCAAGAGGCCGTCAACTCCTCAATGTTAGGCCGCAGTGCGGGCGGCGATATGATCCGGGTAAAAAATTGCATCTCTGTCAAGGTAAGAGATTTAAAAAGTTTCCCCCATCCCCCCACCCCCCCCCCCCCCCCTCACACAAAACAAGCTAAAGAACTCTAAAACATACATTTATCACATACTATTAAAACAACAAAGAAGGAAGGAACACAAAGACTGTTGGCGAGCCAGCCATTGCAACTAAATTAAATGATGGATTTTACCGATTAGCAGAAATTTGCCCATTTTGTGTCTATTTCCCAGAGCTACAATTTCATAACTCACCTTCCCAGAACTTTGGAAAGATATTTAAGGCTGCAATGAATTAATCCCTTGAGATGAATTCCCATTGGTTGCTAAATCAAACATCAAATCTTTGAATGTGGTTAAAAAAAATAGAGGCAGGACCCAGGACAACACATGCATAGCCACATGCATAGTTGGTAATTTTTCTCCCTTGTTTTCCCTGTGACCCAAACACATGTCTACCCAGTTCCCCCACTATGTCATCCTCTTTCCCTGTCCCTTTTCACTCTTCACCAATATCCCGTCCTCTACATTCACATTTCACTCCTCTTCTCTCCTTATCTTACCCCCTTTTGTCTCCCTTCCATCATTGGCCTTTCTCCACCCATCTGCCAATTAAAACCCTACCTCACTTGTATCCACGTACCACTTGCCACATTTTGTCCCACCTCCACCTTTTTCCAGCTTTCTCCCCCCCTCCCCCCCCACTGCAATTAGTCTGAAGAGGGGTCCTGATCTGTGTCACCCAGAGGTGCTGTCAGACCCGCTGAGTTATTCCAGTGCTTTGTGTGTTTTCTTTTTCATACCATCTGCCTAGATGGATTTTGGTTCAGCTAATGTATAAAATACCTAGGTGTGCAAGTTCTAGATATGGCTATTTTCAATAGAACTATGAAATCTGTGACATGTACTGGGGTACAGTGAAAAGTTTTTGTTGTTGCTAACCAGTCAGGAGAAAGACTGTACATGATTACAATCAAGCCATCCACGGTGTACAGATATATGATAGAGGGAATAACGTTTAGTGCAGTATAAAGTCCAGTAAAGTCCGATGTCCCACTCCTTCTATCCAGAGATGCTGCCTGTTCCACTGAGTTACTCCAGCATTTTGTGTCTATCTCCGATCAAAGATAGTCCAAAGGTCTTCAGTGAGGTGAAGAGTAGTTTAGGACCACTCTCTAGTTGTTGATAGGACGATTAATTTATCGGATAACAACTGGGAGGAAACTGTCCCTGAATCTGGAGGTGTGCATTTTCATACTTACTGCACTAACATAGTAATTTTTAAAAATACGCATCAGTGACAGTGGAATCAGAAGGGCCTGAGCTGCTTGCAACAGCTAGTCATTTCATTTCTGCCTGCCCCTGACCCTTCCTCATTCCACATCCTCCTTCTTACTTTAACTACCCTTTCAACATCAAACCCAACTGGCCTTGTTGCCTTCCCTGCTATGTTGGTACATTCCCTCCTCAACAAAGCAACAGTCCTAATGGCACACTGGGACATTTTAATGTCCCTAACACCTAGAGTCTCAACATCTAAAACCCCTGTCTCACGGTGCAAGTTGGCCCACGAGTGACCCCGAGTTTTCACTCGTGGTGATCATGTACAATCAACGTAGCGGGAACGTCGGAACTCGTGCGAGCAACTTATCGACTCATGGCGCTAACGGCAGGTACCCGTGAAACTTGTTAACTTTGATTTTTTCCACGAGTCAAATTTACTGTTCAAGTTAAAAATGGAAACATTTAAACTCGTTGTAATAACGTAGTGGCCCGTGCATTTACCTTAGTGACTCGTGAGTCTACCGTGGGAACTCTTTAATCTGTTTATTCGCTCGAGTAAAGACTGAACCAAAGATAGACACAAAATTCTGGAGTAATTCAGCGGACCAGGCAGCATCTCTGGAGAGAAGGAATGGAGTCGAGACCCTTCATCACTTACCGGAAACACCACCCATTCCTTCTCTCCAGAGATGCGGCCTGTCCAGCTGAGTTACTCCAGCATTTTGTGTCCATCTATACTTTAGTTTTGGATATGATCAAGTGTAAGAAACGCAAACCAGACTACCTTCACATCAGAGAATTCTAATGTTCCAGGATAAAAATCCACACACCCTAGTTACATCCAATATTAAATTGCATGACTATCATGCATTAGTATGCATCTATGAGCTCAACATTTAAAGGGCTGCCCTTTAAATGAAAAGTATGTCAATCATAGAGATTGTGTTAAACCACTGTACAATATTTTAAAATATTTATAACCTGCATCTATTTACTTGGGTAACAAAATAAACGCATCAAAACCTAAAGGCGAGAAAGAGAAAATAAATAGGTCCGATATTTGCTTAAAATCATCTCCTAGATTTTAGAAATGATGTCAAAGCCCGGCTTTACCATTCAAAACTGCAGCATTTCAAATTATCTAATTTATAAAAATACATTGAGAATCAATGATTCATAATGGAATGGCTCCGCTCTTCAGTAAAAACAATTAATTTCCTCTGGGTTTTTTTTAACAGACATATTCTCTTTTTAAACGAGAATTAGTTTAGTTATTTTTGTTTGGAGCCTCTCCGCCACTTTATTTCTCAATATCATCCTCGCTCCTCCGTCGAGAAAATCTCCACTGAACGCACCGGTTCTGATGGAGGAATTAAATAACATATATTGTGGATATGTCAACATCTTTTTGAGCTTGGGGTTAGGTGGGGTGGTTTAGTTCATCAAATCCAAACACACAGATCTGCTTCAGCTGATGTGAAGAAGAGTCTCGACCCGAAACGTCACCCATTCCTTCTCTCCAGAGATGCTGCCTGTCCCACTGAGTTACTCCAGCATTTCGTGTCTATCTCAGCAGGGCACAGTCCCGCGGTTAACACCACACTCCAGACCTATCTAACCCCTTATTTGTGAAAGTTCCACACATATTTATCGATACTTTTTCCAGCACTGTGCCCAGGCTACGGACACCACACTGAGCCCAAACTAAAACAATCCCAGTACTTATTGGTGTGTATGGTTTAACCAAGGACACGTGCAATTTGGCCGAGGCACTTCACTGTCCGTGTGTCGGAAGGAACTGCAGATGCTGGTTTACACCGACGATAGACACAGACGTGCTGGACTAACTCAGCGGGATAGGCAGCGCCTCTGGAGAGAAGGAATGGGTGATGTTTCGGGTCGGGACCCTTCCTCAGACTGCCCGCTCATTCTTCCCTCGTCGATGTGAACTTGTGGGGGTGCGAGGAATCGGGCGTCGCTGGGTAAGGGGAAGAGAGGTTTTATTGCTGAATTATGCGCAACAGAAGCATAAAGTGGGGGTAAGGTTCGTTTAAACCATCTCGTCACCCCCCCCCCCCCCCCCCCCGTGTTGGGAGAGAAAGGGGAGAGAGTTGTGCAAACAAACCACGGGAGACTGTATCTTTGGAGGGAAATCATAAAATGTACACGGATGTTTTCGGCCGGGACCCTAACGGTTGACTACCCGTTTCCCAGATACTGCCTGGCCGTTGTCTTCTTCCTGCAGTTTGCTTTCGTCCCAGACTCCAGCATCTGCAATCTCCTTGGCCTCCAAAGGGAAAAGTTGCTCGTGAAGCGAAGGTCGATATTGACCCATGCTTACCGTGAAATCAAAGCTGCAGTGCTTGCGTATTTAGTTAAACCTGCACCTTAAACAGCTTCAAACTCTTCTTCCGTGGTTGGTGCCGATGGAATTGAAACGATTTTCCAAAGCACTCGGTTTGTGCTTCAGATTTAGTCATAACTTCCTCAATTGTATGAACAAAATGATAATTGAGCCTTCAAACTGCTCTTTCATCTCGACCAGTTCGCTCTTCACCTCTTCTGACCTCCCGCCCACTCCAGTGAGTCCAGGCACACTTCTCTACCCCTTCCTCTCATTCCTTCTCCTCAACCGCCAACGCTGTTCCCAGCCCCCCTCTCACTCCTCCCCACCCATAGTCCTTGCCTGGTTACAGTTCTGGTCTCCAAATCTGAGGAAGGACATTATTGCCATAGAGGGAGTGCAGAGAAGGTTCACCAGATTGATTCCTGGGATGTCAGGACTATCTTATGAAGAAAGACTGGATAGACTCGGTTTATACTCTTTAGAATTTAGGAGATTGAGAGGGGATCTTATAGAAACTTACAAAATTCTTAAGGGGTTAAGAGGCGAGATGCAGAAAGATTATTCCTGATGTTGGGGAGGTCCAGGACAAGGGGTCACAGCTTATGGATAAGGGGGAAATCCTTTAGGACCGAGATGAGAAGGCCTTTTCTCACACAGAGAGTGGTGGGTCTCTGGAACTCTCTGCCACAGAGGATAGTTGAGGCCAGTTCATTGGCTATATTTAAGAGGGAGTTAGATGTGGCCCTTTTTGTCTAAGGGGATCAGAGGGTATGGAGAGAAGGCAGGTACAGGATACTGAGTTCGATGATCAGCCATGATCATATTGAATGGCGGTGCAGGCTCGAAGGGCTGAATGGCCTACTCCTGCACCTAATTTCTATGTTTCTATGTGAGACAGGGCCTTAACAACTTGTATGTTGCTTTGCGAGCAACTCTCTGCCTCTACTCGGATACAGATTTTCTGGGTCTCACTGCATTCTGAGAACATTATAAAGAGACTTGGCACGACTAATATATTTACTTCATCGAGTAAGGACCAATCCAAGGACCAATTTTCTTTGGCTCTACTCCCAAACTCCTCCAAGTTCAAGTTTCTCATCACAGATAACGATCTCATGACGTTTTTCACACCAGTTTGCACGCCACCATGACAACATATTTGAAGGTATGGGCAAACGGATGTGGTTATTATGTTATTTATAAAACCGGAACCGTTTTATGACACATTTCACTAGGTCTATCGTCTTTACTTCTAAAGCACAACTCTGAAATATATGAAATTTGAATGTGCATTAAAGAGGCTTTCATCTGATGACTATTCGGTAAGCATCTAAAACATTGTTCATCATTCTTGTTTCTGTGGTTTATTCTGTTAGAGATTTTTGTCTGAATCCCAAACTATTATAATATCAGGAATGTAACTGTAATGGTTGCTGAAGATTATAATTGTTAAGTTAAAAGAAAACAATATCTTAGCTGAGATGGAACTTAAATTATATTGTCAGATTTAGACAAATGGTAATGACTAAAGCATTTCAACTGAATGTCAAAATGTGTTTTGTCAGTCTGAAGCAATATATAAAATAAAAGAAATTATACTTTAAACAGGATAAAATATTAACTCTTACATTATGTATTAATTATATAGAAACAGGGGACTTATGCCCCGTCCCATTTAGGAAACCTGAACCGAAACCTCGAGAGACTTTGCGCCCCACCCAAGGTTTCCGTGTGGTCCCCGGAGGTTCCCGGAGCTTTTTGTCAGTCTCCCTAATGGTCGAAAGTGGTTTCCGTTTTAAAAATCGGTAATTTTTAAGTCGAAGCCGGTTGCTATGCTAGTTGAAGATGGTTGCCGGAGGACAAAAACCTCCGGGAACCGCACGGAAACCTTCTGTGGGGCGCTAAATCTCCAGAGGTTTCCATTCAGGTTTCCTAAGTTGGACAGGGGCATTACAGTCTGAAGAAGGGTCTTGACCCGAAATGTCACCTATCTATGTTCTCCAGAGATGCTGCCTGATCTGCTGAGTTAAGGGGCTGTCCCACGGGCGACCTAATCTGCGAGTTTAGAAAAGTTTGCCCTCGACTCAAACTCTCTGCGTGAAGAAAGTTTGTCCTCATCTCAGTGCTAACTGGCCTACCCTTTATTCTTAAACTGTGACCCCTGGTTCTGAACTCCCCCAACATCGGGAACATTTTTCCTGCAGTTACAGTAAGTGAAAATCTAGCAGGCAAGCAGGATACTTTCTCCAACCACTCCCATTTGAAGGACACTATCTTCCACCGTTTCTACCCAGAAGCTTGGTACTTACTTCCAGCAGCCACTGGTTGTCCTCCAGGATGCACCGAGCCACAGCCTGATCCATGCCAGTCACCTGGGCGAATTCGACACAGAGACTCTCACGGCAGCGGCGCAACGCTTCCGACACCTCCGACGGCACGGGACACTTGCACTGAGGCTGCTCCATGGCCAGAGATGCAGTGAGCGACTTGCCAGCCCGGCAAACACTTGCCAGCCCCGGCTCCCAGTCCGCATCTGTCCCTGCCACTGCTTCTGCTTCCAACACACGTGGCCCATGCAGTTTATATGAATTTTAAAATGTTTGTTCATCACAGAATTTCTCACAACAGAGCGTGAGAAATTTGTCTTAAAGAAGGAACTGCAGATACTGGAGAATCGAGGGTTACACAAAAAGCTGGAGAAACTCAGCGGGTGCAGCAGCATCTAAGGAGCTAATCTCCTTCGCTCCTTAGATGCTGGTGCACCCGCTGAGTTTCTCCAGCTTTTTGTGAGAAATTTGTGATCAGCGTGAGAGCATGAGAATTTGGCCAAAAGCGTGATTCTCACGCTCAATGCGTGAGAGTTGGCAGCCTGGTATATGAGCCATGCAATGATCTAGTCTTAAGCCAGTGCTTGGTATTTATTTTGTTGATCCACTGATCCTCCCATGCTCCAAAGACATATAGGCTTGCAATTTGGACACAAAATGCTGATAAACTCAGCAGGGCAGGCAGCATCTCTGCAGAGGAGCAATGGATGACGTTTCGGGTCGAGACCGTTCTTCAGACTGAGAGTCAGGGGAGGGGGAGATACAGAGATAAGGAAGTGTAAGGTGTGAGAACGAGACATCAAAGGCAGTGGAGATGAAGGAAAATGTAGAAAAGATTTAGGCGGACTGAGCGGAGGTGTTCCGTGAAAGGATTGCCGACCCTGCACTTGGTCTCACTCACATAGACTCACAGTCATCTGACTGTCCCTGATTATATTTTATCTCTGTTTGCTTTGTTGTTACCTTCCCCCAGCTAACTAGATCTATTCTAGAGTTTCCTTCATCTCCACCCCCTTTGATGTCTTGTTCTCACACACTTCCTTATCACTTCCCCTGACTCAGTCTGAAGAAGGGTCTCGACCCGAAACGTCACCCATTCTACCCTTCTCTCCAGAGATGCTGCCTGTCCCACTGAGCTCCTCCAGCATTTTGAGCCTATCTTCGGCTTAAACCAGCATCTACAGTTCCTTCCTTCACAGGTTTTAGTTGTAATTGGCTTTGCCAGTCTCCCTAATGGTCGAAAGTGGTTTCCGTTTTAAAAATCGGTAATTTTTTAGTCGAAGCCGGTTGAGATGCTAGTTGAAGGTGGTTGCCGGAGGACAAAAACCTCCGGGAACTGCACAGAAACCTTGTGTGGGGCGCTAAATCTCCAGACGTTTCCATTCAGGTTTCCTAAGTTGGACAGGGGCATTACAGTCTGAAGAAGGGTCTTGACCCGAAATATCACCCATCTATGTTCTCCAGAGATGCTGCCTGATCTGCTGAGTTAAGGGGCTGTCCCACTTGGGCGACCTAATCTGCGAGTTTAGAAAAGTTTGCCCTCACAGCATGGTCGACACGTGGTTCTAGGAGGTCCTATGAGGTCAGTGGAACTCTCCTTCATGCTTGAGGGAAGTTCCCGAATACTCGTGGCCTTAGCTAGGTCGCAAAAAATTTTTCAGCATGTTGAGAAATTTTCCAAGTGTAAAATTTGAATGGCATGGTTGTTTTTGACTCGTACTGCAGTGGAGTGGGATCGTTATTTAGTTACAGGCAGTCGAGGGCAGCCGTAGGCAATCTCCTTCACTGACCAGGCATTTTGATTGGCTCATTGGAGTTTCTAGGACCAGGCAAAACCGACCAGTAGGTTAAATGCCCGTTAAACTTTATTAAATTCTTAAAAGTGTCTCCACTCCTTCTCCCTCTTCTCTCTCTTTCTCTCCCCCTTCTCCTCCCCTTCTCTCCCCTTCTCCCCCCCTTCTCTCTCCTTTTTCCCCCCACTCTCCCCTTCTCTCCCCCCCCCCCCCCGCGCTCTCCAAAGGACTTACTGTACACTGTGGCAGCCGTTTACCTTCCTCTTCATCGCGCAGACAGCGCTCCCCCGGTTTCCCTGGCCCCCGCCTTTGCGATGTGTGTGTGTGTGCAGTCGGTCGATCCAGCTCACGGTTTCAACGCAGGCGGTTGATCCAGCTCGAGGCTTTCCAGGCGAGTTGAAGGTCGAAGACACTCTTCTTAACTCCCGTATTAGGTCTCCCAAGTGGGACAGTCCCTTTACTCGAGCACTTTGTGCCCTTTTGTGCATTAAGTATGTAGAGTGAATCTTCATTGTTAAAAGTTCAGCAACATTTTCATTCTTTTCAATTCAAAATTTGATTCCTTTCATACCTGTGAAAGAGAGGAAATGGTTAATTGATGGCATTTCACTGCCAATAATTGTCTTTGAAATGGTGCATAAAAATCATAGAATCATACAGTTACATAGAATGAAAACAGTGTCTGTCAATCTCCACCTTAAAGGTAACCAAAGATATGCCAATGAATTCCACAGATTCACCACCTTCCGGTTAAAAAATTCTTCCTCATCTCCTTTCTAAAGGTATGTCCTTTAATTCTGCATTCATTCCATCTTGCCAAGCAGAGCAATTATTCATTGATGTCTTTGTTTCCAGTTAGCCAGTCAATTTTCTTTTCATCTCAGCATCTTAAATGTCCTCAATAACCTTAGATGTGCATCCTTACCAAATGCCTTCTTGAAATTTACAGTATCTCTGCCAATTCCTTTTTATCATTTTTTATCCTCGCACATGTTACTCATTTAAGGAACTTCAATAAACTGGTCGATTGTATTTTTTCTTTCTCGCATCCGTTGGCTTTGCCTGACTACCTTAATTTTTTCTACATGCCTTGTAAAACATATTTTATAATAGCTTCCAACATTTCCAATTGGCAGGTATTATGTTGATTTGCTCTGGATTCCTGCTTTCTTTTTTCAGGCATTTTTTATTACAAAAGATGTTATGTTCCTTATTTTCCATTCCAAATGATCCTTGCTTGAATCAGCCCACAGCTTCAATAACTGTCAAATTGTCACATCCCTGGTATCTGTAATATTCTGGCATTCCTCACTCCTTTTTAATTCTTGGCTGATAACCATTTTTTTTTAATTACTTGTAATGAAGGCTGGTGTATAATATCTTGTTTCATTCATTGCCATGATCTTGTTTCCATTATTAATGATCGATGCTTACTTACTAACTCATTAACACTTTTAATTTTTAAATGTCAGTAGAATATCATATATTTGTTTTATTTTTCTGACTGGATTTATCCCATTTTTTCCTTCCTGGTTAATCTTTTAGACAGGCTTTGCTGCCTTTTGTAATCTGAGCGGCTCCTCAAGTTGTGTGCTTTTTCTTCAAATTTGATACTACCCTTCATTTTGTTTTTAATAAACATAGACTAGACCAAGTGGGGCCCATTGGGTCCCATTCTCACATGGGAGGGCTGGTCCCCCAATGCAATATTCCACCTTACCACCAAGTCCAATATTCCACCACTCACGCATAGCCCCCAACTGTGCAGGCGCGGTTGACGGGTTCCCATTGTGACACCCCTGATCCCCGCTCCTCCCCTCACCCCCCCACTCCACCCCTTGCCCTTCCCCGCCCCGACCCCCCACGTACTCACTCCATCCCCCCCTCAAACCCCTGCCACCATCCACTCTTAGCGGCTCTCCGGCAGCGCAGCCATTCCCTCCCATTGGGTTCCCATTGTGACATTGAACACACAGGTATTACTGCGCACGTGCAGCTGAAGGGCATGGCAAATGGAAAATGAATTTATTAAAGCATAAAATGTGAATAACTCTTAAAATATAACAATTTAAATTATGGATTTAAAAGAGAGTTAGATGGAGCTCCAGGGGCTAGTGGAGTCAAGGGATATGGGGAGAAGGCAGGCACGGGTTATTGATAGGGGACAATCAGACATGATCACAATGAATGGCGTTGCTGGCTCGAAGGGCCAAATGGCCTCTTCCTGCACCTATTTTCTGTGTTTCTAAATGTTAAAGAGGAGATTTATTCAGTCCATTCTTTCTTGTTGCGTCTCGTGTTGCGTTCTGTAGCCGGGGGAGGGGGTCGACTTCAGGTGGGGGCTGGTGGGGGGAGTATCCTGCAGCCTGGGGAGGGACACACTTCAGGCGGGGTTGTTGGGGGCCGGTGGGGGAGGGGGGAGCATCCTGCAGCCGACGGAAGGGGACAGCTTCAGGCGGTGGCCAGTGGAGGGGGGCTTTCCGGGGGGCTAGTATGGGTGTTGTGGGCCGAAGGGGCCCGGTTTCCAGAGGGTTAGTATGGACATTGTGGGCCCAATGGTTTCTTGGATTAGTCCTGCAGCTGGGACGGGGAGGTTTCAGGTGGGGCCAGCGGGAGCATTCTGTAGCCAGGGGAAGGGGATGGCATCAGGCCGGGGCCGGTGGGGGGGAAGCGTTGCCATGACCTACAACTGCCATGGCCTGCCACTGACGTGGCCTGCCGCTAGGGGGGTGGTGGTGTGCGAGGAGAGGGGGATGGGGACAGTTCACTCAGCCATGGCTTGTGGACTCGGAGTTCACTCAACCACGGCTTGTGGACTCACAGTTCGCTCAGCCACGGCTTGTGGACTCACAGTTCAGCCACTCACGGCTTGTGGACTCACAGTTCAGTCACGGCTTGTGGACTCACCGTTCAGTCACTCATGGCTTGTGGAGGGTTGTGTGGGAGGGGGGAGGGGCGTGTGTGGAAGGGGTGTTTGTAGGAGGGGGGAGTGTGGGGGAGGTGAGGGTGGGAGAGTGGAAGGTGTATGGGGAGGGGGGTGTATGGGAGGGGGGTGTAGGGGACGGGGGGTGTAGGGGAGAGGGGGTATAGGGGAGGGGAGGGTGTGGGGGAAGGGGTTTTAGGGGAGGGTGGGATGTAGTTGAGGGTCAGTGTAGGGGATGAGAGGGTGTAGGGGAGGGGCGGTGTGGGGTGGGAGGGGGTGTGGGGGATGTGGTGTGGGTGGGAGTGGGTGTGTAGGCTCAGTGGCTCCTGGCCCTGGCTCCGACCGCACTCACTGGCACCTGACTCACTCACCAGCTCTCATCCCCAGCTCCATACATTGGCACCCGAGTCAACAGGTGGTCGCCGCCCCTGCTCGCAGAACACAGCCCCCGCTCGCAGAACACAGCCCCCGCTCGCAGAATATAGCCCCCGCTCGCATTCCACTTCAGCTTTATTCTTCCCGCTGGACAGAAAGTGCCGGAAGGGCGTTCCTTCATGGTGAGTGACAGGTGAGAAGACCAATCTGCTCATCACGAAATTTTAAACCTTCATAACTTTTGTAATTTTCCACCGATCGGAACAAAACTTGGTGCGCTTTTAGCAGAGGAGAACGGTGAGTGATGTGGTGAAAAATCCTAGTGATATTGGGTAGCTTTTCTGCACAAATTTAAATGCAACGCAGACCAGAAGTGGTCAAGATGAGAGTTTTAGTAATAGTATAGATAGATTATGAGACAATCTTTGAAAATTATTGTCTCATAACTATATTTAAAAATATATGTTTTTAAATAAATAAATAAACTGAAGATAGACAAAAAACAAAACAAAAAAAAAAATTTCACTTGTTGTTTGAATATTACAATTCTATATCTTTTGCAAGATCTCCTTAAATGTCTGTCATTGAAATTTGGCTTGTATGTCAGTTTATTCTATTAACTCAATTCATTCTACATTAATATTTGGACAATCATGAAAACCGCACTCAAAGTTAAAAAAAACCTGAATCAATTTTTCATTGGATATTTTAGGTTAGTTTAATTTAGAGATACAGCATGGAAACAGGCCCTTCAGTCCACAGGTCCGCACCGACCAGCGATCCCCGCATATTAACACTATCCTACACACACTAGGGACAATTTTTGCATTTTACACCAACTTTACATTTACCAAGCCAATTTACGGATGACTGCGCCATCCACGTTTATTATTCTGACTTATTTCTGTTGATTGATTTTTACATATTATTGTTCATTCACAACATATGTTAATGTTTACAAGCACAATCAGTGTATACAGTATATGTATATATATAATAGCAGGGGAATTTGCAGAATCACACTGCATATTTGCAATGCATAAATTGGAAACTTAATGAGTCTATATCTGAATATATATCATATCATATCTATCTATCTATATTTAAAACTGTGTGTGTGTGTGTGTGTCGGCATTGTGGGTGTATGTCACATTCCATTTGATTCCATGGTCCGCCAAAACCACATGCTCAAACACCGCGATTTTTTCCATTTTGCTAGACATTACGCTTTTACATTCACTAATGCATTCCTCATTACATATAGACATTTTATGTACACATTTTTAATAAAATCCCACCCCCCCCCCCCCCCATATTTCAAAATGTTAAAAAAAACAAACTGCTCTCACCCATGGAATGTTGGTGAACGTTCCATCGTGTGATGTCACAATGCCCAATGCTCACAGATGCCCAATCGGAATGGATTAATTTACATCTGCCTTTGCTCCAGCCCCAGGTCCCCTCCCTCCCCCCGCCTGATATTGCAGCACATTCCGTTGTGTGATGTCACAATGCCATCCCACACAGGTGGCCAATCGGAATGGATCTTATTTACATATGCTTTTGTCCCAGCCCCCCCCCCCCCCTCCCCCACAGCCTGGGTCAAGGTGCATGATCACGTCTGTGGGAATAGAGAAAGAGGATTGGGGGTGATTGGGAGTGGGAATTAGATGGACGGCCCCTATCCCTCCCCCTCTACCTCCCCACTCTTTCCCCTCTCTCCCCCCACCCCTCTCCCCTTCCCTCCACACTCTTCTCCCTCCCTCCCCACTCCATCTCCCTCCTCCCCTCCCTCACACCTCTCTCCCCCTTCCCCATCCATCTCTCTCCCCCACCCCTCTCCTCTCCCTCTCCATCTCCTCCCCCTCCTACCCCCATCCCTCTCTCCCACACCCCCTTCCTTCTCTCCCCACCCCCTTCCCCCTCCTCCTCACCACTCTTCCCCCTCCCTCCACACTCTTCCCCCTCTCACCCCTACCCCATCTCCCTCCCCCCCTCCCTCCCCTACATCTCTCTCCCCCTCCCCACTCTCCCTCTCCCCTCCTCCCCCCCCTCTAAACCCACCACCCACCCATCCGCTCTACCACCCCTTCCCCTTACCCCTGTCTCCTCCTTTACCCTCCCCGCTCTCCTCCCCTCCCCCATCCTCATCCTCATCCCATCTCTCTCCTTTTCCCCTCCCCTCTCCTCCCCCTCCCCTCCCAACTCCCCTCTCTCCCCATCTCCCCCTCCCCACCTCCCCCTCCCCACTCTATCCCCATCTCCCTCTCCCCTCCTCCCTACCCTCCCCCCCTCACCCACCCATCCTCTCCTCCCCCCTCTTCCTGTCTCTTGTCTCTTGCCCTTCTGTCTCTGCCCCTCTCTCTCTCTGTCGCTCCCCACTCTCTTTAAGCCCTCACTCTCTAACTGCCCCCCCCCCCCGGCCACGCCTGCGAGTTGGGGGCTATGCATTAGTGGATAGGGCGATTATGGGGTAAAAGGGTCTAATTAATAATATTAATATAATATCAAGGGGGTAGTTAGTGTGGGGGTGGTTAGTGCGTGACGCCGCATGCCGCCCCGCACTCCCCTCCCTCCCCTCAAATGCGCTGAGGGAACAGACCCAATGGGTCGGCACATGGTCTAGTATACTTTTAAAACTGTGTGTGTTGTGTGTCTGCCGGCCGGCCGTGTGTGTGTCTTGTGGGTGTATGTCACATTCCATTTTTTTTTCAGATAATATGTTTGGCCTTTGATTCCATGGTCCGCCAAAACCAGAAGATCAAACGCCGCGATTTTTTTCCATTTCGCTAGACATTATGCCCAATGCTCACAGATGTCCAATCGGAATGGATCTCATTTACATCTGCCATTGCCCCAGCCCCACCTCCCCCCCGCCTACTGTCGCAGCACGTTCCATTGTGTGATGTCACAATGCCATCCCTCACAGATGTCCAATCGGAATGGATTCATTTACATCTGCTTTTGCCCAGCCCTGCCCCCCGCAGCCTGTGTCGAAGCGCATGATCACGTGTGTGGGAATAGAGAAAGAGGATTGGGGGGTGATAGATACTGGAGAATAGATGGACTGCCCCTACCCCTGCCCCTCCCTCTCTATGTCCCCACTCTTTCCCCTCTCTCCCCCACCCCTCTCCCCTTCCCTCCACATTCTTCCCCCTACCTCCCCTACCCCATCTCCCTCCTCCCCTCCCCCACACCTCTCTCCCCTTCCCCATCCCTCTCTCCTCCCCCACCCCTCTCCTCGCCTCTCTCCATGTCCTTCTCCTCACCCCTCTCCCCCTCCTCTTCCCACCCCATCCCTCCCCCCTCCCCCACACCTCTCTCCCCTTCCCCATCCCTCTCTCCTCCCCCACCCCTCTCCTCGCCTCTCTCCATGTCCCTCTCCTCACCCCTCTCCCCTCCTCCTCCCACCCCATCCCTCTCTCCCCACCCCCTTCCCTCTCCCCCCCCCTCCCTCCACACTCTTCCCCCTCTCTCCCCTACCCCATCTCCCTCCTCCGCCACACCTCTTCCCCCCTCCCCTACCCCACCCCTCTCTCCTCCCCCTCTCTATCTCCCTCCTCACCCCTCTACCGGGGTGGTAGTTAGTGTGTGTGATGCCACGTGCTGCCCCCCCCCCCCCCCCCCAACCGCACAATTGGGGGAACAGACCCAACGGGTCTGCACTTGGTCTAGTAACTTATAAAACTCTGAACTTGGATGTGTGTGTGCATGTGTCTTTTCATATGTGATTCACTTCTCATTGAAAACCCAACGCAGTAATGGTGACATTTTTACATATTGCGGTAGATATTTACCTCATGATTTCAAAATTCCCCTCATCTGAAAATTTGATTCCTTATTTCCCGAGTTTCTTTACTAAAATTGTTCATGAATCTGACATGTTTTTAAAATCTGACTGCTGAGGCGAGTTGATGATATCACAATGCCTTTGCTCCTTGCGCTTGGTTTTCAACACGCAGCCACAAGCTGTGAGTTATGTGGCCCAGCCTCCAGCGTGTCCGAGCCCTTAACAATCTTATATGTTTCAATAAGATATTCTCTCATCCTTCTAATCTCGAGTGTACAAGCCCAGCTGCTCCATTCTCTCAGCATATGACAGTCCTGCCATCCCGGGAATTAAACTTGTAAATCTACGCTGCACCCCCTCAATGGCAAGAATGTCCTTCCTCAAATTAGGGGACCAAAACTGCATACAATACTCCAGGTGTGGTTTCACTAGGTCTCTGTGCAACTGCAGAAGGACCTCTTTGCTCCTATATTCGATTCCTCATGTTATAAGGGCCAACATGCCATTCGCTTTCTTCATTGCCTGCTGTACCTGCATGCTTACTTTCATAGACTGATGTACAAGGACCCCCCAGATCCCGTTGTACTTCCCCTTTTCCCAACTTGACGCCATTTAGATAGTAATCTGCCTTCCTGTTTTTGCTACCAAAGTGGATAACCTCACATTTATCCGCATTAAACTTCATCTGCCATGCATCTGCCCAATCCCCCAACCAGTCCAACTCACCCTGCATTCTCATAGTATCCTCGTCACAGTTCACACTGCCACCCAGCTTTGTGTCATCTTCAAATTTGCTATTGTTACTTTGAATCCCTTCATCCAAATCATTGATGTATATTGTAAATACTTGCGGTCCCAGCACCGAGCCTTACGGTACCCCACTAGTCACTCGTTGCCATTCTGAAAGGGGTGCCCGTTAATCCCCACTCTTTGTTTCCTGTCTGCCAACCACTTCTCTATCCATGTCAACACTCTACCCCCAATACTATTTTGCCCACTAATCTCCTATTTGGGACCTTGTCAAATGCTTTCTGAAAGTCCAGATACACTACATCCACTGGCTACATCCTTGTCCATTTTAATAATAACATCTAAAAAAAATTCCAGAAGATTAGTCAAGCATGATTTCTCCTTTGTAAATCCATGCTGACTCGGACTGATCCTGTTACTGCTATCCAAATGTGCAGCTATCTCATCTTTTATAATTGACTCCAGCATCTTCCCCACCACCGATGCAAGGTTAACCGGTCTATAATTCCCCGTTTTCTCTCTCCCGCCTTTCTTAAAAAATGGGATAACATTAGCTACCCTCCAATCCACAGGAACTGATCCTGAGCCTATAGAACTTTGGAAAATTATCACCAATGCATCCACAATTTCTAGAGCCACTTCCTTAAGTACCCTGGGATGCAGACCATCAGGCCCTGGGGATTTATCAGACTTCAGTTCCATCAGTCTATCCAACACCATTTCCTGCCTAATATGGATTTCCTTCAGTTCCTCTGTCACCCCAGATCCTCTGGCCACTACTATATCAGGAAGATTGTTTGTGTCCTCCTTAGTGAAGACAAATCCAAAGTACCTGTTCAACTCATTTGCCATTTCCTTGCTCCCCATAATAAATTCACCTTTTTCGGTCTTCAAGTCTTAACTAATTTTTTCCTCTTCACATACCTAAAGAAGCTTTTACTGTCCTGCTTTATATTCTTGGCTACCTTACCATCGTACCTCATCTTTTCTCCATGTATTGTCTTTTTGGTTATCTTCTGTTGTTCTTTAAACATTACCCAATCCTCTTGCTTCCCGCTCATCTTTGCTACTTTGTATTTCTTTGCTTTAATTTTTATAAAGTCCTTAAGTCTCTTGTCAGCCATGGTGGTTTCTTTCTCCCGTTGGAATGTTTCTTCCTCCTAGGAATGAATCTCCTAGGAATGAGCCTCCTCTTCCTCCTATAATGAACGGCACCGTCTGTATTATTCCTAGAAACAAATGCCATTTTTGTTCCACTGCCATCCCTGCTAATGTCTCTTTCCGGTCAACTTTGGCCAGCTCCTCCGTCATGGCCCCATAGTCGCCTTTATTCAACTGCAACACTGACACCTCTGATCTACTCTTCTCCCTTTCCCTCGCACGTTTAGTTTAAAGACAGATAGGTACATTTAAAGACACATATGTACACGTTAAACACACATAGGTACATTTTCCACAAATGATAAAGAACAGATTTAGATGCTGTTAGTGTAAGGATTTAACACATAGAAGAATGGATCCCATGTACATGCTGATATCTGATGCATCCTGAGTAATTAAATGCAATTCTTGTAATATAGCATATCTGTTGTTTTTTTCCTCTTTGTATGAAACCATTCATTGGCTTGACAGCGGATTCAATGTTTTTCATGAGATCTATTTATTCGTCTTATTTTTAACAGGCCTGAATGATTCACGCTATCAGCATAATAATCTGCCCTTTGAATGCAATTGAATATAAATAGGTGAGGATGCACACAGTTTCCTGCAACATGAAGGTGCTAAAACTTTGCTGAAATGTTCTACATTTGTAAATTGCCACAATTGTCTCACAAGGTCTAAAGCTAAATCTTTACTCTCCAGCTACATTTAAGGAATATCAAAGCTATGGCCTTCAATCCTCACATAAACTATTCTCGGTGTAGTGATTCTATCCTTCTATTGGAAAACGATTGACACTGAATGAGACTATCGTTGAATTGGACCCTGAGATGAGCTATGAAGTATCCACTTATGCCATGTCTGGGATGTTTTAATATTGCATTTCCTTACAGTAAACTGCTCCATTACAGCTTCGGTGAGACATGTGGCCCAGCCGCCCCCCTCCCCCACCCCCTCAGGCTCTGGATTGAAGCCGATGATGAGTTACGTTAACCCCCCCTCCGACTCACAGTCATTTTGTGGCCTCCCGACTTACAATCCACTCGCACTTTGTTTTTCACGGCTGTGCCATGCAACAGACACCTCAGCCGGCTCTCGGACTCGCCAGCCGCCCCCACCTCCGAGGCAAGGAGGAGACGGCGCCCCACCGGCGCATGCAGTGTGAGGGGTCGCAGCCCCCGCTCGACAATCCGAAGCGGCCGCTCCCCATATTCCCGACATGTGGGCACCCGGTACATCTCCCCGTCCATCTGCTCCTGGGCCCGGCCAAGACGACCAAGCCGCCAGTTCAGGCAGCGGGCAGCCGACGGCCGCACCGGGGTCGACCACCCGCTCCTACTCCGGGCCCACACCCCTACCCCCGGGCCCACACTCCTGCCCCCGGGCCCACACTCCTGCCCCCGGGCCCACACCCCTACCCCGGGCCCACACCCCTACCCCCGGGCCCACACCCCTACCCCGGGCCCACACCCCTACCCCCGGGCCCACACCCCTACCCCCGGGCCCACACCCCTGCCCCGGGCCCACACCCCTGCCCCCGGGCCCACACCCCTGCCCCGGGCCCACACCCCTACCCCCGGGCCCACACCCCTGCCCCCGGGCCCACACCCCCGGCCCCGGGCCCACACCCCTACCCCCGGGCCCACACCCCCACCCCCGGGCCCACACCCCTACCCCGGGCCCACACCCCTACCCCCGGGCCCACACCCCCGGCCCCGGGCCCACACCCCTACCCCCGGGCCCACACCCCTGCCCCGGGCCCACACCCCTGCCCCGGGCCCACACCCCTACCCCGGGCCCACACCCCCACCCCCGGGCCCACACCCCCGGCCCCGGGCCCACACCCCTACCCCCGGGCCCACACCCCTACCCCGGGCCCACACCCCTACCCCCGGGCCCACACCCCTACCCCCGGGCCCACACCCCTACCCCCGGGCCCACACCCCTACCCCCGGGCCCACACCCCTACCCCCGGGCCCACACCCCTACCCCCGGGCCCACACCCCTACCCCCGGGCCCACACCCCTACCCCCGGGCCCACACCCCTACCCCCGGGCCCAAACCCCCGCGTCGCCGGAGAGGGAACACGCGGTGTCCACGGGGACCCCGGAGGCCCTCCGCGAACGCCGGTCGCCGCAGGACGTCGTGCGCTCCGTTGATAAAGTTGGTGATACATCAACTCGATGATCGCCTGCCAGCAAACTGTCAACATAGGCAGTCCCTGATTGTGTCAATATTAGTACTCAGCCGGCTCTGCCCCCCCTCCCCCTCCTCCAGCCCCCGTTTCCCCACTTCCCTCCCCCTCCCTTCCTCCACTCCTCTCCCCTTCCCCCCTCTCCCCCTCCTCTCCGCTGTCCTCCTTCCACCCCACCCCTCTCCCCTCACCCTCTTCCTCCCCTCTCCCCCTTCCACTCTCCCCCTCCTATCTCTCCCCCCTTCCCCACCTCTCTCCCCTCCTCACTCTCCCCCTCCTCCCTCTGCCCCCTTTCTCCACTCCCTTCCCCCTCTCCTCTCCGCCTCCACGTCCCTCCTCCTCGATCCCCCCCCCCCCCTCCACCACTAACCCCCTGTGTGTGTGGGGGGTGGTTAGTGTCTGTGTGACATTGCAGGTCTCCCCCTCCCCCCCGCAACCGGGCTAGTATAAACAGAGAGCAGCATCAACAGTACCTCTCTAGTTTGACTGTAGACAACTGGCTTTACCAATAAACATAACCCCAAGTGTTCATTCATCAACAGTTCACTGTCTATCTTTTCCTGTCACTAAGCATCACTCCATCTGTTTAGTCACAACGCAAAAATAAAACAAAGCAAATGTCCCCAATCAAATTTAGATATGAAAATCTAATGAATTATTAGAAATGCAAATTATGCAGTCTTGTGGATTTGCTTAAGTGTCTGTCTTCTTATAGTTCAATAATGTGTACGGTTTAGGTAAAGACACATAGGTACATTTTCCACAAATGATAAAGAACATATTTAGATGCTGTTAGTGTAAGGATTTAATACATAGAAGAATGGATCCCATGTACATGCTGATATCTGATGTATCCTGAGTAATTCAATGCTATTCTCGTAATATAGCATATCTGTTGTGTCTTTTTTTTTGCGAGAGCAGATTCAATGTTTTTCATGAGATATATTTATTTGTCTTATCTTTAACAGGCCTGAATGATTCACGCTATCAGCAAAATAATCTACCCTTTGAATGCAATTGAATATAAATAGGTGAGGTGATTGCTGCACATACAGTTTCCTTCAACATGAAGGTGCTAAAACTTTACTGAAATGTTCTACATTTGTAAATCTTTACTCTCCAGCTATATTTAAGGAGTATCAAAGCTATGGCCTTCAATCCTCACAAAAAACTATTCTCGATCCTTCTATTGGAAAACTATTGACACTGAATGAGACTAGTGTTGAATTGGACCCTAGGATGAGCTATGAAGTACACACTTATGCCATGTCTGGGATGTTTTAATATTGTATTTCCTTACAGTAAACTGCTACATTACAACTTCACAAGCAATTAAAAGAGGCTTTACACTGGAGCCTTGGGTCCAGCCATGTTTATTCATGATCCACCTTGGCTACTGCCTCATGCGTATTGCATCATCGGTACTACACCACAGATGGTGCTATTCCCACCCCCTTTGTTTACAAAACACGTGTGTACAGGCACTTTACATGTATAGCATGTATAGCAATATTACATGTATAGCAATAAACGACATTCTTCCATGACATCTTATTTCACTGAATCCAACATGTGTCCGACAGTCCATTTTCCAACATGCATTTGACAGTCCATTTTCGTGGTAGCTTCCCAATTTTCATTCCTTGGATCTGCGACAGTTCAGTCCTCAGAATTATCTAAATTTTGAACAACACATGTCTGGTTCCCCATTTATTTCCCCCTTTTTATTAATTAATTAATTGATTTTTTTATTTAGTTTTAAAATGGCCATTACCACTACTTCTACATAAACTATGCATATCAAACTATAAAAGAACAATATAACAGTAACTTTTTAAACATAACCTAATAGCCTTTTAAATCTATAATCAACTACATGTACAGGCCCTATACTTATTTGGGCACAAAATCCTGCAGATAGCGTGGTTTTCGAACGCATCTACCAGATCTTGTTGTCAAGGTTTGATGCTCCCTGGGGACCAATGGTCGGCTCATAGGTCGATTGTCTCGCTCTGGTACAGGAGTCGTCACCAGGTCATCCAGGTCAACATCAGCACGACGAAATGGCTCTTTGGTCTTCCTCAGATGGCGCCGATTCCGATGATAGATGACGCCGTCGTCGTCTCTGACTTCATAAGATCTGGGTTGTGCCACACGGCCTACAACCACAGCCTTCCTCCAGGGCTGATGTCGGTTACCGGTCGGCTTCACTCGAACTGGATAACCAGCTATCAGCGGAATCAGATCTTGGGATCCTCTGTTGTGGTAGTCTGCTTGTCTGTCTCTAGCTGCTCTCAACTCAGCTCCTACCTTTTTCTGAATTTCAGGTTTGAGCAGCCTCTGAGTAGTTGGTAGAATGGTCCTGGTATGTTTGTTCATCAATCTTTGTACTGGACTGCTACTCGTGCCAGGTGTTGGTGTGTTGCGAAAAGCTAGTATGTACAAGTAAGGGCCAGCTCCTGCAGCCTTATCCTTCCTCAGCAATGACTTTGCAACTTTCACACTGCTCTCCACCTTTCCATTATTCTGTGGATAATGGGGTGATGTGGTCGTATGGTCAAACTGCCACTTCTTGGCAAATCTCTTGAACTCCTCAGCTGTAAACTGTGGCCCATTATTTGTGATGAGCTGATCTGATGTTCCATATCTTACGAACTGGCCTTTGATTTTATGGACAACATTAAATGCCAGTGTTTTCTCTAGATAGTCTATTTCCCAATATCCTGAGAAGTAGTCCACAGTGATCAAATAGTTCCTTCCATCGAAGTGGAACAAAACTGCATCCACCTTCGCCCATGGTCTCTCTGGAATCTCATGGGAATGCAGCATTTCTTTTGGTTGCTCTTTCCCTTGAGCTTGACATGTCTCACATTTCTCTACGAAGTAATTGATTTCTGCACTCATTCTGGGCCAGTACAGACATTCTCTTCCCCTTCTTAGACCGCCATTCACACCAATGTGGGAATCATGTACTCGTGTGATCATGTCTCGTCTCCTGGCTTTAGGGATGATTACTTTCTCTCCTCTAAATATGAAGTCATCTCCAACAATCAGATCGTCCCTCACATGGAAATAGGAGATAAGTTCTGGGTCAACATCCTTCTTGTTTTCTGGCCAGCCTTGTTTGATCACCTCTTGCAGTCTCTGCATAGTCTTTTTTTTCTTTTCCTTTTCTACTTTAGTTTTTATTGCTTTTATTTATACACAAATAAAACACAAATATGACAACGAAACATACAACATTACAATGAAACGTACAACAGTGTGGCGGGGGGTTCAGTTTACAATTAATGATGCAAGCCAGTTTCTTGTAATGGCCTTTCTGCCAGCTGTGAGTAGGATTTTAACCAAGTAATGGTCTTCCTTCAGCACCACTGTATTTATATTACCCAGGTATAAAATGGAACACTTCTTGGAGACTATATACCCTAATACCTCCGTTAATTCTGAATTCACTCTGTCCCAAAATGGTTCTATTTTGGGGCAACTTCAGAAGATATGTACATGATTTGCATCTGTTTGACCACATTGCCTCCAGCATGTTTGCTGCCTTAGAATTTGTTTGCTTTTATGTTAGGCGTAATAAAGAAACAAATCAAAATTTTCCAATTAAATTCTCTCTAATTTTGTGAATTAGTGGATGTCTGTAGTGTTACACACATATGATGCCATTCTTCTTCGGAGATTGCAATGTTCAATTCCTTTTCCCACTTAAATTTTACATAAAATGTAGTTTTAGCTTGACATTCCATTAAACTATGATAAAGTTTAGAAATAATCCTTAATGTTTTTTGATGATACGCATTAACTATCACTTCTATCACTGGATCTTTTCTTCTAGTGCCTCCCTTTTTACCTTCTTATTGTAATAATCTCTCAGTTGGAGGTATTCTAAACAAGTCTTGGTTCCGAAGTGCAAATCTATCCTTCAAATCTTGAAAACTTCTTAGGTCTCCATTTTCAATAACAGTACAAAATGCAGTCATTCCTTTCTTCATCCACTCTTTAAATGTTGAGTCATACATCCCTGGTTTAAATTCATCATCCAAAGCTATCCATCTTAAAACTTTTTGTCGTTTATTCAGTTTAAGTTGTCTGGTAAGAGTGAACCAGGTTTCTAAAGTAAATATCGTTATTGGATTGATTATACTCCTGATATGTCCAGGAAGCTCCCAAAAGTGTTTGGATGTGGAAGTCAGGGATATATGTCTCAATCTCTTTCCACCTAGCTATATAGCTGTCCTCACACCAATTAATTAGTGGTCGAAGTTGGGCTGCATAGAAATATATCCTAAAATTTGGAAGTACCATTCCACCTTTGTCGTTTGGCAACTGGAGTGTAGTGTATCGAATTCTGGCCTTCTTTCCTCCCCAAATAAATCTAGATATTAATTTATCTCATTCCGTGAATTGTTTTAATGGTACCTCTATTGGCAAAGATTGAAACAAGTACAATAGCCTTGACAAAATATTCTATTTCACCACATTTATCTTACTACTAAAATCCATTGGGTAGGTGGACCATCTTTCTATATCCTTTCTTATGTTTTGGTTGATGTGATTATAATTGGCCCCATACAACATTGATATATTTTTTGTTATTTGTACCACTAGGTATTTGATTGATTTTGAATCCCATTTAATATTATCATTTTGTTTGATTTCTTCTGGAGGAGGACAATTAAATAGGAGGATTTGAGTTTTTGTAATATTCACTTTATATCCTGCCTAAAAAATTAAATTTATCTATGATCCCCATCATCCTTGGAAATGAGGTGTTTACTTCCGTGAGATACATCATTACATCGTCTACCAAAAGGCCAATTTTATGTTCTCTCTCTTATAGTTACTCCGCTCAGTTCCCTATCTTGACGAATCGCTTGAGCCAATCGTTCAATATATATAGCAAACAGGGTAGGGCTAAGACAACATCCCTGTCTCGTTCCTCTTCCTAACACAAATCTCTCAGTTAAGGACCCATTCACCTTTAATCTTGCAGTAGGTTGCTGGTAAATTGCTTTAATAACTTGAATTGACTCTTCGGTAAAGCCAAATCCTTCTAGTGTTTGATATAAGAATTCCCAATTAACCCTATCAAAAGCCTTTTCCGCGTCTAGACTTATCGGGACAGCACGCGTACTTTCCTTTTGAATCTTGTGTATTATATGTAGGGTTCTTCTAATGCTGTCCTGTGTATGTCTGCCTATTATAAAACCAGTTTGGTCTTCATCAATTAAATCTGGCATGAACTTTTCAAATCATTTGGAGATAATTGAAGAATATAATTTATAGTCCACATTTAGAATTGATATCGGTCTGTCGTTGGTACAATTTTCCTTGTCTTTGTTCTCTTTGGGGATTAATGTTATAATTGCCTCTTTCCATGACGGGGGTGTCTTGCCTTCTTTGATAATCCAGTTAAAGGTTCTCAGAAGAAGTGGGTTCAGCTCATTCAGAAATATTTTATACCATTCTATAGGGAAACCGTCGCTGCCTGGGGCCTTGTTTGATTTCATCCTACCGATTGTCTTCTCTATCTCCTACAGTGATATCTGCTGTGATTATTTTATTTTGTGTCTCTCCAATGCAGGGCAGATCTATTGTACTTTAAAAAAGTCCTCATTGATTCCCCATTTACTGTAGAGGTTTGTGTATATAATTCTTTATAATATTCCTGGAAGATATATTCTATTTCTTTTGGATCACTCTTCAAATTCTGTGTACAGGGGTCCTTAAATTTGTGTATGGTGTTGTCAGCCTGTTGTTTGCGTAGCCTTCGGGCAAGTATTTTAGTGGAATTAGGGCCAAGCTCATAATGTGCCTGTTTTACAAATCTTGCTTTTTTCTCCACCTCTTGACCCAATATTCCATCCATTTGTCCCCTCAATTCTTCTATTTGCTTATAAGTTCTCTGGTCCTTATTATTTTTGTACTTCTGTTCTAAATCCTTCAGGTCTGTTATCAACTTATATGTTTTCATTCTGGCCTTTTTAAAATGTGATGCCTTCGCTATTAACCTACCTCGCATCACAGCCTTCAATGAGTCCCATAGTATGGATGGGTCCACCTCCCCATTGTCATTCTCCTCTTGATTTCCAATTTAATATCATTAGCAGTTGTTTTATCATTCAGTATTCCAACATTTAATCGCCACACTGTTTTTTCTTCTACTGTCCATTTGAATTGTTAAGTATATGGCATTATGGTCTGATACATCTGCCACACCAATTCTGCAATCCATTATCCTATAACAGTCTTGTTTCTGCATTAAGAAATAGTCTATTCTGGAGTAAACTGAGTGCGGTATTGAGTAATGTGTATAGTCTCTTTCTAGAGGGTGACAATTCCTCCAGACATCAAGAAGACCAAATTCTTCACAGGTAGTGTTTAGTAGTTTTGTTAACTGGTTCTTATTCTTCTTTTTACTTGTCGTATCAAGCCTATAATTCAGTACAACATTCAGATCCCCCCCCACATATACAAATTCCTTCTGCTTCCATTGCAATAATATCAAATAGGGATTTGAAAAAATGTTTATCACTATCTGGGGGAGCATAGATATTCACCAGTGTCAGGATATTATTATCAACTTTGCCCTTTACTATGATATACCTCCCTTCTTTGTCTTTTATTTCTTTAAACATTTCGAATTTAACTGAGTTTGATATCAAGATTGCCACTCCTCTTTTATGACTACAAGTATGTGAGCTATAATATGTGTTTTTAGATCCAAATCTTTTTAGCTCCTCATGCTCTTGTCGCGATAAATGGGTTTCTTGTAAGAAAATAATATGCATCTTCACTTTTTTCAATTTAGTCATGACTTTAGCCCTCTTAATTGGATTACCCAAACCATTAACATTTAGAGACATCAGCTTAAGGCCTTGACATTGCATCATTACACTTAGTGTGATTAATTTCTCTGTATCCCCTCAACTCAACACCAGAACCATTCTGAACAGCAAACCAAAACATATGAACAAACAAAGGTGTTTTACCTGGCAAAAAAAAACAAAACATCAAAACATATATGGACTCCCAATAAAGGGTATTCTCTCTCCTCCATAGATCCAGAATCCCTTTGTAAATTGAGGGGGGAAGCCTAACACTAAGAAAGGACCCTCTCCTAGATAAGGGGGGTAACACTCTATGGGTCCCTCCATTCATTCTAGCTCTAATATTTCGCTAATCTCCCTAACAGTCGGATTTATCCAATACAGAAAGTTGTATTAAATCAACATTAATTACATTCACATGAGGTCTGTGATGCTTGGTGATATTTTTAGAACCAGGCTTATAAACAGATTTGTCTATGAATATACATATCTATGCACATATTTATAAACTTAGGATTCCATAAGAACTCAGTATTCTAACATATTGTGGTGGAGACCACTATGTTATTCATGTCTGTGCGTACCTTCATAATCATATCTCAGTTCAAGCATGAGTCTTTCGTTGGAATATTTGAAGGCGCTCCCATGCCCGTCTGACTGTCTGTGATTCTCCGTGTCTCTCGACGAGCTGCCACCTCACCGTTTGGTGGAGTTGTTCACACAGTGGCGGCATGTCCGTGTCTCCCCGCAGCTCTTCCACTTTATAGCCTCTCCAATGTAGCTCTCGCACGGCTTCCCTTGCGTTGTTGTAGGTTTGGTGTCCGCTCTCCCAGTGAATACGTATCTTGGTAAATGGTGTCTGAAAGCGGATTCCTTCCTCTTTTAGGAAGCTTTTAATATGTTTGTATGCCTTGCGTTGTTATACTACAGCGGTAGTATAGTCATGGTCAAAAGACAGCATTCGTTCTCCAAATTGGATCTTCTTTTGCCATGCCTGTTTGAGAACCATCTCTCTAACTTTAAACTGGAGAAAGTGGACAATTATGGATCTCAGAGGGGAACTGGGGCTTGGTTTCTGTGCCAGGGATCTGTGTGCTTGTTGAATCTGTAAATCTGTCATTTCAGGGATTGACATTTCACTTCTGAGCAGTTTCTCTACAAACTGAGGTACTGAGCTACCTTTTGTACCCTCTGGCACACCGTATATCCACAGATTATTTCTTCGGGATCTGGACTCCAGATCGTTCAATTTGTCGATAAGTAACTTCTGGTCTTTCAGTGTTTCTTGGAGTATGGTGTTTGCAGCGACACTCCTTGTTTCCAGTTCCTCTATTCGGGTGGTGGCTTCTTCTGTTTTTTTTTGGTCTTGTATTGCTTGTGCATTCACTGCCATCTGAAGATTAATTTAATGTTTAAATTCTGCCAGCTCTTCTCTCATATCCCGCTGAATGATGTGAAGTTCGCTTTTAATTCTCTTCTCAAGTTGCTGATTTGTGTACTTATGCTTTTTAATCCCTCATGGAGGGCCTCTGTTGCATCGTCTCCACCAGCCTGTTTGTTTTTGGCTTTGTCTGTGTCACTTCGGGCCTGACCTTCTGTTTCTTGCCTTTCTAGCATCTTTTCTTGCAACTTTCTGCTCTTTGTTTTGACTCCCCCACTCATACTGTGCTCATTAAAACTTAAATACTTGCTTACTTTTAATTTAGGGGAGGTTTATTTATCCGACTGTAGGGAGCTCTCTGTCTAATCAGCCACCATGCTCTGCCGCCTACCTGCACATTAACTGCACATTCACGGGCCTTCCATATGTGTACGCATGGAACCTCTCTAGACCAAACACCACTGCCAGCAATGCTTTTTCTATTTGTGCATATCTGGTCTCCGCATCTGTCAGGGCCCTGCTGGCATGGGCAACTGGATGGCCTTCCTGCATCACCGCCGCACCAAGTCCAGTTTCTGACGCATGGGCCTGTACTGTCAGCTCCTTGGATGGATCGTAGTATCTGAGTACTGGCTCTGCAGTCACTAGCTTCTTTATGTCCACCACCGCCCTATCATGCACCTGTGCCCACCACCAAACTACATCCTTCTGTGTCAGCTAGCATAGCGGTTCACATAGGTCGCTTAGGAAGGAATTTGCTCAAGTAGTTAACAAACCCAATAAATCGCTGAACTCCTTGCACATCCGTCTGTAGCACTGCTTCTACCTTCCCTGGATCTGGTTTCAGTCCTGCAGCAGAGACTCTATGTCCTATGAAGGTGACTTGCTTCACCTTCAGCTTTGCCTTCTCTATGTTCAGCTTCAGGTTTCTGTCACGACATCTCTCCATCAGAGCTCTGACCTTCCTGTTATGGTCTCTTTCTGCTTCTTCTGCAGATTTTCCTTTTCCAAACACTAGGATGTCACCAGCAACAGACCTCACTCCTTCCAGGCCCTCCAACACTTGGTTCTGTCGTCGCTGGAACTCTTCAGGGGCCGTGGACAGACCAAAGGGCATGCGTCTCCATCTATATCTGCCACATGATGTGTTAAATGTTGTAAGTTGAGAGCTCTCATATCCAGTTCCACATGCCAAAACCCATTCTTGACATCAAACGTGCTAAAGACCTTGGAGTCATTTAGGTCTGTGAGGACATCTTCAAGCGTTGTCATTGGATAATGCCATCTTTTAAGCCCCTTGTTCAGATCCCGCGGGTCTAAGCACACTCTCAACTTTCCATTGGGCTTTTCCACACACACAAGGTTGGATACCCATGGAGTGTGTGTCTCTACTGGGGCAATTATTTCAGCTTCTGTTAGTCTGCCTAACTCCTCTTTCAGCTTCTTCAGTAAGGCTACAGGGACTCCTCGTGGTGGATGAATCACCGGCGTTATGCTGTCATCTACCAGCAGATGGTACTTGCCCTCAAATTTACCTGTCCCTTCAAACACATTAGCATACTCAGCCATCAGTCTTTCCTTGCTCAGAGGGGTTTCACTGCCATTCAATGTCATTATGTTCTCTTTACACGGTGAGATGAATCCCATCTGCTGGGCTGCCTTGCTTCCCAGGATTGGAATGCAGTCTTCCTCCAGGACTACAAACTCTACTTTGTATTTTCTTCCATTCTTTGGGTTCACTAGTCTCACCTTGTTTTTCCCAAGAGGCACCACTGTCGTATTGTTGTACATCGACAATACTTGCTTGGTTTCATCCACATCCTTTGCATACATCTTGGGAATGATGTTACATGTGGCTCCACTGTCCACCTAGAATTGTACTTCCTTCCCTTTCAGCATCATGGTCGCAAGGATTTTCTTTGGGAATTGAGTCTCCTCAAAACTGTGCACGCTTTCTGCTTTTACTGCTTCTGGTTGCAGTTCAATTGTGTAAATTTCATCCTCCTCTTGACTGTCATCATACTCATCACTGGAACTCTCCAACGCGTATATCTAGTAGCCCAGAAAATCTGCCAGCCTAGCCACACCCATTCCCTGATGTGCTGGATTATTGGAGTTTTACTGTGTTTCCAATTTCCACACAAATAAAAGCTGTTCAATGGACCTCGGTACACGTGGCAATAAGCTAAACTAAACTAAACTAAATATGACAAATCTGATCAATCGTAATCATGGATTGTCTTTCTACTGACTGGTCAGCACGCAACAAAAGCTTTTCATTATCCCTCGGTACACGTGACAATAAACTGAACTGAAAATAATCAGAAAATCTAATTGTACAACACAACCTATAGGTATTTGAGTGTTCTGGTCAAATCATACTGGGGTACTTTTAACATAATAATACTCACAATGGTAAAATATATATGGTATAAATGTAGCATGTGGTGGAAACGTAGCATCAAGAGATGAACTGATGTCAAAGCAAAACAAAGTGGAACTCCTTTCCTGGTAAGCGAAGCCACAACAAATGTATGCTGCAGTGAAGAACCACTTCTGAATACCAAACCACACAGACACTATCTGTGGAAAGAAAAACACTTCATAGTTTGGTTCATGGAGCCTTTATTAGAACTGGGAACTAGAAATATAAGCTAGTTTTCAGTAGCAGAACAAAAGGAATATCTGTGGCAGGGCAAGTCAGAATGGCTTAGCGGCAGCAGTTGCCAGAAAGTTATGCTTCTCGGTCTGTATAACGTGTAGACAATCACAAGATCCTAAAATCTATCTAGCAGGTAAGATATTCAGAAGCATAGGAGATATTACATGAGGAATATCAGCAGCAATTTGTATTTTTTTACTGGCTATAATAAGGCAAAGCATCCAATAACATTTGAGCTCCCGTCATATATATTATGGCAGAATAAGGAGTCAGTAGTGACCCATCCAGTTCAACACCAGTTACCAAAGTAATACTAAATTAATTCAATTCCCACAGCCTGAACTTCAGGGGGAGAAACCTCTGTGACAAGGGCCTCAGCAATTAAAACCCTCCAACATTGCAAAGGGGGGTGGCTTTAGTTTAGTTTAGAGATATAGCGTGGAAACAGGTCCTAAGGCTAACCAAGTCCGCACCGACCAGCGACCACCCCGTACACTAGCACTATCCTACACACTTGGGACAATTTACAAATTTTACTGAAGCCAATTAACCTACAAACAAGTCTGTCTTCAGAGTATGGGAGGAAACTGGAGCACCGTGGGAAAACACACATAGTTATGGCTGTGGAGGCCAAATCTTTGGGTATTTTTAAAGTGCAGATTGACAAGTTCTTGATTAATAAGGGTGTCAAAGGTTATGGGGAGAAGACAAGAGAGTGGGCTTAAGAGTGAAGATAGATGAGCCATGATTGAATGGCGGAGTGGACTCCATGTGACAATACCCCAGGCCCCCATCCTCTCATCTTCACCATGGACGTCCAGTCACTATACACCTCCATCCCCCACCAGGATGGTCTCAAAGCCCTCCGATACTTCCTCGACCAGAGGAGCAACCCATACCCGTCCACTGACACCCTCCTCCACCTAGCGGAGTTGGTCCTTACCCTCAATAACTTCTCTTTTGACTCCTCCCATTTCCTCCAAACACAAGGCGTAGCTATGGGCACACGCATGGGCCCTAGCTACGCTTGCCTCTTTGTCGGGCATGTCAAACAATCTTTATTCTCGGCGTACCAGGGCCCCACCCCCGACCTTTACCTCCGTTACATTGACGACTGCTTTGGTGTCACCTCCTGCACCCACACACAACTGACTGACTTCATCCATTTCACCACCAACTTCCATCCGCCATTCAAATACACTTGGACCATTTCCGACATTTCCCTACCATTCCTTGACCTCACCATCTCTATTGCAGGTGATACACTCCTGACCGACATCCACCACAAACCAACTGACTCCCACAGCTACCTGGACTACTCTTCCTCCCACCCTGCTTCCTGTAAGGACTCCATCCCCTATTCCCAATTCCTCCGTCTATGCCGCATCTGCTCCCAGGATGAGGTGTTCCACACCAGGTCATCACAAATGTCCTCGTTCTTCAGAGAATGGGGTTTCCCCTCCCCCACTGTAGATGAGGCTCGCACCAGGGTCTCCTCCATACCCCGCAACACTGCCCTCTCTCCCCATTCCCCCACTCACAACAAGGGCAGAGTCCCCCTGGTCCTCACCTTTCACCCCACCAGCCGGCGCATACAACAGATAGTCCTCCGCCAGTTTCGCCACCTCCAACGTGACCCCTCCACTCGCCACATCTTCCCATCTCCCCCCCCCCCACCGTCTGCCTTCGGCAAAGACCGCTCCCTCCGCAACTCCCTTGTCAATTCTTCCCTCCCGCTCCACCCCTTCCCCGGGCACTTTCCCTTGCAACCGCAAGAGATGCTACACTTGTCCCTTCACCTCCCCCATCCACTCCTTTCAGGGACCCAAGCAGTCCTTCCAAGTCCGACAGAGGTTCACTTGCACCTCCTCCAACCTCATCTACTGCATCCGTTGCTCCAGATGCCAGCTGATCTACATCGGTTAGACCAAGCGGAGGCTTTGCGATCGTTTCGCCGAACACCTCCGCTCGGTCCGCAATAACCAACCCGACCTCCTGGTGGCTCAGCACTTCAACTCCCCCTCCCATTCCGTATCCGACCTCTCGGTCCTGGGCCTCCTCCATGGCCAGAGTGAGCAACACCGCAAGTTGGAAGAACAGCACCTCATATTCGGCTTGGGGAGTCTGCATCCTCTGGGCTTAAACATTGAATTTTCTCAATTCTGTTAACCCAGGCTGCCTCCTCCCCTTCCCACCTCTCCCTCAGCCCTCGGGCCCTGGCATCCCTTCTCTCCCTATCTCCCCCCCACCCAAGTCGCACTAGCTTCTCATTTTCACACTACAAACAGCTTACAATGGCCTGTTTCCTTTATCATCGATACTTTTTTGCATATCTTTCATTCATTGTTCTTTATCTCTCCACATCACCGTCTATATCTCTCGTTTCCCCGATCCCTGACCAGTCTGAAGAAGGGTCTCGATCTGTAACGTCGCCTATCTCCTTCGCTCCTTAGATGCTGCTGCACCCGCTGAGTTTCTCCAGCTTTTTGTGTAACCCTCCATGTGACAAATTGCCTACTTCTGCCCCAAAGACTTATGAACTTATGAACTTATGATGCAGAGAAGGCCAGACAGTAGGCATTGAATTCAGTACACCAGGTTGGAGGAAGTGTTTTTGATTCACCGCTTCAACTGGAAGAGTGGATTAGGTCCCTGGATGATGGTGAGGGAGGTGGTGGAGGGACAAGTGTAGAACCTCCTACAGTTCCATAGGGAAGTGGCAGGCATGGGGTGGAGTGGTGGGAAGCGATGAGCAGATTAGTGAGTCATGGTGAGAGCAGTCCTTGTCTCATGCTGTCTCCCACTCTTCTAATATATATGTCATCTTTCCTCCTACTCCCCCAGACCCATTGCAGGGTCTTGACCCAAAATGCAATACATCCCTTTTTGCCTGCATTGGGATTTGCCTGACCCGTTGAGTTCTTTCAGCAGTTGATTTCTGGCTCCAGGTTCCAGCATTTGCAGTCGCTCATGTTTTATAATTACTACTTCCTAGTGCTTTCTCTTCTAAACAATGTTTACAAATTACAACTCTCCGAATATAAGGTAATTCCAGATTTATTGGCATGTGCATAATCAGAGTTTGGTAAAGCTTTTCATGTTTACAATTCAAGGTCTATTAAAAAATTCTACATTGAAGAAACTCAAGAAATACATTTTAATTGCTGAAAGATTTGTGTTCACATACAACACTTACCTGTCTATGTATTTATGTTGTGCTAATCTTTTAGACTTCTCGAGATACAGAGTGGAAAAAAGCCCTTCGGCCCACCGTGTCTACGCCGGCCAGCGACTTCTCCATACATTAACACTATCCTGCACACTTGGAACAATTTACAATTGTACCGAAGCAAATAAACCTACAAACCTGTACGTCTTTGGAGTGTGGGGGGAAATCGGAGCACCTGGAGAAAACCCACCCAGTCACAGGAAGAACGTAGAAACTCTGTACAGACAGCACTCGTAGTCAGGATCGAACCCGGGTCTCTGGCACTGTAAGGCAGCAGCTCTACTGCTGCGCCACTGTGTGCCGCCCCTCTTTAACCTCTTACAGCTTGGCAGTTTGGAAAAAATTAATGTGCAATATTTCAGTCAATGGGTGGGTGCAGTTGTTTGAGTTTTACATGTACATCCCCATATTTCTGCTGGGATTACCGTTCAATACATTGGCCCTGTGCATGTTCTGCTGGAAATTCAGAAAGTGGACGGAGACCAGTATTTACATGACTAGCCTGGCTGTGGCGGATATGATGGTGCTCTTGTCCATCCCCTTCAAGATGTACAGCTACAAGTATACATGGAACCTTGGATCAGGCTTCTGTGCGCTTGTTGAATGCCTTTATTTTGTGAACATGTACGTGAGTATATACATCATTGTCTGTATCTTCATCGATCGGTATATTGCAATAAAACACCCATTAAATGCACCACGTTTCAGGTCACCAATGAAGGCCATGGTTGCATGTGGTGTGACTTGGACTTTTGTGTTAATGATACGAATTCCTCTGCAAATAACCAGCATGTCTATAAATGACACCCAGCAAATGTGCTTTGAAAAATATCGCTCGGCACCGTCCAGCCCCTGGATTATAGCAGTCATTGAGGTGATTGGATTTATAATTCCTGCGTCCATTTTGAGTTTCTGCTCATTTCAGATTTTTATGACCCTTCACAAAAGAAAAATAGAATCTTATGAAAAAACTCGGTTTGGCCGAACCATCGTAATTATTGCTACAAACCTAATCATTTTTTTCATTTGCTATTTGCCTTTCCACATGGGATTTTTTCTTCAGTCCATGTTCAAATTATTAGAACAAGATTGTGAAATGCAGAATGCTGCTCACGGTTTTGTTATCGTGTCCATTTGGCTGGCTAATCTAAATTGCTGCCTGGATGCAATTGTTTATTATTTTTCTTCTGTAGAAGTTCGTGATTATCTTAAGTCAAGGAAGGCTTGCAACACGATTTTGGATCTGCAACTGACCACACAGACTGTACAAGACCATGCCTGTTCCACCACTGAACTGGATCATGACTCCAAAACATTGCATTAAACAATCTGTGCATTTTCATTCTGTAATCGTATTCCCCTTGCTTAACAAAATGTATGGTTCATACACCAAATCTTAAACATTTACGTGAATACTTTAAAAATCAAGTCAAGCTTTGTACTGTATTACCAGTGTACTGTAATGCTGCATATAGTTAATTTCACATGCTGGTAAAATGTAGACTTTGTATACTTTTATAACACCTTACGGTGCAATGTTTTATTTTTGAATTGAAGGAGACTGCAGAGTATATGAAGTAATCCGGACAATGGAAGTTTGAGTTGCGGTACACGGGTGAATGACTATTGATACTGGTACTGAGGTCTTCAGTTACACCCACCACAAGGCCCTGGTCACAACTGACCAGCTTCAGAAGGTTCAGCTCAGAAAATGTCTGAACAAGTTTACCACCAGAGATTGCGATCATGACGGCCAGAGGTCAAAAGCCCCACTGGGTTGGGTTGAGGAGAGAGGTCAATGAGATTAGGTGTTCAGATGTTGGAGGGAGAGGGACCAGAGTGGTAATTTGGAGAGAGGGGGGTTAGAGCGGTAGATTGATGGATGGATGGAGGGAGAGAGGGAGGGAGGATGGAGGGAGGGAGAGGGGAGTGGTAGTTTGGAGGGTGGAGGAGGGTATCAGAGTAGTAGATTGAAAGACGAGGGAAGCAGATTGGAGTGGTAGGTTGGATGGTGGACGTAAGGGGATATGACCGGTTATTTGGCGGGTAGTGGGAGGGGGATTGAAGTGGTGGATAGGATGCAAGGAGAGGGGGTTTGGATTGGTAATTTGGAGAGTGGAGGGAGCATAGTTGGAATGGTAGATTGGATGGTGCAGGGGGGATCGGGATGATAGATGGGTGGGTGGAGAGAGAGAAAGAAGGGTTTGAAGTGGTCACTTGGGCAGTGGTGGAGGTGTAGGCTACGGATTGCGTGTGGCCAGGTCAGCTTTACATGTTTAGCCTGAGTAGATGTCTAGCTCTGTGTTGCACTGGAAAGACCTGGAAGTGCCAAAAATTATGGATCATATTCCCCATTTTGCCCAAGAGGGGAACTGTGTAGGCAGCGATGTTTCAACATTTGCAGTGACTTACTCCAAGGACAACTGCCTTCAAATTTCCTCTTTTGCAAAAAGGACCAGAAATTCATGTTACCACATTCGAGCCCAGAAAAGATTCATCTTAAGCAGCATAACTGTGAAGGAAGCAGCAAAGAGTGACTAAATGTTATGATGACCATTGCTCTGAGACTTAGTTCACACGTAATATTCAGTGAGATTGTGAGAGTGAGTGCCACCCCTCAATTAAGACATCATTTCTTTTCAGTTTGAGCTAGGTAAGAATTTCTAGCTGAAATATGATTGATAGCAATCCAGGGTGATAAGAATAACATTTTTCAATGTTTAATTTGGAAACATAAATAGCAAAAAAAAATGTAATTAATGGAATAGATTATTATGAATCACACATTGGAACAATTCACAGACATTCATCCCACTGCTCTCTGAATAATATAAGTTCATAAGTCATAGGAGCAGAATTAGTCCATTCCACCCATTGAGTCTACTCCACCATTTAATATTGGCTGATCTATCTTTCCTTCTCATAATAGGACATAGATGTCAAACGGATTTGTAGATGCCCTATTCGCCTGCAAGCTTCGTCGCAGTCTCTGGCAAAAGCAACATACATTTCCACTGATTGTAAATGGCTGTTGGCAGATGAGTTACAACAAAATGGTACTTGTTTATTAAAATGCACGAGGAGAAAGAAGAAGAATACATTTATTTTTCAATTAATTTCCAATTCATAATATTGCAGGATAATTGGGCAATAGCATTTTTGCAAATTTTCCCACCTCATGTCTCCTGCTTGGTCTCTCCAAAAATCCACCTGTTCATTCCCAGTTCTATGCTGATCTGTATGTAATTAATATATTACATACGTTATATTAAACGAGTGACGTTGACTCAATCCATGTCTTTTTTCACTTGAAATGTCCTGCAGGATAATTTAGATTATGTCTCAAAAGGAGCGGTTATTACCATGGTCAGAAAATCAACAACTAATGTGCTTGAAGATACAGATTTTGTACGTGCAGCTCTTGCCACTGTTTCTGATAATTGTTTTTAGTTTTCAATAAAGTGTCAGCTCATGTTCTGAAGCTCTTGTTGTTCAAAATTTATTCAATGCAGCATTCATTTGTTCAATAATCGGTTCACAACCATATTCCAGTACACTCCAGAGACATACAGTGTTGGAAGAGCTCTTCAGTCAGGCTCTGGTTCAATTGACCAGCTATGTCCTTCCTAGTATTGCTGTGTAAAAAGATGTGCACTTTGATGCTGCTGACAAGGAAATCTAGCATGCACTGGCATCAAAGCAACAAGGAAACAAGTATTGCAAGGATCTGAAATCAAAGGCATTGGGGGCACATTCATGTGCAGTCTGCTTTTCTGTGTGACAAGTTGTACAATGAACAAACTATCTCTTTTTTAATCTACTTTCCAATATTCCCTCAAATTCTCTCTCTATTCATTTGATTGTGATGAGGCCAATTTACAAAATGGCAGGAGGGGGAGTGGCCGTGGGGATGAGGTCACAGCCATCACTGATTACATTTACATTACATGCAACTAGATGTCCATGAGGCTATACTGCAACGAGCACATTCCAGGTTGCAGATGCTCCAGATGCACTGAAACTTATTGCACCAATGCGAAGGCTTAGGAAGGAAGGACTGCAGTCTAAGGTCCTACCACCACTGGACACTGAGGAGCGAGGTCCTGTGTAGCTGCCCCACAAACACTTCAATGGCGTATTGTTCAGAGAGGCCACAATGCCAGCATTGTTGTTTTGTACATAGACGGTATTAAGTTGATGACACTGCAAAGATGTAGATACAATAACACTATCATTATATAGATTGCTGACAATATGAACGAAGCAACGTGTTTTTTTTGTATTTCTTGTAATTCTCCAGTTCTGTAGTTCTGTAGCAACCCTAAGCACATTGTTTCGGAGGTTGATTGGCTGCACTGACTTGCAGCTGGTGCAGGTTCAATGTATAGTCAGCTGGTAAGTGAAGTAGGGGAAGCTCTGGATACGTGAGAGTGACTGACTTACAGGAACAATAAGTTTAATTTAGTTTAGTTTAGAGATACAGCACGAAAACAGGCCTTTCGGCCCACCAAATCCGTGCTGACCAAAATTTGCATTTACACCAAGCCAATAACCTACAAACCTGTACGTCTTTAGAGGGTGGGAGGAAACCTGAGATCCCAGAGAAAGTCCATGTAAGTAGCAATGTTACAATACTTACCTTCAGTGGCGCTGCAGTTCTGCCACTGGCCGTGTGCGCGACTTTGGCGCCTTTGGGGAGGGGGGGGGGGGGGCGGGATTACAATGCAGTTTTCTCCTGCTTGTCGGAGTCAAACTTCCTCTGGCTGTTAAGTTCCTCAGGCTGTTAAGTTCCGTTCTCTGAAGTTTTTTTTAAAATCGCGGGACAATTTAATCCTTGGAGTAAAATAAAAAGCTACTTCTAAAGCCGTCAATGCCGACAACGGGATGGATCTCACGTAAGGGACAAAACAAAATGTAAGTCATTTATTTTACATATAAACTTGCTTCTTCAGATGACATTGATCAAAATTTCCTTGGCGATATTGTGATTTTTGGCTCCATACGAACTGGCAGTGTTTTTCCTGTGGATATGGGGTTCAAACTCACTGCAACAGCAGCGTTCCAATCGATTGCGTTCCACAAAAACCCACTCGCAAGATGATTAAAATGCCCATTAATTTACGGGAATTAAACACTAAATTCCTTCCATTAGGCTTATAACTTCATGACAATGAGATTTAAAAATCATGTTATATTGTGAATTCTTGTGTGAATGTTATTTGGACACTTAGGCTATTTAAAAATGTTAACCTCTTCTTAAGAAATGGATAGATGTTTAGATCTAGTAATTGAATTTTGTAATTAACTACAATTAGGTAACTAACTAATTATATACTTTAATTTCAGGTCATCCAAGTAAGATTGTTTCATATTTGTTTCAGAATGCTTCAATCTATAATAAGTGAAAATAGTAAGATTAAACAAGAACTTACCAGTTTGAAGTTTGATCTTTATTTTATGAGGAGTTGCGATGAGGGATTTTGTGAAGACCCCGCCAACACGCATGCGCGGCATTCTTCAAAGCAGCGGTGTGGAATCACAGATCATAAACCGAAGATAGTAAGATTAAAACTTGACCATACCAGTTGAACTTATAATAGAGGGTTGGGAGTGGAGGGCACAAACTCCCTCATCGCAACTCCTCATAAAATAAAGATCAAACTTCAAACTGGTAAGTTCTTGTTTAATCTTACTATTTTACTTCGGAGTCACGTGAGTGACTTCGTGAAGATTTCAAAGCTCTGTGATTACATGCCCTGGACCACGTCCATGCTGCCACACTGCCGTAATTCTGATGGAGGAAGTTTATTAATACATTCCAGACTGGACAGGCTGAAAAATCAATGAATGTTTAATAACACAAATAATAAGACCCCTAACTCGGGGACAAAACAAATTTACGGAGCAGCTCCCAGCACAGCTTCCGCAAACATCGCGGGTTTGGCCACCGGTTTATTGTAGAATCTGTGGAATGTGGATTCACTGGCCCATCCCGCGGTAGCGAGGACATGATCCATGGGCATCTCCATGGTCCTCGCCGCTGAAGTGGATGCAGCCCTGGTAGAATGAGATTTAAACACATTAGTATCTATCCAAGCTGCATCCAATACTTCCCTGAGCCACCTTGCAATCGTTGAGCAAGTCACCCAGTGATGAGGCTTCTTGTGGCTGATAAAGAGCCCTTGTTCCATCTTCCGAATGATACTGGTACGTTGAATATACTGGCGAATATGGGTGACTACGCAGAGGGTGGCGTCTGTGGGATACGCCCGGAATTCCAATTGCAGCCCTAGCGCACCTGGCCTATGCTGCTTAAGTAACCCTTCGACGATGAATGTTACTTTTTGCGGAGTCGAGACCATTCTATCAAGTCGCAGTTTCTGCAGGGTCTGCACCCGCTGAGCCGTTGTCAGTGCCATCAGCATTACCACTTTGAGGGTGAGCTTGTTAAGTGGTAACTCTTTCATGGGAGACCAGTTTCTTAATAGGGTCAGCACTACCCCTACATCCCATGTGATGTTATATCTGGGTCGTGGGGGATTGGTGTTGAACACTCCCCGCATGAATTTTGACACCAGTTGACTAGACCCCACACCTATGTTGAGGATAGCGCACTCCTGGCGCTCTTGATGGCACTGTAGCTGAGACCCTCATCGTAATGAAGGCCCGCCAGGAATTCCAGAACGTCAGGGATTGTAGCAGAGTTATAGGTTGTAGAAGGTCTAGCGCAGTATGCCTCCCACTTCCTGATTTGAGTGAGATACTGCCTTCTTGTTGAAACTCTGCAGGAAGCGACGATGAGGTCCATGGCCCTAGAGGAGATTCTAGCCCCCAGAAGTGGTCTTCTTAGAACCTGCAAGCCAACAGGTTTAAGTGGCGATGGCACGGGTGAATTTCCCCAGTAACAGGGTTCGTAATCAAATTTGTGCGATTAGCAATTTGCACCCATGGACTTTTGACCATCTGGAGGACCACCGGATACCATGGTTGCGTAGGTCAGTTGGGTATAATCAGTATACCTGAAGCAGAATCTAATTTGATTTTCTGCAATACCCGGCTGATGAGGCAGAATGGGGGAAATGCGTAGCAGAACCATTTCCCCCAATGGAGAGAAAATGCATCCATTGCTACTGCCCCAGGGTCTGGTTCCCAAGACACATATGTTGGTATCTGATGGTTCAACCTAGACGCAAAAAGGTCAATATCTGGTGTACCGAATTTAGCTATTATTTCAGCAAATATGTTCGGATTCAGCATCCACTCAATGTTATCATTAAATACTCGTGACCTGGTGTCTGCCACTGTATTGAGCTTCCCTGGAAGATAGGTTGCTGAGATCCAAATGTTTCTTTCAATACACCAGTGCCAAATTGTGTTGACTAATTCATCACAAGATACTGACCTGATACCACCCATATGATTTACGTATGCTACCACCGTGGTATTATCTATTTGAAGACGGACATGTAGATGATTAATTTTGTGCAATATGCCCGTAGCCCATGGAAAACACCTAGCATCTCCAAATAGTTTATCCCTTGTGACTGTAAAAGCGTGAATTCATGAGTGTCCCATCTGCCCCCACAACTGGTTACAGTATCCGTCGCTCCCCATCCTTGGGCACTTGCATCTGTTTGTACCACAACTGATGGGTTCGAGACAATGATGGGTCTATAACAGTCACCAATGTTGTTAGCCCACCATTGTAACTCATATTTTGCCTTTATCGGCAGCTGCATGGGTCTGTCAAAATGTCCAGCATTTGCTTTTAATGCTGAAATTTTTGCTCTTTGTAAATTTTGATAATGTAGTGGCCCAAACTGTGTTGCAGGAAATGTAGCTACAAGCTTCCCAATTACCTTAGCAGCTTGTCGAATAGTGAGTACCGCAGCACAAGCAAAGTTGTTACAAGTTTCTTGAATCTCTGCAGCTTTCCCAGTTGGGACAGTGACCATCATCTGATTCATGTTAATAGTGAATCCCAAATAATCCATAACCTGTGAGGGATTAAACTTTGATTTGTCTGGATGGATGACAAACCCCAATTCTTCAAATATAGCTATAGTAGCTGCAACCGCTAGCTGTGCCAACTCTAAGGATTCTCCTATGATCAATATATCATCCAAGTATGCCATGACGATATGATTTTGTCTCCTGAGATATGCCAGAATAGGTTTAACAATTTTCGTAAACAGCCGAGGCGCTGTCGTAATTCCGTTGGGTAACGCTTTATATTGCCATAACTGATCCTTCCAGACAAATTTCAAAAACTTCCTATGAGACGGTGTGATAGGAACTGTATAGTATGCATCTTTCAAATCAATGCAGGCCATAAAGCATCCTTTGCTAAGTAACTGTTTAGCTGTTTCAAACGTCTCCATTTTAAAATGGGTGTATTGCACAAAAGTATTCAACTGGGTTAGGTCAATGATAATACGACAACCAGCATCTATTTTAGGCCTTGTAAAGATGTTGGACACAAACTCAACTGGCTCATGTGTCGTTTTTTCTATCACCCCTTTTCCCTCTAATCGTAAAATTTCTGCATGTCCTACCTCCATCTTTTTTGAGAAAGCGCAAACTTGCGATGAGGCACATGCCGCGTAGGGGGAAGTTTGTCGTTAATAAACTCTATCACATAACCCTGAATACTTTGGAGAATAAAGACGTCAGAAGTGACTTTTCCCCAACCAGCCGCAAAGAACTGCAACCGTCCACCAATCTGTGAGGGTACCTCTGCTACTTTTTGACGAGAACCAAACCCCCTTACCTCCATGGTTACTTCCGGGGTCTGGAGAATGGGGGCTTTTGCGGCCTGTGGGCTGATGCTGGTTGTGGCCGCATTTTCCACGCGGGCTTCGGAGGATCCCGCCCTAAAAAAGGCGGTTGTTGTTGTTGTTGAGGGTGGAACTGCTGTTGGGGAGCCGGTGGTTGGTAAGTTTTTGTTGGGTATGTTCTTGGATTCCTATCCGACTGCCACCTGGGTCTGGATGAAGGATAAGGTCGCTGCCTTCGATACGGCAGGTTTCTACTGGACACAGGTTGCTTCATAAGCCCCACCGTTTTGGCCTCTTCATCCAATTCTTTTACCTGCTTAGACAGGTCTTCCCCAAACAGCTGTGTTGTTGGTGGTGTGGTGGAGGTGCGGCACAACCCAGCAAATTTCGGGTTTAGGTTGGGCCGAATGGAGCTTTTCCTGAAACAGTTTATTTCAAACTGTGCGTTGCACAGGAGGGCTAATGCGTCCTGCTGTTCTTCTGACACATCTGCTGCATCCAATGTCCTCGCAAAAGCCGTGATTCCGGACGTCAGTAGTTTGAGGATTTTCTGGAGCTTGCCCTCCTGTGCCCTGGTGTTGCTGTTTATGTTCCCCCAAATTGGCAGATTGACCTTCGGCACACTGAGGGACACACAATTTGCTGGGGCCTTGTATTTTTCCAATGTCTCCCCAATGACATTTTCTTGGAGCTGGTGAGATGTTAAGTAATTGATAGAGGCCGCTATTTTCGGATGTAGTGGCTCTCCAATGGCAGTTGGTTTCCCAAACTTTGCAACAGCCTCCAGCATCTCTTCAGCTTCTGGTCCTGCGGGTTGGTCTTCCTCCTCGAAATCACCCATCAGCTCACTGTGCCTGCTGGCGATAGACGAGGGTGAAATCGACAGAGGCACCCTGCTCTTACTTCCAGACCGCAAGGACTCCCGTTCCTGTCGTTCCAGGTCCCGCTGATAGAGCACCTCCACCATTTGCTCCATTCGTGCCACGCGACGGCCGCCACTACACGCGGATGACAGGCCGACTTCCCCAGGCCCTGCTGAGTCGCTGGGGCTTCTGCCAGTTGGTCGCACCTGCACGAGGTGCGCTGACAGGTATTCGTCAGCACCCGCTCCTGCGGGGCTGAACGACCTCCGCACGGACAACCCGCTAGCCCGGTGCCTCTCGGACCTTAGCGGCTTCTCTACCTGATGAGCAGGCAGAGGAAAGGAGTCGGAACCGGTCCCCAATACCGGCTCCGTGGTCCGTGCAGGCACACCGTCACCCTCACCCCCAGGGGTCTGTGACGGCGCTTGGCTGGCTTTACCCGCAGCAGCGGGATTGCCTAACCGCATTTTCCTGCCACCGGTCTGCGCTCCGGCAGCCTGTTCCGGTGCAGTGCTGGTACCTCCTGCTCCTGCAGGGTATGCTGCTCCAGCAGTACGGTCGCCAGCCTGGAGCCTCGCAAGTTTCCCCTGCGGTATATCAATGCCCACTGCAGCAGCTGGGCTTGATTTCTGCACAGCTTTCCCTCGAGTCTGCTCCCTGGGGACCTGTAAAACAGAAGTGGTACTTGCCGTGCGAGGCACCCGTGGTACCTTTTTCCCACCAGTCCTGACTTTGGGTGACGGTGGAACGAAGTCAGGGTCTCCTTCCCCCTGCTCCCGTGCGGACTTTCCACCCGGTAATAACGGAGGCGAGTCGGCCCCTACCGACTCCATAGGGTCCGACTTCTGCACCTGCTTCCCCGGTCTAACAGGTGTTGCCAATCCTGCGGTTAGCCCCGAGGAAGATTGCCGCAACCCGCGGCTCTTGGAGAGTTTCCTCTTCTCTTCCATCGCTCATGTAAGACGAAACTTACAGAAGAACCAGCTCAAGGTTAGTTTCACTTACCTGGAGCCGTCTTTTGAAGGGGCTGGTGGAGAAGCGCACTCCCCCCCCAGCTTGCCGGTAGCAAATGCGCGCGACGATATGCCGCGCATGCGTGTTGGCGGGGTCTTCACAAAGTCACTCACGTGACTCCGAAGTAAAATTTCTTTCAGCTCTCTTAATTTTTAAGAAAGTTATGGGCTTTTGACTGTCCTCGATCACAGCTTTTAAGCCAATGGAAAAGCAAGAGGGAACAAGATGCAAAATTCCGAGTATGAAAATGGCCATAACTTTTTTTATACTGAAGATATGAAAGTGAATTAGGTGTCAAATTAAACTTCTCTTTATGATTTATCTGATGGGATAAATTGCAGACGTGATTTTTAAAATCTCAAAATGTTGTAACATTGCTAATGTAAGTCACGAGGAGAATGTACACACTCCGTACAGACAAGCACCCATGGTCAGGATCAAGCCTGGGTCTCTGGCGCTGTGACGCAGCAACTTTACCGCTCCGCCACCAGGCCGTTATGTAGGAACAAGTGGAGGAATGTGCCAACTCGTGGCTTCCTTCTGTTGTGAGGAATATATGAATCAATGAAAACCTTTACCCATGTAATTCTTTTATCACTGAGGTAACATTGCACAGAACCTTATCGAACACTTCTTCTTTCGTGTGGAGTGCACAGCCTAAAGTCATTGGACAACTTGTTCTATTTGATCTTCCGTTTGTGCACATCGAATTGATTGCATTAGTCGAAACAGGGCAGACCACATGAAGGTTGCAATCTTCCACCCCTTATCAAACCCCATCCTGCTGATTGAAGTGAAAATGCAAAAATAAAATGCCAACCAACTGTTTGAAAAGCCACTAACTGCAACACAGAAGAAATATCTCAGCTATACCAATGGCTGATTACCATAAGTATGTATCAAGACTTTATCTCAAATTCAAATCACATACCGGAAATGGAACAAAAAAAATTCAATGCTTCCAACCAAAACCTTTTGATTCCACGCTTAAATTCAAGATTGAAACGCAGCTCAGAGTTTGTTTTCTAACTCTCATTAAATTTCTACACCATATTACTCTAAATGTGACAAGTGGTTTAGCTGTGACAAGTGGTTTGTGCTCTATTACTGAAGTGGAAGTTGCTCTGCTGTGCATTGCTGCAACAAACAGTGTGCTTAATCATTGACATTCCTGTTACTGGCCTCTGATTTATCACTGGAGGATTACCAACTCTCCATATAGGACTTATTGCTCCGTGCCTTGTTCACAGGTAAGAAATGTCTGCATAGATTCATTCAAAAGTACATTTGCTTGCATAAGGATGTTGATAATTTTCTAATTTTGTAAAACAGGATTAAAATTTCAATCCTGCAATCTTGATATCTAATTAGATGTGTACACAGTTACCAAAACCAAAATTTGAATTAACGCAACCTCTTATCATGTCCTTGGGACTGTTAAAAAAACTTTCATGCAACCATTCATCAAATGTATTTATTGTTTTTAAGAGGCGACTGTCAATGGTTAAATGTAATTTGGAAACAGTTAAGTGAGAGTAATAGCAACCAGCACATTGGAAGAACTATGTCATCTCAATGTGTAGGAGTGAACTGCAGATGCTGCTGTACACCGAAGATGGGCACAAAATGTCGGAGTAAGTCAGCGGGTCAGGCAGCATGTCTGGAGTAAAAAATAGGTGACGTTTTGGGTCAAGACCCTTCTTCAGACATGAGTCTGAAGAAGGGTTTCAATCCAAGACGTCACCTATTCCTTTTTTGCTGAGATGCTGCCTGACCCGCTGAGTTACTCCAGAATTTTGTGTCTATATCATCTGAATATTACCCTGAGAATATTTTCATTGTCTCCAGAAGAGATGGATAGTATAAAGTTTCCCCTCAAGGTGTATTAAGCAAGGTTTCATTTGTAAGTGGAATTTTGCCTAACAGAGCATGAAAAGACATGACCTTTATAAAAATGTCTATAATTTTCTCATTGAAGGGGAGATATGGTAACAGAATATTTCCATTTCAATGACCCAATGTCAGGTCCAAATAAAACACAAAGTGCTGGAGGAACTCAGCGGGTTAGACTGCGGCTGTGGAAGGAATGGACAGGCGACATTTCGAGTCGGGTCTGAGGAAGGATCCCGACCCAAAACATCGTCTCTCCATTCCCTCCACAGATGCTGCCCGACCCACTGGATTACTCCAGCACTTTGTGTTCTGCTCAAGATTCCAGTATCTGCAGTTCATTGTGTCAGCTGCCCAGTTGCAAAAAACTTAGATGATCAAAATCAATGGAACTCTGTAGAAACAAGGAACTGCAGATGCTGGTTAATACATGAAAGGCATACCTTGAGGAGATCTTACAGAAGAGCAGTCAAAATGTATAAACACGGAACTGCAAATGCTGGTTTGTAAAAAAAAGACACAAAGTGCTGGAGTAACTTAGTGGATCAGGCAGCATCTCTGAAGAAGATAAAAAGGTGACATTTGGGGCTGAGAACCTTGTTTAAAACATCAACCAGTTCTGACCTGAGAATGCACCCCACAGTCACAAATCCAGAACACTTTCTCTTTCACTGGGGAAGAGGAGCGGGCAGAGATACCTTTCAGCGGCAATGTAGAAACAGAGAAGGATAGGGAGGAGGGGTATTGCAGCACGAGGTAGGGATGCTTTGCACTTTCCCACACCAACTATCTTTGTTGATGAATGTAAAAGGGTGTTAAGTTAAATGGAGAAAGACTTCATATGAATCTGAGGGGTAACTTTATTACACTATAGGTTGTGGGAGTTTTGAACGAGCTGCCAGAGTAGGTTGTTGAGGTTGGGACTATTGCAATGTTTAAGAAACAATTAGATAGGTACACAGATTGGACATGCTTAGAGGGATATTGGTCCAAATGCAGGCAGGTGGGACTAGTATAGACATGACATGTTGGTTGCTGTGGGCAATTTGGGCCGAAGGGCCTGTTCCCACACTGTACGACTCTGTGACTCTATGACACTACATTTGTGTGGACCATATTGGCTTTTTAAGCAGAAACTCAGGACCTGTTTGAATGCCCCAAAGATACTGTAGACACAAAAGGCTGGAGTAACTCAGTGGGTCAGGCTGCATCTCTGGAGAGAAGGAATGGGTGACGTTTCGGGTCGAGACCCTTCTTCAATTGTTGGGCTTATTGCACCAAATCCCCTGTTTCATCACTCCCACTGCTCATAAATAGAGGAGTGGTGTTCAATTTACCAGTCTAGGTGAACAAACCTTGAAGATCACTGTTAGAGCATCAACAGTGTTCTCACCTTCTACTGAAGCCATAGGATGAAAACCACTGTTCATTCTTTTATACTATCACCATTCACTAATCTTCATCACTATTTATTATTACCTCTTATTATTATTATTTTTTTATGATACTTTTGGGAACAGATATCATCTGTTGGATGTCCTGTGTATTGTGATGCAAAGTAGATTTTTATCATGTGCATCATTTCCTTCTTTCATTTGTAATATCAATGTTGATGTTTCTCAAGAGACATATTTTCTCTTAACCATAATAAAAACAGAAGATGTTGAAAATATTTAGGTCAGCTAGCAAATGTGGAAAGTAAAACAGAGTTAACGTTTCATGTTAAAGACCTTTAATCATATCTGGGAAAATGGGAGCACAAATTAATTTTAAGCTGCACAACAGAAAACAAGATTTCCACCAAATGGACATTTGTTTGCATTTGAATTGCAAAAGGTTTTGTGTTGATTTTGTTATTTTCTTTTTGCATTTCTTTCTGTAGATCTCATTATGTGTTTGTTTAAAGTTTTATTGATCTTCATACCTTGTGCACTCACATGCCATTTATTTATGAATTTTGTCAATTCCTATCCTTCTTCAATTCTGTTTTGGCAAGTTACAGTCTTGGTTTTAAGAACACTCACTAAATTAGCTCGAATGTGTGGGAAGGCACAGAGTTGCTGGTTTACACCGAAGATAGACACAAAATGCTGGAGTAACTCAGCGGGTCAGGCAGCATCTCTGGTAAAAAGGAACAGGTCAGTCTTAAGAAGGGTCTCGAGCCGAGACTTCACCTATTCCTTTTCTCTATAAATACTGCCTGACCCGCTGATTTACTCCAGCATTTTGTGTCTAAATTCCCTTGAATGTTCTGCCACTTTATCCATCAACAAAGTTGACTTGTTTTCTCTTATATTGTTTTGGCTCACTTCCTTAAAGTCAGGCTTATCGAATGTTTGATGGTCATTTCATTCGCGTAGATTGCTTTGAGCCAGATCATGTTCGATCTGATCCAAATCTCATGATCAACCCTCTGCTTTTCCTGTGGCTACTCTGGACTTTTGCAGCTTCATGGTACCAATAGAACTGAAGGCGTAATAGAAACATAGAAACATAGAAATTAGGTGCAGGAGTAGGCCATTCGGCCCTTCGAGCCTGCACCGCCATTCAATATGATCATGGCTGATCATCCAACTCAGTATCCTGTACCTGCCTTCTCTCCATACCCTCTGATCCCCTTAGCCCCAAGGGCCACATCTAACACCCTCTTAAATATAGCCAATGAACTGGCCTCAACTACCCTCTGTGGCGGAGAGTTCCAGAGACCCGCCACTCTGTGTGAAAAAAGTCCTTCTCATCTCGGTCCTAAAGGATTTCCCCCTTATCCTTAAGCTGTGACCCCTTGTCCTGGACCTCCCCAACATCGGGAACAATCTTCCTGCATCTAGCCTGTCCAACCCCTTAAGAATTTTGTAAGTTTCTATAAGATTCCCTCTCAATTTCCTAAATTCTAGAGAGTATAAACCGAGTCTATGCAGTCTTTGTTCATAAGACAGTCCTGACATCCCAGGAATCAGTCTGGTGAACCTTCTCTGCACTCCCTCTATGGCAATAATGTCCTTCCTCAGATTTGGAGATCAGAACTGTACGCAATACTCCAGGTGTGGTCTTAGCAAGACCCTATACAACTGAAGTAGAACCTCCCTGCTCCTATACTCAAATCCTCTTGCTATGAAAGCCAACATACCATTCGCTTTCTTCACTGCCTGCTGCACCTGCATGCCAACTTTCAATGACTGGTGTACCATGACACCCAGGTCGCGTTGCATCTCCCCGTTTCCTAATCGGCCACCATTTAGATAACAGTCTGCTTTCCTATTTTTGCCGCCAAATTGGATAACCTCACATTTATCCACATTATACTGCATCTGCCAAATATTTGCCCATACGTAGTTTTTGCTGTCCTTGCAGATTCAACAGCCAGCAGCAACTACGTTCCATCCCTTTATGATTATTTCTAAATAAGCATTCACAAAGCTTTAAGCAGTTAAACAAATTGGGAATACAATTAACCTTTTGTGGTCTTCCCCACATCCTCAACAGTACAACCCAACCAATCCCATATTAGTTCTAGATTATATTGTTGCAGAGTCAAATAAGTCAAATAAATATGCCTTTTCAAACACAAACTAGTCCTGGAATCTTAGGCATCCCATGTCCTCACCCATTCCTTTTCTCAGAGATGCTGCCTGACCCGCTGAGTTACTCCAACATTTTCTGTCTATCCTTGGTGCACACTAGCATCTGCAGTTCCTTTCCCACATATTTTCTCTGCATTCTTTTCAGCTTAACAACATTCTTTTCACAATTGATGCCTGATCTCACATTTCTGTTTTTATCTCAATAGCACCACCTCATATTTCGTTTGGAAGGAACTGCAGATGCTGGTTTACACCGAATGTAGATGCAAAATGCTGGAGTACCTCAGCAGGGCAGGCAGCATCTCTGGAGAAAAGCAATGGGTGATGTTTCGTGTCGACACCTTCCCCAGACTTCATCGGTAGAAGGATCTCAACACAAAACGTCACGTATTCCTTTTCTCTAGAGATGCTGCCTGACCCGCTGAGTTACCACAGCTTTTTGTTGCAATATAAAATGCTTCCTGTCCATTTCTTCCACAGATGATGCCTGACATGTTGAGTTCCTCCAGCAATTCATTTTCATGCAGTTTTCCTTTGTATTTATGAGGTGCCCATCCAGCTAAATCTATTCTGCCACAGTTCTGGGGAAGTCCAATGGTCAATTCTTTCCTGACAGCATTCTTTCATTGCAAATATATTTGCTTTCAGTCCCTTTTAATTTCACTGCCAGGTGATATTTTGTGGATCACGTACAATGCATAATCTATCAAGCAGGCAATATTGCTTAACCTTTCCCGAGAGAGCAATCCACAAATTTCAAGCAACAATCAAGTAAATGTGTGCAACATTGTCTGCGATTTATGTTTCGCTTTACATTGTGACATCTCACACACAATAAAGGGCAAGGTTTCACCTGCTTTTATAATTGCTTGCTGGAATTGCATTTTAGTTAATGCATTTTAGGAACTTGCAGGCCAGGAATCTTTTGTTCATCGATTAGTCTCTCAATATTTTATTAAAAATCTGTTCTTTCTGTCAGGTCAATAGCTTTATATTTTCCCTCTGTGCACTCCATCCACAATTTTGTTGCCCACTCAATTAATTTATCCAAAATGCCTTTGCAAATACTCTGTTAATTTTCCTTCGCATCATCAACAATGGAGTTGCTCAAATCGGGTCCAGAAATCTATCGGCACTTGATTTTCCAGCACGAACACAACCTCAGGTCATAGTTTGTCTAAACTGCAGGTGCTGGATTACAAATAATAGACACAAAGTACTGGAGTAGCTCAGCGGGTCAGGTAACATCCTTAGACAACATGGCGAGGAAACGTCATCCATCCATGTTCTCCAGCGATGCTCCCTGACCCGCTGAGTTATACCACCACGTAGTGTCTTTTTTTTGTAAACAAGCATTTGTTGTTCCTCGCTTCCACATTTTTACTGCTCCAATGCAGAATCTCCTCAAGGTATACCTACTTTGAAAACGTTTTCCTTCTCTCGAAGAAAAGTCCTGGGCCAAAATGTCACCTTTCCATGATCCCCAGGGATGCTGCCTGACCCGCTGAGTTACTCCAGCATTTTGAGACTCAGGTTATAGTAGTTTCCCATGAATGCTTAGTTCATCGAGCCAAAGTTTGATTATGTTGCAAAGCTTCCTCTGAACCTCGACTGAAATAGATGTTGCACGGTAACCCTGTTATCACATGTTTTTGTTCAGTTATTCTAACTCATTTCTCTACTGATGAACGAGGAATCACTTGTGCAATTGCAGAATTTCTTCTGGAATTTCTGGGCACTAAATTTCGAGGTGGAATCTGCTGAAAGTATCTTGTTGTGTGTTGACCAACATCACGATTCAACCCATTCCACTTGAAGTAAGTTGGACAGGAAACTCTTAACAGCGCAGTATAGATGTCGCTGCAGCTTTAAATACCACAGCTCTGGAGCTGCGAGCATCTGTAAAAAATGTATTTTGTTTCTGAATGAAAAAAGGCCTGTCATCGTTCGATACAAATATAGTTGCAAACAATATTTGATGGTGAATTTTGGGCATTGTGGTATCACGTGGCAAGCTGGATGTCTGCACGCAAGACTAAAGTGCATGACATTTTCGCACCAAAGGGCCACATGATATTAACAAATGTTCATGTGGAATTATGCAGATAGACTTCAAAGCCTTCCCAATTCACTCAAGACATTAAACTTATAGCTGAACTTCAGTTCAGTTTTAGTTTGTTGTCACGTGTACCTAGGTACAGTGAAAAGCTTTTGTTACGCTAACCAGTCAGCGGAAAGACTGTGCATGATTACAATTGGATAAGAATATAATCATCACATTACATTAGTGCGGCATGCTGGCGCAACGGTAGAGTTGCTGCCTTAAAACATCAGAGACCCGGGTTCGATCCTGATAATGGGTGCTGTCTGTACAAGGTTTGTATGTTCTTCCCATGACCTGGTGGGTTTTCGGCGGGTGCTCCGGTTTCCTCCCACACTCCAAAAGTGTACATGTTTGTGGGTTAATTGCCTTTGATAAAGATTATAAATTGTTCTTACTATGGAGGATAGTGCTAGTGTATGGGGATCGCTGGTCGGCACAGACTCAATGGGTCGAAGGGCCTGTTTCCATGCTGCATCTCTAAACGAAGCAAAACTAGACTAAACTAAACTACAGTCCATCTGCTAGTTTCTTTCCCAAGTACATAGCCAGGCTATCTACTTTACAGATTCTCTACACTTCTTTGCAGCTTAAATTCTCCCAAACCATAGCTGTAACATCTTCGGAAGAAGTTCAGGGTGCTTAATGCTCACTCTTCTTCTTGTGTATGGCGTGCACAGCCTAAAGTTGTAGGACAACTTGTTCGATTTGATCTTATTTGATTGTGCACGTTGGGTTGGTTGCATTAGTCGAAACAGGGCGGACCACATGAAGGTTGCAATCTCCTACCCCAACGCTCACTGGCATCGGTGAGGTGCCTACCCACCCAAATCCAGTCAACCGCAACCCAGATCCATAGTTCTGAGGATGTCCAGCAGCCGATTCTTTCCCGGCAGCATTCTTTCAGCTCCAAAACTAATTACAAATGTATCTGCTTTCTGTCCCTTTTGATTTCACTGCCAGGTGAAATTTTGTGGATCACATAAAATGCATAATCTATAAAGCAGGCAATGGTGCTTAACCTCTCCCCAGAGGAAATCGACACATTTCCAGCACCAATCAAGTAAATTTGTACAACATTGTCCGTGATTTATGTTTCCTTTTACATTGTTATTTCCCACTCACACAGGGTGCTTAACACTTACTGTTGTTAATTCTGAAGTAGATCAATAAAAATTGATTCTACTCTCGTCACCTTTTCAATCAGTGGATTGTGATTCACAAAATCCTGCTGCATTGAAACAAACTTTACTATATTTCTCTTTCAATTCTTTTGCTGATTAACATAAATGATCTAAAAGTTAATCGGTCAATTTGAGATAATCAATGATCAAGGTGATTAGGCTCTTCACAGAATGCACTGTGCTATTCCATAAGACCATAAAACCAGCCTATCTCTAATTCCAAGTATCAAGCCTATCTATGTGGACTACGTCAGGAAACTAACTCTTTTAATGTAGGTCCTTCTGAGTAACCCTTCATGTGTTTTTTTGAAGGCTTTAATCTTCCATGGGTTGGTATTACAGGACGTTATCTAACAACTATTTTAATAGTATTTGTTATTGCGCATTGTCCGCTATATCTGAGTGAAGAGGAAGAGGGGCAGGAGAGTTTATCCCAAAGTCGGGAGGGAAGACTTTCTTAACCACCACTATTGGGGTGGTTAAACAAGTGGAAATTCACAGATCATGGAGCCACAAAGACCCCAGCCCCACATACGGAGTACCATGGACGGGACAGGTACTCATGCCTCCCTTATGCTGCTCGCTCTCCCCACACCCGCAACCAGATGTTCCCGCCACATGGTATCAGCTCATTGGGTTTAGTTTAGTTTAGAGATACAGCCAGAAACAGGCCCGTCGGCCCAACAAGTCCACGCCGACCAGCAAAAAACCAAACACCAACACTGTCCTACACACACGAGGGACAATTTGACAATTTTACCAAAGTCAATTAACCTATAATCCTGTACGTCTTTAGAGTGTGGGAGGAAACCAGAGCACCCGGAGAAAACACACGTGGTCACGGGTAGAATGTACAAACTCTGTACAAACAGCACCCATAGTCAGGATCCAACCCAGTCTCTTGTGCTGCAAGGCAGCAACTCTACCGCTGCACCACCGTGCCATGTAACTGGTGGAAATTGGGGAAGGTAGTGCAACGGGAGCCTCGGGCCACTATAACAGATATCCGTTGTACAGAGGTAGGTTATTACGAGGGGTTACTGTAGCTCACCTAGAAATTGAGTTTCTTCATCTGAGGTATCATGTGGATATTTCTATTTCAACATTGGAAGCGTAGACTTAATCCATTTTTTTTTCTTACAGGGATTGTGCAAATATGAATTGCACAAGAGAAGTGCCTGAAAGTGTCAAACAATTTAAGATCGTGCTCTTCAGTTTGGTTTTTATCGTCGGAACAACACTCAATGCTCTGGCCTTGCGAACATTCTGCTGGAAATTAAGAAAATGGACTGAAACCACTATTTACATGACAAGCCTTGCAGTATCAGACCTCATGGTGCTTGTCACCTTGCCTTTCAAAATTTACGGCCATTACAGCAATCTGTCAAAAATAGTTCTCTGTAAGTTTGTAAACATGTTGGGCTACTTAAATATGACTATTAGCATAGTTATCAGCACTTACATAAGCGTAGATAGATACATTGCTATAAAACATCCTTTTAAAGCTAGGGTATTGAGGTCGCCAATGAAAGCAGCCTTGGCATCTGCGGGAGCCTGGATCGGTACAAGTTTGGTGATATTGCCTTTCACATTTATGACAATCATAGCTGATGAAAACCTCAACAAACCTTGCTTCAATCTAGATATGAGTTATTGGATTTATTATTTAATTTTTGTTGTAGTAATATTTTTTATTGTCCCACTGATCACTGTGACCTATTGCTCAGTTCAAATTATTCAAACACTTCTAAAAAGACCCATGTCCATTGCACCAGACTTTAACACAAAAAGAACAATACAGCTTATTGCTGCAAATGCCATCATCTTTGCTTCTTGCTTTGTGCCTTACAACATAGCATTCATTGTTGAGTCTGCAGCGATGTATATGAATGCTGACTGTACTGTGCGGAATCAGTTATATTCATTCTCACACATTGCACATTCTATAACCAATATCAACTGCTGCCTTGATGCATTTACCTTTTATTTTGCTATTGCTGATGCAGCTGAATATGACCAGAATCAAACTCAGCAATCAAAAGATAATGGCCAAAATCAGGCTACCATTCAGAATGAATTATAAAGTTCTGATTATTGATGAAATATCAAATTTAAAATTGAATTTTCGTTGCATGTAATTCAACATAACATAACATATGAACAAATTCCAATATGATATCTATATGCTCTGCTTTGGCATTTCCTTACAATTATATACTTTTGAAAATGTCTGTAGAAATTTAACAATGTTGCCATTCTCATACATTTAAATGGTTTGTGTGTCAGGCAGGAGAATGGGGTTGAGAGGGAAAGATACATCAGCCATGATTGAATGGCAGAGTGCACTTGATGGGGCAAATGGCCTAATTCAGCTCCTAGAACTTATGAACTTATAAGAACATCTGATCAAAACTTAAACCAGTCTTGGTACTTAGGACCATGTCTGTCATTGACATGGATGTAGTTCTATGTTAAAAAAGGGTCAGTGGTAGACTGGAAGAAGAAGCGGATAGAGGTGAATACCCAGGTCTGAGATAGATAGAAAGAAGTTGAAGCAGTAGCCACCAGTGTTGAAGGAATACAGAGTACCTGCAGGGTTGCAGAGTCTGTATGATGTGAGAAAAGGAGAGGCCAAGTCCATGGATGGATTCAATGTAAAGAAGTAAATGTCATATTTCATACGGCCATTAGGGAATGTCGTTCTGGATCACGGTGTGAGAGATAACATGACCGAGTCAGTGCTGGTTAGAGTTTGGGACACTGAGTTCTGGATGAGGTCAAGTGTATTGAAGGTGCAGGATAGGAAGTCAGCGAGCAGAGTATTGGACATCACCCCTGGAGGCAACAAAGCCAGAGATGAGGGTTTCAGAAACATATGGGTCGGAAGAGGTGTGAAACAATCTGTTCTACAATGTTGTTGATCTTGTTGATGGGTGAAAAGCTGAGCTACACTCGGATGCCAAGAGTCGGGGTCAACCAGAGCCAGTATCTGGGCGCAGGATGGAAGGAATAGCAAGTAAACACTGCCGGTGACAGGGACAAAGGACAATAGCTTTTATCTCAGAAAGTTGATTTAAAGAAAGCTGAGGCTCATTCAGGGCTGCATATCGGGCAAGAGTGATAAAAAAAAGATGTGGTGCCACACAGCCATTAATAAAGCTATTGGTGAGGTAAAGCTGGTTTTGTTAGCAAGCATACTCCAGAACTATCGGCCCAGTGCCAGATGGGGATAGGGAGCAGACCTGTTGCAGAAGTTTCTTTGATTATGATAATTTAACTAAAATAGAACCATGCAAGCCAATCCCAATCAGGTTGACATCAAAGGAATGTGGAGGAGAATGCTATGGTTGTTCATGATAAAGGATGCGGAGAGGAAGGAGGGTGTTTATTGCAGGCCGTGGTCACCCATTGGATTGATAAAGGCCTTTTAGTGCAGTCATGAAGCAGAAACCTGGATGCAGAGAACATGCCTTCATGAGATCTCTAAACACCTAAGAAGCACAAATCACATATCTTGGAAATTGAATTTATTATTGATTTATTCTCTTCAAAATGAACGGACTTAAAAACACACTGCAAAACTAGTCACATCTGTGACATCCTTCGAATGAAGATAGTTTGAGAAGTTGAGACACTGGAAGTTGGTCTTCTCATTTTACAACATGGGATATCAAAGCAAAGAATCGTAAAAATCCTGCTTCTCATTCCGATTTAGTTGTGCTTTATTTCATTTCTACAAGGAAAGATGTAGATTGGTTACTTACACTAACCAATTGTAGTGCTTTATTAGTAGAAGCTCCGCCTACCATGCTGTTTATATTATCAGAATTCAGTTCATACTGTTAGTAGAATAGCTGCTACGCTTGCCTTAACAATATACTGAAGTGTACTGTGAATAAACTTGAATAAATATGTTGTAGCATGTTGTGCGAGTGACTGGCTCTTTTACAGTAATTGTATTCCCCTTGCTTAACAAAATGTATGGTTCATACACTAAATCTTAAACATTTCACATGTTGGTAAAATGTAGACTTTGTAGATTTTTATAACACCTTATGGTGCAATGTTTTATTTTGAATTGAAGGAGACTGCAGAGTATATGAAGTAATCCGGACAATGGGAGTTTGAGTGTATACTTTAGTTGCAGTACTTGGGTGAATGACTATTGATACTGGTACTGAGGTCTTCAGTTACACCCACCACATGGTCCTGGGCACAACTGACCAGCCTCAGAAGGTTCAGCTCTGAAAATGTCTGAACAAATTTACCGCCAGAGATTCCAATCAGGACAGCCAGAGGACAAAAGCCCCACTGGGTTGGGTTGAGGAGAGAGGACAATCAGATAAGGTGTTCGGATGCTGGAGGGAGAGGGACCAGAGTGGTAATTTGGAGGGAGGGGGGTTAAAGCGGTAGATTGGAGGATGGAGGGAGGGAGAGTGGAGTAGTTGTTTGGAGGATGGAGGAGGGTATCAGAGTAGTAGATTGAAAGACGAGGGTAGCAGATTGGAGTGGTAGGTTGGATGGTGGACGTAAGGGGATACGCCCGGTCGTTTGGCGGGTGGTGGGAGGGGATTGAAGTGGTGGATAGGATGCAAAGAGAGGGGGTTTGGACTGGTAATTTGGAGAGTGGAGGGAACATAGTTGGAATGGTAGATTGGATGATGCCGGGGGGATCAGGATGATAGATGGGTGGGTGGAGAGAGAGAAAAAAGGGTTTGAATTTGTCACTTGGGCAGTGGTGGAGGTGTAGGCTACGGATTGCCTGTGGCCAGGTCAGGTTTACATGTTTAGCCTGAGTAGATGTCTAGCTCTGTGTTGCACCAGGAAAACCAGGAGACCAGGAAACCAGGAAGTGCCAAAAATTATGGATCATATTGTCTCATCGTCAGAACACACCAACAAGCACCAAGTCCTTGCTTGCTAGCAATGTGAGGGACCCTCCACATTAAATACTTCATGCACGATCAGGGTCTCACTCCCAATACACAATGACCTAGAGATGGCTGACATGAGGATGGGACAGTTGCGCACCTCTTTGTTGTGCTGTGTACCTGGCAAGAAGATTTGAAGTATGGCAAGGGTCCTTGTCGTGGTTCATCCCCACAAGAAACGTATGGGCTCTCTGGGCAAAGGGCTGTTCCCAGGGACACATACCGAGACAAATGTCAAGCACTGCTGGAAGATCATCAACTTTGTGTAAGATGCACACAGGTCTGCCCAAAACATGTTGGTCTTCAAGAGAAACTAGATGTCCATGAGGCTATAATGCCAACGAGCACATTCCAGGTGGCAGGGTTAAGTGTTCCTGATGCACTGAAACTTATTGCACCAATGCAAAGGCTTAGGAAGGAAGGACTGCAGTCTAAGATCCTCCCACCACTGGACACCGAGGAGCGAGGTCCTGTGTTGCTGCCCCACAAACACTTCAACGGCGTATTGTTCAAAGAGGCCACAACGACGACATTGTTGTTTTGTACATAGACGGTATTAAGTTGATGACACTGCAGAGATGTAGATACAATAACGCTATCATTATATAGATTGCTGACAATATGTATGTAGCAACGTGTTTTTTTTGTATTTCTTATATATAATTTTACATATAAAGTTTATTTTTGAAATAAAAAGCGTCTGAGGCATTCTGCCCCATTCTTTCTGCAGTTCTGGTCAACGTGCTCAGGAGTCATTGCACATTACCTGGTTGCAACCCTAAGCACATTGGTTGGGAGGGTGATTGGCTGCACTGACTTGCTGCTGGTGCAGGTTCAATGTATAGTCAGCTGGTAAGTGAAGTAGGGGGAGCGCTGGACACATGAGAGTGACTGAGTTACAGGAACAATAAGTTTAATTTAGTTTAATTTAGAGATACAGCGCGAAAACAGGCCCTTCGGCCTACCAAATCTGCGTGGACCAGTAATCCCCGGACACAATCGCTATCCTTCACACACGAGGGACAATTTACATGTACATCCAGCCAGTTAACCTACAAACCTGTACATCTTTAGAGTGTGAGAGGAAACCTGAGTTCCCAGAGAAACCCGTGTAAGTCACGGGGAGAACGTACAAACTCCATACAGAAAAGCACCCGTAGTCAGGATCAAACCTGGCTCTCAGGCACCGTGACGCAGCAACTCTACCGCTGCGCCACCGTGCCGTGATGGAGGAACAAGTGGAGGAATGTGCCAACTCGTGGCTTCCTTCTGCGTTGTGAGGAATATTTGAATCAATGAAAACCTATACCCATGTGATTCTTTTATCAATGAGGTAACATTACGCAGAATCTTACAAAACCCCATCCTGTTGGTTAAAGTGGAAATGCAAAAATAAAATGCTAACCAACTGTTTGAAAAGCCACTAACTGCAACACAGAAGACATTTCTCAGTTACCCAGCTACACCAATGGCAGATTCGCATACGTATGTATCAACACTCTATCTCAAATTCAAATCACATACCGGAAATGGCACAAAGAAAACTTCAATGCTTCCAATTAAAACCTTTTGATTCCACGCTTAAATTCAAGATTGAAACGCAGCTCAGAGTTTTTTTTCTTTCTCTCAATAAATTTCCACACTATATCACTCTAAATCGCCGTGTTTAGCTGTGACAAGTGCTGTGCTCTATTACTGAAGTGGAAGTTGCTCTGCTGTGCATTGCTGCAACAAACAGTGTGCTTAATCATTGACATTCCTGTTACTGGCCTCTGATTTATCACTGGAGGATTACCAACTCTCCATATGGGACTTATTGCTCCGTGCCTTGTTCACAGGTAAGAAATGTCTGCATAGATTCATTCAAAAGTACAATTGCTTGCATAAGGATGTTGATAATTTTCTAATTTTGTAAAACAGGATTAAAATTTCAATCCTGCAATCTTGATATCTAATTAGATGTGTACACAGTTACCAAAACCAAAATTTGAATTAACGCAACCTCTTATCATGTCCTTGGGACTGTTAAAAAAACTTTCATGCAACCATTCATCAAATGTATTTATTGTTTTTAAGAGGCGACTGTCAATGGTTAAATGTAATTTGGAAACAGTTAAGTGAGAGTAATAGCAACCAGCACATTGGAAGAACTATGTCATCTCAATGTGTAGGAGTGAACTGCAGATGCTGCTGTACACCGAAGATGGGCACAAAATGTTGGAGTAACTCAGCGGGTCAGGCAGCATGTCTGGAGCAAAAAATAGGTGACGTTTCGGGTCAAGACCCTTCTTCAGACATGAGTCTGAAGAAGGGTTTCAATCCAAGACGTCACCTATTCCTTTTCTGCAGACATGCTGCCTGACCAGCTGAGTTACTCCAGAATTTTGTGTCTATATCATCTGAATATTACCCTGAGAATATTTTCATTGTCTCCAGAAGAGATAGATAGTATAAATTTTCCCCTCAAGATGTATTAAGCAAGGTTTCATTTGTAAGTGGCATTTAGCCTAACAGAGCATGAAAAGATATGACCTTTTTAAAAATGTCTATAATTTTCTCATTGAAGGGGAGATATGGTAACAGAATATTTCCATTTCAATGACCCAATGTCAGGTCCAAATAAAACACAAAGTGCAACACTAGGTAGGGATGCTTTGCACTTTCCCACACCAACTACCTTTGTTCGTGAATGTAAGAGGGTGTTAAGTTAAATGGAGAAAGACATCATATGAATCTGACGGGTAACTTTATCACACTATAGGTGGTGGGAGTTTCGAACGAGCTGCCAGAGTAGGTTGGTGAGGTAGGGTCTATTGCAAAGTTTAAGAAACAATTAGATAGGTACACGGATGGGACATGCTTAGAGGGATATTGGTCCAAATGCAGGCAGGTGGGACCAGTATAGACATGACATGTTGGCTGGTGTGGGCAATTTGGGCCGAAGGACGTGTTCCCACACTGTACTACTCTATGACCCTATGACACTATGTTTGTCTGGACCATATTGGCTTTTTAAGCAGAAACTCAGGACCTGTTTGAATATCCCAAAGATACTGTAGACACAAAAAGCTGGAGTAACTCAGCGGGCTGCATTTCTGGAGAGAAGGAATGGGTGACATTTCAGGTCAAGACCCTTCTTCAATTGTTGGGGTTATTGCACCAAATCTCCTGTTTCATCACTCCCACTGCTCATAAATAGAGGAGTGGTGTTCAATTTTCCAGTCTCGGTGAACAAACTTTGAAGATCACTGTTAGAGCATCAACAGTGTTCTCACCTTCTACTGAAGCCATAGGATGAAAACCATTGTTTATTATTTTATACTATCACCATTCACTAATCTTCATCACTATTTATTATTACCTCTTATTATTATTATTTTTTTATGATACTTTTGGAAACAGATATCATCTGTTGGATGTCCTGTGTATTTTGATGCAAAGTAGATTGTTATCATGTCTTTCATCTCCTTCCTTCATTTGCAATGTCACTGTTTCTTAAGAGACACATTTGCTCTTAACCATAATAAAAATAGAAGATGTTGATGCATTTTGTCAATTCCTATCCTTCTTCAATTCTGTTTTGGCAAGTTACGGTCTTTGTTTTAAAAACACTCACTAAATTTGTTCGAATGTGTGGGAAGGCCCAGAGTTGCTGGTTTACACCGAAGATAGACACAAATTGCTGGAGTGGGTCAGGCAGCATCTTTGGTGAAAAAGTACAGGTTAGTCTTAAGAAGGGTCTCGAGCCGAAACGTCACCTATTCCTTTTCTCCAGAAATACTGCCTGACCTGCTAAGTTACTCCAGCATTTTGTGTCTAAATTCCCTTGAATGTTCTGCCACTTTATCCATCAACAAAGTTGACTTGTTTTCTGTTATATTGTGTTGGCTCACTTCCTTAAAGTCAGCCTTACCCTTGCAGAATCTCCAGCCAGCGGTAACTATGTTTCAACCCATTATGATTATTTCTAAATAAGCATACAAGAAGGTTTAAGCAGTTAAACATAGAAACATAGAGGCGTTGAAACATAGAAACATAGAAAATAGGAGCAGGAGGACTCCATTTGGCCCTTCGAGCCAGCAACGCCATTCATTGTGATCATGGCTGATCATCCCCCAATCAATAACCCGTGCTTGCTTTCTCCCCATATCCCTTGATTCCACTAGTTTCATAGAGCTCTATCTAACTCTCTCTTAAATCCATCCAGTGATTTTGCCTCCACTGCCCTCTGAAGCAGGGAATTCCACAAATTCACAACTCTCTGGGTGAAAATGTTTTTTCTCACTTCAGTCTTAAATGGCCTCCACTTTATTCTAAGACTGTGGCCCTTGGTTCTGGATTCGCCCAACATTGGGAACATTTTTCCTGCATCTAGCTTGTCCAGTCCTTTTGTAATTTTATGTGTTTCTATAAGATGCCCCCTCATCCTTCTAAACTCCAGTGAATACAAGCCTAGCCTTTTCAATCTTTCCTCATAATACAGTCCCACCATCCAAGGGATCAATCTCGTGAACCTGCGCTGCACTGCCTCAATCACAAGGTTGTCCTTCCTGAAATTAGGAGAACAAAACTGTACACAATACTCCAGATCTTACCAGAGCCCTATAAAACTGCAGAAGAACCTCTTTACTCCTATACTGAAATCCTCTTGTTAAGAAGGCCAACATTCCATTAGCTTTCTTCACTGCCTGCTGTACCTGCATGTCAACTTTCAGTGACTTGTGTACAAGGACACCCAGGTCTCGCTGTACCTCCCCCTTACCTAACCTAACCCCATTGAGATAATAATCTGCCCCGTTGTTTTTGCCGCCAAAGTGGATAAACTCACATTTATCTATATTATACTGCATCTGTCACGCATCTGCCCGCTCACTCAACCTGTCCAGGTCACCCTGCAACCTCCTAACATCCTCTTCACAGTTCACACTCCCACCCAGCTTTGCATCATCCGCAAACTTGCTAGTGTTGCTCCTAATTCCCTCTTCCAAATCATTTATATATATGGTAAACAGTTGCGGCCCCAACACAGAGCCTTGCGGCACTCCACTCGCCACTACCTGCCATTCTGAAAAGGACCCGTTCACTCCTACTCTTTGCTTCCTGTCTGCCAACCAATTTTCTTTCCACGTCAACACCCTACCCTCAATACCATGTGCTCTAATTTTAGTCACCAGTTTCCCGTGCGGGACCTTATCAAAGGCTTTCTGAAAGTCTAGATTTCTTTCAGTTCCTCAACCGCCTTAGATCCTCTGTCCTCTAGTACATCTGGGAGATTGTTTGTGTCTTCCTTAGTGAAGATAGGCACAAAGTACCTGTTCAACTCTTCTGTCATTTCCTTGATCCCCATAATATTTTCACCTGTGTATGCCTTCAAGGGACGCACATTTGACTTTGCTATTCTTTTTCCCTTAACATATCTAAAGAAGCTTTTACTGTCCTTCTTTATATTCTTGGCCAGCTTCCCCTCGTACTTCATCTTTTCAGCCCCTATTGCCCGTTTTGTTTCCTTTTGTTGCCCAATGAAAGTTTCCCAATCCTCTGGCTTCCGGCTACTCTTTGCTGTGTTATACATCTTTCCTTTTAGTTTTATTGTATTCCGAACTTCTCTTATCAGCCACAGTTGCCTCCAACTCCCCTTAGAATCTTTCTTCCTTTTTGGAATGAAATGATCATGCGTCTTCTGGATTATGCCCAGAAATTCCTGCCATTGCTGTTCCACCGTCATTCCTGCTAGGATCCCTTCCAGTCTACCTTGGCCAGCTCCTCCCTCATGTCTGGTAGTCCCCTTTGTTCAACTTTGTTAAACCAATTGGGAATATAATGAACTATTAAACCTTTTGTGGTCTTCCCCACCCTCAACATCACAACCCAGGCACTCCCATGTTAGGTCTAGAATATATTGTTGCATAGTCAAATGTCAAATAAACATGACTTTTAAAAACACAAACTAGTCCTGGAATCTAAGCCATCCCAACCCATCGCCCATTCCTTCCTCCAGAGATGCTGCCTGACCCGCTGAGTTACGCCAACATTTTGTGTCTATCTTTGGTGTACACTAGCATCTGCAGTTCCTTCCTACATATTTTTTCTGCTTTCTTTCCAGCTTAATTACATTCTCTTCACAATTGACACCTGATCTCACATTTCTCTTTTTTATCTCAATACTGAGAGCTTTAATAATGTGTTTTGTGATGCATTACATTCAACAACGAGTAATGTGTCAAACCTAAATAGTCAAATTTGAGTCTGCACTTCATTCAACTTGTTCATTATACTCGGGGTAAATACAATGCGACCGCATTTGAGCAAGCAGAGACTCTACACAAGCATTTCTCAGTGGTTTGCAGACATCTAAGCATAGCGGTGAATTTAATTGTACGTTGAACAGACTGCATTGAAGAATGAAGTGGCAGGGTTTCAGGTAGTGTTTTCACATCCCACATTTGTATGTCCAGTGGAAAGCTTGAGGAATGGTACTACTTTCACCAGGGTTCAGACAGCTTTTCCATTGATTTTAAACGGTAAAGTGTCAGTTGCTCTTCATTGGTGAGACCAAGCGTAGGCTTGGCAATCACTTCGCCCAACACCTCCGCTCGGTTCGCAATAACGAACCTGACCTTCCGATGGCTCAGCACTTCAACGCCCCCTCCCATTCCGAATCCGACCTTTCTGTCCTAGGCCTCCATGGCCAGAGTGAGGTCCACCGTAAATTGGAGGAGCAGAACCTCACATTTTGCCTGGGCAGTTTACACCCCAACAGTATGAACATTGACCTCCAATTTCACGTAGTCTCTGCTTTCTCCTCCCCTCCCCAGCTCTCCCTCAGCCCACTGTATCTGCCTCTTCCTTTCTTCTGCCCCCCCACCACCCTCACAACAGACTGAAGAAGGGTCTCGACCCAAAACATCGCCTATTTTCATTCGCCCCATAGATGCTGCCTCACCCGCTGAGTTTCTGCAGCATTTTTGTCTACCAAGGAACTGTGGGAGTTGGTTTACGAAAAAAAAGATAGAAAAGATAGCTGGTTTTCAAAACGAAGAAGGTCCCGACCCAAAACGACACCTATCCATGTCACCATGATGAGTCTGTAGAAGAGGTCCTGACCGGAAACTCTACCTGTCCGTGTACTCCATAGATGCTGCCTGACCCGCTGAGTTACTGCAGCATCTGGTGTGTTTTATTTTCCAAAAGCAAAACACTTTCTGGAGTGTCTTGAAAAGTTAAGAACCTACAGGTAGAATCACAGCTCACATGTCAAAGTCACACACATTAAATTAGGCATTGCAGAATGTTAGCGAGCATTATGTGACTATAAATTATCTCTGAATCAAGCAAGCAGCATTATAAAATGTGGCTTGAGACCCATTTCCATTGGCAAAGCTGAAGATAATTGTTACTGCAGTGCACAAGAAGCCCATTATAGCATTATGCCACCTTTACCACCAGTTATTAAATTAATATGGCCTGCATTAACACGCTATTTCTGTGATTCCCTTTTACTGGAAACCACAACGTTATTAGGGAAGATGTGTAAATGGGTGATATTTCACAGAGTCATAGATATTGTCAGTTGTAGTTAAGCTCTATTATCATTCCCAGTTTAGCTTAGTTTAGAGTTACAGCACGGAAACAGGCCCTTCGGCCCACCGAGTCTGCACCAGCACTAACATTGTCCCACACACACTAGGGACAATTTATATTTATACCAAGCCAATTAACATATAAATCTGTACGTCTTTGGTATGTGCAGGGCCGGACTTTCACCTGCTGAGGCCCTAAGCTGTATGAAATTTGAGGCCCTTTTCTAAAAAAATGTGGGTAAAAAATGATAAAATAAAAATATATTTCAAACAATGAGGCCCCAGAGGGTGTGTGACCCTAAGCTATAGCTTATTTAGTTTATAGGTAAGTCCAGCACTGGGTGTGTGGGAGGAACCCGAAGATCTTGGAGAACACCCGCACAGGTCACGTGGAGAATGTACAAACTCATTGTCTGTGATTTATGTTTCCCTTTACATTGTGACATCTCACACACAATAAAGGGCAAGGTTTCACCTGCTTGTATTGTTGCATGCTGGAAATGCATTTTGGTTAATGCATTTTAGGAACTTGCAGGCCAGGAATCTTTCCTTCATCGATTAGTCTCTCAATATTTAATAAAAAGTCTATTCTTTCTGTCAGGTCAATAGCCTTATATTTTCCCTCTGTGCACTCCATCCACAATTTTGTTGCCCACTCAATTAATTTATCCAAAATGCCTTTGCAAATACTTTGTTAATCTTCCTTCGCATCATCAACAATGGAGTTGCTTAAATCTTGTCCGGAAATTTATCTGCACTTGATTTTCCAGCACGAACGCAACCTCAGGTCATAGTTTGTCGAAACTGCAGGTGCTGGATTACAAAGAATATACACAAAGTACTGGAGTAGCTCAGCGGGTCAGGTAACATCCTTAGAGAACATGGCGAGGAAACGTCATCCATCCATGTTCTCCAGCGATGCTCCCTGACCCGCTGAGTTATACCACCACATAGTGTCTTTTTTTTGTAAACCAGCATTTGCTGTTCCTCGCTTCTATATTTTTACAGCTCCAAAGCGAAATCTCCTCAAGGTATACCTACTTTGAAAAAGTTTTCCTTCTCTCGAAGAAAAGTCCTGGGCCAAAATGTCACCTTTCCATGATCCCCAGGGATGCTGCCTGACCCGCTGAGTTACTCCAGCATTTTGAGACTCAGGTTATAGTAGTTTCCCATGAATGCTTAGTTCATCGAGCCAAAGTTTGATTATGTTGCGAAGCTTTCTGTGAATTCGACTGAACAAGATGTTTGGCGCCAACCCTGTTATCACATGTTTTTGTTCAGTTATTCTAACTCATTTCGCTTCTGATGAACGAGGAATCACTTGTGCATTTGCAGATTTTTTTCTGGAATTTCTGGGCACTAAATTTCAAGGTGGAATATACTGAAAGTATCTTGTTGTGTGTTGACCAACATCACGATTCAGGCCATTCCACTTGACCATCGTTGTGAACCAATGCATTTCGTTGTCTCTGTACTGTACACTGACAATGACAATTAAAATTGAATCTGAATCTGAAGTAAGTTGGACAGGAAACTCTTATCAGCACAGTATAGATGTGGCTGCAGCTATAAATACCATAGCTCTGGAGCTGCGAGCATTAGTTTCAGCACAAAAACCTGGTCCTCAACACCAGCAAAACCAAGGAACTGATTGTGGACTTTGGAAAGGGTAGGATGGAGACCCACAGCCCTGTTTATATCAACGGGTCGATGGTTGAAAGGGTCAAGAGCTTCAAAGTCCTGGGCGTGCACATCTCCGAAGATCTTTCCTGGTCCGAGAACACTGATGCAATTATCAAGAAAGCACATCAGCGCCTCTACTTCCTGAGAAGATTATGAAGAGTCGGTTTGTTAAGGAGGACTCTCTCTAACTTCTACAGTTGCACAGTAGAGAGCATGCTGACCAGTTGCATCGTGGCTTGGTTCGGCACCTTGAGCGCCCTGGAGAGGAAAAGACTACAAAAAGTAGTAAACACTGCCCAGTCCATCATCGGCTCTGACTTTCCTTCCATCGAGGGGATCTATCGCAGTCGCTTCCTCAAAAAGGCTGGCAGCATCATCAAAGACCCACACCATCCTGGCCACAGGTAGAAGGTACAGGAGCCTGAAGACTGCAATGACCAGGTTCAGGAATAGCTACTTCCCCACAGCCATCAGGCTATTATACTTGGCTTGGAAAAAACTCTTAACATTAATAGCCCATTATCTGTTATTTGCACTTTATTAGTTTATTTATTCATGTGTGTATATATTTATAAAATGGTATATGGACACACTTATCTGTATTCATGCCTACTATGTTCTGTTGTGCTGAAGCAAAGCAAGAATTTCATTGTCCTATCAGGGACACATAAACTCACTTGAACTTGAACTAGTAAAAAACTTATTTTGTTTCTAAATAAAAAAGGCCTATCATCATTTGATAGAAATATAGTTACAAATAATATTTGATGGTGAATTTTGGACATTGTGGTATTTTCACACCAAAGGGCCACATGATATTAACAAATGTTCATGTGGAATTGTGCAGATAGACTTCAAAGTCTTCCCATTTCACTCAAGACATTAAACTTATAGCTGAACTTCAGTTCAGTTTTAGTTTGTTGTCACGTGTACCTTGGTACAGTGAAAAGCTTTTGTTACGCTAACCAGTCAGTGGAAAGACTGTGCATGATTACAATTGGATAAGAATATAATCATCACATTACATTAGTGCGGCATGCTGGTGCAACGGTAGAGTTGCTGCCTTAAAACGTCAGAGACCCGGGTTCGATACTGACAATGGGTGCTGTCTGTACAAGGTTTGTACGTTCTTCCCATGACCACGTGGGTTTTTGGCGGGTGCTCCGGTTTCCTCCCACACTCCAAAGGTGTACATGTTTGTGGATTCATTGGCTTTGATAAAGATTATAAATTGTTCTTACTATGGAGGATAGTGGTAGTGTATGGGCATCGCTGGTCGGCACAGACTCAATGGGTCCAAGGGCCTGTTTCCATGCTGCATCTCTAAACGAAGCTAAACTAAACTAAACTAAACTAAACTAAACTAAACTAAACTAGACTAAACTAAACTACAGTCCATCTGCTAGTTTCTTTCCCAAGTACATAGCCAGGCTATCTACTTTACAGATTCTCTACACTTCTTTGCAGCTTAAATTCTCCCAAACTATAGCCTGTAACATCTTCGGAAGAAGTTCAGGCTGCTTAATGCTCACTCTCCTTCTTGTGTATGGCGTGCACAGCCTAAAGTTGTAGGACAACTTGTTCGATTTGATCTTATTTGATTTTGCACGTTGGGTTGGTTGCATTAGTCGAAACAGGGCGGACCACGTGAAGGTTGCAATCTCCTACCCCAACGCTCACTGGCATTGGTGAGGTGCCTACCCACTCAAATCCAGTCAGCCGCAACCCAGATCCATAGTTCTGAGGATGTCCCGCAGCCGATTCTTTCCCGGCAGCATTCTTTCAACTCCAAAACTAATTACAAATGTATCTGCTTTCTGTCCCTTTTGATTTCAGTGCCAGGTGGAATTTCGTGGATCACATAAAATGCATAATCTATAAAGCGGGCAATGATGCTTAACCTCTCCCCAGAGGAAATCGACACATTTCCAGCACCAATCAAGTAAATTTATGCAACATTGTCCGTGATTTATGTTTCCTTTTACATTGTTATTTCCCATACACACAGGGTACTTAACGCTTACTGTTGTTAATTCTGAAGTAGATCAATAAAAATAACAGCACTGAAAATTCACTGAGGACTCACTGATCCTATGCCAGCACTTTGTGGAGCTACTTCTCTGTTCTTTTCCCATATCCCATCAAAATAATTTTCTCGAAAATATATTTACACATTGCTCCTTGAAATTAACGACTCATTCTACTCTCGTCACCTTTTCAATCAGTGGATTGTGATTCACAAAATCTTGCTGCATTAAAATATACATTACTATATCTCTCTTTCAATACTTTTGCTGATTAACATAAATGATCTAAAAGTTAATCGGTCAATTTGAGATACTCAATGATCAATGGTCCTTCTGAGTAACCCTTCATGTGTTTTTTGAAGGCTTTAATCTTCCATGGGTTGGCATTACAGTACGCTAACCACCTACGTGTTTTAATAGTGTTTGTTACTGCGCATTCTCCGCTATATCTGAGTGAAGAGGAAGAGGGACAGGAGAGTTTATCCCAAAGTCGGGAGGGAAGAAACACACTATTGGGGCGGATAAACAAGTGGAAATTCACAGATCTTGGAGCCACAAAGACCCCAGCCCCACATACGGAATACCGTGGACGGGCCAGGTACTCATGCCTCCCTTATGCTGCTCGCTCTCTCCACACCCACAACCAGATGTTCCCACCACATGGTGTCAGCTCATTGGGCTTAATTGAGTTTAGAGATACAGCCAGAAACAGGCCCATTGGCCCACCAAGTCCACGCCAACCAGCGAAAACCAAAACATTAACACTATCCTACACACCCTAGGGACAATTTGACAATTTTACCGAAGTCAATTAACCTATAACCCTGTACAGCCTTAGAGTATGGGAGGAAACCAGAGCACCCGGAGACAACACACGTGGTCACGGGGAGAACGTACATACTCCGTACAGACAGCATCCATAGTCAGGATCGGACGCAGTATCTTGCGCTGTAAGGCAGCAACTCTACCACTGCACCACCGTGCCGGGTAACTGGTGGATATTGGGGGAGGTAGTGCAACGGGAGCCTCGGGCCACTATAACAGATATCCGTTGTATAGAGGTAGGTTATTACGAGGGGTTACTGTAGCTCACCTAGAAAATGAGTTTCTTCATCTGAGGTTTCATGTGGACATTTCTATTTCAACATTGGATGCGAAAACTTAATCCAATTAATTTTTTTCACAGGAACGGTGCAAATATGAATAGCACGAGAAACCTGCCTGAAAGTGTCAAATATTTTCAGGACGCGCTCTTCAGTCTGGTTTTTATCGTCGGAATAACACTCAATGCTCTGGCCTTGCGAACATTCTGCTTGAAATTAAGAAGATGGACTGAAACCACTATTTATATGACAAGCCTTGCAGTATCAGACCTCATGGTGCTTGTCACCTTGCCTTTCAATATTTACAACCATTACATCAAACTGTCACAAATGGTTCTCTGTAATTTTGTAAACATGTTGGGCAATCTAAATATGGCTATTAGCATAGTTATCAGTACTTACATAAGCGTAGATAGATACATTGCTATAAAACATCCTTTTAAAGCTAAGGTATTGAGGTCGCCAATGAAAGCAGCCTTGGCATCTGCGGGAGCCTGGATCGGTACAAGTTTGGTGATATTGCCTTTCACATTTACGACAAGCAGACTTGATGAAAACCACAACGCACCTTGCTTCAATCCAGCTATGATTCATTTGATTCCTTATTTAATTTGTGTTGTAGTAATATTTTTAATTGTCCCACTGATCACTGTGACCTATTGCTCAGTTCAAATTATTCAAACGCTTCTAAAAAGACCCATGTCCATTGCACCAGCCTTTAACACAAAAAGAACAATACAGCTTATTGCTGCAAATGCCATCATCTTTGCTTCTTGCTTTATGCCTTTCAACATAGCATTCATTGTTGAGACTGCAGCGATGTATATGAAAGCTGACAGTACTGTGCGGAATCAGTTATATTTATTCTCACAAATTGCACATTCTATAATCAATATCCACTGCTGCCTTGATGCATTTACCTTTTATTTTATTATTACTGATGCAGCTGAATATCACCAGAATCAAACTCAGCAATCAAGAAATAATGGCCAAAATCAGGCTACCATTCAGATTGAATTATGAAGTTCTGATTATTGATGATATATCAAATTTAAAATTGAATTTTCGTTGCATGTAATTCAACATAACATAACATATGAACAAATTCCAATATGATATCTATATGCTCTGCTTTGGCATTTCCTTTAAATTATATACTTTTGAATATGTCTGTAGAAATTTAACAATGTTGTCATTCTCATACATTTAAATGGTTTGGGTGTCAGGCAGGAGAATGGGGTTGAGAGGGAAAGATACATCAGCCATGACTGAATGGCAGAGTGCACTTGATGGGCCAAATGGCCTAATTCATCTCCTAGAACTTATGAACTTATAAGAACTTCTGATCAAAACTTAAACCAGTCTTGGTACTTAGGACCATGTCCGTCATTGACATGGATGTAGTTCTATGTTGAAAAAAGGGTCAGTGGTAGTCAGGAAGAAGAAGCGGATAGAGGTGAATACCCAGGTCTGAGATAGATAGAAAGAAGTTGAAGCAGTAGCCACCAGTGTTGAAGGAATACAGAGTACCTGCAGGGTTGCAGAGTCTGTATGATGTGAGAAAAGGAGAGGCCAAGTCCATGGATGGATTCAATGTCAAGAAGTAAATGTCATATTTCATACGGCCAGTCGAGAATGTCGTTCTGGATCACGGTGTGAGAGATAACATGACCGAGTCAGTGCTGGTTAGAGTATGGGAGACTGAGTTCTGGATGAGGTCAAGTGTATTGAAGGTGCAGGATAGGAAGCCAGTGAGCAGAGTATTGGACATCACCCCTGGAGGCAACAAAGCCAGAGATGAGGGTTTCAGAAACAAATGGGTCGGAAGAGGTGTGAAACAATCTGTTCTACAATGTTGTTGATCTTGTTGATGGGTGGAAAGCTGAGCTACACTCGGATGCCAAGAGTCAGGGTCAACCAGAGCCAGTATCTGGGCGCGGGATGGAAGGAATAGCAAGTAAACACTGCCGGTGACAGGGACAAAGGACAATGGCTTTTATCTCAGAAAGTTGATTTAAAGAAAGCTGAGGCTCATTCAGGGCTGCATATCGGACAAGAGTGATAAAAAAAAGATGTGGTGCCACACAGCCATTAATAAAGCTATTGGTGAGATGAAGCTGGTTTTGTTAGCAAGCATACTCCAGAATTATCGGCCCAGTGCCAGATGGGGATAGGGAGCAGACCTGTTGCAGATGTTTCTTTGATTATGATCATTTAAATAAAAGTAGAACCATGCAAGCCAATCCCAATCAGGTTGACATCAAAGGAATGTGGAGGAGAATGCTATGGTTGTTCATGATAAAGGATGCGGAGAGGAAGGAGAGTGTTTATTGCAGGCCGCGCTCACCCGTTGAATTGATAAAGGCCTTTTAGTGCAGTCATGAAGCAGAAACCTGGATGCAGAGATCTCTAAACACCTAAGAAGCACAAATCACATATCTTGGAAATTGAATTTTTAATTGATTTATTCTCTTCAAAATGAACGACTTAAAAACCTACTGCAAAACTAGTCACGTCTGTGACATCCTTCGAATGAAGATAGTTTGAGAAGTTGAGACACTGGAAGTTGGTCTTCTCATTTTACAACATGGGATATCAAAGCAAAGAATCGTAAAAATCCTGCTTCTCATTCTGATTTAGTTGTGCTTTATTTCATTTCTACAAGGAAAGATGTAGATTGGTTACTTACACTAACCAATTGTAGTGCTTTATTAGTAGAAGCTCCGCCTACCATGCTATTTATATTATCAGAATTCAGTTCATACTGTTAGTAGAATAGCTGCTACGCTTGCCTTAACAATATACTGAAGTGTACTGTGAGTAAACTTGAATAAATATGTTGTACCATGTTGTGCGAGTGACTGACTCTTTTACAGTAATTGTATTCCCCTTGCTTAACAAAATGTATGGTTCATACACTAAATCTTAAACATTTCACATGCTGGTAAAATGTAGACTTTGTAGATTTTTATAACACCTTACGGTGCAATGTTTTATTTTGAATTGAAGGAAACTGCAGAGTATATGAAGTAATCCGGACAATGGGAGTTTGAGTGTATACTTTAGTTGCAGTACTTGGGTGAATGACTATTGATACTGGTACTGAGGTCTTCAGTTACACCCACCACAAGGCCCTGGGCACAACTGACCAGCCTCAGAAGGTTCAGCTCTGAAAATGTCTGAACAGGTTTACCGCCAGAGATTGCGATCAGGACGGCCAGAGGACAAAAGCCCCACCGGGTTGGGTTGAGGAGAGAGGACAATGAGATTAGGTGTTCGGACGCTGGAGGGAGAGGGACCAGAGTGGTAATTTGGAGAGAGGGGGGTTAGAGCGGTAGATTGGAGGATGGATGGAGGGAGAGTGGAGTAGTAGTTTGGAGGATGGAGGAGGGTATCAGAGTAGTAGATTGAAAGATGAGGGTAGCAGATTGGAGTGGTAGGTTGGATGGTGGACGTAAGGGGATATGACCGGTCGTTTGGCGGGTGGTGGGAGGGGGATTGAAGTGGTGGATAGGATGCAAAGAGAGGGGGTTTGGACTGGTAATTTGGAGAGTGGAGGGAACATAGTTGGAATGGTAGATTGGATGATGCAGGGGGGATCAGGATGAGATGGGTGGGTGGAGAGTGTGAAAGTAGGGTTTGAAGTTGTCACTTGGCCAGTGGTGGAAGTGTAGGCTACGGATTGCCTGTGGCCGGGTTGGGTTTATATGTTTAGCCTGAGTAAATGTCTAGCTCTGTGTTACACCGGGTAGACCAGGTGCCAAAAATTATGGATCATATTGTCTCATCGTCAGAGCACGCCAACATGCACCAAGTCCTTGCTTGCTAGCAATGTGAGGGACCCTCCACATCAAATACTTCATGCACGATCAGAGTCTCACTCCCAATACACATTGACCTAGAGATGGCTGACATGAGGATGGGACAGTTGCGCGCCTCTTTAGAAAAACATAGAAACATAGAAAAATAGGTGCAGGAATAAGCCATTCGGCCCTTTGAGCCTGCACCGCCATTCAATATGATCATGGCTGATCATCCAACTCGGTATCCCGTACCTGCCTTCTCTCCATACCCCTTGGATCCCTTTAGCCACAAGAGCCACATCCAACTCCCTCTTGAATATAGCCAATGAACTGGCCTCAACAACCTTCTGTGGCCAGTTTTCCTCATCTCGGTCCTAAAGGAATTCCCCCTCATCCTTAGACTGTGACCCCTTGTTCTGGACTCCCCCAACATCGGGAACAATCTTCCTGCATCTAGCTTGTCCAACCCCTTAAGAATTTTGTAAGTTTCTATAAGATGCCCCCTCAATCTTCTAAATTCCAGTGAGTACAAGCCGAGTCTATCCAGTCTTTGTTGTGCTGTGTACCTGGCAATAAGATTTGCAGTATGCAAGGGTCCTTGTCATGGTTCATCCCCACAAGAAACGTATGGGCTCTCTGGCCAAAGGGATGTTCCCAGGGACACATGTCAAGCACTGCTGGAAGATCATCAACTTTGTGCAAGATGCACACAGGTTTGCCCAAAACATGAGGCCATAATGCCAACATGTGTCCCATGTATGGAGCACATTCCATGTATGGAGCACATTCCAGGTGGCAGGGTTAAGTGCTCCAGATGCACAGAAACTTATTGCAGCAATGCAAAGGATTAGGAAGGAAGGACTGCAGTCTAAGGTCCTACCACCACTGGACACTGAGGAGCGAGGTCCTGTGTAGCTGCCCCACAAACACTTCAATGGCATATTGTTCAAAGAGGCCACAATGACGACATTGTTGTTTTGTACATAGACGGTATTAAGTTGATGACACTGCTGAGATGTAGATACAATAACACTATCATTATATAGATTGCTGACAATATGTATGTAGCAACATGTTTTTTTTGTATTTCTTGTATATAGTTTTACATATAAAATTTATTTTTGAAATAAAAAACGTCTGAGGCATTCTGCCCCATTCTTTCTGCAGTTCTGGTCAACGTGCTCAGGAGTCATTGCACATTACCTGGTTGTAACCCTAAGCACATTGGTTGGGAGGGTGATTGGCTGCACTGACTTGCCGCTGGTGCAGGTTCAATGTATTGTCAGCTGGTAAGTGAAGTAGGGGGAGCGCTGGACACATGAGAGTTACTGAGTTACAGGAACAATAAGTTTAATTTAGTTTAGTTTAGAGATACAGCGCGAAAACTGGCCCTTCTGCCCACCAAATCTGTGTGGACCAGTAATCCCCGCACACAATCGCTATCCTATGCACACGAGGGACAATTTACATGTACATCAAGCCAGTTAACCTACAAACCTGTACGTCTTTAGAGTGTGAGAGGAAACCTGAGTTCCCAGAGAAACCCGTGTAAGTCACGGGGAGAACGTACAAACTCCATACAGAAAAGCACCCGTAGTCAGGATCAAACCTGGGTCTCAGGCACCGTGACGCAGCAACTCTACCGCTGCGCCACCGTGCTGTTATAGAGGAACAAGTGGAGGAATGTGCCAACTCGTGGCTTCCTTCTGCATTGTGAGGAATATTTAAACCCATGAAAACCTATACCCATGTGATTCTTTTATCACGGAGGTAACATTACGCAGAATCTTATCAAACCCCATCCTGTTGGTCAAAGTGGAAATGCAGAAATAAAATGCCAAACAACTGTTTGAAAAGCCACTAACTGCAACACAGAAGACATTTCTCAGTTACCCAGCTACACCAATGGCAGATTACCATAAGTATGAATCAACACTATATATCAAATTCAAATCACATACCGGAAATGGTACAAAGAAAAATTCAATGCTTCCAAATAAAACCTTTTGATTCCACGCTTAAATTCAAGATTGAAACGCAGCACAGAGTTTTTTTTCCAACTCTCATTAAATTCAAAAGACGCAGAGCAGAGTTGATGACATCAAGTGGGTGCATGGAACAAGCTGCCAGAGGAGGTAGTTGAAGCTGGGACTATCACATCGTTTCGGAAACATGGATAGACAGGTTTGGAGGGATATGGTCCAAGAGCAGTGTATGGACCAAGAACTAGTGTAGCTGGGACATTGTTGGCCAGTGTGGGCGAGTTGGGCCGAAGGGCCTGTTTCCACACTGTATCACTCTAAATCGCCGTGTTTAGCTGTGACTTGTGGTTTGTGCTCTATTACTGAAGTGGAAGTTGCTCTTCTGTGAATTGCTGCAACAAACAGTGTGCTTAATCATTGACATTCCTGGTACTGGCCTCTATGATTTATCACTGGAGTATTACCAACTCTCCAAATAGGACTTATTGCTCCGTGCCTTGTTCACAGGTAAGAAATGTCTGCATAGATTCATTCAAAAGCACTTTTAACTGTGTTTAAGAGGCGACTGTCAATGGTTAAATGTAATTTGGAAACAGTTAAGTGAGAGTAATAGCAACCAGCACACTGGAAGAACTATGTCATCTGAATGTGTAGGAGTGAACTGCAGATGCTGCTGTACACTGAATATGGACACAAAATGTTGGAGTAACTCAGCGGGTCAGGCAGCATGTCTGGAGTAAAAAATAGGTGACGTTTCGGGTCAAGACCCTTCTTCAGACATGAGTCTGAAGAAGGGTTTCAATCCAAGACGTCACCTATTCCTTTTCTGCAGACATGCTGCCTGACCCGCTGAGTTACTCCAGAATTTTGTGTCTATATCATCTGAATATTACGCTGAGAATATTTTCATTGTCTCCAGAAGAGATAGATAGTATAAAGTTTCCCCTCAAGGTGTATTAAGCAAGGCTTCATTTTTAAGTGGAATTTTGCCTAACAGAGCATGAAAAGATATGAACTTTTTAAAAATGTCTATAATTTTCTCATTGAAGGGGAGATATGGTAACAGAATATTTCCATTTCAATGACCCAATGTCAGGTCCAAATAAAACACAAAGTGCTGGAGGAACTCAGCGGGTTAGACTGCGGCTGTGGAAGGAATGGACAGGCGACATTTCGAGTCGGGTCTGAAGAAGGATCCCGACCCAAAACATCATCTCTCCATTCCCTCCACAGATGCTGCCCAACCCACTGGATTACTCCAGCACTTTTTGTTCTGCTCAAGATTCCAGCATCTGCAGTTCATTGTGTCAGCTGCTCAGTTGCAAAAAACTTGGATGATCAAAAGCAATGGAACTCTGTAGAAACAAGGAACTGCAGATGCTGGTTAATACATGAAAGGCATACCTTGAGGAGATCTTACAGAAGAGCCGTCAAAATGTATAAACAAGGAACTGCAAATGCTGGTTGGCAAAAAAAAGATACAAAGTGCTGGAGTAACTTAGTGGATCAGGCAGCATCTCTGAAGAAGATAAAAAGGTAACATTTGGGGCTGAGAACCTTGTTTAAAACATTAACCAGTTCTGACCTGAGAATGCACCCCACAGTCACAAATCCAGAACACTTTCTCTTTCACTGGGGAAGAGGAGCGGGCAGAGATACATTTCAGCGGCAATGTAGAAACAGAGAAGGATAGGGAGGAGGGGTATTGCAGCACTAGGTAGGGATGATTTGCACTTTCCCACACCAACTACCTTTGTTCATGAATGTAAATGGGTGTTACGTTAAATGGAGAAAGACTTCATAGGAATCGGAGGGGTAACTTTATCACACAATAGATGGTGGGTGTATGAAACGAGCTGCCAGAGTAGGTTGGTGGGGTAGGAACTATTGTTGGCCGGTGTGGGCAATTTGGGCCTAAGGACATGTTCCCACACTGTACTACCCTATGACACTATGTTTTTCTGGACCATATTGGCTTTTTAAGCAGAAACTCAGGACCTGTTTGAATATCCCAAAGATACTGTAGACACAAAAAGCTGGAGTAACTCAGCGGGCTGCATTTCTGGAGAGAAGGAATGGGTGACGTTTCAGGTCGAGACCCTTCTTTAATTGTTGGGGTTATTGCACCAAATCTCCTGTTTCATCACTCCCACTGCTCATAAATAGAGGAGTGGTGTTCAATTTTCCAGTCTCGGTGAACAAACCTTGAAGATCACTGTTAGAGCATCAACAGTGTTCTCACCTTCTACTGAAGCCATAGGATGAAAACCATTGTTCATTCTTTTATACTATCACCATTCACTAATCTTCATCACTATTTATTATTACCTTTTATTATTATTATTTGTTTATGATACTTTTGGAAACAGATATCATCTGTTGGATGTCCTGTGTACTGTGGTGCAAAGTAGATTGTTATCATGTGCATCATTTCCTTCTTTCATTTGCAATGTCACTATTGATGTTTCTTAAGAGACACATTTGCTCTTAACCATAATAAAAATAGAAGATGTTGATGCATTTTGTCAATTCCTTTCCTTCTTCAATTCTGTTTTGGCAAATTACGGTCTTTGTTTTAAAAACACTCACTAAATTTGTTCGAATGTGTGGGAAGGCACAGAGTTGCTGGTTTACACCGAAGATAGACACAAATTGCTGGAGTCTCTCAGCGGGTCAGGCAGCATCTCTGGTGAAAAAGAACAGGTCAGTCTTAAGAAGGGTCTCGAGCCGAAACGTCACCTATTCCTTTTCTCCAGAAATACTGCCTGACCCACTAAGTTACTCCAGCATTTTGTGTTTAACCCCATTATGATTATTTCAAAATAAGCGTTCACGAAAGTTTAAGCAGTTAAACATAGAAACATAGAAAATAGGAGCAGGAAAGGCCATTTGGCCCTTCGTGTCAGCAACGCCATTCATTGTGATCATGGCTGATCATCCCCCAATCAATAACCTGTGCCTGCTTTCTCCCCAAATCCCTTGATTCCACTAGCCCCATAGAGCTCTATCTAACTCTCTCTTAAATCCATCCAGTGATTTTGCCTCCACTGCCCTCTGTGGCAGGGAATTCCACAAATTCACAACTCTCTGGGTGAAAACGTTTTTTCTCACATCAGTCTTAAATGGCCTCCACTTTATTCTAAGACTGTGGCCCTTGGTTCTGGATTCGCCCAACATTGGGAACATTTTTCCTGCATCTAGCTTGTCCAGTCCTTTTATAATTTTATGTGTTTTTATAAGATGCTTCTCATCCTTCTAAACACCAGTGAATCCAAGCCTAGCCTTTTCAATCTTTCCTCATAATACAGTCCCACCATCCAAGGGATCAATCTCGTGAACCTGCGCTGCACTGACTCAATCACAAGGCTGTCCTTCCTGAAATTAGGAGATTTCAGTGACTTGTGTACAAGGACACCCAGGTCTCGCTGTACCTCCCCCTTACCTAACCTAACCCCATTAAGATAATAATCTGCCCCCTTGTTTTTGCCGCCAAAGTGGATAAACTCACATTTATCTATATTATACTGCATCTGTCACGCATCTGCCCACTCACTCAACCTGTCCAGGGCACCCTGCAACCTCCTAATATCCTCTTTACAGTTCACACTGCACCCAGCTTTGTGTCATCCACAAACTTGCTAGTGTTGCTCCTTATTCCCTCTTCCAAATCATTTATATATATGGTAAACAGTTGCGGCCCCAACACAGAGCCTTGCGGCACTCCACTCGCCACTGCATGCCATTCTGAAAAGGACCCGTTCACTCCTACTCTTTGCTTCCTGTCTGCCAACCAATTTTCTATCCACGTCAACACCTACCCTCAATACCATGTGCTCTAATTTTAGTCACCAGTTTCCCGTGCAGGACCTTATCAAAGGCTTTCTGAAAGTCTAGATACACTACATCCACTGTCTCCCCTTCATCTATTTTACTTGTCGCATCCTCAAAAAATTCCAGAAGATTAGTCAAGCATGATTTTCCTTTCATAAATCCATGCTGACATGGACTGCTATCCAAATGCCCCATTATTACCACTTTAATAATTGACTCCAGCATCTTTCCCACCACCAAAGTCAGGCTAACTGGTTGAAATGATAATAAATTTCCCATTTCATACATGTCACCCAACTTTTTAATTCCCAATCTTTCCCATTGTCTATATGTTTTATCCATAAAAGATGGTTTACATACCGGATTATTCACTATTGATGTTAATGATGATAAGTTTCTTAATTTTAAAGTTAATTTTATTTGTTTCCAAATTAGAATTATATTGTGTATGATTGGATTCTTCTTATATAATATATTATTCAATTTTATCGGGGAGAAGAGGATCGCTCCTAAATCGTAAGGAAAACAATCCTCTTTCTCCATTCTTATCCATTCCATCTGTTGAGAAGGACAATCCAACCGATAAATAATATTCTTAATATGCACTGCCCAATAATAATATAACTAAAATTAGCGTTAAATAATGATTTATATCTTCTGGTAACTTGAATACCTAAATACTTACATTTTTCCGTTGCAATTTTAAATGGAAATTTTAATAGATGATTCGCTTTCAGGGGCTGTAATGACATAATATCACTTGTATTCCAATTTATTCTATATCCAGAAAAGGAGCCAAATTCCTCTATTACATTTAATACATTTGGGATACTCGTTTCTGAATTTCTAATATATAAAAGTATATCATCCTCATATAATGAAATTTTATTATTAGAGTCCTTAGTATTGTATCCCTGAATATTCGGATGTGTTCTTATCCTTTCAGCCAGTGGCTCTATCATAAGGGCAAATAGCAGGGGTGATAATACACATACCTGCCTATTGCCTCATGATAATTGGAATTTTGGAGACAACATATTATTAGTTAATATTCTTGCTGTTGGATTATCATATAATATTTTAACCCATCTAATAAAATTATCTCCGTATTAAATTTTTGGAGTACTATGTATAAATACTTCCACACTACCTGGTCAAATGCTTTATCTGCGTCCAAAGATATGACTGATGTCTTCCTTTTCCCTTTTATGTGAATACATTATATTAGAAAGTCGTCTCAAATTGTTAAATGATTGTCTTTTGGGTATAAACCCCGTTTGGTCCTGGATTATCAATTTGTTAATATATTTGCTCAATCTTCTTACTAAAATCTTTGCTAAAATTTTTTGATCTGTGTTTAAAAGTGATATAGCTCTATACGAGCCCGGATCTTCTAGGTCTTTATGTTTTTTTGGTATGCGTTATTGTAGATTCTGCTAAAGTTTCTGGTAATTTATTTTCGGTAAAAGCATGGCTATATAATTTAAGTAATCGTGAGACCATTAACTCCTGAAATCTTTTATAGAATTCATTATTAAAACCATCAGGCCCTGGTGTCTTCCCATTTTTCAATTATTTTATTGTTTCTCTTATTTCTTCACTTGTAATCTGAGCTCCTAATTCCTCTTGTTCTAAGATATCCAATTTTGGCAAGTTACACTTATCTAAAAAATTTATAATTTTATTGTCTTCAATGTTAGTTTTAGATGTATATAAATGTTGATAAAATTGAGCAAACCTTTTGTTAATGACCTTAGGTACAGTTAACAATTCCCCATTCTCTGATTTAATTTTACTAATTGTTTTTTCCTTTTCTTGCTTCGTTAATTGTCGTGCTAGAAGTTTAAGTGGTTTATCCCCAAATTCAAACTGTACTTCTTTTGTGATCTGAAATAATCTTATGACCCTTGCCGATAATATTCGATTAAGTTTAAATTTCAATAATGTTATCTTATTATGTTTGTCTATGGTTGGGTCTTTTGCGTTTCCGAATTCTAATAATTTAATTTCCTTTTCTATCGTCCATTGTTCTGTCCTATTTTTTTAATTTAGAAAACTTTGATACGAAATTATAGCTCCACGAATGAATGCCTTAAAAGATTCCCATAATAGAGATGGTGAAATACCTGGTGTCGCGTTTGTTTCAAAAGAAAATTTCATTTGTTATTTTAAATACTCGTAACCTTGTGAGTCATTAGCTATTTGTGTGTTAAATCTCCAAAAGAATTTTATACCTGGCATTCACTCAAATTTTAAAGTAAAAGTCAGCGGAGAGTGATCAGAAATAATACTACTGTGGTATTTGGGATTAATCATATATGGTATTAATTTTGTGTCCCCTAAGAAATAATCAATTCTTGAATAAGTTTTGTGTACTGATGAGTAAAACGAATATTCCCTTCCTGTTGGATTAGTTATTCTCCATACATCTGTCATATTAGTGTTTTTTATATAAGTGTTTAAGAATTCACTAGACTTGGATTTAACGTTACCCTTCCTTAATTTTATTGATTTGTCTAAGTATGAATCTATAACACAGTTAAAGTCCCCACCTAATATTACATTTTGAAAATTATACTAATCTATTTTATCCCATAATTTTCTTTAAAAATTGGGGATTATCAAAATTTGGTGCGTAAATATTTATCAGAGTCAGTGGAGTGGAATAAATTTCTCTCGCCACTATCGTGTATCTTCCTTCTTTATCAGATATTGTATTGTTTAATATAAACGGTATACCTTTCCGAATAATAATAGCCGTTCCTCTAGCTTTAGCAGTAAATGACGAGTGATACGTTTGTCCTATCCAGTTTGCCCTTAGTCTCATCTGTGTTTGTAGTTTCGTATGCGTTTCTTGCAGAAAAGCGATATCCACCTTTAAAGATTTTAAATGGGCCATAATCTTGCCCCTTTTAATTGGATCATTCGCACCCTTAATATTCCAATTGCAAAATGGGACTCCTCCATTCTTTTTTTCCTTATTATCCTGCATTATAAATAGGTTTTAGTGATTTTACTTCATGTGGTGTAGTTAGGTACCTTAGACTTTTGGGTATATGGGTATCATCCCTTACATCTGACGTTATTTTACCTCTCCTCCGTACATTGAACCTCCATAAGAAAAAGCGAAAGGTGTTGAAAAATAGTGAGGAAAAAAAGAAAAATTGTTAAATAAGCCACAAAAAAGTAAGTACAACAACAAAAAAACCATGAATTTAAGGTATCAAAAAGGTGATACCCTAAATATAAGAAGCCATCTATGATGGCATAAAATTGATTGACCTCCGTAGATGGAATTATACATTGAGTTCAGCCCCCTCAATACAATGGCATTTATAACTACATGCCGTTTCATCTAAATATATCTTAATATATCTTAATATATCTAAAGAAAAAAAAAGTAATCGTTTCAAATATTCTCTTTTCTACCCCAATTTTAAACCTTCTATGTTACTTGCTCGTAATCCCCGAATCATAGAATTAAAACACATGCGAACACCTGCCCTGTCCCTGTCCAAATATACAGTATTCATCTGTACCTTAATTACCAGCCTGTTTCAAGGGTTTCATTTCTTATCTTAAATACAACCATCTTCCAGCCCAAACCTCTGGAACTTTTCCAGATCATTAATGCCACTTTCTTCCCACACATTTATGATGTTATAATATTCTTATACCCCTTTTCATTAATTGTAGTGTGTTGGTATACATCCTAAATTAAATTTCATTTCTTTTCAGCCAAATTAACCTTATATATCTGTTAATAATAATCATCTCTATATGCCCCTTATCTCCTAAATCCATTAGGTTAATACCTTGGTTAATCATATTAGTATACAATTAATATAATAGCATAACCATTAATTAGTAATATTAAGTTTATATAGTTCGTTAATTCTTTACGTTACATATATACTGTATTAAATAAAACATTTCTTAAGTCCATAATTTCCTTTGATTTTCTTTCAAGTCTGATCGCGTTGCTTCAAAATGTTCTCCTTTCAATTATTTATCTTCTCCTTATCTGTTCAAAGTTGAAACCAGGGCATGTTCATTGCATACACATTCCTGACAGATAAGCCCGTCTGGTTAATGTCTAGAGCAGTTCCACCGTCTTAATTACAGCACAGTTTCCCAATAAACATTTAATCATCAACCTTTACTTCTCTTTTTTCTATTTTCTTTACAATTTCTTGAGCGTAATTAAATGCCAAATCCGGGTCCGTGAAGGCGCGTTGAATAGAGTTGTAATTAATTTTCATCTTCGCGGGAAACACAACTCCGTATTTCACCTCTGAATTACCTTGTAGAATGCTGCTTGCTCTTTGGAACTTGTTCCTCCTCTCCAATATTTTGCGTGGGTAGTCCCTGTAGAATCTGACAGTCTCTCCATCAAATGTAAGCCTCTCCCCATGTGGTATAATCTTCATAAGTTTACCCAAACTTGAGATGTCCAAAAATTTCACAATAATCTGTCTTGGGGAAGCATTTATTTCTCTTCTTGAACGACCTACCCGATGTGCCACATCAATCCTCGGGTTTTCATTCAACTTAAAGATATCTTTGAGTATTTTAGTAACAAGTTCCCTTAACATATCTAAAGAAGCTTTTACTGTCCTTTTTTATATTCTTGGCCAGCTTCCCCTCGTACTTCATCTTTTCAGCTCCTATTGCCTGTTTTGTTTCCTTTTGTTGCCCAATGAAAGTTTCCCAATCCTCTGGATTCCCCTACTCTTTGCTGTGTTATACATCTTTCCTTTTAGTTTTATTGTATTCCGAACTTCTCTTATCAGCCACAGTTGCCTCCTACTCCCCTTAGAATCTTTCTTCCTTTTTGGAATGAAATAATCATGCGTCTTCCGGATTATGCCCAGAAATTCCTGCCATTGCTGTTCAACCATCATTCCTGCTAGGATCCCTTCCAGTCTACCTTGGCCAGCTCCTCCCTCATGTCTGATAGTCCCCTTTGTTCAACTTTGTTAAACCAATTGGGAATATAATTAACTATTAAACCTTTTGTGGTCTTCCACACCCTCAACATCACAACCCAGGCACTCCCATGATTAGTTTTAGAATATATTGTTGCATAGTCAAATGTCAAATAAACACGACTTTTCAAACACAAACTAGTCCTGGAATCTAAGGCTTCCCAACCCTTCCTCCAGAGATGCTGCCTGACCCGTTGAGTTACGCCAACATTTTGTGTCGATCTTTGGTGTACACTAGCATCTGCAGTTCCTTCCTACATATTTTTTCTGCTTTCTTTCCAACTTAATAACAATTGACACCTGATCTCACATTTCTCTTTTTTATCTCAATACTGAGAGCTTTAATAATGTGTTTTGTGATGCATTACATTCAACAACGAGTAATGTGTCAAACCTAAATAGTCAAATTTGAGTCTGCACTTCATTCAACTTGTTCATTATACTCAGGGTAAATACAATGCGACCGCATTTGAGCAAGCAGAGACTCTACACAAGCATTTCTCAGTGGTTTGCAGACATCTAAGCATAGCGGTGAATTTAATTGTACGTTGAACACACTGCATTTAAGAATGAAGTGGCAGGGTTTCAGGTAGGGTTTTCACATCACACATTTGGATGTCCAGTGGAAAGCTTGGGGAATGGTACTACTTTCACCAGGGTTCAGACAGCTTTTCCATTGATTTTAAATGGTAAAGTGTCAGTTGCTCTACATTGGTGAGACCAAGCGTAGGCTTGGCAATCGCTTCGCCTAACACCTCCGCTCAGTTCGCAATAACGAACCTGATCTCCCGATGGCTCAGCACTTCAACGCCCCCTCCCATTCCGAATCCGACCATTCTGTCCTAGGCCTCCATGGCGAGAGTGAGGTCCACCGTCAATTGGAGGAGCAGAACCTCACATTTCGCCTTGGCAGTTTACACCCCAACGATATGAACATTGACCTCCAATTTCACGTAGTCCCTGCTTTCTCCTCCCCTCCCCAGCCCTCCCTCAGCCCACTGTATCCGCCTCTTCCTTTCTTCTCCCCTCCCCCCCCCCCCCACCACCCTCACATCAGACTGAAGAAGGGTCTCGACCCAAAACGTTGCCTAATTTCTTTCGCCCCATAGATGCTGCCTCACCCGCTGAGTTTCTGCAGCATTTTTGTCTACCAAGGAACTGTGGGAGTTGGTTTACGAAAAAAAAAGATACAAGGACCTGCAGATGCTGGTTTTCAAAACGAAGAAGTTCCCGACCCAAAACGACACCTATCCATGTCACCATGATGAGTCTATAGAAGGGGTCCCGACCTGAAACTTTACCTGTCCGTGTACTCCATAGATGCTGCCTGACCCGCTGAGTTACTGCAGCATTTGGTGTGTTTTATTTTCCAAAAGCAAAACACTTTCTGGAGTGTCTTGAAAAGTTAAGAACCTACAGGTAGAATCACAGCTCACATGTCAAAGTCACACACATTAAATTAGGCATTGCAGAATGTTAGCGAGCATTATGTGACTATAAATTATCTCTGAATCAAGCAAGCAGCATTATAAAATGTGGCTTGAGACCCATTTCCATTGGCAAAGCTGAAGATGATTTTTACTGTAGTGCACAAGAAGCCCATTATAGCATTATGCCACCTTTACCACCATTTATTAAATTAATATGGCCTGCATTAACACGCTATTTCTGTGATTCCCTTTTACTGGAAACCACAACGTTATTAGGGAAGATGTGTAAATGGGTGATATTTCACAGAGTCATAGATATTGTCAGTTGTAGTTAAGCTCTATTATCATTCCCAGTTTAGCTTAGTTTAGAGTTACAGCACGGAAACAGGCCCTTCGGCCCACCGAGTCTGCACCAACACTAACATTGTCCCACACACACTAGGGACAATTTATATTTATACCAAGCCAATTAACATATAAATCTGTACGTCTTTGGTATGTGCAGGGCCGGACTTTCACCTGCTGAGGCCCTAAGCTGTATGAAATTTGAGGCCCTTTTCTAAAAAAATGTGGGTAAAAAATGATAAAATAAAAATATATTTCAAACAATGAGGCCCCAGAGGGTGTGTGACCCTAAGCTATAGCTTATTTAGTTTATAGGTAAGTCCAGCACTGGGTGTGTGGGAGGAACCCGAAGATCTTGGAGAACACCCGCACAGGTCACGTGGAGAATGTACAAACTCATTGTCTGTGATTTATGTTTCCCTTTACATTGTGACATCTCACACACAATAAAGGGCAAGGTTTCACCTGCTTGTATTGTTGCATGCTGGAAATGCATTTTGGTTAATGCATTTTAGGAACTTGCAGGCCAGGAATCTTTCCTTCATCGATTAGTCTCTCAATATTTAATAAAAAGTCTATTCTTTCTGTCAGGTCAATAGCCTTATATTTTCCCTCTGTGCACTCCATCCACAATTTTGTTGCCCACTCAATTAATTTATCCAAAATGCCTTTGCAAATACTTCGTTAATCTTCCTTCGCATCATCAACAATGGAGTTGCTTAAATCTTGTCCGGAAATTTATTTGCACTTGATTTTCCAGCACGAACGCAACCTCAGGTCATAGTTTGTCGAAACTGCAGGTGCTGGATTACAAAGAATATACACAAAGTACTGGAGTAGCTCAGCGGGTCAGGTAACATCCTTAGAGAACATGGCGAGGAAACGTCATCCATCCATGTTCTCCAGCGTTGCTCCCTGACCCGCTGAGTTATACCACCACATAGTGTCTTTTTTTTGTAAACCAGCATTTGCTGTTCCTCGCTTCTACATTTTTACAGCTCCAAAGCGAAATCTCCTCAAGGTATACCTACTTTGAAAAAGTTTTCCTTCTCTCGAAGAAAAGTCCTGGGCCAAAATGTCACCTTTCCGTGATCCCCAGGGATGCTGCCTGACCCGCTGAGTTACTCCAGCATTTTGAGACTCAGGTTATAGTAGTTTCCCATGAATGCTTAGTTCATCGAGCCAAAGTTTGATTATGTTGCGAAGCTTTCTGTGAATTCGACTGAACAAGATGTTTGGCGCCAACCCTGTTATCACATGTTTTTGTTCAGTTATTCTAACTCATTTCGCTTCTGATGAACGAGGAATCACTTGTGCATTTGCAGATTTTTTTCTGGAATTTCTGGGCACTAAATTTCAAGGTGGAATATACTGAAAGTATCTTGTTGTGTGTTGACCAACATCACGATTCAGGCCATTCCACTTGACCATCGTTGTGAACCAATGCATTTCGTTGTCTCTGTACTGTACACTGACAATGACAATTAAAATTGAATCTGAATCTGAAGTAAGTTGGACAGGAAACTCTTATCAGCGCAGTATAGATGTGGCTGCAGCTATAAATACCATAGCTCTGGAGCTGCGAGCATTGGTTTCAGCACAAAAACCTGGTCCTCAATACCAGCAAAACCAAGGAACTGATTGTGGACTTTGGAAAGGGTAGGATGGAGACCCACAGCCCTGTTTATATCAACGGGTCGATGGTTGAAAGGGTCAAGAGCTTCAAAGTCCTGGGCGTGCACATCTCCGAAGATCTTTCCTGGTCCGAGAACACTGATGCAATTATCATCAGCGCCTCTACTTCCTGAGAAGATTACGAAGAGTCGGTTTGTTAAGGAGGACTCTCTCTAACTTCTACAGTTGCACAGTAGAGAGCATGCTGACCAGTTGCATCGTGGCTTGGTTCGGCACCTTGAGCGCCCTGGAGAGGAAAAGACTACAAAAAGTAGTAAACACTGCCCAGTCCATCATCGGCTCTGACTTTCCTTCCATCGAGGGGATCTATCGCAGTCGCTTCCTCAAAAAGGCTGGCAGCATCATCAAAGACCCACACCATCCTGGCCACAGGTAGAAGGTACAGGAGCCTGAAGACTGCAATGACCAGGTTCAGGAATAGCTACTTCCCCACAGCCATCAGGCTATTATACTTGCCTTGGAAAAAACTCTTAACATTAATAGCCCATTATCTGTTATTTGCACTTTATTAGTTTATTTATTCATGTGTGTATATATTTATAAAATGGTATACGGACACACTTATCTGTATTCATGCCTACTATGTTCTGTTGTGCTGAAGCAAAGCAAGAATTTCATTGTCCTATCAGGGACACATAAACTCACTTGAACTTGAACTAGTAAAAAACTTATTTTGTTTCTAAATAAAAAAGGCCTATCATCATTTGATAGAAATATAGTTACAAATAATATTTGATGGTGAATTTTGGACATTGTGGTATTTTCACACCAAAGGGCCACATGATATTAACAAATGTTCATGTGGAATTGTGCAGATAGACTTCAAAGCCTTCCCATTTCACTCAAGACATTAAACTTATAGCTGAACTTCAGTTCAGTTTTAGTTTGTTGTCACGTGTACCTTGGTACAGTGAAAAGCTTTTGTTACGCTAACCAGTCAGTGGAAAGACTGTGCATGATTACAATTGGATAAGAATATAATCATCACATTACATTAGTGCGACATGCTGGTGCAACAGTAGAGTTGCTGCCTTAAAACGTCAGAGACCCGGGTTCGATACTGACAATGGGTGCTGTCTGTACAAGGTTTGTACGTTCTTCCTATGACCACGTGGGTTTTTGGCGGGTGCTCCGGTTTCCTCCCACACTCCAAAGGTGTACATGTTTGTGGATTCATTGGCTTTGATAAAGATTATAAATTGTTCTTACTATGGAGGATAGTGCTAGTGTATGGGCATCGCTGGTCGGCACAGACTCAATGGGTCCAAGGGCCTGTTTCCATGCTGCATCTCTAAACGAAGCTAAACTAAACTAAACTAAACTAAACTAAACTAAACTAAACTAAACTAAACTACAGTCCATCTGCTAGTTTCTTTCCCAAGTACATAGCCAGGCTATCTACTTTACAGATTCTCTACACTTCTTTGCAGCTTAAATTCTCCCAAACTATAGCCTGTAACATCTTCGGAAGAAGTTCAGGCTGCTTAATGCTCACTCTCCTTCTTGTGTATGGCGTGCACAGCCTAAAGTTGTAGGACAACTTGTTCGATTTGATCTTATTTGATTGTGCACGTTGGGTTGGTTGCATTAGTCGAAACAGGGCGGACCACGTGAAGGTTGCAATCTCCTACCCCAACGCTCACTGGCATTGGTGAGGTGCCTACCCACTCAAATCCAGTCAGCCGCAACCCAGATCCATAGTTCTGAGGATGTCCCGCAGCCGATTCTTTCCCGGCAGCATTCTTTCAACTCCAAAACTAATTACAAATGTATCTGCTTTCTGTCCCTTTTGATTTCAGTACCAGGTGGAATTTCGTGGATCACATAAAATGCATAATCTATAAAGCGGGCAATGATGCTTAACCTCTCCCCAGAGGAAATCGACACATTTCCAGCACCAAACAAGTAAATTTATGCAACATTGTCCGTGATTTATGTTTCCTTTTACATTGTTATTTCCCACTCACACAGGGTGCTTAACGCTTAGTGTTGTTAATTCTGAAGTATCAATAAAAATAACAGCACTGAAAATTCACTGAGGACTCACTGATCCTATGCCAGCACTTTGTGGAGCTACTTCTCTGTTCTTTTCCCATATCCCATCAAAATAATTTTCTCGAAAATATATTCACACATTGCTCCTTGAAATTAACGACTCATTCTACTCTCGTCACCTTTTCAATCAGTGGATTGTGATTCACAAAATCTTGCTGCATTAAAATATACTTTACTATATCTCTCTTTCAATACTTTTGCTGATTAACATAAATGATCTAAAAGTTAATCGGTCAATTTGAGATACTCAATGATCAATGGTCCTTCTGAGTAACCCTTCATGTGTTTTTTGAAGGCTTTAATCTTCCATGGGTTGGCATTACAGTACGTTAACCACCTACGTGTTTTAATAGTGTTTGTTATTGCGCATTCTCCACTATATCTGAGTGAAGAGGAAGAGGGGCAGGAGAGTTTATCCCAAAGTTGGGAGGGAAGAAACACACTATTGGGGCGGATAAACAAGTGGAAATTCACAGATCTTGGAGCCACAAAGACCCCAGCCCCACATACGGAATACCGTGGACGGGCCAGGTACTCATGCCTCCCTTATGCTGCTCGCTCTCTCCACACCCACAACCAGATGTTCCCACCACATGGTGTCAGCTCATTGGGCTTAATTGAGTTTAGAGATACAGCCAGAAACAGGCCCATTGGCCCACCAAGTCCACGCCAACCAGCGAAAACCAAAACATTAACACTATCCTACACACCCTAGGGACAATTTGACAATTTTACCGAAGTCAATTAACCTATAACCCTGTACAGCCTTAGAGTATGGGAGGAAACCAGAGCACCCGGAGACAACACACGTGGTCACGGGGAGAACGTACATACTCCGTACAGACAGCATCCATAGTCAGGATCGGACGCAGTATCTTGCGCTGTAAGGCAGCAACTCTACCACTGCACCACCGTGCCGGGTAACTGGTGGATATTGGGGGAGGTAGTGCAACGGGAGCCTCGGGCCACTATAACAGATATCCGTTGTATAGAGGTAGGTTATTACGAGGGGTTACTGTAGCTCACCTAGAAAATGAGTTTCTTCATCTGAGGTTTCATGTGGACATTTCTATTTCAACATTGGATGCGAAAACTTAATCCAATTAATTTTTTTCACAGGAACGGTGCAAATATGAATAGCACGAGAAACCTGCCTGAAAGTGTCAAATATTTTCAGGACGCGCTCTTCAGTCTGGTTTTTATCGTCGGAATAACACTCAATGCTCTGGCCTTGCGAACATTCTGCTTGAAATTAAGAAGATGGACTGAAACCACTATTTATATGACAAGCCTTGCAGTATCAGACCTCATGGTGCTTGTCACCTTGCCTTTCAATATTTACAACCATTACATCAAACTGTCACAAATGGTTCTCTGTCAGTTTGTAAACATGTTGGGCAATCTAAATATGGCTATTAGCATAGTTATCAGTACTTACATAAGCGTAGATAGATACATTGCTATAAAACATCCTTTTAAAGCTAAGGTATTGAGGTCGCCAATGAAAGCAGCCTTGGCATCTGCGGGAGCCTGGATCGGTACAAGTTTGGTGATATTGCCTTTCACATTTATGACAAGCAGACTTGATGAAAACCACAACGCACCTTGCTTCAATCCAGCTATGATTCATTTGATTCCTTATTTAATTTGTGTTGTAGTAATATTTTTAATTGTCCCACTGATCACTGTGACCTATTGCTCAGTTCAAATTATTCAAACACTTCTAAAAAGACCCATGTCCATTGCACCAGCCTTTAACACAAAAAGAACAATACAGCTTATTGCTGCAAATGCCATCATCTTTGCTTCTTGCTTTATGCCTTTCAACATAGCAATCATTGTTGAGACTGCAGCGATGTATATGAAAGCTGACAGTACTGTGCGGAATCAGTTATATTTATTCTCACAAATTGCACATTCTATAATCAATATCCACTGCTGCCTTGATGCATTTACCTTTTATTTTATTATTACTGATGCAGCTGAATATCACCAGAATCAAACTCAGCAATCAAGAAATAATGGCCAAAATCAGGCTACCATTCAGATTTAATTATGAAGTTCTGATTATTGATGATATATCAAATTTAAAATTGAATTTTCGTTGCATGTAATTCAACATAACATAACATATGAACAAATTCCAATATGATATCTATATGCTCTGCTTTGGCATTTCCTTTAAATTATATACTTTTGAATATGTCTGTAGAAATTTAACAATGTTTTCATTCTCATACATTTAAATGGTTTTGGTGTCAGGCAGGAGAATGGGGTTGAGAGGGAAAGATACATCAGCCATGATTGAATGGCAGAGTGCACTTGATCGGCCAAATGGCCTAATTCATCTCCTAGAACTTATGAACTTATAAGAACTTCTGATCAAAACTTAAACCAGTCTTGGTACTTAGGACCATGTCTGTCATTGACATGGATGTAGTTCTATGTTGAAAAAGGGTCAGTGCTAGTCAGGAAGAAGAAGCGGATAGAGGTGAATACCCAGGTCTGAGATAGATAGAAAGAAGTTGAAGCAGTAGCCACCAGTGTTGAAGGAATACAGAGTACCTGCAGGGTTGCAGAGTCTGTATGATGTGAGACAAGGAGAGGCCAAGTCCATGGATGGAGATAACATGACCGAGTCAGTGCTGGTTAGAGTATGGGAGACTGAGTTCAGGATGAGGTCAAGTGTATTGAAGGTGCAGGATTGGAAGCCAGCCAGCAGAGTATTGGACATCACCCCTGGAGGCAACAAAGCCAGAGATGAGGGTTTCAGAAACAAATGGGTCGGAAGAGGTGTGAAACAATCTGTTCTACAATGTTGTTGATCTTGTTGATGGGTGGAAAGCTGAGCTACACTGGGATGCCAAGAGTCAGGGTCAACCAGAGCCAGTATCTGGGCGCAGGATGGAAGGAATAGCAAGTAAACACTGCCGGTGACAGGGACAAAGGACAATGGCTTTTACCTCAGAAAGTTGATTTAAAGAAAGCTGAGGCTCATTCAGGGCTGCATATCGGACAGGAGTGATAAAAAAAAGATGTGGTGCCACACAGCCATTAATAAAGCTATTGGTGAGATGAAGCTGGTTTTGTTAGCAAGCATACTCCAGAATTATCGGCCCAGTGCCAGATGGGGATAGGGAGCAGACCTGTTGCAGATGTTTCTTTGATTATGATCATTTAAATAAAAGTAGAACCATGCAAGCCAATCCCAATCAGGTTGACATCAAAGGAATGTGGAGGAGAATGCTATGGTTGTTCATGATAAAGGATGCGGAGAGGAAGGAGAGTGTTTATTGCAGGCCGCGCTCACCCGTTGGATTGATAAAGGCCTTTTAGTGCAGTCATGAAGCAGAAACCTGGATGCAGAGATCTCTAAACACCTAAGAAGCACAAATCACATATCTTGGAAATTGAATTTTTAATTGATTTATTCTCTTCAAAATGAACGGACATAAAAACACACTGCAAAACTAGTCACGTCTGTGACATCCTTCGAATGAAGATAGTTTGAGAAGTTGAGACACTGGAAGTTGGTCTTCTCATTTTACAACATGGGATATCAAAGCAAAGAATCGTAAAAATCCTGCTTCTCATTCTGATTTAGTTGTGCTTTATTTCATTTCTACAAGGAAAGATGTAGATTGGTTACTTACACTAACCAATTGTAGTGCTTTATTAGTAGAAGCTCCGCCTACCATGCTGTTTATATTATCAGAATTCAGTTCATACTGTTAGTAGAATGGCTGCTACGCTTGCCTTAACAATATACTGAAGTGTACTGTGAATAAACTTGAATAAATATGTTGTAGCATGTTGTGCGAGTGACTGACTCTTTTACAGTAATTGTATTCCCCTTGCTTAACAAAATGTATGGTTCATACACTAAATCTTAAACATTTCACATGCTGGTAAAATGTAGACTTTGTAGATTTTTATAACACCTTATGGTGCAATGTTTTATTTTGAATTGAAGGAGACTGCAGAGTATATGAAGTAATCCGGACAATGGGAGTTTGAGTGTATACTTTAGTTGCAGTACTTGGGTGAATGACTATTGATACTGGTACTGAGGTCTTCAGTTACACCCACCACAAGGCCCTGGGCACAACTGACCAGCCTCAGAAGGTTCAGCTCTGAAAATGTCTGAACAGGTTTACCGCCAGAGATTGCGATCAGGACGGCCAGAGGACAAAAGCCCCACCGGGTTGGGTTGAGGAGAGAGGACAATGAGATTAGGTGTTCGGATGCTGGAGGGAGAGGGACCAGAGTGGTAATTTGGAGGGAGGGGGGTTAGAGCGGTAGATTGGAGGATGGATGGAGGGAGAGTGGAGTAGTAGTTTGGAGGATGGAGGAGGGTATCAGAGTAGTAGATTGAAAGATGAGGGTAGCAGATTGGAGTGGTAGGTTGGATGGTGGACGTAAGGGGATATGACCGGTCGTTTGGCAGGTGGTGGGAGGGGGATTGAAGTGGTGGATAGGATGCAAAGAGAGGGGGTTTGGACTGGTAATTTGGAGAGTGAAGGGAACATAGTTGGAATGGTAGATTGGATGATGCAGGGGGGATCAGGATGATAGATGGGTGGGTGGAGAGAGTGAAAGTAGGGTTTGAAGTTGTCACTTGGGCAGTGGTGGAGGTGTAGGCTACGGATTGCCTGTGGCCGGGTTGAGTTTATATGTTTAGCCTGAGTAAATGTCTAGCTCTGTGTTACACCGGGTAGACCAGGTGCCAAAAATTATGGATCATATTGTCTCATCGTCAGAGCACGCCAACATGCACCAAGTCCTTGCTTGCTAGCAATGTGAGGGACCCTCCACATCAAATACTTCATGCACGATCAGAGTCTCACTCCCAATACACAATGACCTAGAGATAGCTGACATGAGGATGGGACAGTTGCGCTCCTCTTTAGAAAAACATAGAAACATAGAAAAATAGGTGCAGGAATAAGCCATTCGGCCCTTTGAGCCTGCACCGCCATTCAATATGATCATGGCTGATCATCCAACTCGGTATCCCGTACCTGCCTTCTCTCCATACCCCTTGGATCCCTTTAGCCACAAGAGCCACATCCAACTCCCTCTTGAATATAGCCAATGAACTGGCCTCAACAACCTTCTGTGGCCAGTTTTCCTCATCTCGGTCCTAAAGGAATTCCCCCTCATCCTTAGACTGTGACCCCTTGTTCTGGACTCCCCCAACATCGGGAACAATCTTCCTGCATCTAACTTGTCCAACCCCTTAAGAATTTTGTAAGTTTCTATAAGATGCCCCCTCAATCTTCTAAATTCCAGTGAATACAAGCCGAGTCTATCCAGTCTTTGTTGTGCTGTGTACCTGGCAATAAGATTTGCAGTATGCAAGGGTCCTTGTCATGGTTCATCCCCACAAGAAACGTATGGGCTCTCTGGCCAAAGGGATGTTCCCAGGGACACATGTCAAGCACTGCTGGAAGATCATCAACTTTGTGCAAGATGCACACAGGTTTGCCCAAAACATGAGGCCATAATGCCAACGAGCACATTCCAGGTGGCAGGGTTAAGTGCTCCAGATGCACAGAAACTTATTGCAGCAATGCAAAGGATTAGGAAGGAAGGACTGCAGTCTAAGGTCCTACCACCACTGGACACTGAGGAGCGAGGTCCTGTGTAGCTGCCCCACAAACACTTCAATGGCATATTGTTCAAAGAGGCCACAATGACGACATTGTTGTTTTGTACATAGACGGTATTAAGTTGATGACACTGCTGAGATGTAGATACAATAACACTATCATTATATAGATTGCTGACAATATGTATGTAGCAACATGTTTTTTTTGTATTTCTTGTATATAGTTTTACATATAAAATTTATTTTTGAAATAAAAAACGTCTGAGGCATTCTGCCCCATTCTTTCTGCAGTTCTGGTCAACGTGCTCAGGAGTCATTGCACATTACCTGGTTGTAACCCTAAGCACATTGGTTGGGAGGGTGATTGGCTGCACTGACTTGCCGCTGGTGCAGGTTCAATGTATTGTCAGCTGGTAAGTGAAGTAGGGGGAGCGCTGGACACATGAGAGTTACTGAGTTACAGGAACAATAAGTTTAATTTAGTTTAGTTTAGAGATACAGCGCGAAAACTGGCCCTTCTGCCCACCAAATCTGTGTGGACCAGTAATCCCCGCACACAATCGCTATCCTATGCACACGAGGGACAATTTACATGTACATCAAGCCAGTTAACCTACAAACCTGTACGTCTTTAGAGTGTGAGAGGAAACCTGAGTTCCCAGAGAAACCCGTGTAAGTCACGGGGAGAACGTACAAACTCCATACAGAAAAGCACCCGTAGTCAGGATCAAACCTGGGTCTCAGGCACCGTGACGCAGCAACTCTACCGCTGCGCCACCGTGCTGTTATAGAGGAACAAGTGGAGGAATGTGCCAACTCGTGGCTTCCTTCTGCATTGTGAGGAATATTTAAACCCATGAAAACCTATACCCATGTGATTCTTTTATCACGGAGGTAACATTACGCAGAATCTTATCAAACCCCATCCTGTTGGTCAAAGTGGAAATGCAAAAATAAAATGCCAAACAACTGTTTGAAAAGCCACTAACTGCAACACAGAAGACATTTCTCAGTTACCCAGCTACACCAATGGCAGATTACCATAAGTATGAATCAACACTATATCTCAAATTCAAATCACATACCGGAAATGGTACAAAGAAAAATTCAATGCTTCCAAATAAAACCTTTTGATTCCACGCTTAAATTCAAGATTGAAACGCAGCACAGAGTTTTTTTTCCAACTCTCATTAAATTCAAAAGACGCAGAGCAGAGTTGATGACATCAAGTGGGTGCATGGAACAAGCTGCCAGAGGAGGTAGTTGAAGCTGGGACTATCACATCGTTTCGGAAACATGGATAGACAGGTTTGGAGGGATATGGTCCAAGAGCAGTGTATGGACCAAGAACTAGTGTAGCTGGGACATTGTTGGCCAGTATGGGCGAGTTGGGCCGAAGGGCCTGTTTCCACACTGTATCACTCTAAATCGCCGTGTTTAGCTGTGACTTGTGGTTTGTGCTCTATTACTGAAGTGGAAGTTGCTCTTCTGTGAATTGCTGCAACAAACAGTGTGCTTAATCATTGACATTCCTGGTACTGGCCTCTATGATTTATCACTGGAGTATTACCAACTCTCCAAATAGGACTTATTGCTCCGTGCCTTGTTCACAGGTAAGAAATGTCTGCATAGATTCATTCAAAAGCACTTTTAACTGTGTTTAAGAGGCGACTGTCAATGGTTAAATGTAATTTGGAAACAGTTAAGTGAGAGTAATAGCAACCAGCACACTGGAAGAACTATGTCATCTGAATGTGTAGGAGTGAACTGCAGATGCTGCTGTACACTGAAGATGGACACAAAATGTTGGAGTAACTCAGCGGGTCAGGCAGCATGTCTGGAGTAAAAAATAGGTGACGTTTCGGGTCAAGACCCTTCTTCAGACATGAGTCTGAAGAAGGGTTTCAATCCAAGACGTCACCTATTCCTTTTCTGCAGACATGCTGCCTGACCCGCTGAGTTACTCCAGAATTTTGTGTCTATATCATCTGAATATTACGCTGAGAATATTTTCATTGTCTCCAGAAGAGATAGATAGTATAAAGTTTCCCCTCAAGGTGTATTAAGCAAGGCTTCATTTTTAAGTGGAATTTTGCCTAACAGAGCATGAAAAGATATGAACTTTTTAAAAATGTCTATAATTTTCTCATTGAAGGGGAGATATGGTAACAGAATATTTCCATTTCAATGACCCAATGTCAGGTCCAAATAAAACACAAAGTGCTGGAGGAACTCAGCGGGTTAGACTGCGGCTGTGGAAGGAATGGACAGGCGACATTTCGAGTCGGGTCTGAAGAAGGATCCCGACCCAAAACATCATCTCTCCATTCCCTCCACAGATGCTGCCCGACCCACTGGATTACTCCAGCACTTTTTGTTCTGCTCAAGATTCCAGCATCTGCAGTTCATTGTGTCAGCTGCTCAGTTGCAAAAAACTTAGATGATAAAATCAATGGAACTCTGTAGAAACAAGGAACTGCAGTTGCTGGTTAATACATGAAAGGCATACCTTGAGGAGATCTTACAGAAGAACAGTCAAAATGTATAAACAAGGAACTGCAAATGCTGGTTGGCAAAAAAAAGACACAAAGTGCTGGAATAACTTAGTGGGTCAGGCAGCATCTCTGAAGAAGATAAAAAGGTGACATTTGGGACTGAGAACCTTGTTTAAAACATTAACCAGTTCTGACCTGAGAATGCACCACACGGTCACAAATCCAGAACACTTTCTCTTTCACTGGGGAAGAGGAGGGGGAGAGATACATTTCAGCGGCAATGTAGAAACAGAGAAGGATAGGGAGGAGGGGTATTGCAGCAATAGGTAGGGATGATTTGCACTTTCCCACACCAACTATCTTTGTTCGTGAAGGTAAAAGGGTGTTACGTTAAATGGAGAAAGACTTCATAGGAATCTGAGGGGTAACTTTATCACACAATAAATAGTGGGTGTATGAAACGAGCTGCCAGAGTAGGTTGGTGGGGTAGGAACTATTGTTGGCCGGTGTGAGCAATTTGGGCCTAAGGACATGTTCCCACACTGTACTACCCTATGACACTATGTTTTTCTGGACCATATTAGCTTTTTAAGCAGAAACTCAGGACCTGTTTGAATATCCCAAAGATACTGTAGACACAAAAAGCTGGAGTAACTCAGCGGGCTGCATTTCTGGAGAGAAGGAATGGGTGACGTTTCAGGTCGAGACCCTTCTTTAATTGTTGGGGTTATTGCACCAAATCTCCTGTTTCATCACTCCCACTGCTCATAAATAGAGGAGTGGTGTTCAATTTTCCAGTCTCGGTGAACAAACTTTGAAGATCACTGTTAGAGCATCAACAGTGTTCTCACCTTCTACTGAAGCCATAGGATGAAAACCATTGTTTATTATTTTATACTATCACCATTCACTAATCTTCATCACTATTTATTATTACCTCTTATTATTATTATTTTTTTATGATACTTTTGGAAACAGATATCATCTGTTGGATGTCCTGTGTACTGTGGTGCAAAGTAGATTGTTATCATGTGCATCATTTCCTTCTTTCATTTGCAATGTCACTATTGATGTTTCTTAAGAGACACATTTGCTCTTAACCATAATAAAAATAGAAGATGTTGATGCTTGTTGTCAATTCCTTTCCTTCTTCAATTCTTTTTTGGCAAGTTACGGTCTTTGTTTTAAAAACACTCACTAAATTTGTTCGAATGTGTGGGAAGGCACAGAGTTGCTGGTTTACACCGAAGATAGACACAAATTGCTGGAGTCTCTCAGCGGGTCAGGCAGCATCTCTGGTGAAAAAGAACAGGTCAGTCTTAAGAAGGGTCTCGAGCCGAAACGTCACCTATTCCTTTTCTCCAGAAATACTGCCTGACCCACTAAGTTACTCCAGCATTTTGTGTTTCACCCCATTATGATTATTTCAAAATAAGCGTTCACGAAAGTTTAAGCAGTTAAACATAGAAACATAGAAAATAGGAGCAGGAAAGGCCATTTGGCCCTTCGTGTCAGCAACGCCATTCATTGTGATCATAGCTGATCATCCCCCAATCAATAACCTGTGCCTGCTTTCTCCCCAAATCCCTTGATTCCACTAGCCCCATAGAGCTCTATCTAACTCTCTCTTAAATCCATCCAGTGATTTTGCCTCCACTGCCCTCTGTGGCAGGGAATTCCACAAATTCACAACACTCTGGGTGAAAACGTTTTTTCTCACATCAGTCTTAAATGGCCTCCACTTTATTCTAAGACTGTGGCCTTTGGTTCTGGATTCGCCCAACATTGGGAACATTTTTCCCGCATCTAGCTTGTCCAGTCCTTTTATAATTTCAGGGTCTGAAGAAGGGTCTCGACCCGAAACGTCGCCTATCTCCTTCGCTCCTTAGATGCTGCTGCACCCGCTGAGTTTCTCCAGCTTTTTGTGTAACCCTTTTATAATTTTATGTGTTTTTATAAGATGCTTCTCATCCTTCTAAACACCAGTGAATCCAAGCCTAGCCTTTTCAATCTTTCCTCATAATACAGTCCCACCATCCAAGGGATCAATCTCGTGAACCTGCGCTGCACTGCCTCAATCACAAGGCTGTCCTTCTGAAATTAGGAGATTTCAGTGACTTGTGTACAAGGACACCCAGGTCTCGCTGTACCTCCCCCTTACCTAACCTAACCCCATTGAGATAATAATCTGCCCCCTTGTTTTTGCCGCCAAAGTGGATAAACTCACATTTATCTATATTATACTGCATCTGTCATGCATCTGCCCACTCACTCAACCTGTCCAGGTCACCCAGCAACCTCCTAATATCCTCTTCACAGTTCACACTGCACCCAGCTTTGTGTTATCCACAAACTTGCTAGTGTTGCTCCTAATTCCCTCTTCCAAATCATTTATATATATGGTAAACAGTTGCGGCCCCAACACAGAGCCTTGCGGCACTCCACTCGCCACTGCATGCCATTCTGAAAAGGACCCGTTCACTCCTACTCTTTGCTTCCTGTCTGCCAACCAATTTTCTATCCACGTCAACACCTACCCTCAATACCATGTGCTCTAATTTTAGTCACCAGTTTCCCGTGCAGGACCTTATCAAAGGCTTTCTGAAAGTCTAGATACACTACATCCACTGTCTCCCCTTCATCTATTTTACTTGTCGCATCCTCAAAAAATTCCAGAAGATTAGTCAAGCATGATTTTCCTTTCATAAATCCATGCTGACATGGACTGCTATCCAAATGCCCCATTACTACCACTTTAATAATTGACTCCAGCATCTTTCCCACCACCAAAGTCAGGCTAACTGGTCTGTAATTCCCCGTTTTCACTCTCGCTCCATTCTTGAAAAGTGGGATAACATTAGCTATCCTCCAATCCACAGGAACTGATCCTGAATCTATTGAACATTGGAAAATGATCATCAATACATTCACTATTTCTAGAGCCACCTCCCTGAGGACCCTGGGATGCAGACCATCAGACCCAGAGGATTTATCATCCTTCAGTCCCATTAGCCTACCAAATACTATTTCTCGCCATATGAAAATTTATTTCAGTTCCTCAACCCCCTTAGATCCTCTGTCCTCCAGTACATCTGGGAGATTGTTTGTGTCTTCCTTAGTGAAGATAGACCCGAAGTACCTGTTCAACTCTTCTGTCATTTCCTATTTCCCCATAATATTTTCACCCGTGTCTGCCTTCAAGGGACCCACATTTGACTTTGCTATTCTTTTTCCCTTAAAATATCTTTTTTTTTTAAATTTAATTTATTTATTATAAGTAAGTACATTATATTTTATTGGTACCTTTTTACAGGTTCCCAGAATTATTAAAACATTCTTTGTACAACTTCCTTTTTTTAGAAAGAAATGAGAAAGAAAGAAGTATCGAAGAGTAAAGAATAGTCTAGTGAGTGTAGTGTAAAGAAAGAGATAAGTGAGAAAGTGAAGCAGAAAGGAGATTCTCACACGCCACAAGTCGATGTATATATTTTTTTGTTTTTAATCATTTTTCACTCAAACCCAGAATTTTTAATTTTACGATATTATTACACCCCATAAATCCACTAGATCAATAAATGGAGACCAACTCATTAAGAATTGGTCTTTTTTTTCTATTAGGAGGAGTCTCATTTCTTCCAAATGGGGCGTTTCCAACATATTACCAATCCACATTTTGAGTGTTGGTATAGTAGCCTTTTCCAGAATTTGAGTGAGTTTTTTCGCTATTATTAAACCATAATTAAAAAATGAGATTTGGGATATATTTAATTTGTTTCCATCTCCTAATACAATCATTTCCATGCTAGGTTCCATTATTATCTTTACCTAGTGAAAATATCAAATATATCACACCAAAATATTTGAAGTTTTGTGCAAGAAACAAAAGAATGTGTGAAGTTGGCATTTTGAGAAAGGCATTTATCACAGATGGAGAAATATTTGAATAAAATGTATTCAACCTAACTTTTAAATAATATAATCTGTGTAATATTTTAAATTGAATTAAATTATGTCTAGTGTTAATCGAACATTTATGTATATATCAAATACCATGTTTCTTTAGAATTTTTTATCATTAAATCTTTTTCCCAGTCTTCTCTAATTGCCTCTGTTGATGGCAATTCTCTATTAAGAATATTGTTATATAGATATGATATTAATTTTTGTGAGTCCACCTTAATATTAATTGCTTCTTCCAGTGGTGCTATCGTTATATTCTTAAATCTTGGTATATATTTTTTTATAAAGTCACATATCTGTAAATATATAAAGTATTGGCTATTATTCAGATTAAATTTTGATTTTAATTGTTGAAATGATAATAAATTTCCCATTTCATACATGTCACCCAACTTTTTAATTCCCAATCTTTCCCATTGTCTATATGTTTTATCCATAAAAGATGGTTTACATACCGGATTATTCACTATTGATGTTAATGATGATAAGTTTCTTAATTTTAAAGTTAATTTTATTTGTTTCCAAATTAGAATTATATTGTGTATGATTGGATTCTTCTTATATAATATATTATTCAATTTTATCGGGGAGAAGAGGATCGCTCCTAAATCGTAAGGAAAACAATCCTCTTTCTCCATTCTTATCCATTCCATCTGTTGAGAAGGACAATCCAACCAATAAATAATATACTTAATATGCACTGCCCAATAATAATATAACTAAAATTAGCGTTAAATAATGATTTATATCCTCTGGTAACTTGAATACCTAAATACTTACATTTTTCCGTTGCAATTTTAAATGGAAATTTTAATAGATGATTCGCTTTCAGGGGCTGTAATGACATAATATCACTTGTATTCCAATTTATTCTATATCCAGAAAAGGAGCCAAATTCCTCTATTACATTTAATACATTTGGGAAACTCGTTTCTGAATTTCTAATATATAAAAGTATATCATCTTCGTATAATGAAATTTTATTATTAGAGTCCTTAGTATTGTATCCCTGAATATTCGGATGTGTTCTTATCCTTTCAGCCAGTGGCTCTATCATAAGGGCAAATAGCTGGGGTGATAATACACATACCTGCCTATTGCCTCATGATAATTGGAATTTTGGAGACAACATATTATTAGTTAATATTCTTGCTGTTGGATTATCATATAATATTTTAACCCATCTAATAAAATTATCTCCCGTATTAAATTTTTGGAGTACTATGTATAAATACTTCCACACTACCTGGTCAAATGCTTAATCTGCGTCCAAAGATATAACTGATGTCTTCCTTTTCCCCTTTATGTGAATACATTATATTAGAAAGTCGTCTCAAATTGTTAAATGATTGTCTTTTGGGTATAAACCCCGTTTGGTCCTGGATTATCAATTTGTTAATATATTTGCTCAATCTTCTTACTAAAATCTTTGCTAAAATTTTTTGATCTGTGTTTAAAAGTGATATAGCTCTATACGACCCCGGATCTTCTGGTCTTTATGTTTTTTTGGTATGCGTTATTGTAGATTCTGCTAAAGTTTCTGGTAATTTCTTTTCGGTAAAAGCATAGCTATATAATTTAAGTAATCGTGGGACCATTAACTCCTGAAATCTTTTATAGAATTCATTATTAAAACCATCAGGCCCTGGTGTCTTCCCATTTTTCAGTTATTTTATTGTTTCTCTTATTTCTTCACTTGTAATCTGAGCTCCTAATTCCTCTTGTTCTAAGATATCCAATTTTGGCAAATTACACTTATCTAAAAAATTTATAATTTTATTGTCTTCAATGTTAGTTTTAGATGTATATAAATGTTGATAAAATTGAGCAAACCTTTTGTTAATGACCTTAGGTACAGTTAACAATTCCCCATTCTCTGATTTAATTTTACTAATTGTTTTTTCCTTTTCTTGCTTCGTCAATTGTCGTGCTAGAAGTTTATGTGGTTTATCCCCAAATTCAAACTGTACTTCTTTTGTGATCTGAAATAATCTTATTACCCTTGCCGATAATATTCGATTAAGTTTAAATTTCAATAATGTTATCTTATTATGTTTGTCTATGGTTGGGTCTTTTGCGTTTCCTAATTCTAATAATTTAATTTCCTTTTCTATCGTCCATTGTTCTGTCCTATTTTTTTAATTTAGAAAACTTTGATACGAAATTATAGCTCCACGAATGAATGCCTTAAAAGATTCCCATAATAGAGATGGTGAAATACCTGGTGTCGCGTTTGTTTCAAAAGAAAATTTCATTTGTTATTTTAAATACTCGTAACCTTGTGAGTCATTAGCTATTTGTGTGTTAAATCTCCAAAAGAATTTTATACCTGGCATTCACTCAAATTTTAAAGTAAAAGTCAGCGGAGAGTGATCAGAAATAACACTACTGTGGTATTTGGCATTAATCATATATGGTATTAATTTTGTGTCCCCTAAGAAATAATCAATTCTTGAATAAGTTTTGTGTACTGATGAGTAAAACGAATATTCCCTTCCTGTTGGATTAGTTATTCTCCATACATCTGTCATATTAGTGTTTTTTATATAAGTGTTTAAGAATTCACTAGACTTGGATTTAACGTTACCCTTCCTTAATTTTATTGATTTGTCTAAGTATGAATCTATAACACAGTTAAAGTCCCCACCTAATATTACATTTTGAAAATTATACTAATCTATTTTATCCCATAATTTTCTTTAAAAATTGGGGATTATCAAAATTTGGTGCGTAAATATTTATCAGAGTCAGTGGAGTGGAATAAATTTCTCTCGCCACTATCGTGTATCTTCCTTCTTTATCAGATATTGTATTGTTTAATATAAACGGTATACCTTTCCGAATAATAATAGCCGTTCCTCTAGCTTTAGCAGTAAATGACGAGTGATACGTTTGGCCTATCCAGTTTGCCCTTAGTCTCATCTGTGTTTGTAGTTTCGTATGTGTTTCTTGCAGAAAAGCGATATCCACCTTTAAAGATTTTAAATGGGCCATAATCTTGCCCCTTTTAATTGGATCATTCGCACCCTTAATATTCCAATTGCAAAATGGGACTCCTCCATTCTTTTTTTCCTTATTATCCTGCATTATAAATAGGTTTTAGTGATTTTACTTCATGTGGTGTAGTTAGGTACCTTAGACTTTTGGGTATATGGGTATCATCCCTTACATCTGACGTTATTTTACCTCTCCTCCGTACATTGAACCTCCATAAGAAAAAGCGAAAGGTGTTGAAAAATAGTGAGGAAAAAAAGAAAAATTGTTAAATAAGCCACAAAAAAGTAAGTACAACAACAAAAAAACCATGAATTTAAGGTATCAAAAAGGTGATACCCTAAATATAAGAAGCCATCTATGATGGCATAAAATTGATTGACCTCCGTAGATGGAATTATACATTGAGTTCAGCCCCCTCAATACAATGGCATTTATAACTACATGCCGTTTCATCTAAATATATCTTAATATATCTTAATATATCTAAAGAAAAAAAAAGTAATCTTTACTGTTTCAAATATTCTCTTTTCTACCCCAATTTTAAACCTTCTATGTTACTTGCTCGTAATCCCCCGAATCATAGAATTAAAACACATGCGAACACCTGCCCTGTCCCTGTCCAAATATACAGTATTCATCTGTACCTTAATTACCAGCCTGTTTCAAGGGTTTCATTTCTTATCTTAAATACAACCATCTTCCAGCCCAAACCTCTGGAACTTTTCCAGATCATTAATGCCACTTTCTTCCCACACATTTATGATGTTATAATATTCTTATACCCCTTTTCATTAATTGTAGTGTGTTGGTACACATCCTAAATTAAATTTCATTTCTTTTCAGCCAAATTAACCTTATATATCTGTTAATAATAATCATCTCTATATGCCCCTTATCTCCTAAATCCATTAGGTTAATACCTTGGTTAATCATATTAGTATACAATTAATATAATAGCATAACCATTAATTAGTAATATTAAGTTTATATAGTTCGTTAATTCTTTACGTTACATATATACTGTATTCAATAAAACATTTCTTAAGTCCATAATTTCCTTTGATTTTCTTTCAAGCCTGATCGCGTTGCTTCAAAATGTTCTCCTTTCAATTATTTATCTTCTCCTTATCTGTTCAAAGTTGAAACCAGGGCATGTTCATTGCATACACATTCCTGACAGATAAGCCCGTCTGGTTAATGTCTAGAGCAGTTCCACCGTCTTAATTACAGCACAGTTTCCCAATAAACATTTAATCATCAACCTTTACTTCTCTTTTTTCTATTTTCTTTACAATTTCTTGAGCGTAATTAAATGCCAAATCCGGGTCCGTGAAGGCGCGTTGAATAGAGTTGTAATTAATTTTCATCTTCGCGGGAACTATTAAACCTTTTGTGGTCTTCCACACCCTCAACATCACAACCCAGGCACTCCCATGTTAGTTTTAGAATATATTGTTGCATAGTCAAATGTCAAATAAACACGACTTTTCAAACACAAACTAGTCCTGGAATCTAAGGCTTACCAACCCTTCCTCCAGAGATGCTGCCTGACCCGTTGAGTTACGCCAACATTTTGTGTCGATCTTTGGTGTACACTAGCATCTGCAGTTCCTTCCTACATATTTTTTCTGCTTTCTTTCCAACTTAATAACAATTGACACCTGATCTCACATTTCTCTTTTTTATCTCAATACTGAGAGCTTTAATAATGTGTTTTGTGATGCATTACATTCAACAACGAGTAATGTGTCAAACCTAAATAGTCAAATTTGAGTCTGCACTTCATTCAACTTGTTCATTATACTCAGGGTAAATACAATGCGACCGCATTTGAGCAAGCAGAGACTACACAAGCATTTCTCAGTGGTTTGCAGACATCTAAGCATAGCGGTGAATTTAATTGTACATTGAACACACTGCATTTAAGAATGAAGTGGCAGGGTTTCAGGTAGGGTTTTCACATCACACATTTGGATGTCCAGTGGAAAGCTTGGGGAATGGTACTACTTTCACCAGGGTTCAGACAGCTTTTCCATTGATTTTAAATGGTAAAGTGTCAGTTGCTCTACATTGGTGAGACCAAGCATAGGCTTGGCAATCGCTTCGCCTAACACCTCCGCTCAGTTCGCAATAACGAACCTGATCTCCCGATGGCTCAGCACTTCAACGCCCCCTCCCATTCCGAATCCGACCATTCTGTCCTAGGCCTCCATGGCGAGAGTGAGGTCCACCGTCAATTGGAGGAGCAGAACCTCACATTTCGCCTTGGCAGTTTACACCCCAACGATATGAACATTGACCTCCAATTTCACGTAGTCCCTGCTTTCTCCTCCCCTCCCCAGCCCTCCCTCAGCCCACTGTATCCGCCTCTTCCTTTCTTCTCCCCTCCACCCCCCCACCACCCTCACATCAGACTGAAGAAGGGTCTCGACCCAAAACGTTGCCTAATTTCTTTCGCCCCATAGATGCTGCCTCACCCGCTGAGTTTCTGCAGCATTTTTGTCTACCAAGGAACTGTGGGAGTTGGTTTACGAAAAAAAAAGATACAAGGACCTGCAGATGCTGGTTTTCAAAACGAAGAAGTTCCCGACCCAAAACGACACCTATCCATGTCACCATGATGAGTCTGTAGAAGGGGTCCCGACCTGAAACTTTACCTGTCCGTGTACTCCATAGATGCTGCCTGACCCGCTGAGTTACTGCAGCATTTGGTGTGTTTTATTTTCCAAAAGCAAAACACTTTCTGGAGTGTCTTGAAAAGTTAAGAACCTACAGGTAGAATCACAGCTCACATGTCAAAGTCACACACATTAAATTAGGCATTGCAGAATGTTAGCGAGCATTATGTGACTATAAATTATCTCTGAATCAAGCAAGCAGCATTATAAAATGTGGCTTGAGACCCATTTCCATTGGCAAAGCCGAAGATGATTTTTACTGTAGTGCACAAGAAGCCCATTATAGCATTATGCCACCTTTACCACCATTTATTAAATTAATATGGCCTGCATTAACACGCTATTTCTGTGATTCCCTTTTACTGGAAACCACAACGTTATTAGGGAAGATGTGTAAATGGGTGATATTTCACAGAGTCATAGATATTGTCAGTTGTAGTTAAGCTCTATTATCATTCCCAGTTTAGCTTGGTTTAGAGTTACAGCACGGAAACAGGCCCTTCAGCCCACCGAGTCTGCACCAACACTAACACTGTCCTACACACACTAGGGACAATTTATATTTATATCAAGCCAATTAACATATAAATCTGTACGTCTTTGGTGTGTGCAGGGCCGGACTTTCACCTGCTGAGGCCCTAAGCTGTATGAAATTTGAGGCCTTTCTCTAAAAGAATTTGGGTAAAAAATGATAAAATAAAATATATTTCAAAAAATGAGGCCCCCGAGGGTGTGTGGCCCTAAGCTATAGCTTATTTAGTTTATAGGCAAGTCCAGCACTGGGTGAGTGGGAGGAACCCGAAGATCTTGGAGAACACCCGCACAGGTCACGTGGAGAATGTACAAACTCATTGTCTGTGATTTATGTTTCCCTTTACATTGTGACATCTCACACACAATAAAGGGCATCATTTCACCTGCTTGTATAATTGCTTGCTGGAATTGCATTTTGGTTTCTTCATTTTAGGAACTTGTAGGCCAGGAATCTTTCCTTCATCAATTAGTCTCTCAATATTTAATAAAAAGTCTATTCTTTCTGTCAGGTCAATAGCCTTATATTTTCCCTCTGTGCACTCCATCCACAATTTTGTTGCCCACTCAATTAATTTATCCAAAATGCCTTTGCAAATACTTTGTTAATCTTCCTTCGCATCATCAACAATGGAGTTGCTTAAATCTTGTCCGGAAATTTATCTGCACTTGATTTTCCAGCACGAACGCAACCTCAGGTCATAGTTTGTCGAAACTGTAGGTGCTGGATTATAAAGAATAGACACAAAGTACTGGAGTAGCTCAGCGGGTCAAGTAACATCCTTAGACAACATGGCGAGGAAACGTCATCCATCCATGATCTCCAGCGATGCTCCCTGACCCGCTGAGTTATACCACAACGTAGTGTCTTTTTTTTGCAAACCAGCATTTGCTGTTCCTCGCTTCTACATTTTTACTGCTCCAATGCAAAATCTCCTCAAGGTATATCTACTTTGAAAAAGTTTTCCTTCTCTCAAAGAAAAGTCCTGGGCCAAAATGTCACCTTTCCGTGATCCCCAGGGATGCTGCCTGACCCGCTGAGTTACTCCAGCATTTTGAGACTCAGGTTATAGTAGTTTCCCATGAATGCTTAGTCCATCGAGCCAAAGTTTGATTATGTTGCAAAGCTTTCGGTGAACCTAGACTGAACAAGATGTTTGGCGCCAACCCTGTTATCACATGTTTTTGTTCAGTTATTCTAACTCATTTCGCTTCTGATGAACGAGGAATCACTTGTGCATTTGCAGATTTTGTTCTGGAATTTCTGGGCACTAAATTTCGAGGTGGAATCTACTGAAAGTATCTTATTGTGCGGTGACCAACATCACGATTCAGGCCATTCCACTTGACCATCATTTCGAAGTAAGTTGGACAGGAAACTCTTATCAGCACAGTATAGATGTGGCTGCAGCTATAAACGCCATAGATCTGGAGCTGCGAGCATTAGTGTCAGCACAATAACCTGGTCCTCAACACCAGCAAAACCAAGGAACTGATTGTGGACTTTGGAAGGAGTAGGATGGGGACCCACAGCCCCGTTTATATCAACGGGTCGATGGTTGAAAGGGTCAAGAGCTTCAAATTCCTGGGCGTGCACATCTCCGAAGATCTTTCCTGGTCCAAGAACACTGATGCAATTATCAAGAAAGCACATCAGCGCCTCTACTTCCTGATATGATTACGGAGGGTCGGTTTGTCAGGGAGGACTCTCTCTAACTTCTACAGGTGCATAGTAGAGAGCATGCTGACCGGTTGCATCATGGCTTGGTTCGGCAACTTGAGCGCCCTGAAGAGGAAAAAACTACAAAAAGTAGTAAACACTGCCCAGTCCATCATCGGCTCTGACCTTCCTTCCATTGAGGGGATCTATCGCAGTCACTGCCTCAAAAAGACTGGCAATATCATCAAAGACCTACACCATCCTGGCCACACACTCATCTCCCTGCTACCTTCTGGTAGAAGGTACACGAGCCTGAACACTGCAACGACCAGGTTCAGGAATAGCTCTTCCCCACAGCCATCAGGCTATTAAACTTGGCTCGGACAAAACTCTTAACATTAATAGCCCATTATCTGTTATTTGCACTTTATCAGTTTATTTATTCATGTATGCATATATTTATATAATGATATATAGACACACTTATCTGTATTCATGCCTACTATGTTCTGTTGTGCTGAAGCAAAGCAAGAATTTCATTGTCCTATCAGGGACACATAAACACACTTGAACTTGAACTAGTAAAAAACTTATTTTGTTTCTAAATGAAAAAAAGCCTATCATCATTCGATACAAATATAGTTGCAAATAATATTTGATGGTGAATTTTGGGCATTGTGGTATTTTTACACCAAAGGGCCACTTGATATTAACAAATGTTCATGTGGAATTGTGCAGATAGACTTCAAAGCCTTCCCATTTCACTCAAGACATTAAACTTATAGATGAACTTCAGTTCAGTTTAGTTTATTGTCACGTGTACCTAGGTACAGTGAAAAGCTTTTGTTACGGGCTAGCCAGTCAGCAGAAAGACTGTGCATGATTAGAATTGGGCCATTTACAGTGCATAGATACATGATAAGGGAATAACATTTATTCAAGGTAAAGCCAGTAAAGTCCAATCAAAGATAGTCCGAGGGTCACCAATGAGGTAGATAATAGTTCAGGATTGTTCATCTAGCACTAAAGTCATAGAGTCATAACAGACACACCACATGCGACAGGTCATTTGATTCAATGAGTCCACCTGGACCAACATGCACCCATTTACCATAATCCTACGCTAATCCCACTTTATTCTCCCCACATTCTATCAAGTCCTCCACGATTCTACCAATCACCTACATACCAGCAGCAATATACAGTGGCCAATTAAGCTACCAACCTGCACATCTTTATGATGTGGGAGGAGACTGCAGCACTCAGAGGAAACTCACAGGGCAGACCTGCAAATGCCACACGGACGTCACCTGGGGCAGAGGGAGGGTTGAACAAAGATCATTGAACCCAAGTCACTGGCCTGGTGAGATAGCGGCTTTACCACTGCACTACCCTTAGTCTAGCAAACTGAAAATAAGTGTTTATTCTTCTTTTTCTGTCCTCAGTTCTTTCACTTGGAGTTTAATAGTTTCTTCTAAGTTTTATTTTCCAGTCTTCCTATTAAATCGGATAAGAATATAATCCTCACATTACACACATTACATTAGTGCGGCATGGTGGCGCAACAGTTGAGTTGCTGCCTTAAAATGCCAGAGACCTGGGTTTGATCCTGACAATGGGTGCTGTCTGTACAAGGTTTGTACATTCTCCCCTTGACCACGTGGGTTTTCGGCTGGTGCTCCGGTTTCCTCCCACACTCCAAAGGTGTACATGTTTGTGGGTTAATTGATAAAGATTATAAATTGTCCTTACTATGGAGGATCGTACTAGTGTACGGGGAATCGCTGGTCGGTACGGACTCACTGGGCCGAAGGGCCTGTTTCCTTGCTGTATCTCTAAACTAAACTAAACTAAACTAAACTACAGTCCATCTGCTAGTTTATGTCCCAAGTACATAGCCAGGCTATCTACTTTACTGATTCTCTGCACTTTTTGCAGCTTAAATTCTCCCAAACCATAGCCTGTAACATCTTTGGAAGAACTTCAGGCTGCTTAATGCTCACTCTTCTTTTTGCGTATGGGGTGCACAGCCTAAAGTTGTAGGACAACTTGTTTGATTTGATCTTATTTGATTGTGCACGTCGAATTAGTTGGATTACAAAAAATATTAGCAAAGACACTAGCGAGAAGATTGAGTAAATATATTAGCAAACTAATAAACCCGGATCAAACTGGGTTTATACCAAAGAGATACTCATTTAACAATTTGAGACGGCTGTCTAATATAATGTACTCACATAATACTGAAGAAGACCTAGCAATTATCTCATTGGATGCAGAAAAAGCTTTCGATCAAGTAGAATGGCAATATTTATTTAAAGTATTGCAAAAATTTAACATGGGAGATAACTTTATCTCATGGGTAAAATTATTATATCATAAGCGGCTAGAATACTGACTAATAATTTATTATCCCCGAAATTCCAATTGGCAAGGGGCAATAGGCAGGTGTGCGCACTATCACCTTTGCTACTTGCACTAGTGATAGAGCCTTTAGCAGAAAGTATAAGAAGTCATCCGAATATTCATGGATATAATACCAAAACTCAAATAATAAAATTTCATTATATGCAGACGACATATTATTATATATTACAAAATCACAAATTAGCATACCAAATATACTAAATTTAACAGAGGAATTTGGTTCTTTTTGGTTCTTTGGAATTTTGGTTCTTGGTACTCAACGCAAACTATATGCCTTTAATAACTAAATTATATGGGTTGATTAAATTCTGGAAAACACTGCCGATGTCCTTAATAGGTAGAATAAATGCGATAAAAATGATCTTCTTACCACAAATATTGTACCTATTTCAATCAATACCAATATACTTACCTAAAAAATTCTTTAAAAAATTAGAATCTGATATTATAAACCATATGGGATTATAAATCACATAGAATTAAGAAAAAACACTTGTGTAAATCTAAAGAATCAGGGGGACTGGCACTCCCTAACTTATTGTATTACTATTGGGCAGTGAATATTAAAAATATAATCTACTGGTTGGACAGTTCTGCCCAACATGTAGATTGGATAAGAATAGAGAAAGAGGATTGTTCCCCTTATAATATAGGAGCGATCCTTCTTTCCCCGATGAAACTGAACAATATAATATATAAGAAGAATCCAATTATTCACAGTATAACACGAATTTGGAATCAAATAAAATTATCTTTAAAATTAAGAAAATTATCGCTTCTTTCTCCAATAACTAATAATCCCTCATTTAAACCATCCATTATTGATAAAACGTTTATCCATTGGGAAAGATAAGGAATTAAAACAATGGGAGACATGTATTATATGGGAAAACTTTTATCATTCCAACAATTACAACTAAAATATAATTTGAAAAATAATCAATATTTCAAATATCTTCAAATTCAAGATTATTTGAAGAAATATATACAAGGATATCAAACCCTAACCCCAGATTTTTTGGAGGAAGAAATGAATAGAAAGGCAGAATCAAGCAATTTAATATCTTACTTATATAATATAATTTTAAATATAGAAACGCCAATGACAGAGACAATTAGAAGGGACTGGGAACAAGAGTTATTGATAAAAATTCCTAACGATAGATGGGAAAAAAATCTATTATATGTAAATAAATGTTCAATTAATGTAAGACATAACCTAATCCAATTTAAAATTTTACATAGATTATATTATTCTAAAACTAGACTGAATAAAATATTCCCAAATGTTTCCCCCATCTGTGACAAATGTCTTACTCAAAATGCCACTATAGCACATTCCTTTGTCTCGTGTATAAAACTGTATAAATTTTGGAATGAAATTTTTGGAATTTTTACAAAACTATTTAACACAAAATTGAACCCCAATGTCTTTGGATCAATGGAAGAGGGAAGTAAACTAACTATATTCCAAGAAACTTTTCTTAATTATGGTCTAATAACAGCAAAAAAACTTATACTCAAATTTTGGAAAAACGCAATCACGCCAACATTCAAAATGTGGATTTCAAATATGTCTCAAACGCTTCATCTTGAAGAAATGCGATTTCTCCTAATAGGCAAAATAGACCAATTCTCAAAGACTTGGTCTCCTTTTATCAACTTTTTGCAAGCATATGGTGCAACATAACATAACCTCAGAAATTAAATGGTTTAGAACCGGGTGATGAATGGGCAAAAATACGAAATAGGTCGATCTCTCCTAATCTCTCTTTTCTTTACTTTCTCCTTCTATTTCAATCTTTTCAGCTTCTCTTATATGCCCTTTATTTCTCTTGCTATCTGTTTCTACTCACTTTTCTATCTATTCTGACACTCTTTATTTCTTTTTTCTTCCACTGTTCTTTTATTATTAAATCAAAAGTCTGAAGTTGTACAAGAATGGAAATATGTGTGTATGTATTAGATACTTAAGTACCACACTATTGTACTTACTTCTAACAAAAATAAACCAAAAAACAAAAAAAGTGTTAGTTGCATTAGTCAAAACAGGGCGGACCACGTGAAGGGTGCAATCTCCTACCCCAACGCTCACTGGCATTGGTGAGGTGCCTACCCACCCATATTCAGTCAGCCGCAACCCAGATCCATAGTTCTGAGGATGTTCAGCAGCCAATTCTTTCCCGGCAGCATTCTTTCAGCTCCAAAACTAATTACAAATGTATTTGCTTTCTGTCCCTTTTGATTTCACTGCCAGGTGAAATTTTGTGGATCACATAAAAATGCATAATCTATAAAGCGGGCAATGATGCTTAACCTCTCCCCAGAGGAAATCCGCACATTTCCAGCTCCAATCAAGTAAATTTGTACTACATTGTCCGTGATTTATGTTTCCTTCTATATTGTTGCTTCCCACACACACAGGGTGCTTAACACTTACTGTTGTTAATTCTGAAGTAGATCAATAAAAATGACAGCACTGAAAATTCACTAAGGACTCACTGATCATATGCCAGCACTTTGTGGAGCTACTTCTCTGTTCTTTTCCCATAGCCCATCAAAAGAATCTTCTTGAAAATATATTCACACATTGCTCCTTGAAATTAATGACTGATTCTACTCTCGTCACGTTTTCAATCAGTAGATTGTGATTCACAAAATCTTGCTGCATTAAAACAAACTTTAGTATATCTCTCTTTCAATACTTTTGCTGTTTAACATAAATGATCTAAAAGTTAATTGGTCAATTTGAGATACTCAATGATCAAAATGATTAGGCTCTTCACTGAATGCACTGTGCTATTCCATAAGACCATAAAACCAGCCTATTTCTAATGCCAACTATCAAGCCTATCTATGTGGACTACGTCAGGAAACTAACTCTTTTAATGTAGGTCCTTCTGAGTAACCCTTCATGTGTTTTTTTGAAGGCTTTAATCTTCCATGGGTTGGTATTACAGGACGTTATCCAACAACTATTTTAATAGTATTTGTTATTGCGCATTGTCCGCTATATCTGAGTGAAGAGGAAGAGGGGCAGGAGAGTTTATCCCAAAGTCGGGAGGGAAGAAACACACTATTGGGGTGGTTAAACAAGTGGAAATTCACGGATCATGGAGCCACAAAGACCCCAGCCCCACATACGGAGTACCATGGACGGGCCAGGTACTCATGCCTCCCTTGTACTGCTCGCTCTCTCCACACCCGCAGACAGAAGTTCCCGCCACATGGTATCAGCTCATTGGGTTTAGTTTAGTTTAGAGATACAGCCAGAAACAGGCCCGTCGGCCCAACAAGTCCACGCCGACCAGCGAAAAACCAAACACTAACACTGTCCTACACACACTAGGGACAATTTGACAATTTTACCAAAGTCAATTAACCTATAACCCTGTACGGCCTTAGAGTGTGGGATGAAGCCAGAGCACCCGGAGAAAACACACGTGGTCACGGGGAGAACGTACATACTCCGTACAGACAGAGCCCATAGTCATGATCGAACGCAGTCTCTTGCGCTGCAAGGCAGCAACTCTACCACTGCACCACCGTGCCAGGTAACTGGTGGAAATTGGGGGAAGGTAGTGCAACGGGAGCCTCGGGCCACTATAACAGATATCCGTTGTACAGAGGTAGGTTATTACGAGGGGTTACTGTAGCTCACCTAGAAATTGAGTTTCTTCATCTGAGGTATCATGTGGATATTTCTATTTCAACATTGGATGCGAAGACTTAATCCAATTTATTTTTTTCACAGGAACTGTGCAAATATGAATTGCACAAGAGAAGTGCCTGAAAGTGTCAAACAATTTAAGATCGTGCTCTTCAGTTTGGTTTTTATCGTCGGAACAACACTCAGTGCTCTGGCCTTGCGAACATTCTGCTGGAAATTAAGAAGATGGACTGAAACCACTATTTACATGACAAGCCTTGCAGTATCAGACCTCATGGTGCTTGTCACCTTGCCTTTCAAAATTTACAGCTATTACAGCAATGCGTCAGAAATGGTTCTCTGTAAGTTTGTAAACTTGTTGGGCAGTCTAAATATGGTTATTAGCATAGTTATCAGTACTTACATAAGCGTAGATAGATACATTGCTATAAAACATCCTTTTAAAGCTAGGGTATTGAGATCACCAATGAAAGCAGCCTTGGCATCTGCGGGAGCCTGGATCGGTACAAGTTTGGTGATATTGCCTGTCACATATTTGACAAACGTAGATGATAAAAACAATACAAACAACACATCTTGCTTTGATCCAGATGTGAATAATTCAAATCATTATTTATTTGTTGTTGTAGTAATATTTTCAATTGTCCCACTGATCACCGTGACCTATTGCTCCGTTCAAATTATTCAAACGCTTCTAAAAAGACCCATGTCCGTTGCACCAGCCTTTAACACAAAAAGAACAATACAGCTTATTGCTGCAAATGCATCATCTATGTTTCTTGCTTTATGCCTTTCAACCTAGCATTCATTGTTGAGGCTGCAGCGATGTATATGAATGCTGACTGTACTGTGCGGAATCAGTTATATTCATTCTCACACATTGCACAATCTATAACCAATATCAACTGCTGCCTTGATGCATTTATCTTTTATTTTATTATTACTGATGCAGCTGAATATGACCAGAATCAAACTCAGCAATAAAAAGATAATGACCAAAATCAAGCTACCATTCAGATTGAATTATGAAGTTCTGATTATTGATGAAATATCAACTTCAAGATTGAATTCCCATCGCATGTAATTCAATGTAACATAACATCTGAAAAACGCCCAAAATTATATCTATATGCTCTGCTTTGGCATTTCCTTTAAATTATATATTTTTGAAAATTTTGGTAGAAATTTTACAATGTTGTCATTCTCGTACATTTAAATACAGTTTGATAATTAATTACTTGCTAATAAATTTTAATCTGTTTTTCAACGTGTTAAATTTGTAAAATGTGAAGAGATGTAGTTTAGTACGGGTGTCAAGCAGGAGAATGGGGTTGAGAGGGAAAGATAGATCAGCCGTGATTGAATGGCAGAGTGCACTTGAGGGGCCAAATGGCCTAATTCAGCTCAGAGACATCTGATCAAAACCTAAACCAGTCTTGGAACTTAGGACAATATCTGTCATTGACATAGATGTACTCCCTGTGTTGAAAAAGGATCAGTGGTAGTCTGGGAGGAGAAGGGGATAGAGATGAATACCCAGGCCAGAGATGGTAGAAAAAAGTTGAAGCAGTAGCCACCAGTGTTGAAGGAATACAGAGTACCTGCAGGGTTGCAGAGTCTGTATGATGTGAGAAAAGGAGAGGCCAAGTCCATGGATGGATTCAATGTCAAGAAGGAAATGTCATATTTCATACGGCCATTCAAGAATGTCGTTCTGGATCACGGCATGAGAGATAGAAACATAGAACATAGAAAAATAGGTGCAGGAGTAGGCCATTCGGCCCTTCGAGCCTGCACCGCCATTCAATATGATCATGGCTGATCATCCAACTCAGTATCCCATACCTGCCTTCTCTCCATACCCCCTGATCCCTTTGGCCACAAGTGCCACATCTAACGCCCTCTTAAATATAGCCAATGAACTGGCCTCAACTACCTTCTGTGGCAGAGAATTCCAGAGACTCTGTGTAAAGAATGTTTTCCTCATCTCGGTCCTAAAGGAATTCCCCCTTATCCTTAGACTGTGACCCATTGTTCTGGACTCCCCCAACATCGGGAACAATCTTCCAGCATCTAGCTTGTCCAACCACTTAAGAATTTTGTAAGTTTCTATAAGATCCCCCCTCAATCTTCTAAATTCCAGCGAGTACAAGCCGAGTCTATACAATCTTTCCTCATATGAAAGTCCTGACATCCCAGGAATCAGTCTGGTGAATCTTCTCTGTACCCCCTCTATGGCAAGGATGTCTTTCCTCAGATTTGGAGACCAAAACTGTATGCAATACTCCAGGTGTGGCCTCACCAAAACCCTGTACAACTGCAGTAGAACCTCCCTGCTCCTATACTCAAATCCTTTCGCTATGAATGCTAACATACCATTTGCTTTCTTCACTGCCTGCTGCACCTGCATGCCTACTTTCAATGACTGGTGTACCATGACACCCAGGGCTCGTTGTATCTCCCCTTTTCCTAATCTGCCACCATTCAGATAATAGTCTACCCTCATGTTTTTGCCACCAAAGTGGATAACCTCACATTTATCCACATTATACTGCATCTGCCCGTTCACTCAGCCTATCCAAATCACCCTGCAGCCTCCAAGCATCCTCCTCACACCTAACTATACCCCCCAGCTTGGTGTCATCTGCAAACTTGGAGATGTTGCATTGAATTCCCTCGTCCAAATCATTAATATATATTGTAAATAGCTGGGGTCCCAGCACTGAGCCTTGCGGTACCCCACTAGTCACTGCCTGCCATTCTGAAAAGGACCCGTTTACTCCTACCCTTTGCCTCCTGTCTGCTAGCCAGTTCTCTATCCACATCAATACTGAACCCCCAATACCGTGTGCTTTAAGTTTGTATGCTAATCTCTTATGCGGGACCTTGTCGAAAGCCTTCTGAAAGTCTAGATATAACACATCCACTGGTTCTCCCTTATCCACTCTACTAGGTACATCCTCGAAAAATTCTATCAGATTTGTCAGACATGATTTACCTTTCGTAAATCCATGCTGACTTTGTCCAATGATTTCACCACTTTCCAAATGCGCTGCTATCCCATCTTTAATAACTGACTCTAGCAGTTTCTCCACTACTGATGTTAGACTAACTGGTCTGTAATTCCCTGCTTTCTCTCTCCCTCCTTTTTTAAAAAGTGGGGTTACATTAGCTATCCTCCAATCCTCAGGAACTACTCCAGAATCTAAGGAATTTTGAAAAATTATCACTAATGCATCCACTATTTCTGTGGCTACCTCCTTGAGTACTCTGGGATGCAGACTATCTGGCCCTGGGGATTTATCGGCCTTCAATCCGTTCAATTTACCCAACACCACCTCCCGGCTAACCTGGATTTCACTCAGTACCTCCATCTTATTTGACCCCCGTTCCACTGCTATTTCCGGCAGATTATTATGTCTTCCTTAGTGAAGACAGAACCAAAGTAGTTATTCAATTGGTCTGCCATGCCCTTGTTCCCCATGATCAATTCACCTGTTTCTGACTGCAAGGGACCAACATTTGTTTTAACTAGTCTCTTTCTCTTCACATATCTATAAATACTTTTGCAGTCAGTTTTTATGTTCCCTGCCAGTTTCCTTTCATAATCTATTTTCCCTTTCCTAATTAAGCCCTTTGTCCTCCTCTGTTGGATTCTGAAATTCTCCCAGTCCTCCGGTAGGCTGCTTTTTCTGGCAAATTTGTATACCTCATCTTTTGTTTTTATACTATCCCTGATTTCCCTTGTTATCCATGGATGCACCACCTTCCCTGATTTATTCTTTTGCCAAACTGGTATGAACAATTTTTGTACTTCATCCATGCAGTCTTTAAATACCTTCCATTGCACATCCACTGTCAACCCTTTAAGAATCACCTGCCAGTCTATCTTGGCCAATTCACATCTCATACCTTCAAAGTTACCTTTGTTCAAGTTCAGAACCCTTGTTTCTGACTTAATTTTGTCACTCTCCATCCTAATGAAGAACTCAACCATATTATGGTCACTCTTGCCCAAGGGGCCACGCACAACAAGACTGCTAACTAACCCTTCCTCATTACTCAATACCCAGTCTAGAATAGCCTGCTCTCTCGTTGGTTCCTCCACATGTTGGTTGAGAAAACTATCCCACATACATTCCAAGAAATCCTCTTCCTCAGCACCCCTGCCAATTTGATTCACCCAATCTACATGCAGATTGAAGTCACCCATTATAACCGTGTTACCCTTGTTGCACGCATTTCTAATTTCCTGTTTGATGCCATCCCCAACTCCAATACTAGTTAGGTGGCCTGTACACAGCTCCCACTAGCGTTTTCTGCCCCTTAGAGTTTTGCAGCTCTACCCATGTCGATTCCACATCCTCCACGCTAATGTCCTTCCTTTCTATTGCATTAATCTCCTCTCTCACCAGCAACGCTACCCCACCTCCTTTTCGTCTATCCCTCCTAAATATTGAATACCCCTGGATGTTCAGCTCCCAGCCTTGGTCAACCTAGAGCCATGTCTCCGTGATCCCAACTATAGCATAGTCATTAATCGCTATCTGCACCTTCAACTCATCCATCTTATTACGAATGCTCCTTGCATTGAGACACAAAGCCTTCAGGATTGTTTTTACAACACTCTTACTCTTTATACAATTATGTTGACAAGTGGTCCCTTTCACATCGATCCCTATTACACTTGGCCATACTCTCCTATCGCTTTGTGAGTTTTCTTTCCCGTTAATTCTGGGGTCATTAACCATCCCTTTACTCTCTTTCCCTTTAACTCCGTCCTCGACTATCCCATTTGACACCCCACCCCCCTTATTCAGTTTAAAACCATCCGTGTAGCAGTGGCAAACCTGCCGGCCAGAATGCTGGTCCCCCACCTGTTAAGATGCAATTCGTCCCTTTTGTACAGTTCCCCCTTACTCCAAAACAGATCCCAGTGATCTAAGAATCTAAATCCCTGCCCCCTGCACCAGTTCCTCAGCCACACATTCAGGTCCCGTATCTCCCTGTTCCTGCTCTCGCCAGCACAAGGAACTGAAAGCAAACCGGAGATAACAACCCTGGAAGTCCTGCTTTTCAGCATTTTTCCGAGCTCTCTGGTCCCGCTGCAAAATTTTCATCCCCTTCTTTCCAACATCATTTGTGCCAACATGCACGACCACTTCTGGCTGTTCACCTTCGCCCTTGAGGATTGTCTGCACTCTGTCCGTGACATCCTGGATCCTGGCACCAGGAAGGCAGCACACCATCCTCGAATCCCGTCTGTTGCCGCAAAAACCCCTGTCCGTACCTCTCACAATGGAGTCTCCAACTACATTGGCGTTGCCCGACTTTGGCCTCTTTGGTTTTGGCTCAACAGCCCTTTTTGTTTTGCAAGCCAGTCCGCCGCTCAGTGAGATACCGTCTTCTGTCCCGGCAGCTTCCACGTGGGGGAACCTGTTCACAAGAGGTACAACACCCAGGGACCTTTGCATTCCATGTTTTCCTCCCTTTCTCACCGTCACCCACCTTCTCTCTTCTAGTGCCTTGGATGTAACAATCTTACTGAAGGACTTGACGAGGAACGACTCAGTTTCACGGATGAACCTGTGGTCATCCACTTGTTTCTCCAGTTTCCCAACACGGTCCTTCAGGAGCTGTACCTGGATGCACTTCTCACATTTGTAGCAGCCAGAGGCACCAGCAGTGTCCTTGACCTCCCACATACTGCAAGCATCACACTTAATCAGCTTGCTTGACATCTCCTTCTTTTGCCTCGGTCTCTCCCTATCCAGTGTTTTGCACAGCCTCCTCTCCGAAGACTCTCGAGCCAAAGACTCGCACTTTACTCGCAGACTCTCGAGCCAAAGACTCACACTTTACTCGCAGGGCACTTCCCTCACAAGGCCGCTCCCCAAGAGCTGCCTTGCTTATATTGACTGTTAAATTGCCTAATTTGCAAACCAAAGTCCTCAGTTTTCAACTGTTTTCCCCCTCTGACTCACTGGGAACTCTCCTCCCACTCGGGCTAGAGCCAATCAGTGCTTTCTCCTGCTTCTCTTTGTTGCTGTTGCTTCAAAATCCATGGGAACACTAAGCTAACATGACCGAGTCAGTGCTGGTTAGAATATGGGAGACTGAGTTCTGGATGAGGTCAAGTGTATTGAAGGTGCAGGATAGGAAGCCAGCCAGCAGAGTATTGGACATCACCCCTGGAGGCAACAAAGCCAGAGATGAGGGTTTCAGAAACAAATGGGTCGGAAGAGGTGTGAAACAATCTGTTCTACAATGTTGTTGATCTTGTTGATGGGTGGAAAGCTGAGCTACACTCGGATGCCAAGAGTTGGGGTCAACCAGAGTCCAGTATCTGGGCTGCGCCATTAATAAAGCTATTGGTGAGATAAAGCTGGTTTTGTTAGCAAGCATACTCCAGAACTATCGGCCCAGTGGCAGATGGGGATAGGAAGCAGACTTGTTGCAGAAGTTTCTTTGATTATGATCATTTAAGTAAAAATAGAACCATGCAAGCCAACCCCAATCAGGTTGACATCAAAGGAATGTGGAGGAGAATGCTATGGTTGTTCATGATAAAGGATGCGGAGAGGAAGGAGAGTGTTTATTGCAGGCCGTGGTCACCCGTTGGATTGATGAAGGCCTTTCAGTGCAGTCATGAAGCAGAAACCTGGATGCAGAGATCATGCAGAGATCATGCCTTCACTTGAGATCTCTCAACATAGGTATGTTACAAACTTACCTTGAGCAGCGCTGCAGTTCTGCTGCTCCCCGTGTGCGCGACTTTGGCGCCTTTCAGAGGGGGGCGGGCTTAAAGGTCCGTTTTTCCACAGGCAGGAAAAATCGATGAATGTCGGGCGATTTTGTTGCGGAAGAAAAATCGCTCCGACATTTCATGAATGAAGGCATTTTTAAATTACTCTAAATTATTTGTTAACTAGAGTAATTTAAAAATCACCTTCAAAAGCCGTGAGAACTGACAACCGGAGGATTTTGCGTAGGGGAGAATAAAAGGTAAATAGTTTATTTTTATATTAAAAGTTGGTTTTTCGGGAGGCTTTAATAATATTTTCATGTTGCAAAATGTGGTCCCAAAAAATGTATGAACCAACAGTATTTTTCCTCTCGACTTCACCGCTAACCGCAACGTTCCAATCCACCGCATTCCACTAAAACCCACTCGCTAGTTGATTTAAATGGCCATTAATTTACAGGAATCAAACACTAAATTCCTTCTATTTGGCCCAGAAATTCATGAAAATTAGATTTAAAAATTATGTTATATTGTGGATTATTGTGTGAATGTTATTTGGACACTTAGGCAATTAAAAAAAAGTTTATCTTTTCTTAAGAAATGGATAGATGTTTAGATCTACTCATTGAATTTTGTAATTAGCTACAATTAGATAACTAACTAATTATATGCTTTAATTTCATGTCATCCAAGTACGATTTTCATATTTATTTCAGAATGCTTCAATCTATAATAAGTGAAAATTTCATTGAGTTCTATTAATTTTTAAGAAAGTTATGGGCTTTTAACTGATCCAGATCACAGCTTTTGAGTTAAGTCAATTGAAAGGCAATGGGGAACAAGATGCTAATTTCCGAGTATGAAAATGGCCATGACTTTCTTAATACTGAAGATATGAAAGTGAATTAGGTGTCAAATTAAACTTCTTTTTATGCTTTATCTGATGGGATAAATTGCAGACTTGATTTTTAAAATCTCAAAATTTTGTAACATTGCTACTCAACACCGAAGAAGCACAAATCTAAGCAATATATCTTGGAAATTGAATTTATTATTGATTTATTCTCTTCAAAATGAACTGACTTAAAAACCTACTTCAAAACTAGTCACATCTGCGACATCCTTTGCATGAAGATATTCTGATTCAGGAAGGAAATGTAAAGAGTTTGCTGGGGCATCTTAGTGTGTATTAGGATTGAATGATGTAGGATTGCCCACCATACTTGTTCCTAGTTTCTCTCACACACACACTTTCCTCTGTTGTTTCTGCTTCCAGATTCCAGCATCTGCAATCTCTTTAATCTTATTCAAATAAACTTAAGCAAACTTGACATCCCTGATTACAACAATCCGGGTTCAACAATTCAGATGGCAACACAAGAATTTGCAGATGCTGGAATCTTGAGCAAAAACTAAACTGCTGGAGGAACTCTGCGGCTCAGGTATCTGTGGAAGGAAATAATCCTGTGAATCAACCAAGTCTGAAGAAAGGTTTTGATGCAAAACAATGGATGTCCATTTCCTTCTGCAGATGCTGCCTACCAGCTGAGCTGCTCCAGCAGTTTTTTAAATAAAATTCAGATAGTGAATCTGCTATTGAAATTTATAACCACTTCACACAGACCTTTACATTCATGCTTTTCTCCTCTTCTCACTCCCGTTGCATCAGTAAGCATTTTAAATCTCAAACATTAAATCTGCTTCTCTCTGAAAAAATGTTGCTATTGTACCAAGTTTATCCAACATTTTACGTGGCTGTTAATTAATTTCCATTACGTCTTCCTCTGTCTATATATTCAGTGCCTCTTGTGCGTATGCTGTGTCGTAACTTCTTGATGCAGACATTTTAGAATGGTTTCCTGTTTAAAAAAAACCATTTCAACCAAAAGGGGAAATAGATCTAGGAGATCACAGCTGATAAGATCCTAGACAGAACAGTAAACAACAACCCGTTCATCATACAAAGGTAATGAGGTAATGCCCACCAGTCGGTCCCTGGGATCAGAACCCATTACCAAGCAAAACTGCATGGATTATGGTTTGTGAGCCTGTAGGGAACATCACAAGGATTGATGGCCTAATGCATCCTAATCATCCTATGATCATTATCCTAATGAAGCCACCCTAAGGAAGCCTGTTTTTAGCTTTATGTTCTGTCTTTTGTCTGTTAGTCTTGATACATGCAGTCTTTTAGCTATGGTCTGCAGCATTTTAGCTGTAATCTCACCCCGGTCATCCCCTTTCCCATCAAGCAAGTGGTACAGAAGTTTAAAAACACATATCTCCAGATTCAGGGACAATTTCTTCCGTGCTGTTATCATGCAACTGAACTGTCCTCTCACCAACTCGAGAGCGGTCCTGATCTTCCATCTACTTCTTTGCAGACTTTTGAACAATCTTTAATCAGAGTTTACTGAACTTTACCTTGCAATAAACGTTATTCCTTTCTTTTATCCTGTATCTGTACACTGTTGACGGCTTGATTGTAATTATGTATCGTCTTTCTTGTTGACTGGACAGCACACAACAAAAAGCTTTTCACTGTACATCAGCACATGTGAGAATAATAAACTAAATTAAACTAAACCCTTTTAGTCTGTCTTATAATGCTTCACACTGATACCTTGTAACTACTGTGCCTGACTAAAAATATTTAAAATGCTACCACTGTACTTGGCATTCAATGTATTGGGAATTCACTGTACTGGGAATTCAATTATCCCACTGTTGGCGTAGTCGGCAGGATCACTGGAGGACTCACACCGAGACCACAGGACAATGAACCCTCACTGGTGCCCAGGAAGTGAAGGGGGGAGAGTGACTGTGTCAATACATTGGAAGAAATGGAAGAATTCAGCCAAGCATCAGAAAAACCACTAGACAATCATGACCCGTTTCTCTATACTCTTTCATGAATAGCGGTGTTTGAATAGCAGGATGGGTGATTACAAGTCAACATGAGTGCAGAGAAGATTAGTTTAGTTTAGTTTAGTTTAGTTTAGAGATACAGTGCAGAAACAGGCCCTTCGGACCACCGAGTCCACATTAACCAGTAATCCCCGTGTATTAACACCACCCTACACACACTAGAGATAATTTACATTTACACCAAGCCAATTAGCAACTAACATGTACGTCTTTGGAGTGTGGGAGGAAACCAATGATCATGGAGAAAACCCAAGGGGTCAAGGGGAGAACGTACAAATTCCATACAGACAGCACACATAGTCGTGATCGTACCCGGTCTCCGGCGCTGTAGGAGCTGTAACTCTACCACTGCGCCACTGTGCCGCTCTTTTTTTGAGATTTACGAGGGTGTTGCCAAGTCTCAAGGACCTGAGCTACTGTATCGGGAGAGATTAGGCAAGCTAGGCTTTAATTCTTTGGATCACAGGAAGCTGGGATGATCTTCTGGAGGCGTATAAAATCATTAGGGATATTTGATAGGATGAATGCACTATCTTTTATGCAGGGTAGGGCAATCATGAACCAGAGGACATAGGCTTAAGGTGAGATGGGAAAGATTTAATAGGAACCTGAGAGGCATTTTTTTTTCACTCAGAGGGTGTGGGTATATGGATGGAGCTGCCAGAGGAGATAGTTGAGGCAGATACAATAACAGCATTTAAAAGACACTTGGGTCAGTACATGGATAGGAAAGATTTAGCAGGATACGGGCCAAATGTAGTCAAATGGGGGCATCTTTGTCAGCATGGATGAGTTGGGCCTAAGGGCCTGTTTCTGTCCTGTATGACACTATGACTCTCTCACTCTGTTACTCTCCAAACTCCACGCTGTCATGGCTAAAGCAATCTTTTAAATGTCTTCAGTGACATTGGATTTATTTATATCCACAAATGAGATTTTAATGTGAGCTGCCATGCCTGGAGGATTGCTTTCAAATGTCCATTCTGACCCCCTTGGCCATTCGAGTCTTGTTCACACATTAGCTAAGTTAGACAAGAGACCCTCTCCATCGAAGCCTAGGGGTAGACTCATTTAGACTTCCTGTTGTTTCAAAGCAGAATAGCCTGCTGGTAAGAATATTCCAAAACGGCAGTCAAGGAAGATAGTGAGATTTTGGCTGCAGTTATTTTGTTTACAAATGAAAGCCACAAAAGTTCTTTTGCTTTCCGTTTTTGTTGCCGGGAATAGACAACGAAGAGCTTCTCGCTAGATCCATAGATATTCCCTGAAGGGACATGGGCAAAGTGCAATAAACATACATCATATGGATTGTCTATTATTTTCCAAGGTGTCTAGAACAGTGATGTGTAGGATTCACTTAATCAACGTTTGAAGAGTTAAGAAACTGTAACAACTGCCCTAAGGTCTTTGGTTGCAATTCAGCTACATATGCTCCAAGGACTTTGAAGGGGAGTCAAAGTCCCAGCTTGAATAAGGGTCTTGACCCGAAATGTCACCTACCCACATTCTCCAGAGATGCTGCCTGACCTATTGATTACTCCAGCATTCTATTCCTTTTATTTGGTAAACCAGTGTCTACAGTTCCTTGTTTCTTCCAGGAAATTAAATGGATAGGGTGGAGAGAAGTATAATAGATTTCATAATTTCATTTCGGAGTCACGTGAGTGACTTCGTGAAGAACCCGCCAGCATGCATGCGCGACATATCGTCACAACGCATTGCTGCCGACGGCTGACGGTGGAGCGCGGCTCCCCACCAGCCCTTCATAAGGAGCCACTAAGGTAAGTGAAACTAACCTTAAGTTGGTTGGTTCCTGTTGAGAGTGTGTTCTTTCAGCAGGGACATGGAAGGGAGGAACAAAGGCCGTAGGACGTCCGTTCGGAGTCGCCGGCCACCCGTCCTGGAGCCCTCATCAACGGCTGCACCTGCAAGTCAGGCCGGAAAGAAGGCAAGGAAGTCGGGGAGCCCTGTCGCTACAGGGCCCGACCCGCCGATACACCGGAGCTCCAGTGATTCCGAGGAGAAGGATTTCGGTGTACCACCGGAGCAGGTAGACCCTGTCTCCGTATCGAGGTCGCCAACGGGCTCGTTGGCCGACCTGGGCAAGGGCTCGCGTGCGGCTGCACGGCCCTTCTCCCTGAGCCCTCGGAGGAGAGGGAGGGATGGAGCCCGTAAGCCTAGCCCTTTAGGGGCAAAGGCGTCACCTGCCGCTAAAATGCGGACTGGTGTTATGGCGGGACTCAAATCCACTGGGAGACCTATCAGTGTTGACTCCCCAACCATCGAGACCGGGAAGAGTCACTTGGGAGGAGTCCCGCCACGGTCACTGAGTCCCCCGTGGATGGGAGGACAGGACCGTACGTCGGCTAGGCCCACGATGTGGGCAGCCGGCAAGCCCGCGCGGGCGTCGGGTCACCGTGCTGAGGCATTGGGTGCCGACTCTCCACCGCGTTTGCCCTCCGAGGCAGCGGGATCAGGCTCCGCCAAAAGGAGGCGTTTGAGCGTACCTCCCGCGCGGGAATCGCTCAGCTTTGCTGCGGCGGCTGGAAGCGACAACTTCCGGCACCGGGTTCACCTCGACGAGGTGCGGGCCGATGAACGGAGCCTCAGCAGTTCAGCAGAACATGAGGACTCCGACCGCCCGAGTTCTAAGGGCGAGGGGCGTATTGACCGGATGGAGCAGATGTTGGAGCTCCTCTTGCAGAATCAATGACAGGAAGCATCCAGCTCCAGAGAGCACAGGGAGGTTTCACCATTATCAACAGGCAGCCTGAGGCAGCCAGAGGAGGTGGACATTTTGGACCCTACACCAGCTCCATCGGAGGTACCGCAGGAAGAACTCCTCGATGTAGCGGCAAAATTTGCATCTACGGAGACATCGGGACTACCCCTCAACCCCAAACTGGCTGCCACCGTGGACTTCCTGACCAACCATCAGCTCCAGGAGGAGGTTCTATCGGAGGCCATCAACAGGCACAAGGCTCCAGCCAACTGCAACTCCCTCAACGTGCCCACAGTCAATACGCCAATCTGGGGCAACATCGGCACAGCCATCAGGACCCAGGAGATAAAGCTCCAGCGCATCCTGAAGCTGCTTACTGCTGGGATTACCGCGTTTGAGCGGTCGGTGGACGGAGAGGACCTAAGCACGGAGCAGGAAGATGCTCTCGCTCTGCTGTGTGCCACTCAGCATGAGATCAATGCCTTCCGGAAGAGTGTCATCCGACCCACGTTCAACCCGAAATTCGCGGGGTTGTGTAAGGCGCCTCCTACGCCACCGCCCAGACAGTTGTTCGGGGAAGACCTCCCGAAGAGGGTCAAGGAGCTGGACGACCACGCCAAAACGGTGGGACTGATGCGGTCTCAGATCGCGCCCAGGCAGGCGGCCAAGAAAGCGCCGTTTTACAGTCCACGAGGGCCTGCCACCGGACCGGCATGAACCTACACTCCAGCTCCGCCTCAATACCAACAGCCCCAGCAGCCGCGGCCTTTTTTAGGGCAAGGCCCCCAGCGGCCACCATGGAAGATGCGGACGCCGCATCATCAGCCCAACCCAGCACCTCCACGTCCCGCCAAACATGTCAAGGACCGCCGGTAACCATGGAGGTAAGGCGGTCTGGTTTTCATGCACCTGTGTGCTTAACTTCACATGTTGGTGGGCGACTTCGGTTCTTCACGGGGGCATGGGAAACTATCACTTCAGATGAGTTTATCTTACAAAGTATTCAAGGCCATGAGATTGAATTCATCAATGGCAACATCCCTCCATCCCAGCATATGCCCGATCAGAAATTTACGCTGTCTAGCACTGAAATGGCAGCAGGCTATGCTGAAATCTTAAGGTTACAAGAAAAAGGCATGATAGAAAAAACTATACACGAACCAATTGAATTTGTATCCAACATATTCACCAGGCCCAAGAAGGATGGAGGATGTCGGGTTATTATTGATCTGACCTATTTGAATACCTTTGTAACATATACCCATTTCAAAATGGACACGTTCGAAACAGCCAAGTCATTGATTTCTCATGGCTGCTTTATGGCATGCATTGATTTAAAAGATGCATACTATTCTGTATCCATTCGGAAACACCATAGGAAGTTCTTAAAATTCATCTGGATGGATCAGCTCTGGCAATACAGGGCTTTGCCAAATGGGCTTACCACAGCCCCTAGATTATTTACTAAATTACTCAAACCTATTCTGGCCACGCTACGGAAACAACATCATATAGTGATGGCCTATTTGGATGATATCTTGATTGTTGGCAACACCCTGGAATCAGCTGAACTGGCAGTTTCAGCCACTGTGGCATATTTTCAGGAAATGGGGTTCATTATCCATCCAGATAAGTCAAAGTTCTGCCCTTCACAGGTCATGGATTATCTGGGGTTCACGGTGGATTCCAATCGCATGAGGGCCACCATACCAGCTAACAAAGTTGGGGATGTCACCCAAGTATGTGAGGATTTAGTCTGGGCCAGTATACCATCAATTAGACAAACTGCTAAGGTGATTGGCAAGATCATAGCACTTTTTCCAGCTGCTCAATACGGACCTTTGCATTATCAAAATTTGCAAAGAGCCAAGATCTCAGCGTTAAAACAAAACGCTGGACATTTCGACAGACCAATGCAGCTCCCTCTTAAAGCTAAAATTGAGTTACAATGGTGGGTGGACAATATTTGTGACTCATTTAAACCCATCATTTTGCCCAATCCGATGGTATACTTACAAACAGATGCAAGCTTCCATGGCTGGGGAGCTACGGACAACTACTCTAGTTGCGGGGGCAGATGGGACACCCTTGAATCTACTCTGTTATTGTCACAAGGGATAAACTATTTGGAGATGCTTGGAGCATTTCACGGACTTCGAGCTTATTGTTCTAATCTTACTGATGCTCATGTCCGTCTCCAAATAGACAATACTACTGCGGTGGCATATTTAAACCATATGGGCCGTACCAGGTCAATTTCATGTGATGAATTGGCAAATACAATTTGGCTCTGGTGTATTCAACGGAATATTTGGATTTCAGCTACCTATTTACCAGGTGAGCTCAATACTGTGGCGGACACCAGGTCACGCAAATTCAATGACAACATCGAGTGGATGTTGGATCCTCAAATCTTCGCTAAAGTTACAGCCAAACTTGGTAAACCGGATATCGACCTCTTTGCGTCGCGGTTGAACCATCAGGTACCAACATACGTTTCGTGGGAACCAGATCCTGGGGCAATGGCGATGGATGCGTTCTCGCTGGACTGGGGGAAATGGTTCTTCTATGCATTTCCTCCATTTTGCCTCATCAGTCGGGTATTGCGGAAAATCCAGATGGATGCTGCCAAGGACATTCTTATCATAACCGACTGGCCTACGCAGCCATGGTATCCGGTAGTCTTTGATATGATCAGTCAACCTTGGGCCCTCTCAGAGGGTTGCCCACAATTGGTCACTAACCCTGTGTCAGGGGAACCACATCCCTGCCACAGCTATCTAAACTTGTTGGCTTGCAGGTTCTGAACAGGCCATTACTGCGGTATAGCCTATCACCCAGAACAATGGATACCATCGGAGCATCATGCCGGGAGTCCACCAGGCGGCAATACCTCTCCCATATCCGGAAATGGGAAACCTACTGCGGTCGTTCCCAAATTACATATGACGCTGTAACCATAACCGACGTATTGGAATTCCTGGCGGGGTTGCACCATGATGAACACCTGAGCTACGGTGCCATCAACAGCGCCAGGAGTGCGCTGTCATTCTACCTCAATATTGAGGTAGGATCCAACAGGCTGGTGTCCAGGCTCATGCGGGGAATATTCAATTCGAATCCGCCCAGACCATGCTATAATATCACCTGGGATATCGGGAAAGTATTAACCCTGCTCAGGACGTGGTCGCCCATGGAGGGGCTAGAGCTGGACAAACTCACCCTGAAGCTGGTGATGTTACTGGCACTGACTTCAGCGCAGAGGGTACAGACACTCCATAAAATCCGGATCGACAGGATGATCTCTACCCCTGCAGAAGTAGTCTTCTTTATAGATGAGCTACTCAAGCAGCATAGACCTGGGTTCACAGGGCTGCAGCTGAAGTTCCCGGCATACCCCGCAGATGCAAGGCTATGTTTAGCCGCCCATATCCGTCACTATGTCAAAGTGACGAGAAACCTAAGGGGAATGGAGAAATACCTGCTTGTCACTCACAAGAAACCTCACCATCAAGTGATGGTCCAGATGATATCCAGGTGGCTCAGGATCGTCTTGGGTAAGTCAGGTATCGACACTAATGTCTTCAAATCCCATTCCACCAGGGCTGCATCAACGTCGGCGGCGAGGGTCATGGAGGTGCCCATGGACCATATTCTTGCCACAGCAGGATGGGCGAATGAAGCCATCTTTCAGCGGTTTTATAACAAGCCTGTTGCCGCTCCTCTACAGTTCGCGGAGGCCGTGCTGAATGCAGGTCAAGAACGTGGAGATGTCCCCGAATGAGGGGTTTTTGCTTTGATTGTTAATAAATATTATTCTTGTTTTTCAGTACAAGCAGTCTGGAAAGTTGTTTACTCCCATCCATCCTTAATAGTGGTGTGTGACAGCATGGACGTGGTCCAGGGCGTGAAATCACAGAGCTTTGAAGTCTTCACGAAGTCACTCACGTGACTCCGAAATGAAATAGTAAGATTAAACGAGAACTTACCAGTTCGAAGGTTGATCTTTATTTTATGAGGAGTTGCGATGAGGGATTTCGTGCCCTCCGCTCCCAACCCTTGATCATAATCAACTGGTAATTAGAGTCTCTTCAATCTTACTATGCCAAGTCATTTCTTTGTTGTTGTTTCTGTGATTCCACACCGCTACTTTGAAGAATGTCGCGCATGCGTGCTGGCAGGTTCTTCACGAAATCTCTCATCGCAACTCCTCATAAAATAAAGATCAACCTTCGAACTGGTAAGTTCTCGTTTAATCTTACTATGAATCGATCAAGATAAAAGGTCCAAAATGGTAAAAGGATTTGTCTATTGGAAGATGAATCGACATCCCAAACATTGGTGAGTTGGAATGGGTTGAGAATTACCATTTAGACATCTAAATCTTGCCCAAACACTTTCGCTTCTGGTTCTTGATATGGTCATGTACTGTACATTTAGCTTATTATCCAGAACATAGGCGCAAAAAGCTGGTGTAACTAAGCAGGTCAGACAGCATCTCTAGCGAAAAGGAATAGGTGACGTTTTGAGTCAAGACCCTTCTTCAGACCATGCACTCTATACCTGCCACATTACCTCTCCCGTCATCTACATACACTAGTTTAGTTGAGAGATAATGGAGTGTGGAAGTGGGCTCTTCTGCCCACTGAGTCCACGCCAACCATCGATCGCCCATGCACACACTAGTTTTGTTTAGGGATACTGTTTGAAAACAGGCCCTTCGGACCACCAAGTCTACACCGACCATTGATCACCCATTCACACTATTCTTTACCAGTCCCTAGCCTATTATCCAAGTTGATCTCATGGTCTAACAGTCTCCAGAGCCTCAGTGAACTCAGTGTTCAATCAAAGTGATGAAATACTACTACCTGTGGCAATTGGAGGCTGAAGGATTTCCTTCCATCTCATCATTCCACCCCGATCAGGATTTGTCTGCAAGATCAAGGATGAGCTTACACTGCTGGGATTGAAACCTGTTTGGGAGATCTAAACCCTCCAACGGCCAGTCACTGATCTCCACAGGACCTGTCCTCCTACATACCTGTATTACCCCAAAAGCTTGTCCACAGAACATTCCCCATTTACGGCAAATTGACTGAAAACACGAATGGAGACAAAACCACATCAACTTTAAAGTTGACTAAAACTTTTTTCCCCGATACTAGCGCTGATGTAAACCTGAATTCTTGGTCAGATAAGTGCAGTTCTTCAGAGGCAGCTGCACTTTGGAACAGCTAGTAGAGATGCTACTTCACAGTGCCAGAGACCTGGGTTCGATCATGACCTCAGGTACTCTCTGTGTGTAGATTGCATGTTCTGCAAGTGACCGCGTGGGTTTTCTCCAGGTGCTCCGCTTTCCACCCAGATCTCAGACATCTGGGTTTGTAGGTTAATTGGCCACTGTAAACTGCCCATAGTGTGCAGGCAAAGGGATAATACAGAACTAGGGTGAATGGTGCATGGCCTTGGTGGTTCATAGAGCGTGTTTCAATGCTGTAGCTCTACCGGAAACAAACTTAAATTATAAAAGGTAAAAATAGATAGTAAAAGGCGGGTGAGATTAATTGAATTGCTAATGATGGTGTGACCGATTTGCTAGTGAAGGAGATGCACAGCAAATAAATAATAGTGTTGCCTGAGTACTACTGTTGATAGAGATATTCAAGCCAACAAGTATTAGGCAGAGGAGTTTCCAACCAAAACTGTAAAATTCTCATGAACTCATTCTATATAGCAGAGTGATATCTATAGTTTGAATTATGTATGATATATGTGACCTGACCATTAGAGCAATAGTTGGTGTCAGAGATCTAGTCATACCTTAGCCAGTGCAGAAGCCACATTTACACAAGAAAATAAGAGCACCAGGCCCCTCAAACCAGCCCATCATTCTCTATGATTCTGGTTGATCTATGCTGTCTCTTCTATGTCAGTCTCCATTGCCTTTTATCCACTGACCTTTCAAAAATGTATCCGCCTCTATAAATACTTCTAATAATCTGGTCTCCACACCTCTCTGGAGAGGAGAAATGCAGTGATTTGCTACCATCTGCAAAAATAAATTTATAAATACTGCAGTAACAGAAAAGGAAGCCACTTCTAGCAACAGAGAAGGAGGCCATTTGGTCCATCGAGTCTACGCCAGTTCTTAGTCTCAAAGCAGTTTCCTCTCTCCACTCCTCTCTCAACTTTCAAATATAGCCATCATTTCCAATGTTCATTTTTCCATTAACGTACATTGAGGAGATAATTCACAATAATCAATAAACCTACCAGCAGCCAGAGAAACCCCCCATGGTCATGGAGAGAACGTGCAAACTCCAAACCAACAGAAGCTGAGATGAGGGTCAGACCTCATGGGAGCACTAACAACTAACAACAAGCAATGTGTAAGAGGAAAATGAGAATGAGGGAGTCACAGACAAAGGGAAAGCTTGGCATCTAGAGAAAATAAGATGAGGACAAAATAACTGGAAGTATCAGGCAGCATCTGTGGAGAGGGAATCAAGAAGAATGTATGTCAAGTACAGCTGAACAAAGAAGGGAAAGCATGTAAAATATTGAACTTAAGATGTTTTTGCTTAGTTTATGGTGTCAATGAAGAACCAATTATAAACAAGATGACACCAGTGCAACTGGCTCAAAGTAAAATTGGAATTTGCTAACTGTCACTTCAAGGAGTTGAGTTGCTCCAGCATTTTGTGTCTACCTGTTTTCTATAAATTCAGTTCCACTTATGATCCAGAGTGGATACAAAGAATTGCAGATAGTGGAATCGTCAGCTAAAAATGACAAACTACTGGACTCAGTCTGAAGAAGGAACTCGACCTGAAATGTCACAAATCCATGTCCTCCTCAGTTGATGCCTGACCCGCTGAGTTACTCCAGCACTTTGAGTTTTCTTTGCCACTCATGATATCTTTATGTTCTTTCATAACTCTGGAGAAAATGGACAGGTGATGTATCAGGCTGGGACGTGTCCAAGTTTGATATTGTGTTCTTTATTTACTTGCCTTTCAAACAATGCAGCTTTAATGACCTACCACAAACATCTCCATTCAATGTATAATTTAATAATCCTAACAACTTGCAAATATTTATGTCAGTATATTTATCATAACATGGGATGGCACAGTGGTGCAGCGGTAGAGTTGCTGCCTTACATCACCAGAGACCTGGGTACGATCCTGAATACGGGTGCTGTCTGTACGGAGTTTGTACATTCTCCCTGTGACCTCATGGGTTTTTTCTGGGTGCTCCGGTTTCCTCCCACACTCTAAAGACGTACAGGTTCATAGATCAATTGGCTTTGGTAAAAATTGTAAATTTTCCATAGTGTGTAGGAAGTGCTAGTGTACAGGTTGATTGTTGATCAGTGCAGACTCGGTGGTCAAAAGGCCTGACAAGAGCCACTGTATCTCTAAACTAAACTGAGCCCAGACTGATCAGTACATTGTAATTAAGTATCTTATCTGTTCATGTAAAGTTTCCAAGTTCATTAAAGCAAGCAGTAATGGTGTGCTATACTCTGGATGACTGCGTGTTTCCGTTATGTGTTCATCTTATCTAGAGATTATCAACAGCTAAGCAAAGTGAAAAGAAGACAGTTTCAGACAAGCATTGTTTCAAAATGATCCCTCGTCACTATTTCCTGCATTTGGGTTTCATCATCCTACTAATCACTGTGGGCTTTTGCTCACTTTAGGCATCGCAACAAGACAGGTTCTAAAGATGTCACTGTAGTAAAATCCATACCAATTATACCGGCTATTGCCACAGCTACTACCATTTCCATTGCTTGTTTTTGACAGCGCACATTGGATTGACTCCTCAGTTGCTGCCAGCGAATATGTGCGTCAAACATATGTCAAATTCAATATATGACAAAGATTATCTTGGTCTAATGCATAAAGCATTAATTTCTTCAAGTGTCATTTCCTCAAGTGTCAATATAAATTGTTATCTTAATTGACTTTAGCAGAGTTCTGCGGTCTTTTCAGATTGAAATTTATAAAACTCAGGAACTCCAGTCATTCAAATATCATGGCATAACCTAATAGAACAAAATTAATGAAATTTTCTATGAAATTCCCTTTGGCGAGATTCACTGAACATTATTGTTGAATTTATGTTAATTCTAAATTAGGACATACATTTCCAAATATGTTAAACACTGAATCAATATCCAAAATATTTTAAAATTGATTTAAAAGGATGAGTTGTATTCCTTTAATTTAATATTCTTAAAGAGTAAGAATAATGGCATTGATATAATTTTAGGAGCATTTGAAAAGAAATTACTTGAGGCTTTGGGGACAAAATTATGAAAATTACAGAAGAAAATTGCATGGGATTGTTTGGCAACAGAATAGTTCAAGTGTTATGTATAAAAATAATGCTGATTCATGTTCAACTAATAGCTTGTTATGTTCCACATTTATGTTCTCATCTAATTTATGGTCTAATTTGATCTTCTATATATATATTAGAGGAAAAGGTACTTGCTAAGACAACTCTAGATACAAACAGATTGGCACATGCCCGACAAGATAGGTTGATTTGCTTCATTATGGAATTAAGGCATTATGTGGCAATACTGACGTTATAATGACTGCTGTAATGACGTTGAAGCAGTTGTTTGTTATTTATTGTGTTTTGTGTCAAGTCTTTGCAGTCTTCCGCATGGAATAAAAAACAATGGGAAAAATTTGCAATCCTCCTTTATCCTCCTTCATATTAATTGCAACATTTATTTCTAGTGTGTCATGTCGCAGACTCATAGGATTAAAGAGTCATAGAATTATGCAGCGAAGAAGCATTACAGTTTGCTAAAATGTCATCATCAAAGCTTCAAGTTTGGTTTAGTGACACAGGGCAGAAACAGACCCTTCGGCCCACTTAGTCCGCACCGTCCAGCGATCCCCCCGCACATTACCTCTATCCTATACTCACCAGGGAAATTTTACACTTATACCAAGCTAATTAACCGACAAACCTGTGCGTCTTTGGAGTGTGGGACGAAACCGAAGACCTCGGAGAAGACCCATGCGGTTACAGGGAGAATGTACAAACTCTGTACAGGCAGCACCCGTAGTCGGGATCAAACCTCGGTATCCGGTGCTGCAAGTGCTGTAAGGCAGCAACTCTACTGCTGCACCACTGTGCCACCCTAAATTCTTATGAATAAATATCACCAGTAATTTGTCCTGGACCAGCCACATTAAAACATTGCCAAGAAAGCACACCAACGCCTCTCCTTGCTTCGAAGGCTTAGGAAATTCGACATCTCCCCAACAACTCTCACCAAAATTGACAGATGCACCATAGAAAGCATTTTATTGGGATGCATCACAGCATGGTTTGGAAACAGCTTCATCCAAGACTGCAAGAAAACCAACCTCCCTTCCATTGACTCCATCTGCACTTCACGCTGCCTCGCCAAGGCCACCAGCAAAGTCAAGGATCTGTCTCATCCTGGCCACTCCTTCTTTTCTGCTCACCCATCAGACAAGAGGCATAGAAAATCATAAACGCATACCTCCAGATTCAGGAACAGTTTCTTCCCAGCTACTATCAGGCAACTGAACCATTCTCTCACCAGACCTGGTCCTGACCTCCCATCTACCACACTGAAGACCTTTGAACTATCATTTATCGGACTTTATCAGTATTTATCTTGCACTAAATGTCATACCCTTCACTCTGTATCTGCACACTGTGGATGGCTTGATTGTAATCATGTCTTTGCATCTGCAACAAAACGTTTTTCACTGTACATCAGTACATGTGACAATAATAAACAAAACTAAACTAAACTCATCCACGCTGACCAAGTTGCCTTCCTGAGATAATGCACTTGAGTGCATTTGGCCCTTATCCCTCTCAACGTCTCTTGTCCATGAAACTATCCAAATGTGTTTAAAATCTTGTAAATGTACCCAGCTCCTGCTGAAAGTAGGAGAGGTGGGTTCAATATACCTGCTACACTCTGCATGAAAAAGCTATCCTTCAGGTGACCTTTAAATCTTTCCCCTTGCACCTTAAACCTATGCCCTCCAGTTTTAGATTTCCCCTAATCTCAGAAAAAGGCTGTGACCATCCAATTTATCTGTGCCTCTCATGATGTTATCAGTCACATGAAGGTGGCCCACAGCCTCCTGAGTTACAGTTTAAACAGTCCAAGCCTAGCCTTATAACCCAAGCACCACAGTCTCTGCAACAGCCTTATGAATCTTATCTGCACCATCTCTAGCTTAAACACATCCAAAATAGCATACAATATTCTGTCAAGTGCCGTATCACCTGCAATCTGTACACCTAAAAGATAATGTTCCAACTCTTGTACTGAATGCTCTGACCAATGAAGACAGACATGCTGTGTGACTTGTTTGTTATTGACAGTGTTGTGTGTCTTGTGGCCTACAGCTTTCCCCACCAAAGCGGTTCGTGCTGGCTCCAAACCACACTCAGAAATAATGAGAGTGTGTTAATCCCACATTCTCATATCATTCTCATACTTATTTTTATTTTTGATGTTGTTTCTTTCATGTAAATATTCAAATGTATCAAGCCCTTATTTTATCTGTAACACTTCATGCAGATGGACGTCACAGCAGCGCAGCTGGTAGAGCTGCTGTCTTACAGCACCAGAGATCTGGGTTCAATCCTGACTATGGGTGCTGTCTGTGTGGAGTTTGCACATTCTCCCTGTGACCACGTGGGTTTCCTCCGGGTGCTCCAGTTTCCTCCCACATCCCAAAGCCATCTAGGTTTGTAGGCTAATAAGCCTCTGTAAATTGCCATCAGTGCGTAGAGAGTGGAAGAGAAAGTGGGGGCTAACATAGAACTAGTGTGAATGGGTGATCAGTAATCGGGCATGGACTCAGTTGACCGGAAGCCTTTTTTCCACGCTGTATCTCTATCAGATCAAAATCCCTATTTAAATCTGTAATTTGTTTAAAAAATGTAAATCCTCGTGTGGGTAAAAAATATCACCAAACCACTTTAAAAAGATTATTAAATTAAATGTTTCAAAATTGTCACGACCACTTGTATACCAAATGCCCAATTTTATCCAATTGACAACTGTAGATGATTATTGCATGTCCCTTTAATTGTAGTTACATAGCTCTGCTAACCACTCCCCTATAATCAAGTATATCTGTGTCTTCCCATCCCCTAGCTCTCTCTCTAGTGAACGTGACAGACCATGTACAGCTAGGGCAGTAATGTGTGTGTAGTTAATAAACCTATAGTAAAGAATTCCTTGTGTGCGTGCATGTTCTTTACATGGCGTCAGAAGCTTCTTTTCCTGCGTCTCCTGTATATCGGGTTTTGTTTCTTTAGTCCCAGTTACCCTTCCCTGACTGGTTATGGCTTCCTCCTGCCATAAGCCAGACCCACTGATCTTCGACGACGACATTGCTCACCGCTGGAATGTCTTCCGTCGTGATTTTGAGCACTATGTCGCAATCGCCCACCCTGCGGTGGCCCCAGCGATTAAAGCCTCCCTCCTTCTAAACCTGGCCGGTCCGGAGGCTCTGGAGCGCTCCGAGTCGTTCGTTTTCGGGCTCAACGAGAGCGCCCAGGACCCGGTGTGCCTGGTCGAAAAGTTTACCGAGATGTGTGATGTTCCCACCAACTCCATTCTGGAGCGCTTTAAGTTTTTCGCACGCCGTCAGAACCCTGGTGAGTCTGTGGACAATTTTGTCGCTGCTTTGCGGCACCTAGCTAGACGGTGTAACCTGGGTGCCGCGACAGAAACCCTGACCCGCGATGTCTTGGTGTACGGTCTGCGGGATGAGAAACTGCGCTCAGACCTCCTGTGCAAGCCTGATCTGACTTTCCACGAGGCTTTGCACGCCTCCAGGCTGGCAGAGGCTGTCTCCTCCGCCGTGCCCCCCCCCCCCCCCGACCATGCGGTCCGCGCGGCTAGCTTCGCCGGTCGCCGACCTGCTGACCAGAATCGCCGGAAAGCAAGCTCTGCCTCCAGCTCTAAGCCGGGTCAGCGCTGCCCGAACTGCAACTTCGAGTCGCATCGTTTTAATGTGTGCCCTGCGTTGGGGAAGACCTGCAACTTCTGCCATAAACTCAACCATTTCTCGGCAGCGTGTCGTTCCCGTGGGAAACCTGGACAACAGCAGCATAAGCCTTCCAAGTACCTGGTACGGGATGATACCATGTCTGGTTCCTATCAACCCCATGACAACCTCCCACTGTCTGATTCGAGCTCTTCCCAGAGTGAGCTAAGTGTTTTTTCGCTGCGAGATGCACCTGCGCTGATAACAGACCCAACCGTGTAAGTTACTGTAAATGGCACGACTTCCTCTGCCAAGGTCGATACTGGGGCCGCTACAAACGTTATGTCAACAAGCTTATTCGAAAAGATAAGGAATAATGAGCGAGTTACCACTGAACGCTCTGTCCTTCGTGCCTATGGGGGAGGTCTGCTTGTTCCTGTGGGGAAAGCCAATCTCAACTGCAAAGTACTGAAGGCCGTTATTTGGTATTCTGCTCGGTATTCAGGCCTGCCAGGACCTTGGTTTGGTCAATTTCCACCGAGACATCCGTATGGTGCAGCAACCTTTAGACCCGCTGGTCGAATACCCCGACCGGTTCAACAGCAAGCTGGGGAAGCTTCCCTGCAGCTACAAGATCTCTCTCAATCCGGAAGTGGAACCAGTCATTCGCCCACCCCACCAAGTGTCTTTCGCGATGAAGGACAGGGTTGAGTCTACTCTTCGCGATATGGTGGCTATGGGTATCCTGAAGGAGGTGAGCGAGCCAACTCAGTGGGTCTCCACCATGGTTGTCGCTGCAAAGAAGGACAAAAGTGAGCTGCGGATCTGCATTAACCCCAAGGATTTGAACTTGGCAATCAAGCACCCGCACTATCCTATGCGAACCGTTGAGGATGTTGCTGCACAAGTCGGCCCAGCCACTTTGTTTTCAGTGCTGGACGCAAAGAGTTCGTTCTGGCAAATACCATTAGATGAACGGTCATCTTACCTGACGACTTTCGGCACACCCTTCGGGAGGTTTCGTTTCCTGCGCATGCCGTTCGGGATCAACTCCGCCAGTGAGGTATTCCAGAGAACGATGGAACAGCTGTTCGCGGGGCTCCCGTGCGCTATCATTGTTGACGACATCCTGGTGTATGGAAAGGATGTCACACAGCACGACCACAACCTCCGGCTAGTCCTGGATCGAGCTCGAGAGGTCAACCTAAAGCTCAACCCAAAAAAGTGTCAGTTCCGCGTCCCGGAGGTCACCTACGTGGGACACGTTTTTACAGCGTCCGGGCTGAAGCCCGACCCACAGAAGACAGCCGCGATTTCTGAGATGCCTGCTCCTGAGGATGTGCCGAGCCTTCAGCGTTTCCTGGGCATGGTCAACTACCTGGGGAAGTTCATCCCTGACTTGAGCGAATTGAGCGCTCCCCTAAGAGACCTGGTGAAAAAGGACACTGCTTGGGCTTGGTTCCCGCAGCACCAGAATGCCTTTGACGTGCTCAAGTCCAAGCTAATCAGCACCCCGACGCTGAAGTACTTCGACCTCAAACGACCTATCGTCATCACCTGTGATGCCTCCAAGTTTGGCCTGGGCGCCGCCTGCTTGCAGATCCACAACGGGGTACAGCTGCCTGTGTCTTTCGCGTCCCGCACGATGACTCCTGCCGAGCAGCGCTATGCCCAGATTGAGAAAGAGCTGCTGGCTGTCGTGTTCGCCTGTTCAAAGTTTAAAGACTATATCCTAGGCACGGAGTTTTCCATTGAAACTGACCACCAGCCTCTGGTCACCATCCTCAGCAAGCCGATTCATGCTGCCTCCTCCAGGCTCCAACGGATGATGCTTCAGCTACAGCGTTTTACCTTCTCCGTGGTGTATCGTAAAGGCAAAGACATGTTTATCGCTGAGACGCTGTCTCGGGCGCCCCTCGCTTCGACCACCCGTCACCCTTACGAGGCGTCCAATATGATAGTGCTGAATGTCAACTTTGTGCCTTCCAACCAGTTGAAATCTCTGGTCAAACACACTGCTGCTGACGCTTCGCTCCAACAGCTGGCTGCAGTCATTCAGCGGGGTTGGCCCGAACGACGTTCTTCCCTACCCGCCGCGGCGGTGCCTTACTTCCTGGTCCGTGATGAACTGGTACTGCGAGACGGCGTGATCGTAAAGGGCCACAAGGTTGTGGTGCCTGAAGCTCTACGGCAACAGTATTTTGACACTGCTCATCGTGGCCATCCCGGGGCCGAGGCCACTCTCTCCATCACTCAGAGCCAGTTTTACTGGCCTGATATGGCCGCTTACTTCCAGGACAGGGTGTCGTCATGCCCTACATGCAACAGTTTCGCACCGCAACAGCAGCGACAGCCCCTTTTGCAGCAGCCCGCGCCAGACCTGCCATGGTCTGCGCTGGCGACTGACATTTTCGAATGGCACGGCAAGCACTTCTTGGTGCTTGTCGACTCCTACTCGAACTGGTTTGAGGTCGACCAGCTGCCCTCTCTCTCATCCTCTGCTGTCATTGAGAAGCTGCGCCGTCACTTCGCCACCTTTGGGTCTCCTGCAAGCCTGCAGACAGACAACGGCAGCCAGTTCACCAGCGCGGAGTTCAAGGACTTTGCTGACCGTTGGAACTTTCGGCACTACACCAGCAGCCCTGAATACCCTCAAAGCAACGGCTTGGCTGAGCGCGCTGTCCGCAGTGCGAAGGGATTGTTGGAACGTTGCCGCATTTCCAAATCTGATATCTACCTTGCTCTCCTGAACCTCCATAACATTCCCCACGACCACGTCCTGGGGTCCCCGGCGCAGCGCCTCATGTCCCGAGTCACGCGCCCTCCCATTCCGGTAGCCCAGCAAACCCTTACCCCCTCCGTACTGAAGCCTGCCATGGTCCGTGAGCCTATAGTAAAGAATTCCTTGTGTGCGTGCATGTTCTTTACAACAACTACTCCTGAATGTGGAATGTTGTGAGATTGGTTGTTTTGCAACCTCTTTGATCCCCTTTTTGTGGCATAATTATTGCAAATTCTGTGCAAAACAATATTTTTTTGTTGTGTGGAAAGTTCAGTGTCTCTCTGATGTAATTTTTAATGTAAGTGCTTGAGGTTTGATATGGAATCATATCTTCACAATGGTATTGTTGTGTTCTATGAACCACTTTATCTTTATTTGAAAGTTGCGGATGAGGACAAGGGGTAATGTGTAACAAATGGAATTGTACCACATGAATCATGGCATACATTTAACTTAATTTACTTCACATAAGAATACACATTCAAGACAGAACGATGTTTTACTGTAATGAGGGAGTCAAAGGTGTGGTTCCCTTTGATGCTCATGGCATGCATTGGAGACAGGGAGTGACCAAGTGGAGTTGAGCATATTAAATAGTATTTACTGCAATCAGTTAAGGGCCTGTCCCACTTGGCGATTTCTTTGGCGACTGCCGGCATCATTGACTGACGTATCAGGTCGATGAAAAATTTGCGGCGTGACACGCCGGTGACGCTGCGTGACGACGTATATGACGTGCGGTGTTTTTTCAAGTGTCGCAACATTTTTTTGTTGCCGCTGGATTTTGAAATGTTTGAGATCTTTTGGCGACACTGATATGACGGCAGCAGTCGCTGAAAAAATCGGCAAGTGGGACAGGCCCTTTAGATGCCTACTATCAATTGCAGACAGAACGGTCTCGACAAAAAACGTCACCTGTCCTCCTCTGCAGAGATGCTGCCTGTCCCGCTGGGTTACTCCAGCTTTTTGTGTCTATATTCTGTGCTTTGACACCCCTGAAAGGCATTCAGTTAAGGGCCTGTCCTACAAGCATGCAACTCTATGCGATTAGCGCGACCTAACGTGGTCGCTTGAGCCGTCCGGCGTCGCGGGCCCGGTCCCACTTCGATCACCAGAGCCGTGCGGAATAGTGCGGAGTTCGTCCCGACATCGCGCGGAGCTCCAAAAAATTGACTATGTTCAAAAATTCCACGCGGCAACGGCTTGTCAGCTCGCGGTCGCCTCGACGCATTACACACCGTCCCGACATCGTGCCTCCGTGAACCTATCTGTAGGTGCCTCCATGACCCTCTATTTGTGTGGCTCCGTGGCCCTCTGTGTGTGTGTGCCTCTGTGCCCCTCTCTGTGTGTCCACCATCTGTCCTGGCGAACTTACCTTAGACTTCACTCCAAGTTCGCCTCACTTTGCGCCGCATTGCGCCACTCACCCGACCTCCGCGCGGCCCTCGCTGCCGGTTTAGTCGCGCTTGCTGCATGCAGGCGCATGCTGGTGGGAACGGCCCTGTACAGGGGATCACCCGACCTCCGCGCGGCCCCCGCTTCTAGTTTGATCGCGTTCATCGCATAGAGTTGCATGCTTGTAGGACAGGCCCTTTACAAGAACAGCTTGTCAGTGTGTCAGAGTGAGGCCACATGCAAATTGGTGGAACAGCACTTCATATTCCGCTTGGGCAGCTTATAACCCAGCGGTATGAACATTGATTTCTCTAATTCCAAGTAACCCTTGCATTTCCAACCTCCCTCCCCCACCCACAGCATCCTCCCAGTTCCACTGTTCACATCCATGTATCCCTCTCATTAGTACATCTTCCCAAGCCAGCAATGGGCCATTATGAATGCCTCCCTTCCTGAGGTCAACAGTTGCTACCCCTGATTTGATCTGGCCTTTTCTCATCTGCAGGTTCTCCCCCTTACCCCACCTCCATCTTTCAGCCTGAAGAAGGGTTACGCCCCGAAACGTCAACTATTCCATTTCTCCAGAGATGCTGCCTGACTTGCTGAGTTACTCCAGCATTTAGTGTCTATCTTCAGTTGTAGGCCAGGCTGCATACTGGAAATAGCTCATGTACTATTCCATGACACTGGTGTTAAACATATGTGCGAGAAATACTCTGGAGATACGGAGGGAGATAGATTATTTAGTTGTCAGTTGAAGCACATTGGTGCTGTTGACCTTTGTATGAGCCTGGACCATGTATTTCCTATCATGGCCATTGACTGGGTCTGTTATCTGAGCTAAAGATGTCTGTGAAAACTTGCAAAGAATTGCTGTGAAGAGACCCTGATGCCCTTTAGGTTGTGGGTTGCATTGTCCACTGAGTTTGAGAGACACTGTGGATTACAGAGCTCACAGACACAACCAGGACAGACAAATACATCTCTAATTATAAGAATTAAGAATTGAAATGCCTTTGTCCCACTCTCTAAGCTGTTGAGTGAAGCTATTCCTGAGGAAGCATGCAGTGAAGGTAGGAGATGGTCCAGCTGATGTCCACTGTCGTGCAGTGTGCCACATTCCTGTGCATGGAGATTTCCAACCTCAGCCTGGAGATCATTTCCAGACTGCTGTCTCTGATCTCTGTCACACTTCATCATTTGCTGCATCACTTGGCTCCCACTAACCACATGTGCAAAGAGAGAAGACTTTGACTAGTTTTCATTCAGGCCACATTATTTGATCATTAGAGGTTTTTAAGATTAAGATGAACCGTGTTTGGAAAGATCGGGAGATTGAGAACAGAGGGAGTCTGGCACAGAAGAGGAGTTGCGGCCTGTGGTAGATCAGCCAGGATCAATAGTGGAAGGTGGGACAAGCTTGAGGAAGCCTCATGCCCCTAGACCTCTCTTATTTGCTTATGTTCTTATGTACAAGCACCAACAGAAAAACCTCCAAATGCTTTATAAGCGCCACTGGCCAGTGCCTTATAAAACCTCAACATTACATCCTGTCAGGGGTTATGGGGAGAAGGCAGGAGACTGGGATTGCGGAAAAGATAGATCAGCCATGATTGAATGGCGGAGTAGATTTGATGGGCCGAATGGCCTAATTCTGCTCCTAGACTTATGAACGTATGAAACACGAGAGCATTTGCTTGCACTGCAGGGCTCCCATCAGCTCAGGTATTCTGAGATGGCTCCCATTTTCTTGGAGAGAACTCCCTGAGAGCCACTTGCTTGAAGCACCCTTGGCTGAAGAAATAATTGTTGAAGTCCCATTCCAAGCCTCCAGCATGGGATTAACAGGAGCAGGGTATTTGGAAGTATAATCCCATGAGTGAAGCATGTAAACATTGCCTGGCTTCTCAGGATAGATGCCTCTTAAAGGTTATCCCATTGACTCAACCAATATTTATATCTCACTCAGTTAGTACTAACAAAACAAATCATCTGTTCTCTCAATGTTGTTTGTTCAGCCTTGCTGTACACTATCTAACTGCCTTATTTCCCCAAGTATAATAGTAATGGCATTTCATACATCATCTCAGTCACACTGATGATGTAAATAATGAATTGTGCAGGTTCTTACTTTTCTATTTTGATGCATTTTACAATAAGGTAGTGTAAATAATTTTGGCTTTGAATTTTGCAGTCAGCTAGGTATGATTGTACTCACACAAACACAGCCACCTTCTTTTGTGCAAGGTTTTACTCCAGTCAGTGGGCAGTTTTAGCCGTGATTCCCACTTTCTTCATCAGACCTCCTTGATGCCACTTCAGGCAAGTACTGCCTTAATGTCAAAGGTGGTCACTTTGACCTGAGACTAGGTTTGGTCCAGAGTCAAGTAAGTGGTCTGCTGCAAGTAAATTGACCATCGGGGGAGCAGTTAGCACTAACAATGGGATTTACTACATTATTCTTCGAATGCCAGCATGGTGACGCTATTGGAAAAGGTAGTCTAGAGTTACAGCATGCTCTGGCTCTTAAGCTTTTTTGGCACCAGTAGGCGCAGACGCGAACAAAATACTGTATGTGGTATGTACATTTGTTAGGTTCCTTAAACATGGGCTCAACAATTTGTTATGTTATTTGTGTTCCCTTCATGACCCCCGGCAAAGCCCCAAACAACCCCCATGGGGTGTCCCAGCCCCCAGGTTAAGAACCACTGCTCTAAAGCATTATTCTTCAGCCATCAAGAGGATTATTTCAGCTCTCCGTCTAGATGTTTTCAAATCTCTTTATTGCATCCAATGCCCTTGACCTATTTTGTATTACATGTTAAAAGAAAATATATCTAAAGACTGTCTTCTCTATAGGTAGAGGTTTCAAGTGTATTGTATGCTCAGCACTTTGGACTGAAGATATTCACACATGTTGCAATAGACAATGGACAACAGACAATAGGTGCAGGAGTAGGCCATTCAGCCTTAAGAGCCAGCACCGCCATTCAATGTGATCATGGCTGATCACCCCCAATCAGTACCCCGTTCCTGCCTTCTGCCCATATCCCCTGACTCCGCTATCTTTAAGACCCCAATCTAGCTCTCTCTTGAAAGTATCCAGAGAACTGGCCTCCACCGCCCTCTGAAGCAAAGAATTCCACAGACATAACTCTCTGGGTGAAAAACTGTTTCCTCATCTCCGTTCTAAATGGTTTACCCCTTATTCTTAAACTGTGGCCCCTGGTTCTGGACTCCCCCAACATCGGGAACATGTTTCCTGCCTCTAGTGTGTCCAAACCGTTAATAATCTTATATGTTTCAATAAGATCCCCTCTCATCCTTCTAAATCCCAGAGTATACAAGCTCCATTCCCTCAGCATATGACAGTCCTGCTATCCCAGGAATTAACCTTGTAAACCTACACTGCACTCCCTCAATAGCAAGAATGTCCTTTCTCAAATTTGGAGACCAAAACTGCACACAATACTCCAGGTGTGGTCTCACTAGGACCCTGTACAACTACAGAAGGACCTCTCTTGCTCCTATACTCAATTCCTCTTGTTATGAAGGCCAACATGCCATTTGCTTTCTTCACTGCCTGCTGTACCTGCATGCTTACTTTCATTGACTGATGAATAAGGACCCCCAGATCCCATTGTACTTCCCCTTTTCCCAACTTGACACCATTTAGATAATAACCTGCCTTCCTGTTTTTGCCACCAAAGTGGATTACCTCACATTTATCCACATTAAACCGCATCTGCCATGTATCTGCCCACTCACCCCCAACCTGTCCAAGTCACCCTGCATTCTCATAGCATCCTCCTCACAGTTCACACTGCCACCCAGCTTTGTGTCATCTGCAAATTTGCTAATGTTACTTTGAACCCCATCATATAAATCAATGATGTATATTGTAAATAGCTGCGCTCCCAGCACCGAGCCTTGCGGTACCCCACTAATCACCGCCTGCCATTCTGAAAGGGACCCGTTAATCCCTACTCTTTGTTTCCGGTCTGCCAACCAATTTTCTATCTATGTCAGCACTCTATCCCCAATACCATGTGCCCTAATTTTGCCCACTAATCTCCTATGTGGGACCTTATCAAATGCTTTCTGAAGGTCCAGGTACACTACATCCACTGGCTCTCCCTTGTTTCATCTCTGCTCTTGGCCATCACATGCCGGAGTTCATTCTTGTTAAGAATAGCAATGTTCTCGGTGTCTCCCCATCCACCAGCTATTTAATTGTCCACACCATCATTGACTGGATATGGTTGGACTACAGAACCATACCCATGTTCTGGATCCATGGGTCATCTTCATTGCATCATTTCCATCCTGTTCTTTCTGTTTAGCAAGCACAGAGACCAGTGTTGCGAATATGCCAAGTTGGGACGCTGCTCTTAGGTATACCTGGTGCTGCTCATGGCATGTCTTTTCCTTTGGAGCAGTGTTTCTTCCCTTGCGTGATGTTAATGATAAATCAGGGACATGCCAGACCATGAAGTGACAGATGGTGTTGGAATAAAATTCTGCTGCAGTTACTGGCTCACTGTCGTTCACAGATGTGCAGTTCTGAGCTGACAGATTTCATCTGAATCGATCCCACTTTGCACACAATATATCATTGTGAGGACTATATAGTGCTCACTCTTACCAATGATGCCTTTAATGTATCTGGAGGCACCTGCAACATTAGGCTGGTGAGAACAAGATCAAGTAGTTTCAACACTCCCACTCATCCTCTCACCACCTTCAAGATAGCAGATTTAACAACTCTAAGACTTTCGAGATACAGCGCAAAAACAGGCACTTTGACCCACGGAGTCCACGCCGACCAGCGATCAGCCCACACACTAGCACTATCCTACACACTAGGGACAATGTTACAATTTTACTGAAGCCAATTAACCTACAAACCTGTATGTCTTTGGAATGTGGGAGGACACTAGAGCACTCAGAGACAACCCATGCGGTCACGGGGAGAACTTACAAACTCCCTACAGACAGTATCCATAGTCAGGATCGAACCTGGGTCTCTGGCGTTGTAAGGCAGCAACTCTACTGCTGCGCCACTGTGCTACCTAAGATTCAGGACTCAGCCACTTCCATCTACGGTGTTGTTATTGAATATCTCTCCATAATGGATGTGGAAAGTCCCCCTAACAAGAGATAATTCTGCAGCCTGCTATTACCAGATGGACCTCAAAATAGAGGACTGTTTTAACAGATGAGAAAAGGAAATTAATGGGAGGTGGCATGTTTGAGGTGTACCAGCAATGCTGAGTCACCTGACATCAGTGGCTTGCTATCAAGCAGAGATAGAGAAACGCCAGCTCCATGGAAATTATGGCACACGCAAGCTCCATCACATTCATATCAGGATGTCAAAGAACAACCTATAGAAGAAGGCTGAAGGTTATATAACAAGAAATGTTTACTGCAGATCTGTCAGAAATCATAAGCAACAGTGTCAAGGAACCGGAGGAATTGTGCATCATCCGCACTCAGGACTGTAGGTAGATTAGGGGAAGGAAGTGGTGGCTCAATGATTGTGCAGCTTTCAATGTTAGAGATTGCTCAGTCTATTCATCTGCTTCATGGCAGTAGATAACAAAGTTGTTTGCAGCAGCTGAGCAATTAGACCTTCAACAGTTCAAGGGAACCCGTGAGGCACAGCTGCCTCTCTTTCTCTCAGTTAGAATCCTTTCGTGATACAATCATGCCTTGCTGTTATCAGCTTCATCAGACCACTGCTACTCTCATTGAGAGTACATAGTGACGAGTTTGAAAACTGGTTTGAAACCTGCCCAAGATCACCCTACAAGACCATCTGTGGGTGCTTCTCCTAAAATGTGACAACCTTCTCCCAGCTATGTAGAACCCATTGGACAAATACCGAATCATAACACGAAATCAGGCAAAGGCATGGGGAAGGTAAACACTAAAGGACCTGTGCTAAGTTGATTTAGTTTAGTTTAGAGATACAGCACAGAAACAGGAACTTCAGCCCACCGAGACCGTGCCGACCAGCGATCCCGTACACCAACACTATCCTACACACTAGGGACAATTTACAATTTTTACTTAAGCCAATTAACCTACAAACCTGTACGTCATTAGAGTGTGGGAGGAAATTGGAGCACCTGGAGAAACTCCACGCAGTCACGGGAAGAACGTAGAAACTCAGTGCAGGCAACACTTGTAGTCAGAATCGAACCCGGGTCTCTGGTGCGCAGTAAGGCTTCAACTACCGCTGAGCCACCGTGCCGCCCTATGTTTTGTTGGTGTTTATTTTGTATGGTCATGATTTGATGCATAACCTTATTTTGAATGTTGATTTTAGCATGGTCTTCATTATGTCATTGTCATCTACACCTATCTGGTCTACATCTGGTCTACTCCAATGGCAAATGTGAGAGGAAAGGAAAGATAAGAAAATGGTGTATTTGGAGAACCTGACATTTTAGCTCATAAGAGACAATCACAAAGAATCTGAGAGAATGCCTAGCGTTTGAAACTTTTGAAACCAACTTTAATCTATATTTTAATTAAATCGTTAACCATCTGAAAGAATTTCAAATAAATTTAGCAACACCATTTCAATTATTTTCACCGTTCATATCACATGGCACAATTTTAATCACAATATTCATTTTGATAAAAAATATTAAGATCATAACAATCTAACAATATTCCACTCATTTGGCATAAAACAAGTTAAAATATATTTTAGACTTTGGGACTGGGGCAGGAATGTTTTTACATCTCAGCTGGGAGTGTCATTTGGCACGTTTGAATGTCAGTGTTGATAAAAATGCTTTATTTGGCTGGACAGCTTAATTATGATTTACTATAAAAACGGATACATTATAAAGGGAGATCACAGCCTCAGCCTGAATAATAGGCATCATAAATTGGATAGAAGTACACAATGCGGTACAATATATTTGTAGCAGTATATGAAATTACAAAAGTAATAGAGCAGCCAGTCAGAACCTTTTCTCCAGGGTAGAAATGTCAAATACTCAGGGACTTAGCTTTAGACTCCCAACGTTTTTCACACCTACATTAAAAGCTTTGGGATTGGCATAGCTTTAATGTGCGAGGACCATAGATTAAAGTAGATGTTCGGGGTATGATTTTTACACAAAGAGTTGTGGGCACCTGGAATGCCCCATGGACGGTAGTGTAAGCAGTTACCATAGTGGTGTTTATGAAGCTTTTAGATAGGCACATGGATATGCAGGGACTGGAGGGATATTGATCATGTGCAGGTAGTTGAGATCAGTTTACCTTGGCATCATGTTCAGCACAGACACTGTGGGCCGAAAGGTCTGTACCTGCACTGTACTGTTCTATGTTTTATTTTAATATTAGATGACCTCAGAGAAACAAGGATTTTTTTGTTTCTAAAATATTAAAGGCAAATCTACAAATCTCTTTATATTTCAGAAAACTTACAGTATGTATACAAAACACAGTATATGTTTTCTTATATTTACCGAAAACGTGGGAGAATGGCCAAGAAGTACTGTGCAAATCATCAGCAAGATTAAGGGGAGCCTAAGAGGAATGTGATGAAAGAACTCAGATGTAATAACAGGACACCAAGCCTACGTTTGTAAAACTTGCATATTGCAAGGGATGGAAACTTCCGTTATGGTTTCTGAGTTATTGGCAAGAATGACATATGTGATGTGCTGATAATGGAATCATTCAAAACTTACTTTTCATTGACAGATTCGAACATGATTTCTTCTTTAACTGTGCTTGACAGATTAACAAAGAGATTTTACAGGGAAACTGAACAAAATGCATTAGCATTTACCTCTATGTCCAATTGAACCCGATAGAAGATAGTTAGCTATAAAGTACATCACAGGGCATTGCAATTACAACTGTGAGTTTAATTAGCCTTTTTACTGTTCACATGCATATTATATGTATTTACAAATATATGAAATGACAAAAAGGGGAAAAGAAACAGCGGGTCTACCAAGCTGCCAGAAATGTCTGCTCACTAAAGCTTAATATCTATCTCTCAACACATCCGAAAGCTCTGTCCAAAATCAGTGACAAGACAAATCCCAATAAAATGTTGAACTTTGCCCCACTGAATAAATTTGCTGTTATAAACTTATTTAGCACAATCTAGTTTCATCTTTGACATTGTCTTGAGAATGGAATTGCGGAAGGATAATTATGGCTTTCTCTGTTGGATATGTGAAGATTAAGCTCTTAAGGTTTTTTTTGTTGCACTAAGGAAGAGGCATAAAAAAAACGATATGTAGGACGAGTTACATTAACATTTTCTTCAGGTTTGAATATCAGTAACATAAATTACATTTATGGGTCTCTGACAGCAAATGTGAAATTATGTGTAATATCTGTAATCCACTGAATCTCACTGGAACTTGTCATGCAGTGGATCAGTCAACAAATAACATTCTTAAGAAATCATCGGCATCACCGAAAATAAACAAAAATGTTTTGATAATAATAATAATAATAATAATAAACAAATATTTGTATTTTATTGAGCTCTAATATGTATGTTTTGTGCTAAGCTCTCACATTTAAAGAGTCTTTGTGTACTAAGATCTGTAATGATCATCTATGTTCTGCTCATTAAAGACTCATTATAAATATAGCCTGGAAGTATATACTGGAAGTATTTGGTTAAGGTCAGCAAACAAACTGATAAGTAAAGGCCCACAAGTAATGGAACGGTCTATTTTCAACCATTTATTAGGTCTAAGAGGCTGACAGCTTTCTCACGGTGATAATGACCAGGCTGAACAGCACAGACACACCAAGTACAGCAGCAATTACAATGGCAGATATTGCTCCAGGTCCTAGCGATCCTGCAAAACAAAACAACGACAGTACATCAGCATGAAAGAATAAAACGAGCGTATCTCCATCTCAAAATGTCCAAAGTCTAAAGAAGGGCCTCGACCCAAAACGTCCAGTCTGAAGAAGGGTCTCGACCCGAAACATCACCCATTACTTCTCTCCAGAGCTGCTGCCTGTTCCGCTGAGTTACTTCAGCATTTTGTGCCTACCTTTAAAATGTCCAAAGATGCTTTGTACTAAATTAGTGTATTTCAGAAAAATGACAACAACTTTTAACACGGCAAAATATCGCAAACTATATGATAGTGAAACTAACCCTAACCAAATGATACGTGTTTTAGTTGTTGGTTGAGTGGTAATCATTGGTTGAGATACTCAGATTATCACCCTGTTTCATGTGTTCTTCTGTGAGAGCAGGGGAGGTCCTTCCATAAACTAGGGTACTTTCTGATTCACCTCTACCTCTCTGCGGACATTGAACTTTGGAACAGGTGCATCACAATGCTGAGAATATATATACTGCACTCTATATTTTCCCCTTTGCTTCACTTATTGTACTTGTGTTTATGCATGGTATTATCTGATCTGATTGCATAGCATTCAAAACAAAACTCTTCACTGTACCTCGGTGTACGTTACTGTCATAATCCTATGTCTAAACCTAAACCATTTGTTTAATGTCTCTACAACAATGCAGCACTGACTTGTTGTCTGACATAGTGTTGGGTCAGATATTTACGTCCAAGTCAAGGAGGAGGGGGAGGAGCAACACCTGACCGGTAAGCTTAAAAATCCAGCGCGAGGCTTGTTTACCAAAATCCATAACGTTCCATTCGAAGAAGTGGATTTTTTGAGCAAGCCGCTGATTGGTGGGAAGTGGACTAGGGTGAGCAGCTGATTGGCCATCAGATTTCAGCAGTTTGTAGTGTATTTTGTATTGTGTTGATATTATATCCTGTGTAAGGGGGGAGTATGAAGGCCAGGGCAGTGTACTGTTGTGGATGTCAGATGTGGGAGGTCAGGGAAGCTGATAGCCCTCCAGACGTCCACATCTGCGCCAGGTGTCGAGATGGGGCTCCTAAAGGACTGTGTTAGGAACCTGGAGCAACAGCTCGAGGACCTCCGTCTGGTCAGGGAGAGTGAGGCGGTCATAGAGAGGAGTTACAGGGAGGTGGTCACTCCTGGACCACGGGAGGCAGACAAGTGGGTCACTGTTAGGAAGGGCAAGGGGCAGAGGCAGGGACTAGAGAGTACCCCGGTGGCTGTACACCTGGAAAATAGGTACTCATGTTTGAGTACGATTGGAGCGGACAGCCTACCTGGGGGCAGCAACAGCGGCCGGGTCTCCGGCACAGAGAACGGCCCTGATGCTCAGAAGGGTAGCAAAAAGAGGAGGGCAATTGTAATAGAGGACTCTATAGTTAGGGGGTTGGATGGGCGAATCCGTGGACGCAGTCGGGAGACCCGGATGGTAGTTTGCCTCCCTGGTGACAGGGTGAGGGGCAAGAGGCAGAGAAGGGAAGCACTCGGACCCAAAATGTAGGCGAGAAAGAGGAAAAAGATAATAAACAGAGAATAAGGGATGGTGGGTTTCTAAAATGTGTATATTTTAATGCTAGGAGCATTGTAAGAAAGGTGGATGAACTTAGAGCCTGGATTGACACCTGGAAATATGATGTTGTGGCAATCAGTGAAACACGGTTGCGGGAGGGTTGTGATTGGAAACTAAATATTCCAGGATTCCGTTGCTTCAGGTGTGATAGAATTGGAGGGACCAGAGGTGGAGGTGTTGCATTGCTTGTCAGAGAAGATATTACAGCAGTGCTTTAGCAGGATAGATTAGGGGGCCCGTCTAGGGAGGCTATTTGGGTGGAACTGAGAAATGGGAACGGTGTAGCAACACTTTAGGGGTGTATTATAGACCGCCAAATGGGGAGCGAGAATTGGAAGAGCTAATATCTAAGGAGATAGCAGATATTAGTAGTAAGCACAAGGTAGTGATTGTGGGAGATTTCAATTTTCCAAAAATAGACTGGAAAACACATTCTGTAAATGGGCTGGATGGTTTTGAGTTTGTTAAATGTGTGCAGGATAGTTTTTTGCAGCAATACATAGAGGTATCGACCAGAGAAGGGGCAGTGCTGGACCTCCTGTTAGGAAATGAGGCAGGTCAGGTGACGGAGGTATGCGTTGGTGAGCACTTCGGGACCAGTGATCACAATACCATTAGTTTCAATATAATTATGGAGAGAGTCGGAACTGGACCTAGGGTTGAGATTTTTGATTGGAGAAAGGCTAACTTTGAGGGAATGCGTAATGATTTAAAAGGAGTGAATTGGGACATTTTGTTTTATGGGAAGGATGTAGAAGAGAAATGGAGGACATTTAAAGGGGAAATTGTAAGCGTACAGAATCTTTATGTCCCTGTTCGGTTGAAAGGAAATAGTAAAAATCGGAAAGAGAAAGGGAAGGGAAATTGGACACTTGGTTCAAAAAAAGAAAGATATCTACAATAATTATAGGAGGCATGGAGTAAATGAGGTGCTAGATGAGTATAAAGAATGTAAAAAGAATCTTAAGAAAGAAATAAGAAAAGCTAAAAGAAGATATGAGGTTGCTTTGGCAAGAAAGGTGAAAGTAAATCCAAAGGGTTTCTACAGCTATATTAATAGCAAAAGGATAACGGGGGATAGAATTGGACCATTAGAAGGCCAGAATGGACAGCTATCTGCAGAGCCAAAAGAGATGGGGGAGATATTGAACAATTTATTTTCTTCGGTATTCACCAAGGAGAAGGATATTGAACTCTGTGAGATAAGGGAAAAAAGTAGAGTAGCTATGGAAACTATGAGATTCAAAGAGGAGGAAGTACTGACACTTTTGAAAAATATAAAAGTGGATAAGTCTCCAGATCCTGAAAGGATATTCCCTAGGACATTGAGGGAAGTTAGTGTAGAAATAGCAGGGGCTATGACAGAAATATTTCAAATGTCATTAGAAACGGGAATAGTGCCGGAGGATTGGCGTACTGCGCATGTTGTTCCATTGTTTAATAAGGGTTCAAAGAATAAACCTAGCAATTATAGACCTGTTAGTTTGACGTCAGTGGTGGGCAAATTAATGGAAAGGATACTTAGAGATAATATATATAAGCATCTGGGTAAACAGGGGCTGATCAAGGACAGTCAACATGGATTTGTGCCTGGAAGGTCATGTTTGACAAACCTTTTTGAATTTTTTGAAGAGGTTACTAGGAAAATTGATGAGGGTAAAGCAGTGGATGTTGTCTATATGGATTTCAGTAAGGCCTTTGACAAGGTTCCCCATGGAAGGTTGGTTAAGAAGGTTCAATCTTTGGGTGTTAATGGCGGAGTAGCAAGATGGATTCAACAGTGGCTGAATGGGAGATGCCAGAGAGTAATGGTGGATGGCTGTTTGTCAGGTTGGAAGCCGGTGACCAGTTGGGTGCCTCAGGGATCTGTGTTGGGTCCACTGTTGTTTGTCATGTACATCAATGATCTAGATGATAGGGTGGAAAATTGGATTAGTAAGTATGCAGATGATACTAAGGTAGGTGGTGCTGTGGATAATGAAGTAGATTTTCAAAGTCTACAGAGAGATTTGGGCCATTTGGAAGAGTGGGCTGAAAGATGGCAGATGGAGTTTAATGCTGATAAGTGTGAGGTGCTACATCTTGGCAGGACAAATCAAAATAGGACGTACATGGTAAATGGTAGGGAATTGAGGAATGCTGTGGAACAGAGGGATCTAGGAATAACTGTGCATAGTTCCCTGAAGGTGGAATCGCATGTTGATAGGGTGGTAAAGAAAGCTTTTGGTGTGCTGGACTTTATAAATCAGAGCATTGAATATAGGAGTAGGGAAGTAATGTTAAAATTGTAGGCATTGGTGAGACCAATTCTGGAGTATGGTGTACAATTTTGGTCGCCTAATTATAGGAAGGATGTCAACAAAATAGAGAGAGTACAGAGGAGATTTACTAGAATGTTGCCTGGGTTCCAGCAACTAAGTTACAGAGAAAGGTTGAACAAGTTGGGTCTTTATTCTTTGGAGCGCAGAAGGTTAAGGGGGGACTTGATTGAGGTTTTTAAAATGATGAAAGGGATAGACAGAGTTGACGTGGATAAGCTTTTCCAATTGAGGGTAGGGAAGATTCAAACAAGGGCATGACTTGAGAATTAAGGGACAGAAGTTTAGGGGTAACATGAGGGGGAACTTCTTTACTCAGAGAGTGGTGGCTGTGTGGAATGATCTTCCAGTAGAAGTGGTGGAGGCAAGATCGATTTTAACATTTAAAAGTAAAGTGGATAGGTATATGGATGGGAAGGGAATGGAGGGGTATGGTCTGAGTGCAGGTAGATGGGACTAGGGGAAAATAAATGGTCGGCACAGACTGGAAGGGCCGAGAAGGCCTGTTTCCGTGCTGTAATTGTTATATGGTTATATGGTTAGATGCTACCTGATCCGCTGAGTTATTCCAGCACTTTGTGTGTATTTTTTTTCATTAATTCAATGTTGAATCAAATGCAGAAATGCAAGTAAAGAGAGTAAAAACACTAGTCCCAACTGCCATATTTGGTCCATATGTTTTCAAATCAGTCCTATCCATGTACCTGTCTATTAAATGTTGAGATAGTCGCTGCCTTAACTACCTCCTCTGACAGCTTATTCCATACACCCACCACCCTTTGTGTGAAAAGGTTATCCCTCAGATTCATATTAAATCCTTTCCCCTTCATCTTAAATCTTTGTCCTCTGGTCCTCGATCATCTACTCTGTGCAAGACACTCTGTGCGTTTACCCAATCTATTCCTCACATGATTTTATACACCTCGATAAGATCACCCCTCATCGTCCTGCACTCCAAGGAATAGTCCCAGGCTATTCAACCTCTACCTATAGCTCAGACCCTCTAGTCCTGACAACATCTTTGTAAATCTTCTCTGTACCCTTTACAGCTTGACAATATCTTTCCTATAACATGGTGCCTGAACATGAACTGAACACAATACTCTAAATCAGGGATGTCAAACTCGCGGCCGATCCAGCCACGGGATGATTTCCCCAATGCCAGAGCGGGTCGCAGCTGTCCGCAGTGGCGGATCGAACTGCATTCGCGTGTGCGCAGCACGATCCGGTGAGCATGGTCGCATTTTGCCCGTGACCTAAAATGAGTTTCAATGCGTTTGACACCCCTGCTCTAAATGCAGCCTCACCAACGTCTTATACAACTGCAACATGACCACCCGACTTTTATACTCAATACTCTGACTGATGAAGGCCAATGTGCCAAACGCCTTTTTGACCATGATCTACCTGCAACGCCACCTTCAAGGAACCATGCACATGCACTCCTAAATCCCTCTGCTCTACAACACCTCCCAGAGTCCTACCATTCAATGTGCAGGTCCTGCCCATGTTAGACATCCCAATATACAACACCTCACACCTCTCTGTGGTGTACAGGGATCGCTGGTCGGTGCGGACGCAGTGGGCCGTAGGGCCTGTTTCCACGCTGTATTTCTAAATACAGTGCCTGACGTGCCTAGGCTGTATACTTTTACCGGCTTTGGTCACATTCATCTTTACTCAAAAAATATATTGCTGGAGGAACTCAACTGGTCAGGCAGCATCTGAGGATGGAAATTAATAACTTCCCTACTTCATCAGACTAATGAGTCTAAAGAGTCCAAATCTAAAACATCATCTGTCTATTTCCCTCCACAGATGCTGCCTGACCCACTGAGTTCCTCCAGCAGTTTGTATTTTGCTCAGGATTCCAGCATCTGTAGTCTTTAGTGTGTCTCGTGTTTATTCCTCTCTCAATGTCACAGCCAGTGTGATTCATGTATGGAACATGAACACATGCATCCAATTCCAAGTTGAAATTAATTGGGCATTTGTAACAGACATACTTAGTGTGCTAACTTTGGAGAATGTATAAAATACAATTAGGAATGTCAATCCCAGATGTTATCAGGTAAAATAGGTAAGTGCAAAACTCCTCCTAATTAAGCATTAATTTGGCAATTAATTAATGGTGAGCAGCAAAGTGTAAAAATATCACATAAGTGCTGTTGGGAAGCCACTTCCAATGTGGACGTTGAGCCATAATATTGAATGAGGCAGGCAGGTCCTAATTCACCCCTTCATTAGAAAATTATCATGGTGATATTAAATTACCAAAATGGAAATTGAAATTTAAATTGACCTGTCTTAATAACATCTTAATAAGCAAATAAATTTGCACATACATATCACAGAATCGCAGAATTAGAGACTACCAGATCCAATTAACGAGAATAAATGATTAGGTTTGCAACAAATAATTAATGGGTTGGAACTTGATGGGAATCACTAACTGTTCTGAACCAAACCAACAGTATTTTAGCTGAAGGATTGAAACCTACTGTGATCGCAACTCCATATGATCTGTTATTTTCACTCCTTACCCTTCTATATCTCTAGACTCCTTCTCCTGACTCTCGGTCTGAAGAAGGGTCTCAACCCAAAAAGTCACCCATTCCTTCTCTCCAGAGACGCTGCCTGTCCTGCTGAGTTACTCCAGCTGTTTGTGTCTATCTTCAGTGTAAACCAGCATCCGCAGTTCCTTCCTACACAATCCATAGGTTTTAAGATTGTTTTGAATAGATAGAAGGCTAAAACTTGCAGGAAAATACTACAGTGGCTTACAAATGTTTTCATACCCCTTGAACTTTTCCACATTTTGTCGCGTTACAATCACAAACGTAAATGTATTTTATTGGGATTTTATGTGATAGACCAACACAAAGTGGCCAATAATTGTGAAGTGGAAGGAAAATGATACATGGTTTTCAATTTTTTTTACAAATAAAAAACTGAAAAGTGTGGCGTGCAAAAGTATTCAGCCCCCTTTACTCTGATACCCCTAAATCCACTCAACAAATCGGGCCTTTATGGAAGAGTGGCAAGAAGAAAGCCATTGTTGAAACAAAGCCATAAGAAGTCCCATTTGAAGTTTGCAACAAGCCATGTGGGGGACACAGCAAAATCAAAGTTTTTGGCCTAAATGGAAAACGCGATGTGTGGCAGAAAATTAACACTGCACATCACCCTGAACACACCATCCCCACTGTGAAACATGGTGGTGGCAGCATCATGCTGTGGGGATGCTTTTCTTCAGCAGGGACAGGGAAGCTTGTCAGAGTTGATGGGAAGATGGATGGAGCCAAATACAGGGCAATCTTGGAAGGAAACCTGTTAGAGTCTGCAAAAGACTTGAGACTGGGGACGAGGTTCACCTTCCAGCAGAACAACGACCCTAAACATACAGCCAGAGCTACAATGGAATGATTTAGATCAAAGCATATTCATGTGTTAGAATGGCCCAGTCAAAGTCCAGACCTAAATCCAATTGCGAATCTCTGGCAAGACTTGAATATTGCTGTTCACAGACGCTCTCCATCCAATCTGACTGAGCTTGAGCTATTTTGCAAAGAAGAATGGGCAATAATTTCAGTCTCTAGATGTGCAAAGCTGGTAGAGACATACCCCAAAAGACTTGCAGCTGTAATTGCAGCGAAAGGTGGTTCTACAAAGTGTTGACTCAGGGGGGCTGAATACTTTTGCACGCCACACTTTTCAGTTTTTTATTTGTAATAAAATTTGGAAACCATGTTGGGAAACCATTTTCCTTCCACTTCCAATTATGCACCACTTTGTGTTGGTCTATCACATAAAATCCCAATAAAATACATTTACGTTTGTGGTTGTAACGTGACAAAATGTGGAAAAGATCAAGGGGTATGAAAACGTTTGCAAGCCACTGTAAATTGGAGCAGGGCAAATTACAATGTTATTAGGCAGCACCTTGGGTCCCAGCACACTGGCAGCAGTTGTTAGTGGGCAAGTCCACATCCGACATATGGGAGTCGTTTAAAGGCCAGTTGATCGAAGTTCAATCAGGTGAAGGGATAAGGACGGCAACGTGATGAAACCTTGGATGATCATAGAGGTTGTAAATTTGATCAAAAACAAAAGGGAAGTACATGCAACGTTTAAGAGGATGGAATCAGTCATGGCCTTTGAGGAATATAAAGAAAGGAGGAAAGAACTCAAGTGGCCCAAAAGGGGACACAAATCCAGGGGGCGCTGGACTGCCAGCAGCCTCTGCCTGCAGCCCGTTTGTTTTTCCACCTTTTTTTTATTTTTAGTTAGTTTAAAGTGTGTTTTTTTGGGGAAACTTTAACTTTTCTATGTGGGGGAGGGGGGCAGGGTAAGGGGGAAACTGTTTCCCAGTCGCTTCCTGGCGGGGACGCGACTATTTCTCCGAGTCGTGTCCTCGCCCCCCACCTCGCGGCCTACCTCCTGGATCGGAGCGGCCTTTCCTGCCGGGGACCGGGGACCGGACCAGAGCTGCAACAGCGACGGCGGCGCTGGAGTCACCACGGAGCGGGCGATGCCTACCTGGGTCGCCGTTGGAGCTCCGGAGCGTTGGGCCGCCGCTCCAACATCGTGGAGCTCTGGTTTAGAGAGCTCCCAACGCGGGCGGCGCTCACCGTCATCGTGGAGTCCTGGGGCCCTTTGCCGAGGGCCTCCAGCGTTGTGTCTTCACCCGGCGCGGCCAGTGGACTTTGGGAGCCCCGGACTACGGTAGGAGGGGGCCGACTCGGGGTCCAGGCAGCTGAGGACGTCCCCCAGCCCCTACATCGGACTTACATCACCTCGGGGAGCGGGCCTGAACACCGGGCCGCCCGTTGCGGCGACTGCAGGGGGCTCGGGGAGGCCCCCGACCACGGTGGAACAGTGGGGAACATCAGGGGAAGAGACTGACTTTGGTGCCTTCCCACACAGTAGGACATTTTGACCCTGCTGTGGGGGGATGTTTTATGTTGAATTCTATCTACTTCATGTTGTGTTCTCTATTTTTTTAATGTATGGCTGTATGGCGATTTAATTTCGCTGTGCCAATTGGCACAGTGACAAATAAATGCATCTCATCTCTCATCTCATCATCATCTCACAAAATAGCTTTGGTGAGCCAGATTAAAAACATGAACAAAGCTTTTTATATCTACATTAAAAGCTTTGGCGTTGGCATTGGTTTAAATTAGGAGGAGCAAAGCTTAAAGGAGGTGTGCAGGGCAAGTTTTTGATGCAGAGGGCAGTGAGTGCCTGGAACGCGCTGCCAGGGGTGGTGGTAGTAGAGGCGGATACAATAGTGGCAATTAAGAGATTTTTGGATAGGTTCATGGATATGCAGGGAATGGAGGTAAGAGTTGATCTTGTCGTCATGTCTGGCACAGACATTGTGGGCCGAAGGGCCTGATCTTGTGATTCCATGTTCATGCGCCATTAGCCTTTCCCTGTGTTTCTATGCAATACTCCACTTTTCATTAGTGGAATATGTACTTGCTGCTGAAGGACAAATGCATGTAAAAATAATCCACGCTCTATTGAATACATTTTGTCCACAAATATTTTTGCACAATTGAAAGGTTTTTTTTTAAGTTTTCATTTTTCGCCATTAATCTGCAATAATTTTGCCTTTTTTTTTAAGCCACTCACTCAAATTTTGAGGCGGGCCTGGGCTCCCAATATAAATTGCATTCAACTAAAACAGGCCATTGAAAAGCTCAAACTGCATTTCACATTTCACCTTTCTCCACAGGTTCCGTATCATCTGGATAATATCCATAGTCTGAGGTCATTGAACTGTCCTCCACATTGGGTCCAGGTGTGACCATCTCCACCGCACCTCCTCCCGAGGAGGTCTCCAAGGCTTCACTAGAGGGACCCAGGACGAGAGATTCCTGAATCTCAGATGCCAGACCTGGAAACATACAGATGGCTCAATGGTTCAAGGGTGTTTTATTTGTCACATACAAATGCACAGTGAATTTGTTTTTGTATATATAGACTTGAAGGCGCGCGCTCGATGTACTGGAGCTGTTCCCACAAACCGACCTCCCTCTCCCCTCCTGGCTATCTTTATGTCCCGGGTGTGTATCCTGCAGCCCACCTTGAAGGTGCTGGAGGCATTACCCTCCTAATACCATAATATTAAAGATACAATCTCCACCTGCGTCAAGCATTCTTCAGGCTGAATTTGGAAGCTGTTACTAATTTTATGTCTGCAAAAGAGGTACTTTTACACTTCCTAAGAACTAAATGATGACTTACCTATGACTATGAAAAGCAGAGTGCATCGATGGAAAAGTCGCTTTCAAACAATGTGGCCCTCTTTGAAATGAATCAGGGCTGAAAGGATCTCACGCTAAATCTGATTACATTACCGTACTTAAAAATCGCAAGTGACCTCACTAGTTAGACAACAGACAATAGGTGCAGGAGTAGGCCATTCGTCCCTTCGAGCCAGCACCGCCATTCACTGTGACGGTCTCTTCTGATGTTCATACCATCCTAACTAAGAAATAAACACCGGTCATTCATTGCCACTGGCTCTGAATCCGGGAGCTCTCTATCCTGGATTCCTGTTTTTAGTATCTGCATCAGAGTGACTGCAGGAGTTCAAGAAAGCAATACAAATGGATCAGATGGTATAGGTGGCCCATGGTATGCTTGTGCCCATCATTTGGGGCATTCAGTGTAAAAGCTCGGTAGTTATGTTGCAGCTTAACAAAAATTAGGGGAGGGCACATTTGGTGTTTTGTCAAAGAATCATACAGCGTGAGAAAAGCCCCTCGACTCAACTTGCCCACGCCGACCAAGATGCCCCATCCGCACTCGTCCTACCTGCCTGTATTTGGTCCGTCCCTCAAAACCTTTCCTATTTATGTTCCTTTCCAAATATATTTTAACTGTTGTTACAGTACCTGCCTCAACTACCTCCTCTTGCAGCTCGTTCCATGCACTCACCACCCTCTGTGTGAAAACATCTTGTGTCGGGTTTTGGTTGCCTCTTTACAGTAAAGATGTGGAGGCTTTGAAGAGGATGCAGAAGAGGTTCACCAGGATGTTGCCTGGATTGAAATGTCTTGGCTATAACGAGAGATTGGATAAACGTGGAACATTTTCTCTGGACCATCGGAGGCTGGAATTATATAAAATTATGAGAGCCATAGAGAGAGTAATTTTCCCTGGGTAGAAATATCAAATATTGGCAGGTATGTTTTTAAGGCAAGAGGGGGTGTTTAAAAGAGATTTATGAGGTAAGGTGTTTTACCAGAAGGGTGGTGGGAGCCTTGAACTTCCTTTAAGAAGAGGTGGGATAAGATATGATAGTAACATTTAAGATGCATTTAGACAGCTTATAAATGAGTAGGGAACAGTGATATGGGCCTGGTGTCGGCAGATACCAGTAGTTAAACATGATTAACATTATGACTGCTGCTGACACGGTAGGCTGAAGAGCATACTCTGGGGAAAGTAAGTCTCCATTATCTCCTCAAAGATAATTAGGTGTAGGTAATAAAAGCTGGCATTGCCAGTGATGCCCAGATTGGCAAACAAATGACATTTAAACATTTGTTGCCAATGGGATAAATTCCCAAGAGCAGTTTTTTTTCCTTTCCTTTTCTTCATCGCTCAGTGCAGTTCAGAATTGATGCGCTGGGCTTTCTTCAAAGGCAATGCAATATAAGTGAGCTGCCATTAATTCATAAAAACATAATTGAATCCCACATTAATCATACATGCAAATAAGCCAATGGAATAAGAAAAATACCATTGAAGTAGGCTATCTATCCCAAATGGACCATGTTGGCTTCATCTCCACAGAAAAGAGGCACAGTTCTGAAGTAACTCAGCCGGTCAGGGAGCATCTCTGAAGATCATGTCAAAGGTCTTTTATTGTCACATGTACCAATATGCGAATTACCATACAGCCATACGAAAAAAAGGCAACAAGACACAAAACTATATAAAAGTTAACATAACGGATTCCCCACATTCCTCACTGTGATGGAAGGCAAAAAATCCAATCTTCTTTATTCTCCTGCGGTCTGAGCAGTCGAACATTCCGGCGAAGTGTTCAGCGAAGCAGTCGCTGACTCTACACTTGGACACTTGATCTTGGCGACCTCTTCCAATTCTATTCTTATCTCGTACCTTTTGTCTTTTCATCTCTTACCTTTGTCCAACCATCTGCAAATCAGGAAACCCCTCTCGGGTGTATTGACCTATTACTTGTGTAGGAAGGAACTGCAGATGCTGGTTTACACTGAAGATAGACACAAAATGCTGGTGTAACTCAGCGGGACGGGCAGTTTCTCTGGAGAGAAGGAATGGGTGATATTTCGAGTCGCTAACCTTCTTCACCTCCCCCCCCCCCACCACCGCATTCAGTCTGAAGAAGGGTCCCAGCCCAAAATGTCACCAACCCATGTTAACAGAGATGCTGCCTGTCTGTTTTTGATAACCAGCATCTGCAGTTCCTTGTTTCCCCATTCTACTCCACAGAAGCCTGCTGCTGTATTAATGGCCTATACACAAGCTCATCATTGTCATGTCAATTCTCTTTAACCAAACAAAAGCATTATTTTTTTTCTCTCGAGTGCATCATTGCTAGTGTCTCTGAACACTCCACAGGCAACAGACAAATTTGTTCTGAATATCTTTACTTTACTAGAAGGCTATCTTTTGTTTTGTTTTTGTTATGACGGAATCCAGATTCAATCTCTCAGCATTCACCATATCGAAACACTTCGCAATTTTAAAGACTTCTATCTGTGTGCTCAGACTTCCCTGCTAGTTGTCAACCCTTGGGATTATGCAATGAATGCTGAGTTTGCCTGCGAAACCCTCCCTCCTCCTGCAAAATTGATCATTTAAACAAAACTCATTGAAAGGGTTGTCAAAACTTGAATTTGATATGTGCCATCATTCAATTTCTTGGTGTACTGTCAATATATTAGCGAAAAACCCATTTGTTAAAAAGGAACCTTATTTCTATGGCATCTAATGTTAACCAGAAGCAACAGGAAATAGATAAATGTGCGATATCATCACATCCGTATGTTATCTTGTGAATAATGCATGCTTCAGAACATACATATCAACATACAGGAGCCAAATAAGCCTCTTGAATCCACCCATCATTTGTCAAGATTATCGATGATCTGATCATATTTTCAATTTGCATTCCTGTTAGTCCCAGGTAACTTCCTTCTTTTGCTTTATCAATGATCTACCTACTCTGGCTTACAAAAAAAACCCACAAAGATTCCGCCAACAGAGCTTGGAGGAAGAAATTTCCAATGATTTCTGATCCTTTGAGATTTTAAAGATAATTTTCACCTTGTGTCTCGGAAGTAACTGCAGATGCTGGTTTACACCGAAGATAGACACAAATTCCTGGAGTAACTCAGCGGGACAGGCAGCATTTCTGGAGAGAAGGAATGGGTGACATTTCGGGACGAGATCCTTCTTCAGATCACCCATTCCATCTCTCCAGAGATGCTGCCTGTCCCACTGAGTTACTCCAGCACTTTATGTCTATTTTCACCTTATCTTTGCAATAAACTTATTTTTAAGTTGTGACCTCCTTCATTCTAGATCCTCCCACAAGAGGAAACATGAACAGGAACACGGAAGGAATTGCAGATGCTGATTTATACCGAATATGCTGGAGTAACTCAGCGGGTCAGGCAGCATCTCTGGAGAAGAGGAAAAGGTGATGTTTTGGGTCGAGACCCTTCTTCAGACTGAGAATCAGGGGTGAGGGAAACTAGAGACGTGAAAAGGTATAAAAATTACAGACTGAACCTGCCTACCGTGCATCATGCACTGGAACTCCTAGATCCTTCTGCATCTCAGAGGTTGGGCAGGCTAGGTCTTTAATCCTTGCAGCATTGTAGGATGCTAGATGATCTAATAGTGGTATATAAGATCATGAGAGGATTAGATGAGAGTATAATTATTCCCAGAGTAGGGGAATCAAGAACCAGAAGACGTAGGTTTAAGGTGAGGGGGTAAAGATTTAATAGGAATGTGAGGAGCAAATGTTTTTACATCATGGGTGGTAAGTATATGGAATGAGCTGCTGGAGGAGATAGTTGTGGCAGGTACTATTGCAATCTTTAATAAACATTTGGACAGGTATGTGGATAGGATAGGTTTAGAGGGATATGGGCCAAACACAGGCGGGTGGGATTAATATAGATGGGACCTGGGTGTGGGCAAGTTAGGCCGAAGGGCCCATTTCTACGCTGCATGACTATGGCTCTATAAATCTAGTTGTGCAATATCTCACTAATTGGATAAATAACTTCTTTTGAAATTATCCAGCCAAAAGGGACAATTTTTCATTTTTCCAAATTATGCTCTATTAATCAGATCTTTGCCCTCTCACTTCACCTCTTTATATCCCCCTGTGACTTCCTTGTGTCCTCTTCACTATTCATTATTTCTGCAGAGTAGAAGTAGAAAATTCACCAACAGATCTCAATCAATTCTTTCAAAGAGCTATATCATCAGTTCCATGCCCCTATTCTCCCTCTATTGGCCACCTCTTTCATTTATTTTAATTCTTCTTCTTTCGTGTGGCGTGCACAGCCTAAAGTTGTAGGACAACTTGTTCTATTGCATGTCGAGTTGATTACATTAGTCGAAACAGGGCGGACCACGTGAAGGTTGCAATCTTCCACCCCATTTATTTTAATTAAGAAGGAAAGTGGAGTCAAATAAAACAATTTCTTTCTTTTCTTTTAAAATCTTTTTATTAGCTTTTTTTTTCAAAAAACAAAAACAAAACAAAAACAAAACAAAAAGAATAATGATAAACATAACAATGATATTGATATATAGGGATCAGGATTACATTAATAACAGGTAAAACCTAAATATGTCCAGTATCAAAATACACATTGAATATAGACCTCCTGGTCTCTATGTAAACATAGAAACATAGAAAAATAGGTGCAGGAGTAGGCCATTCGGCCCTTCGAGCCTGCACCGCCATTCAATATGATCATGGCTGATCATCCAACTCAGTATCCCGTACCTGCCTTCTCTCCATACCCCCTGATCCCTTCAGCCACAAGAGCCACATCCAACTCCCTCTTGAATATAGCCAATGAACTGGCCTCAACGACATTCTGTGGCAGAGAATTCCAGAGACTCATCACTCTCTGTGTAAAGAATGTTTTCCTCATCTCGGTCCTAAAGGAATTCCCCCTTATCCTTAGACTGTGACCCCTTGTTCTGGACTCCCCCAACATCGGGAACAATCTTCCTGCATTTAGCTTGTCCAACCCCTTAAGAATTTTGTAAGTTTCTATAAGATCCCCCCTCAATCTTCTAAATTCTAGTAGGTACAAGCCGAGTCTATCCAGTCTTTCTTCATATGAAAGTCCCGACATCCCAGGAATCAGTCTGGTGAACCTTCTCTGAATCCCCTCTATGGCAAGAATGTCTTTCCTCAGATTTGGAGACCAAAACTGTACGCAATACTCCAGGTGTGGTCTCACCAAAACCCTGTACAACTGCAGTAGAAACTCCCTGCTCCTATACTCAAATCCTTTCGCTATGAATGCTAACATACCATTTGCTTTCTTCACTGCCTGCTGCACCTGCATGCCTACTTTCAATAACTGGTGTACCATGACACCCAGGTCTCGTTGCATCTCCCCTTTTCCTAATCTGCCACCATTCAGATAAATATAGATAAATGTTTAAAAGAAAACATATATATATTTTAAAAAAAGAGAGAAAAAAAAAGAAGAGAAAACAAAACCCCCCTAAACTAGAAAAAAAAGCAAAACAGATTCAGAGCTGAGATTTTCAACAATTTAAGTCCCTGTTTGTGGTCAAGTCCGTTCCACCATATAAAGGTAAAATAATTTTTATAACGGTTGCAGAGGGAGCAATTTATGTCGTGTGAAAATGTTGAATAAATCTTCCCCAAGTCTTATCAAATTTAACCAAGGGTTCAACAATGTCACTACTGATTTTTTCTAAATTTAAACATGATATTGTTTCAGAGTACCAATGGAGTGTGGTCGGAGGGTTGGAGTCTTTCCATTTAAATAAAATAGATCTTCTGGCGATTAATGTGGTAAACACAATCAGCTGATGGGCGGAACGGGACAAAAGAATAGAATCTAACATTGGTAGCCCAAAAATTGCAGTAATAGGATGAGGTTGTAAATCAATACCTAAAACTACAGAAATAGTATCAAATATTTATTTCCAATATTTTTACAAAAGTGGGCAGGACCAAAACATATGGGTCAGTGAGGCCACTTCAGAGTTACATCTGTCACAGGTAGGATTTATATGACCATAAAAACGACCTAACTTATCTTTTGACAAATGAACTCTGTGAACTACCTTGAATTGTATCAAAGCGTGTCTTGCACACATTGAGGAAGTATTGACTAATTGAAGAATCCTCTCCCATTTCTCTATAGATAGAGAAATTTTGAGTTTCCTTTCCCAGTCATTCTTAATTTTATCAAATATATATATTTGTAATTTCAAAATCAACTCATAAATAGTCGTTATTAATCCTTTCTGATAAGGGTTCAAATGTAAAAAATGTTTCCAAGATTTTGGTTTGATGTGGTAACGGAAAAAAGGCGGAGTAGCCTTCAAAAAATGTCTAATTTGTAAATATCTAAAAAAAGTGTGAATTAGGTAAATTATATTTATTGGAGAGTTGTTCGAAAGACATAAAACAACCATCCAAAAACAAATCACGAAAAGCTACTAATCCCTTCCTCTTCCATAACAGAAAGGCTTGATCAGTACTAGAAGGTTGGAAGAGAAAATTTGATATGATAGGATTTGATAAGATAAAATCATTTAGTCCAAAAATCTTACGAAATTGAAACCATATTCGAAATGTATGTCTTATTATTGGGTTAGTCATATATTTATTCAATCTCGTAATTGTAAAAGGTAATGAGGTCCCTAGAATAGAAGCCAATGATAGACCTTGTATAGAATCACGTTCAAGATTTATCCATCCTGGGCATTGGATACCTTCTAAATATTTTGTCCAAAATGTTAAATAACGAACATTAACTGCCCAATAGTAGAATCTAAGGTTCGACAGTGCCAAACCACCGTCTTTTTTTGATTTCTGTAAGTATTTTTTAATTAGTCTGGAATTTTTATTCTGCCATATATATGAAGACATTTTGGAATCAATAATATTAAAGAAAGATTTGGCAATAAAGATTAGTATTGTCTGAAGTAAATACAAACATTTAGGTAAGATAAACATTTTAATACCATTGATTCGGCCGATTAAAGGACATTGGTGACCATTTAGTAAACTGTTGTTTGATATGGTCAATTAAAGTCGTAAGATTAACTTTAAATAAATCCTTGTGTTTCTTGGTAATCTTAATATCTAAATAAGTAAAACTTTCGGTAGTCAATCTAAGTGGATACTGTCCATAATTCGAAACTAAATTGTTTAACGGAAAAAGCTCACTCTTACTAAGATTTAGTTTATAACCAGAGAAACTACTAAATTGATTAAGTAATGCTACTATTGCAGGAATAGATTTCTCAGGGTTAGAAATGAATAATAACAGATCATCTGCATAAAGAGATAGCTTATGTGTTTTATTCCCTCGGACAATACCAAAAATATTAGGGGATTCCCTAATAGTGGTGGCCAAAGGTTCCAAAGCAATATCAAACCGGGAAAACAATTTCTTACAGAAAGATTTCAATACATCTTCGATGCAAGGAGTAGAGAGAATGCTTTACTTAAGAAAAGTTAAGTTTAGATGGTTAGGCAGCTCAGTGGTGCAGGGGTAGAGTTGCTGTCTTACAGCATCAGAGACCTGGGTTTCATCCGAACTACGGGTGCTGTCTGTGCAGAGTTTGTACGTTCTCCCTGTGAACTGCGTGGGTTTTCTCCAGGATCTCTGGGTTCCTCCGACACTCCAAAGACATACAGGTTTGTAGGCTAATTGGCATGGTATAATTGTAAATTATCCCTAATATGTGTAGGAAAGTGTTAGTGTGCAGGGATCGCTGGTCGGTATGGCTGGTGGGTCGAAGGGTCTGTTTCCGCACCATATCTCTAAACTAAACTAAACGAGAGGTTCACTCTTCATGTAAAACAATATCTGGTTCCTTGAAACATCGGCACAACCTATAAAGGCAACGACATGCATTGCTGTTCCTGTTGGTGCCCTCTTCCACCTGGTATGCAACATGAGGAGTTGAAACTTAAATTACTTATTTTTTAGAAGGAGAAACATCTGCAATTTTGTGGAATGTTCTGGGACAAACTTCCGCACGTATTTTAAGACCTGGGTCAACTAATTGATGTGTAATGCAAAAGATCTAGGAAGGAACTGCTGCTGTGAGACCAGAGCAAAGCAGGATGTGGTCACTGTGTTATTTTTGGATTGCCTTCAGGCAAAAGCAAACACCTTCTTGTTTAATGGTAAAATGAGCTGACATCCTTAAAAATCCCTCTAATTTCTACAACTGATATGATCCAATTGGTATTTTGAACCTTGATAAGTTGTAATAAGTGACCATGTTAAGTTCCATTAGTGACTTTATCTTCTTTAATGCCAGTTTAATTTTACTTGAATAAAGTTATTCTGAGTTTTATGTACCGATAGTTGAATTACCACAGATTGAGGTTTAGATTCTGATCCTCCATTCGAATGTTCTAACCTCATTCAATAAACTTCTGGCAGCTGAGACAACGAAGTGAAAGTTAGGGCACAAAAACAACATTCCACTTCCTATGATGCATGCTTATAGACTTATCCTAACCTTGCGAGCTGAAGAAATGACTGACTATTTTAAAGGATCCCTGAACCAGCACGGTCTCCTAAATTAAATTAATGTGCATTGAATTGGGAATGGTCAGGGCTTAGCAGCAAACTTAGTCTGTATGGTTGGACAACTTGGTTCACTGGTTCAATGGTTATTTATTGTTACGTGTGCACAGCATACGAAATTCTTTTGCACAACCACAAATGCACAGTTATGCAAAAGTTGGGCAGCATGGTGGCACAGTGGTAAGTTATTGCCTTACAGCCCCAGAGACCTGCGTTTGTTCCTGACTACGGGTGCTATCTGTATGGAGTTTGTACGTTCTCTCCTTGACAAAGGTAGGTTTGCAACCAAGTGCTCCGCTTTCCTCCCACACTCCAAATATGTACAGATTTATAGGTTAATTGGCTTCGGTAAAATTGTAAATTGTCCCTAGTGTGTATATGATAGCGTTAGTGTGCGGGGATTGCTTGTCAGCGTGGACTTGGTGAGCCAAAGGGCCTGTTTCTACACTGCATCTCTAAATGAAGCTAAACTAAACTAAACTAAACTATACACAGGCGCCATATTTTTGGGCCATTAACCAAGAAAAACAAACTGTTCAAAGTCCAGTCCACATGTTGGAAGCACCAGAGTGCTCCCACACCAGGTAAGTTGCTTGCAGTCTGAGCCACAGTCAGCATCTTGTTATGGTCTTACAGGTATCTTAATGTTAATCAATCCCCATTACTTTACAAACATACCAAACAGCAGATATATAAGATTTGTTACCTAAAGAACCTAGTGTTGTACAATTCACAAGCAACAAATTCAAATGATCTACGATATCTGAAGCTACCTGGTAAGCCTTTGGTGCTAAATTTATCAAATGCTGGAAACATTCTACAGTCAGAAACTATCCCAGCTGAGTCAAAATGATCCGTCAGATTTTCTTGCAGAGTTGTTCAATTAGCGCCGTAGGTCCTGCGGTATCGAGGATTATTGGATGCCTTTTCTTTGCTTGCTTATTTTGGCTTGCAATCGTTACACCACCAAAACCAGGTCGTCTTCACTCCCAGGACTAACTGAGACTGAGTCTGATCAATTTTGATATCAGACCTTTTACATTGGCTTCTGAGTGAAGAAAATTAGTTATTCATTTTTACACGTGCTGAGGCAGATTGAAAAGATTTATTGAAAACAGTATATTGAAAACACGCAAGATCTACACCAGTCCAATCTCAAGAAAAGACAGCGTGGCAGCTGTCCGTGTTACCTGCCAATATTTACCTGCTTGATTTCTTTTTAATGGAATGTTCATCAGAAAAGACATGAGCAGAAAAGTGAGAGGAAAGGTCTGGCAGGATTGGTTCTATCTTGCCATAACAAGTTTGTTGTACAATAAATATATATTTATCCGTATCCCTAGACGAGGCCTTCATCCGAGGACATCCGTGACGTCTTCTTTCCTTAGTAAATATGGTTTCTCCTTTCTTCTGCCATAAATGGATCCCTCACCCACGTCTTCTGTGCCCCACAGTTTTGTTCTTGTCCCCCCCCCCCAGCCAGAACAAGGACAGAGTTCCCCCGGTCCTCACCTTTCACCCTACCAGCCTCCGCATCCAACGCATCATCGTCTGGCATTCGTGTCACCTCCGACATGAACCCACCACCAGTCGCAACTCCTGAGTTCACTCATCCCTCCCCAGGTACTTTCCCCTGCAACTGCAGGAGGTGTAACACATCTCCTTCTCCTCCATCCAGAGACCCCAGCAGTCCTTCCACGTGAGACGGAGGTTCACGTGCATCTCTTTTAATCTTACCTATTTTATCCCGTGCTCCCAATGTGGCCTCATGTAAATCGGCGGGACTAAGTGTAGACTTGGTGACCGTTTAGCTGGAGACTTGCGCTTGGTCTGCCAAGTCTACTGGATCCCCCAGTTGTCAGCCCCTTCCCATTCACATATTGGCCAGAGTGAGGCCACACAAAAAACTGGAGGAACACCACCTCACATTCCACTTCGGTAGTTTATAGCCCAATGGCATGAATTTTGAATGCTCTAATTCCTGGTAACCTCCTACAAACCCCCACAACTGAGCTCCCTCACACGCCCCCCCCCCCCCTTCCTATTCCCCCTCTCCCTCTATGTCCCACCGTAGACTCCCTGTTATTTCTCCACTTTGCCCCTCTTCTCCTGCTACATTCCTCGCTCTAGTTTCACAATTCGCAACACTTCAACCCTGTCTCACACCTTCTATTTTTATCTCTGGCCTTTGTTCCAACCATTTCCCTATCAAAAACTCCGCTCACCTGTGTCCACCTATTACCTGCCATGCTTCTCACCTGTCCTGCCTCTCCCCTCTTCTAGCTTTCTTCGTCCGTCCACCCGCCCCTCCCCCCAGCAATCAGTCTGGGGTATTGACCTGAAATGTCCACGTTCTCCAGAATGCTGCCTGACCCCTCGAGTTGCTCCAGCACTTTTTGTCCTTTTCAAAATAAATAATCTATATTTTGTATCCCCCTGAAAGAGCAGATCGTCCAATCATTGAAAATCACATCATAGAATCATAGAATCACAGAAAATAGGTGCACGAGTAGGCCATTCGGCCCTACGAGCCTGCACCACCATTCAATATGATCATGGCTGATCATCCAACTCAGTATCCTGTACCTGCCTTCTTTCCATACCCCTGATCCCTTTAGCCACAAGGGCCACATCTAGCTCCCTCTTAAATATAGCCAATGAACTGGCCTCAACTACCTTCTGTGGCAGAGAATTCTACAGACTCACCACTCTCTGTGTGAAAAAAGATCTTCTCATCTCGGTCCTAAAAGATTTCCCCCTTATCCTTAAACTGTGACCCCTTGTTCTGGAGTTCCCCAACATTGGGAACAATCTTCCTGCATCTAGCCTGTCCAACCCCTTAAGAATTTTGTAAGCCTCTATAAGATCCCCCCTCAATCTCCTAAATTCCAGCGAGTACAAGCCGAGTCTATCCAGTCTTTCTTCATATGAAACTCCTGCCATTCCAGGATTCAGTCTGGTGAACCTTCTCTGTACTCCCTCTATGGCAAAAATGTCTTTCCTCAGTTTAGGAGACCAAAACTGTACGCAATACTCCAGGTGTGGCCTCACCAAAACCCTGTACAACTGCAGTAGAACCTCCCTGCTCTTGTACTCATATCCTTTTGCTATGAATGCCAACATACCATTCGCTTTCTTCACAGCCTGCTGCACCTGCATGCTTACTTTCAATGACCTGTGTGTACCATGACACACAGGTCTCGCACATCTCCCCTTTTCCTAATCGGCCAACATTCAGACAATAATCTACCTTCCTGTTTTTGCCGCCAAAGTGGATAACCTCACATTTATCCACATTATACTGCATCTGCCATGCATTTGCCCGCTTACCCAACCTATCCAAGTCGCCTTGCAGCCTCCTAGCATCCTCCTCACAGCTAACACTGCCCCCCAGCTTCGTGTCATACGCAAACTTGGAGATGTTGCATTTAATTCCCTCATCCAGATCATTAATATATATTGTAAATAGCTGGGGTCCCAGCACTGAGCCTTGCAGTACCCCACTAGTCACTGCCTGCCATTCTGAAAATGACCCGTTTACTCCTACTCTTTGCTTCCTGTCTGCCAGCCAGTTCTCTATCCACATCAATACTGAACCCCCAATACAGTGTGCTTTAAGTTTGTATGCTAATCTCTTATGTGGGACCTTGTCGAAAGCCTTCTGAAAGTCCAGATATAACACATCCACAGGTTCTCCCTTATCCACTCTACTAGTTACATCCTCAAAAAATTCTATCAGATTTGTCAGACATGATTTACCTTTCATAAATCCATGCTGACTTTGTCCAATGATTTCACCACTTTCCAAATGTACTATCCCATCTTTAATAACTGACACTAGCATTTTCCCCACTACCGATGTTAGACTAATTGGTCTGTAATTCCCCGTTTTCTCTCTCCCTCCCTTTTTAAAAAGTGGGGTTACATTAGCTACCCTCCAATCCTCAGGAACTACTCCAGAATCTAAAGAGTTTTGAAAGATTATCACTAATGCATCCACTATTTCTGGGGCTACTTCCTTAAGTACTCTGGGATGCAGCCTATCTGGCCCTGGGGATTTATCGGCCTTTAATCCATTCAATTTACCCAACACCACTTCCCGGCAAACCTGGATTTCACTCAGTTCCTCCATCTCATTTGACCCCCGGTCCCCTGCTATTTCCGGCAGATTATTTATGTCTTCCTTTGTGAAGACAGAACCAAAGTAGTTATTCAATTGGTCTGCCATGTCCTTGTTCCCCATGATTAATTCACCAGTTTCTGACTGCAAGGGACCTACATTTGTTTTTTTGTTTTTTTTTTATAATATTTTTATTAGAAGTAAGCATTTCACAATGCTAAAACAAATTTACAAATACCAACTTAATTCGGTATTTATACAAATATCACATTGATTATTATTATCTTCTGTTTTTTAGAAATAGAGAGAAAAATAAAAAAGAATAGGTTTTAAATCAATAAAGGTTGTGATTAAATAATGATTTTGATTATATATAAAAAAAAAGAAAAAGGAAGGAGAAAAAAAAACAATTAATATATATCTATTTAATATATATATATTTTTTAAAAGAGTAAAAAGTATTATATATATATATAAAAAAGAAACAACAAAATATATTGTAAATAAAACTATTACAAATGATAATATCAATAGAGACATGTATACAAATCCCAGTTTGAAAATGAATTATTTTCATCAAATCCTGTCGGGTACCCATTGAGTTGTGATGCCAAGAACAGCTACCCCCTCAAATATTGTATATATGGAGACCATATCTGTTCAAAGATTTCATATTTGTCCATTAGGACAAATCTAATTCTTTCCAAATGCAACGTCTCCGACATCTCTGCTGTCCACATTTTAATTGTGGGGGATAATGTTCCCTTCCAAAATTTCAATATTATTTTTTTCCCTATTATCAAACAGTAATCAAAGAAATTTCTTTGATTTACTGTTAATACCAATTTTGAGTCCGGAATTCCTAATATTATTAACTTTGGATCTGGATCCAGTTTAACTCTAAGAACTTCAGAGATAACTCTAAAGATTTCTATCCAATAATAATTAAGTTTTGAACACGTTACAAAACTATGTGTTAAATTGGCTTCTAAATTCTGACACTTATCACAAATAGAAGAAATGTTAGGAAAAATTCTATTTAATTTGGTTTTCGAATAATGTAATCTATATAATACTTTAAATTGTATCAATGTATGCCTAGCATTTAACGAACAACGATGTATACGTTGTAAACTTTCTTCCCAAGTTTCTTTCGTTATAGATAAACCTATTTCATTTTCCCATGCTTGTCGATATATTTCTGTTGTTGGATTCTCCCTATCCAAAATAATATTGTATATATAAGCTATTAATTTTTCTGTATTTGGGTGCTTGTTAAACAGTTCATCTAATAATCCTGGTTCTTTATTTTTATAATCTTGTGTGTTTGACTTAATATAATCTCTAATTTGTAAATACCTAAACAAATTATGTGATGGCAATACATAGATATCTTGTAACTCCTGAAATTAAAGAAATTTTCCTTTTCTGTAAAGGTGTTCTATCCTTTTAATTCCTAAATCATCCCAATGTCTAAACCCCCTATCTAATATAGAGGGTTTAAATAAACGGTTATTCATAATTGGTAGGTTAAGTGACAAATTATCTAAATGTAAAGTCTTAACTATTTGTTTCCAAATGCGTCTATTACTATGAATTATAGGGTTGTCCCTATAAATTTTTTTTTGTACTTCCCTTGGCGCAAAAAGAATCGAACCTACATTAAAAGGTAAACAATCTTCCTTTTCCATCTTTAACCACATTGG